>CM077147.1:65526026-66126026 GCA_039583875.1 Platanthera guangdongensis
TTTACCAGTTGAAGGAAGGCCTATAAATAGGACACTCATAGTTTACAGCAACAGTGAAGATCAAGAGCTGATGAGGAATAGAAGTGGTTGAACAGTTTTTGATAGAGAGAGTTAGATCTTTGTAAAGTGGTATATTGAAGTATCAACCTCAAGAAGATCTTGCTGTGCATCAGCCGATCTAAGAAGTGGAGAGAGAGAGCTCACAGAATTCGGTCTTTGGAACTAAGCTGAGAAGAAGAATTCAGAGTCATTGGATTTCAAGAAGCAGAGGTCAAGGAACAACTGCAGAAGATTCAGACTAATTCAGTTCTAATCAAGAAGCTTTGAAGGAAGCTAAGTCAGTTTGGATCTAACTGGGTTCTTCAAGAACTCTTCAAGAATCTCTCAACTCCTCTCTTATTTTCTGAGTTGTAGAGTTAGCTATTGTACTTTCTATTTTTACTTGTAGGATCCATTGGATCTGAGAGAATTGTAAGCCTATTTATAAAGGCTGAGGGTAGGGCTTGCTTGCTGAGTGTAGGAGTTGAAGAACTCCGAGTGTAGGCCTTAATTGGCTGAGTATAGGCCTGGGTGGCTGAGTGTAGGCCTTTTGGCTGAGTGTAAGGCTTTGGGCCTGAGGTAGGAACCTAGTTGGGTTCTGAGATAGTGGAGAAGTTTGGCCGAATCTAGTACACTGCTAGATAGCGAAGGGGAAGTGGATGTACCCAAAGATTGGGGAACCACTATAAATTAGTGTGTCTTCTGTGCTGTGCTGTGGAATTACTGTTTATTTCTGTAATTGTGTTAGTTGTAATAATCTGTGAAATAACTGTTGAGCTGCCAACAAAATTGCAAAAAGGTTTAGGTCACCTATTCACCCCCCCCCCCCCCTCTAGGTGTTTAGGTACCATATCTTTCACTTGGTCCTAGCATGACACACTGGATTGTTAACCAGTTTGAGAGCACTCTCATTGTCACCCCAGAGTAAAGTAGGCCCTTGCACTTCTTCATGGACATCCTCTATAAGCCTCCTCAACCAAACGGTCCCGAGCAGCCAAGGCCGAAGCTTTATACTCCGCCTCCGTGGTTGAAACTGACACCGAATCCTGCTTCTTGCTACACCACGAGATGCTAGCTGAGCCGCAAGTGAATACATAACCTGAAGTAGACCTCTGATCATCCGAATCATCGTCATAGTCAGCATCGTGTACCGAGCAACGCAAACTCTGCGTCCTTCCGTAGAGGAGTCCCATCTCAGAAGTCACCTTGACATACTTCAGAATCCCCTTTGCCGCCACTAAATGAGATTGCCTTGGTTCAGCCATAAACCGACTTACTCGGCCAACAACATAAGCTATATCCGGCCTTGTAATCATCAGATAAATCAAGCTCCCAACAAGAGCCCTGAACACCAAGGGATCATGAAGAACCCTTCCCTCATCTCGTCGAAGCTTCAGCCCAGATTCCAGTGGAGTAGAGCACTTCTTCCCTTTGCCCATGCCGAACCGCTTCACAATGCGATTAGCATACCCTTTCTGGCTAATGAGAATCCCGCACTCCTTCCTCTCCACTTCCAGACCGAGAAAGTGATACAACTCTCCCAAGTCTTTCATCTCGAAGCGTATAGCAAGCTCAGCCCTGAGCCTTGCTACTTCCCCCTCTGAATTCCCTGTGATGATCATGTCATCCATATACAGCAGGACGAAGACACGAAGCTCTCCCTTCTTCTTGACGAACAAGCTTGAATCCGAGTTAGAAGCAAAGTATCCATAGAATTGCAGGTACTCTGCAATCTTCCCATACCACCCTCTAGGAGCTTGCTTCAACCCGTAGAGAGCCTTCCTGAGTTTGCAGACATAGTCCGGATGCTTTTCAGAGACAAAACCAAGCGGTTGATCCATGAAGATATCCTTGTCAATCTCTCCGTAAAGAAAGGCATTCTTCACATCGAGTTGCCACAACCTCCATCCCTTGCTAGTAGCCAAGGCGATCACCACTCTTATAGAAGTCATCTTCACAACTGGACTGAATGTCTCCTCATAGTCTTCTCCATACTGCTGTGAGAATCCTCTAGCGACCAGACGAGCCTTGAACCTATCAATGCTCCCATCAGCCTTCTTCTTCAACTTATACACCCACTTGCAAGTAATCGGAATAATGTCATAAACCTTGGGCACAAGGTCCCAGGTTTCATTCTTCTTCAGAGCATCAATCTCTTCCTTCATGGCACCTTCCCACTCCTTCACTCCAGTGGCCTCATTGAAGCTTGCAGGCTCTCGCTCATCTAGAGGACCTGCAAAGAAGCAGGAGACAAAGCTCACTGCATTCCCATCACAGTACCGAGCCGGTGGCTTAAGCACCCTCTTTGATCTCCGAAGAATTGGCTCCTTGCTCACGGCTTCCGCTGCTTCTTCTGGCTCCACTCCTACCTGAGGCAAGCATTGAGCAGTGCTCCCCCTGTTTCCTGAGCCAGAAGGCTCAGCCTCGGAGTTCGAAGCAGCAGGAGCTGCTGGTGAAACAACAAGCTCCTCTTCCAAGGCTTCAGAAGCTACCACCGGTGCTTCCTCAACCTTGCTATCTCCGGTTAGCTCCACCGAGCCACCTCCATATGACGTCAGCTCGTCAAAGACAATGTCTCTTAATACCACGAACTTCTTCGTCACAGGGTCCATGCATTTCCATCCATTCTTCCGCTCATCGTAGCCAATAAAGACAAGTTTCCTTGCCTTCGCATCCAGCTTTGTCCGTGAAGCATCCGGGACATGCACGTAGCAAGTTGAACCGAACACCCTAAGGTGTCCCACACTCGGCTTCTCCTTCAGCAACAACTCAACTGGAGTCTTCATGTTGATAGGGCTGAGTGGCATCCGGTTGATAACATAAGCAGCACAAGACATTCCCTCCGCCCAAAAGTACCTTTGGATATCTTTCGCATGAAGCCAGCATTTGCAGGTCTCCGTCAGATGACGGATCTTTCGCTCCGCTACCCCATTTTATTGTGGAGTGTGGGCACAAGTAAGTTCCTGTTGGATCCCGTGCTTCCTACAGAAGATAGAAAACTCGGAGGAGACAAACTCACCCCCGTTATCAGTTCTAAGCTTCTTAATCCGCAAGCCAAGCCGGCCTTCTACCAACTCCTTAAACTCCACAAACAAACGGAATGCTTCCGACTTCTCCTTTAAGAAGTACACCCAAGTATACCTTGAGTAGTCATCAACCAAGACAAGCATGTATCTGCTTCCACCAAGGCTGGCAGTAACCGTCGGTCCCATCAGGTCGCCATGAATACACTCCAATGGTTTCTTGCTCCTTGTTTGTGATTTATCAAACGGAAGGCGATGTGCCTTACCATATTGACAGCCCGCACAAACATGCCCATCACCAAAGGAGGACAACTTTGGCAAACCCCTCACCAGACTTCTACTAGCCATTTCCTTCAGCTTGTCCATGCCAACATGCCCCAGCCTCTCATGCCAGATAGCAGCACTATCATTGGCTCTCATTCTATCAACATAAGCACTGGTGGAAAGAACAAACAAGTTCTTCACCCTCCTCCCAACATGAGCAACATCAGCCTTCACTGCTAATATGTTGCGAAGGAACCTCACGTCTGTTGGCCCAAACAGAACGTGATACCCAGCGTACACCGCATTGGTCACCGAGAAGAGGTTCTTCTTCATGCCCGACACGTGATACACACTCCTTAATGTGAGTGGCCCCTGATCACTACCCAAAAACACGACCCCCTCTTTCTCTACTGCATAAACAGTATTATCAGCAGTGATAATAGCTTCATTACCTGAGTATGCCTGCATGGAGGTGAACTTTGACTTGTCTCCGGTGAGGTGATGACCACACCCAGAGTCCACGATCCACTCGCCATTGAAGTCCTCAGCAGACAAGGCCCGGACACAAGTGCCCGTCATAAAAGCTCCTCCTCATTCTGCTTCTTCACTTCTCGAGCAAGCTTCCTCCTTTTCTACAGCATGCCCAGGCTGCAGTTTGACCTTGGAGTCCCGCTTGAAGTGCCCTCGCTGATGACACCGGTAGCACTTCAGGTTCTTCTTCCAGTCCTTAGGAGCATTGCTCCTCTCCGGTGGATATGAAGTTGAAGTCTCCTTCTCACCAGCGGTCTGCACCTTCTTCTTCTTCTTCCCTTCCCATCCTTTCTTCTTGCCTGAGAAGAGAGATTCACTGCCTTCCTGATTCAGATTCACTCCAGCCATCTGCCTTGCTAAGCTCTCCTGCGAGGCAAGCAGATTCTCCAACTCCAGCAAAGACGGCTGAGTAGCCCACCCTTGAACAGATGTAACAAAGGCCACATACTCCTTCCGCAAGCCGCGGATAATGTGCCTTTTAATCTTAGCCTCAGAGATAGGCTCATCAGGATCCAGTGCCAATAACTCAGCACACAAGCTCTTCATCTTTAAGAAGTACTTGGAAATGGAAAGGTCTCCCTGAGTTGCCCTGGCCAACTCATTCTCCAGGAACTGAAGCCGCGCCACATTCTTCCTATTGAACAACTCATCAATGGTTGTCCAAATATCAGCAGCCGACTCACACCCAACGATGTGATCAAATAGTTCCGGAGACACAACTCTCTTCAGAATGAACTCTGCCTTAGCATTTGTTCTTCTCCAGAGCCTCACCTGCTCAGCAGTACCGAAAGCAGCAGTCACTTCCTGTCTATCGTCACCACCGACGACTTCCCACAGCTCCTCGCCAAGAAGATAACTCTTCATGCACGACTTCCACTTCTTGAAGTTAGTCGGCGTTAAGAGTTCAATGCCCAGACCTCTTGCAAAACTCCCTTCCATTGCAAACACCTGTTGGCACCCTTTCAGAAGCTCCGAGCAACAACACAGGTTGAGCACCACTCAGTCACTGAGTAACAATGCTGGTTGACTTCCGCTCATGCAACTGAACCTCCCTCTGATACCATGTTAAATTTTCTCAACGTGGTCAGCAAGATAGCCCAAACGCCAAATTAATATCTTCGGAACTACCCAGTTCTCACGTTGAACCAGCGGAAAACCAAGGAACAAGGGTTACACCCAACAAACAATGGAAGCACAAGCAGGTCTTTTATTCATTCACTTCTTTACATCACGAGGCATACATAGCGAGACATGATTTCGCTAGTATAACAGCTGTAAACAGAAAGCACCAAAAATTTCAAGCCGGGCGGACAGAACCGGAGTCCGCCGAGACCGCCGAGGTCGCCGAGGTCGCCGAAGTCGCCCGAACTAAGCTGCAATCCGCCGAATATCCACGGAGTCCGCCGAAGCGGCGAGGCCGCACGGACACACTGTTATTCATCTCCTGCTGAACCTGAACTGAGGAACACCCCTACCCGCCTGAAGCCGGCGGACAGGTTATTGAAGCTGGAAAGGATGAAACAGAACTGACAAGCCGCAGAGCGACCTCCTACTGAGTCCGCAGAGACCGTACACTTCCAAGCACTTGACCGAAGTCACAGCCAAACTCCTGGTTCCTTGAAGCAAATCGCGCGACCTGCACACAGCAAATGTCAGCACTGAAATAATCCGCGCGGACTGACAAACAGAGACCGCAGCTCCTTGGTCCTATTTATAGGCCATGTGAGGAGTGTGGTCACCGCCCTAGAGATAGAGACACCGCCCCAGCCCGCGCGATCGCAGAACACCGTCCGCCGAGTCCGCAAGCACTTGGCCGGTTACCAAGGAAAACCGCCAGGAGCAAGGCAACCATTGACGAACCCTCTACAGTCCGCCCAAGCGAAGCGGACAAGGCATCAGCCCGCAAAGCTCCAACCACTGCAGGACAGCAAACTCCCTTCAATGGCTGTCTGCACCAACCCGAGGCAGTCCGCAAGACTCAAACCTCAGTCCGCCACAAGTCCACGACCAAAGGCAGCTAACAACAGTCCGCCCGGTCACTGCGGACTTGGCGGATACGACGGACACACTGAACTTGGCACAAAGTGTGATCAAGCCCAAAACCATCAAGGGCCAATGCGAGCATGGCGGACGCAAACACCCGTCTGCCAAAACACCAAAGCACAGACCGCCAGCAGTCCGCGAGCTCCTCGCACTCCTGCCCCATCACAGCGGTCATATCCCGGACTCCAAAACCAGGCCGCCAAAATGATCTCCACAGCAAACACCTGCTGTAACACCAGAGCTCGACAAGGCCTCAGCCAAGCTCTAAGCTCAGTCCACAACAGCCAATGCCGCACACACATCAGTCCGCAAGCTTCCCGCGGACACAAGCCATCCCGCCTATCAGCACAAACTTGCACCACAGCCACTGAGCAAACCACCAGTCCGCAAGCCTCTCTATCCGCAGATACCAGGCCGCACAAATCGCGGACTCCATGCAACAACCCGCTCAGAAAACAGCTGGCTTCCACCAGACATTCCACAAGGCCGCACAACGCAGTCCGCCCAGTCCGCCTAGTCCTCCAATGTTGTCCGCCCAGGCCGCCCGACCTGTCCCGTCAGCCACTTCCACTTCACAAATTTCAACAATAGCAACTTGTTGATTTTGGGTGAGAGACGGCGCACTTGGTCTTGTAGTTGCTGAACCGCTTGAGACTTGGACAATTTGGCATCATTGGGTGGTTGAGACTTGACCCGCTTGTGGCTCGGGTGTGGCTTGGAGGTGGCTCGAAGGTGGCTCGTAGGAGGAAAACTTGTAGAGCTTTTACCTGAAGAACAAGAAGACTCCAAGGAGAAGACTGAGAAAAGGATGATAAATGAGGTGGCCTGAGATTCCTTTTATAGGCTCCGGGGGTGATTACGGTGGTTATGCGGTTATCCGCACACCGTAACCACCCTCAAGAATATTTTTACTATAGTTTTTGATCTGCGTATCGTGTTATGGAACGACTGATTACGGTGGTTACGTGCTGATCGAATGACCGAGAACGCTCTCCCCTGATCGGACGGCGGGAGCGGGCCTCCACGGGTAGCCGGGGAGGAGCGACAACTCTTTGCGGCCGTGTGCCGGTAGTCGAGCGAGGGAGCAGTCGGGACAGTCTCCCCCTTGGCCACTGGCGGCCAAGGAGAGGGGCGGACGCCCCATCGGCCACCGCCGGCGAAGGAGGGGGGGGGGGGGTGGCCTCCCCCTTAGCCGAACAGGGGGCCGGGTAAAGGGGCGGCCGCCCCGTTGGTCGCCGGCGGCCAAGGAGCGGGGGCGGCCCGGTTGCCCACCCTCCTTAGCCGCACGTGTAACACCCTAGTTTTTGCAAGAGGTTCAGTCGGCAGTTCTGAAAATTTTTGGGTTCTGGCAGGAGGCACACGGCATGCGACACGGGCGTGTCGCAGGGCGTGTCGAGGCCGTGTCGACACTCGGCCCAAGTGTCGACACTTTCGCTCGACAAAGTGTCGAGAGTGAGGCACACGGCCTGCGACACGGGCGTGTCGCAGGGCGTGTCGAGGCCGTGTCGACACTCGGCCCAAGTGTCGACACTTTCGCTCGACAAAGTGTCGAGAGTGGGGTACACGGCCTGCGACACGGGCGTGTCGCAGGGCGTGTCGAGGCCGTGTCGACACTTGGCCCAAGTGTCGACACATTCGCTCGACAAAGTGTCGAGACTGGGGCACATGGCCTGTGACACGGGCGTGTCACAGGGCGTGTCCCGCTTGGTCGACGGTCTTCGCTCGACGTTTTTCTGCGGTGTCAACACAAAGCCTGTCGACGGGTGTCAAGACTTGGCACACGGATTGGGACACGGGCGTGTCCCAGGCCGTGTCATCTCTCGGGTTGGTTTCGGGGCCGTGTTGTTGGAGGCACACGGCCGGCCACACGGCCGTGTCACTGGGGACACGGGCGTGTCGTGTTGAACACGGGCGTGTCGATGCCCGTGTGCGGTTCCAAGCGCGTCGATTTGAGACGGCGAATGAGGCACACGGCCCTGGACACGGGCGTGTGCCAGGCCGTGTTCGGCCCAGGTCTTTTATTTTCCAGGCAAATCATGGCCATTCTTTCCCAGATTTTGGGATCTGGCGGCTCAGGACTGTTCTTGGGAAGTTAAGTCCGATTCTAGGGTTGGAAACCCTCATTTTGTTTTCCAAGTCTTCTTTTTCTAAGTTCTTGAGAAAGCTAGAGCAAGGAGGAAGAAGAAGAAGGTCTTGGGCTGTAGGAAGGGTTTCGGAGCTCCAAATCGCGAGCCGAGTCCGGATCCGTGAAGCTTGGAGCGTTGCGAAGATTTCCATCCGGCTATTTTGCCATGGCAAGGAAGAGGAGTCGGAAGGTAACGACATCTCTCCTCTCGGTCCTTAGGATGCACGTATTATCATCATTTAGTTTTCTTTCTCTCTAATTTTTGGGCACCAAACTCCCAAATGAGAGGGGTTTTGGTTTGCCAAGTTTCAAGAGGAACTTCCGGGTTGATTGAGTCCGTCCCCGACATATTTTGCATTAGAGATCCGCTTCGCTAGTGGATTAGACATGGTGGGTGAAGCCGTAGTCGCGACCGTTAGTCCGACTCGGTGATGTTGCATACGAACTTAGGGATTCGTAGAGATTTTCCATTGCGGCAAGATGTCGTTTGTGTTGTGGTGGTTATAGTTCCGTTTGCTTGAAAGGTACGTGTAGTCGGACCCGGACAAGGTTAGCTCCTCGTGGCGGTAGATGGTTTCCTTGAGAGATAAGGTTAGCTCCGCACGAGTTGGAGAAGGTTTCCTTGGTGCGCGGGAACGCTGCAGTACAATGAGGGATTATGATGTATTAGTCTTGGTTTGCGTGGTGCCAAGGCGTGGCTATGTCTCTGTGGTCGGCTGGCTATCCCGTTACATATGCGTCATGTGTGGAGAGTGTCCCGGCGAGACTAGTCCCCTTCTGTGAGACTGACGAGAATGCCAAGCTTGGGGCAAGCCCGGGCAAAGAGGCCATGAGCGGGTGGGGTCCAGCAAGGCTTCTTAGAATCGGTCGGTCTGTGTTTGTTGGAATCCTGACATGAGACGTCAGAGCTTGCAGGCAAGCCCGGGGCTAAGCCCACGAGCGGGTGGGGCCTTGGCAAGATTTCCTTGTGGCGGCCTATGTGCCGTTTGAGGGAGAGGTGTCTCCCTTAGTGTTTGCGGCTTTATGCCATTGGGGAAATGTGAGTACCCAAATGATGTGATGTGTGTTAGATGCATACGCAGTAGGGTACCTTGGGTGAAGCCCGGGTGTTGCATTCATGTTGCACAGTAGGCCCTTTCTTTCTATGCTCAACCAGTAGAGAACATGTTTGATGATTGAGACATCCAAGCCTGTTTTAATGCTTTTCTATTTATAGATGTTTATATTGCATATGAAGTGCTGACTTGCAGGTTGGAGGGTTCCCCGGGGTCCGTTAGGGGCGGCCGGGAGGAGATGTGTTGTTACAAAGTTTGAGGTCAGCCTTTGCTGACCCACGTTACTAATAATTCTTACAGGTCAAGGATCGCATGCAGGAGCTAGCACGCCGGCCAGAAAGGCCTAAGCCCCATGAAGTGTTTTTCCCTCTTTTGTAGCACTTCAGTGATGATGATGTTTGTTTGAGACTATTTTGTCCGGCTTGCATGCCGAGGTAGACTAGGAGTGCTGAGCACATTCATGTTTGATGTACTACTTTTCTATGGACTCTTGATGTAGGCCTTATGGCCATTTGTTTTACTCTTTAGTGGTGGATAACTTCTGGTCCTGTTCTGTTTCCGCTGTGATTGTGCAAAGTGTTTTGAGTTTGGGTAGCTATATCAACTTATAATGCTAAAGCTGTGGCGCTCATATGTTGTGGGGCCCCGGCCGGACCCATATTATACGTTCACTACAGGGGAGGTGTTACAATTTGGTATCAGAGCGAGGTTAGATTCAAGGTCAGCGTGTAGAGAAGTTATCCACATAAGAGTAATGCGGGACCGTGAGTGTCCTTATGTTTTAGTCTTGCGATTGAAGACTAATCCATTATTTCTCGTTTTCCTGAAGAGTGCAAGCAATGAGGCGGGCACTTCAAGAGCAAGGGATGATCTCTCGGCGAGCAGTGCTACTGCTCCAGGTCTTCTGGGCACGGGTGTAAACCCGGCTGACTTCTGCCGTATGCTTGCAGAAGCGATGGTGGCAGCGCAAGCGGCGGCTGCAGCCCAGGTAGCAACCCCTGCTACACCGGACACGGCGACGGCCGTGCCAGGCGGAGAAGCCAGGCGAGTGGAGCCTTTGGCAGAAAGGGTGGTGGTAGGGCATGGAGACCGACACATGAAGTACTTCCTGAGTTTCCATCCCCCGTCTTTCAAGGGTGTTGGAACGCCAACGGATGCAGAGGATTGGTGGGTTCGTATTCAAGGACTGTTAAGGGCGGCAGAGACGCCAGAGGAAAAGAAAGCTGAGTTTGCGGCGTCCATGTTGGAAGGAGACGCCAAATTGTGGTGGGTGAGCCATAGCGGCAGCCTGTTCCCGGGGCGCACCCCGTCAGTGGAAGAGTTTGGGGACGCTTTTCTTAAGAGGTATATTCCAGTTTCAACACGGTTGGCCCTACAGAGGCAGTTTCTGCATCTAATGCAGCGAGACAAGACAGTGGATGAGTACGTGCAAGAGTTCACCCGTTTGGGTCGTTATGCGGGAACGACAATGGCGGATGATGTAGAGAGGGATAACCTCTTCTACCAAGGTTTGAGGGAGAATCTGAGACAGCCCCTCATCTCCATGAAGAGGGCGGGATTTAATGAGCTAGTTGAAGCCGCCAGGAGTTTGGAGAGTGATCTGGAGCGGACCCAGCGTCGAAAGGGTTTTACTCCCAAGCACGGGGAAGGGAAGCCCTCCCAATCTCATGTAAAGTCTGATGGAAGCAGGTGGAGGAAGAAGCTTCATCCTTCCAGGTCGGGTGAGAGGAGCACTTGGACGCCTGGGGGTTCTCACTCTAGGGGACCGCCGACGTGTTACAACTGCGGGAAGGTTGGGCACATAGCCCGTGCTTGTCAGCAAGGGGGAGCGGGGCAAGAGTCAAAGCAGGAGCAGTCTGTGCGCTCGGGCCCCAGTGCTGCAGAGAAAGGAAAGATGGCGGAGTCGAGCGCTTCTCGGTTCCAACCGGTGCAACCAAGGTCTTACAACCTTGGACAGCAAGAAGCGATCCGCCAAACCGATGTTGTGACAGGTATGAAGAAAATTTAAGTTTGCATTTGTGCTTCATACTTTTAGACCCCCTTTCCGTGTGTTGTCTTGTTGTAGGCTTCGTGTTAGTTTCTGGATACCCCGCTAGGGTATTGTTCGATACTGGGGCTTCGCACTCTTTTCTTGCGGAGAGTTTCATCCGAAGGGTAGGAGTCGAGACTTTCTCAGCGGACGCGGAACTGAAAGTGCGCATGCCCAATGGGTCATCTATGACCACCGGGGCTAAAGGGCGCATCGGTTGGGAGCTAGACGGAGTTGACTTCGTTTTGGAAGCGGCAGTGTTGCCGTTAGTAGAGTTCGATGTCATTTTGGGCATGGACTGGCTTGCAGAGCAGCGCGCCAGCATTGATTGTTTATCCAAGGTAGTGACCCTAAAAAGTAAGGGGCAAGCGGAAGTCAAGTTTATGGGCCTTTGTGGAGTAGCCCATTCCCTAATTACGGCCATGCAAATGATGCGGGCGGTTAACCAGGGAGGTGTGGCGTTGGTGGCGTTGTTGGAGGTTCGTCACTCCCAACTTTCGATTGAGGAAGTGCCCATGGTGGCAGAGTTCAAGGATGTATTTCCGGATGAACTTCCTGGAGCGCCTCCTCGGCGGGAGATCGACTTCTCGATCGAGTTAATGCCGGAGGCTAGACCGGTGTCACGTCCCTCATTTAGGATGGCACCAAAGGAGTTAGCGGAACTTAAGGTACAGTTACAGGAACTGTTGGAGCATGGGTATATTAGACCCAGTTCTTCACCGTGGAGCGCACCGGTGTTGTTTGTTAAGAAGAAAGACGGTAGCATGCGCCTATGCATAGACTACCGAGAGCTGAATAAATTGACCGTCAAGAATAAGTATCCGATTCCTCGGATAGACGATTTGTTTGACCAATTGGTGGGGTCAATGGTATATTCGAAGTTGGACTTGAAGTCAGGCTACTATCAGCTGCGAATTCGGGATGAGGACATACCCAAGACTGCTTTTGGGACAAGGTACGAACACTTTGAGTTTACGGTGATGCCGTTCGGGTTGACGAACGCACCATCGGTGTTCATGGATCTGATGAATCGAGTATTTCAGGAATACTTGGATTCGTTTGTGGTTGTCTTCATTGATGACATCTTAGTGTACTCAAAGTCTGAAATGGAGCATGAGACCCACTTGAGAGTGGTCCTGCAAGTTTTGAGGGAGAACCAATTGTTTGCAAAGTTCTCAAAGTGCGAGTTCTGGTTGGCCAAGGTGGCGTTTTTGGGCCACGTGATTAGTGGTGATGGGGTGGCAGTGGATCCGGCGAAAGTGGAGGCCATCAGAGATTGGCCGGTGTTGAGGACCGTGGCGGAAGTCCGAAACTTTCTTGGGCTAGCCGGGTATTATAGGAGATTCGTAGAGAATTTCTCGAAGATAGCTCTACCACTTACCTCACTCACTCGCAAAGACCATAATTTTGTGTGGACCCAAGAGTGCAGTATAGCATTCGAGGCACTGAAGGAGAGGCTTATGATGGCTCCAATCCTGAGTTTACCGCAAGGGACCGATGGATTTCAGATTTTCAGTGATGCATCGGGATGCGGTTTGGGTTGCGTGTTGGTGCAACATGGCAAGGTAATAGCTTTTGGGTCTCGACAGCTGAAACCTCATGAGAGGAATTACCCCGTCCATGACTTGGAGTTGGCGGCGGTAATCTTCGCGTTGAAAATTTGGCGACACTATGTGTATGGCGCAAGGGTGGAGATCTTCACGGACCATAAAAGCCTGAAGTATCTCTTGGATCAGAAGGACTTGAACATGCGACAACGCAGATGGGTTGAATTTCTTGGAGACTACGAAGTGGCGATTCAGTATACGCCGGGTAAGGCCAATGTGGTGGCGGATACGTTGAGTAGGAAGTACTCGGGGCAAGGAAATTGGATCGAAGCTCATGATGAGCGGTTGGTTCGGGAATGGGAGTCCCTTGGGTTGGAATGTGTTGCGAGAGGCGAGTCTAGCATGGCTCGGTTGAACTGGATTGAAGTGCAAAGCGACTTGTCCGATCGTATTCGGGAAGCGACTCGATTGGATGTGGAGTTTCAACCTTTTGTGTTGGAGGCTCAAAAGGGCGAGAGCAGCGCCTGGGAGATGATTGGGGGAATCTTGAGGAAGGATGGAAGGGTTTGTGTACCGCAGTTTGGCAATCTCCGTGAGGAGTTGATGTTTGAGGCTCACTTCTCAAAGTACTTCATTCACCCGGGCAGTACAAAGATGTACTTGGATATGAAGAAATCCTTTTGGTGGCCGGGGTTGAAGCGAGATGTAGCTTTGTATGTGAGTCGTTGCCAAACATGTGCCTTGGTGAAGGCCGAGTGTCAGAAATCGGGCGGGTTCCTGAAGCCCCTTCCAATTCCTGAATGGAAATTTGAGGACATCTCCATGGACTTTGTGCATGGTTTGCCTAGATCGCAGCATGGTAATGATGCTATTTGGGTGATCGTGGATCGCCTAACCAAGGTGGCTCACTTCATTCCAAATCGGAAAGAGGACAACGTGGAGAAGCTGGTGGAGTTGTATGTTCGCAACATTGTGCGACTGCACGGAGTTCCTAAGAGCATAGTCAGTGATCGAGATGGACGATTTACGTCCAAGGACTGGAGATTGGTTCAGAAGAGCTTGGGCACGAAGCTAAAGTTTAGTACGGTGTTCCATCCTCAAACTGATGGGCAAACGGAGAGAACGAACCGTACTATGGAGGACATGTTGAGGATGTGCGTTCTTGATTTTGGCAAGAGGTGGGAGGATCACCTCTTCATGGTAGAATTTGCGTACAACAACAGTTTTCAAGCTAGTATAAAGATGGCGCCATACGAAGCTTTGTTGGGAGGCGGTGTCGAACGCCAATGTCTTGGGCAGAGGCGGGAGACACCAAACTTTTGGGAAAGGATGCGGTAGTTGACGCTTGTGAATTAGTACGGACCATCCAAGAGCGCATGAAGGTGGTGCAAGACAGGCAAGCAAAGTATTTTAATGCTCGTCACCGGAAGTTGGAATTTACAGTTGGTGATTGGGTTTATCTGAAGGTCAAGCCATTCAAAGGCGTCTCACGGATTCGCCGACTCAAGAAGTTGAGTCCAAGGTTTTTGGGGCCTTTTGAAATTGTTGAGCGGGTAGGAGAAGCAGCATATCGGTTGGCATTGTCCGCAAACTTGAGTGGATTACATGACGTCTTCCACGTCTCCGCTCTGAGGAAAGCCTTGGTGGAGGCTAGCGTGGTGATAGAGCCGGCATCAGTGCCGATTGAGGAGGACTTGAGGACGCGAGTCCTCCCAATTGCGATAGAAGATTCAGAGACTCGGAAGTTGCGGAATAAAGAAGTCAAACTCGTGAAAGTTCGATGGGACAACTGCGGTCGTGAGGAGTTCTCTTGGGAACGAGAACAGGCCATGCTAGAAGATTATCCAGAACTTTTCATGTCAGGTACAATTTAAGTTTTGTACCATTTTGTTTTGAAATTTCGGGACGAAATTCTGTTAAGTGGGGGAGAGTTGTAACACCCCAGTTTTTGCAAGAGGTTCAGTCGGCAGTTCTGAAAATTTTTGGGTTCTGGCAGGAGGCATACGGCCTGCGACACGGGCGTGTCGCAGGGCATGTCGAGGCCGTGTCGACACTCGGCCCAAGTGTCGACACTTTCGCTCGACAAAGTGTCGAGAGTGAGGCACACGGCCTGCGACACGGGCGTGTCGCAGGGCGTGTCGAGGCCGTGTCGACACTCGGCCCAAGTGTCGACACTTTCGCTCGACAAAGTGTCGAGAGTGGGGTACACGGCCTGCGATACGGGCGTGTCGAGGCCGTGTCGACACTTGGCCCAAGTGTCGACACATTCGCTCGACAAAGTGTCCAGACTGTGGCACACGGCCTGTGACACGGGCGTGTCACAGGGCGTGTCCCGCTTGGTCGACGGTCTTCGCTCGACGTTTTTCCGCGGTGTCGACACAAAGCCTGTCGACGGGTGTCGAGACTTGGCACACGGCTTGGGACACGGGCGTGTCCCAGGCCGTGTCATCTCTCGGGTTGGTTTCGGGGCCGTGTTGTTGGAGGCACACGGCCGGCCACACGGCCGTGTCACTGGGGACACGGGCGTGTCGTGTTGAACACGGGCGTGTCGATGCCCGTGTGCGGTTCCAGGCGCGTCGATTTGAGACGGCGAATGAGGCACACGGCCCTGGACACGGGCGTGTGCCAGGACGTGTTCGGCCCAGGTCTTTTATTTTCCAGGCAAATCGTGGCCATTCTTTCCCAGATTTTGGGATCTGGCGGCTCAGGACTGTTCTTGGGAAGTTAAGTCCAATTCTAGGGTTGGAAACCCTCATTTTGTTTTCCAAGTCTTCTTTTTCTAAGTTCTTGAGAAAGCTAGAGCAAGGAGGAAGAAGAAGAAGGTCTTGGGCTGTAGGAAGGGTTTCGGAGCTCCAAATCGCGAGCCGAGTCCGGATCCGTGAAGCTTGGAGCGTTGCGAAGATTTCCATCCGGCTATTTTGCCATGGCAAGGAAGAGGAGTCGGAAGGTAACGACATCTCTCCTCTCGGTCCTTAGGATGCACGTATTAGCATCATTTAGTTTTCTTTCTCTCTAATTTTTGGGCACCAAACTCCCAAATGAGAGGGGTTTTGGTTTGCCAAGTTTCAAGAGGAACTTCCGGGTTGATTGAGTCCGTCCCCGACATATTTTGCATTAGAGATCCGCTTCGCTAGTGGATTAGGCATGGTGGGTGAAGCCGTAGTCGCGACCGTTAGTCCGACTCGGTGATGTTGCATACGAACTTAGGGATTCGTAGAGATTTTCCGTTGCGGCAAGATGCCGTTTGTGTTGTGGTGGTTATAGTCCCGTTTGCTTGAAAGGTACGTGTAGTCGGACCCGGACAAGGTTAGCTCCTCGTGGCGGTAGATGGTTTCCTTGAGAGATAAGGTTAGCTCCGCACGAGTTGGAGATGGTTTCCTTGGTGCGCGGGAACGCTGCAGTACAATGAGGGATTATGATGTATTAGTCTTGGTTTGCGTGGTGCCAAGGCGTGACTATGTCTCTGTGGTCGGCTGGCTATCCCGTGACATATGAGTCATGTGTGGAGAGTGTCCCGGCGAGACTAGTCCCCTTCTGTGAGACTGACGAGAATGCCAAGCTTGGGGCAAGCCCGGGCAAAGAGGCCATGAGCGGGTGGGGTCCAGCAAGGCTTCTTAGAATCGGTCGGTCTGTGTTTTTTGGAATCCTGACATGAGACGTCAGAGCTTGCAGGCAAGCCCGGGGCTAAGCCCACGAGCGAGTGGGGCCTTGGCAAGATTTCCTTGTGGCGGCCTGTGTGCCGTTTGAGGGAGAGGTGTCTCCCTTAGTGTTTGCGGCTTTATGCCATTGGGGAAATGTGAGTACCCAAATGATGTGATGTGTGTTAGATGCATACGCAGTAGGGTACCTTGGGTGAAGCCCGGGTGTTGCATTCATGTTGCACAGTAGGCCCTTTCTTTCTATGCTCAACCAGTAGAGAACATGTTTGATGATTGAGACATCCAAGCCTGTTTTAATGCTTTTCTATTTATAGATGTTTATATTGCATATGAAGTGCTGACTTGCAGGTTGGAGGGTTCCCCGGGGTCCGTTAGGGGCGGCCGGGAGGAGATGTGTTGTTACACAGTTTGAGGTCAGCCTTTGCTGACCCACGTTACTAATAATTCTTACAGGTCAAGGATCGCATGCAGGAGCTAGCACGCCGGCCAGAAAGGCCTAATCCCCATGAAGTGTTTTTCCCTCTTTTGTAGCACTTCAGTGATGATGATGTTTGTTTGAGACTATTTTGTCCGGCTTGCATGCCGAGGTAGACTAGGAGTGCTGAGCACATTCATGTTTGATGTACTACTTTTCTATGGACTCTTGATGTAGGCCTTATGGCCATTTGTTTTACTCTTTAGTGGTGGATAACTTCTGGTCCTGTTCTGTTTCCGCTGTGATTGTGCAAAGTGTTTTGAGTTTGGGTAGCTATATCAACTTATAATGCTAAAGCTGTGGCGCTCATATGTTGTGGGGCCCCGGCCGGACCCATATTATACGTTCACTACAGGGGAGGTGCACGGGCGGCCGAGGCGGCTGCCCCGTTGGTAGCCGGCGGCCAAGGAGAGGGGCGGCCCAGCCGGCGGCCCCCTTGACCGCTTGGGTCGGCCGAGGAGGGGGCGGCTCGGTCGGCCGCAGCCTTGGTCGCTCGGGCGGCCGAGGAGCGGCGGCACGGTTGGCCGCCCCCTCCGGCCGTGCGAACAGGGGCGGGCGGCAGACGTCCGGGGAGGAGGTCGGCCGCCCCCTCCGGCCGTGCGAACGGGGGCGGGAGGCCGACGTCCGGGAGGAGGTCGGCCGCCCGTCGCCGACGAGGTGCGGCGGTTACCCCACCATGGGGAGTGGGATCGACGCACGGGGATCAGGTGTGGTGTTCGCATGCGCGGTCAAACTCATGATCCCCACTCCTTTTCGGTGGAAATCATGGGGATGTGACTATGTGCACCCCTTATTTTCTATAAAATAAGGTAATCCCTATCAAAAGTCAAAATTTTTATTTGCAAATATTTTTGTTATTCATAAACTAGTACATAAAATTCAAAAAAAGATCATCCACTTTGACTTCCTCACCTCATGGAGTGAGTTTCTAAATTGCATGAACATCAAAAAAAATGGTGTCTCTAAATATCTCCAAACATTTTCTGAAATCAAAATCACATGAACAACGAATGACTCAACTAAAATAAAAATATATGTATGACATCATAACCTTATTATACATCAATACCATACAAAATACAATATTCATTCTTAATTATAGAATAAATGTTTTGGGTTGCCCAATTTTTCTACGGCCCGAAGAATCAGACCGCCTTAATTCTGACTAGAACCGAGCACGCAAACAGTCAAGTGAGAATCAAGCAGCAATGATGAGAGGTTTTTGTACTGTGAAAAACCACTTGATCGGATCTGTGGCGAGCCAAAATCCACTATTTAGCTTCGCTTATAATTTTTTGGAGTTACTCGGAGGATGACAGATCACCTCTCTGTTATAAGTTTTGAGTTTAAAGAAAAGAGGAAAAAAATTGTCCATGTAGCTTCCACGATGCGTCATCTAGAGCGTTCGCGAGAGCATTCTCTTCCGACTTCTTTTGGGCTCACAGAAGCGTCCAAGTTAGCGTTGAGCATTGAGTGGATTAGAGAGGGAATAGTGTGAACTATGAGCAGAAGAACGATCTAAGTCACACGTTATTGCTAAAAAATCTCAAAGTTATCTATAGTCTCTGGAGTTGCTTGTTTTCAAATAAAGCATGTAGACTTTTTTATAGTTTTCTAGAGCGACGTGCTGATAATTGTGTCGGGATAGTCTTGAGTTGACAAATGACATCGCTCCGTTCCAGTCACATGTATCCCCAATTTTCATGAAATGACGGACATGCCCCGGGTTGTCCAAGCGTCCCGGGCAGGTTGTCTGGCCGCCGGCGGCGGTGGTCAGAGGTTGCCAGAGGTGGCGAAGGCGACTGAAGGTCGCGGCGACTGCGCCCCCGCGTGGGCGCCGCACGCGCAACGGCGTGCACATGTTTTGGTCGTGCGCGTGCGTACTGTTCGTGCACATGGACCGTGCACATTGACTGGGCGTGCTGGGTTTCACTCCCCTTTCAAGGTGATTTTTTTGAGCGAGCACGAATTATGAGCTCGGTTCACTAGGTCGGGTCGACTTGCCTGAGAATTTCAGTTGAATGCCTTACGGTTTGACTCAGAAAAACTTACGGAAAACGAGGTCAATAAATAATACATTTATGATTTGCGAATTGGTCTGCGAATAAATATTTATAAATCCAAATAAATTTAAAAAATTTATCAATTTACAGATAGATAAATAGACGTTTATAATTTACGAATAACAACCGCTGTTTTATTAAGTAATTTTTGTTGTTTAACGAGGGAGATGAGTGCTCCACAATTAACTAATCTTTAGTCATAAGAGAGTAACTTTTGTTGTTTAACGAGGGAGATGAGTGCTCATAATTAACTTTGAGAGAATTAAATATTTTAACATTGCAAATATAAACAATTTTTTATAGGAAATTTGCCAGAAGATTGTGCACTAAGTGCCTGCCCAATCTTTCTTAAAAGATTTAACTATCTGTACAACAGAGTGGGGCTTCTCGCGATTTTAGACGGGGAAGACATTTTTAGCGCTGACTAGTTGAAGGGGCGAGTAGAGAAGGCTCTCCCCACACTTACTCGTCCAAGGCGAATAGAGTTGGCGAGCAGGGTAGCTTCCCTACTCACTCGGGTCCCAGAAAGTGTAGCTAGTGCCCATGGTTCAAGGGACTGACAGCCTTTTGGTGAGTGGGCGCTGCGTGATCCCTACTCGCCCCTTAGGGGTCGTTTTCTGACCATGGGGGTTCAATTTGGGCTGTCATTAACTACTTCGAACAGCAGGATTTTGTTCTTGGCGTGGTAATTTGGGCTGCGTTTAGTAAAATCAAAAGGTGAGATTCCACTATTCACAGACCACTCTTCAAAAAACTATAAATATACCAACAAAGTATTAGAATAATTTTCCTATTTATTTCAGAATTATATATATATATATATATATATATATATATATATATATATATATATATATATATATATATATATATATATATATATATATATATATACGTTTCAAAAAACAAGACATAACAACAGTAAAATATATAGATCTGAAGAATTTTGATCTTTTAAAACTGATCTAAATAGAGAATGAGATAAATAGAATTTTATAGATTAGAATCGAGCATGGGTGAGAAGTGTGATCACTGCCCTAAAGAATTTGCACAACTCTCTGGCAGGGCTTTCAACCGATGCTCACTCTTCCAAGGTACAACACCCAGCTAAATCCCAAAACTCCGATATGCGCAGACACCGAAGAAGCACAGAGCACCCCGAACCACCACTTGATGAAGCAAATGTAAAAAGAAGATTAAAACAAAATCAGCCAGTGTTTTTCGCATCAGCTAGAAAAAAATATATCGTCTCTAAAACGATTCCTAAAAAGGCGTTATTTGAAATCTCGTTAAATAGAATAAATAAATTCGTCATAAATGTTGGGTATTGTATCTGAAAGATATGTTACCTAAACACCTAGGGGGGGTGAATAGGTGCCCTAATCCTTTTCTAACTTTATTGGCAGCCAAACAGTTATATCACAGATTTCTAACTACTTTTGCACAGCAAACAGCAATAACAAAACATACACAGCTAATCCACAGCACAATCACAGCACAGCACACAGTGTTTTATAGTGGTTCCCCAAGATATGGGTACATCCACTTTCCCCCTTCGCCTATCTAGCAGTGTACTAGATTCAGCCAAACTTCTCCACTGTCTCAGAACACAAATTGGTTCCTACCTCAGGCCCAAAGCCTTACAACTCAGCTTTATCCCAAAGCCTACACTCAGTCAATCAAGGCCTACACTCAGCCAACCAAGGCCTACACTCAGCCAACAAGGCCTACACTCAGAGATCTTTATCTCCTACACTCAGGCTAACAAGCCCTACCCTCAGCCTTTATAATTATAGGCTTACAAATCACTCAGATCCAATGGATCCTACAAGATAAAAATGTTTTACAAATATTGACTTTACAACTCAGAAATAAAAGAGGGGAGTTGAGAGTTTCTTGATGAGTTCTTGGAAGAACTCAGCTAGATTCACCCTGACTTAGCTTTCTTCAAAGCTTCTTGAGTAGAACTGAATAAGACTGAATCCTCTGCAGTTGTTCCTTGACCTCTGCCACTTAAGATCCAGAATTGAATCTGAATCCTTCTACTCAGCCTAGTTCCAGAGGCTGATTTCTTGGAAGGAGCCCTCTCTCTCCAACTTCTTAGATCTGCACTTGGAATGCAAGATCTTCTTGTGTTGATACTTTGAGTACCACTTTAATTATTACTTCAACAATATGATCAACAACTTCAACAACCATAACCACTGTTTCTGTAAACTATGGGTGCCTATTTATAGGCCTTCTTCATGGTAACCGGCTGATCCGGTTCATAACTGACTTCTGACATCTCTGACAGTTGCTGTAGACCAGCTGGATCGGCAGCTGTCATGTCATCCAGTCACTTCTTGAAAATCTCTAACTGTTTGTAAGTGTCAAGACTTTCTGTCTTTAAGTGTCGACACTTATAGTCCAAGTGTCGACACTTATAGTCCAAGTGTCGACACATGTTGTGTAAGTGTCGACACAAGTCTACAAGGTGTCGACACAACTCCTTGTATGTCTCGACACAGATTCTTCTTCAGGTGTCGACACTGAAATTGAGTGTCGACACAAGTACTTGATCTTCTATCTTTAACTGAATTCTTCTAAGTGTCGACTCATCTCCTTTGTGTCGACACAACTTCTTGTGTTGAATCTGTCAAGTGTCGACACTGCTTCTAGGTGTCGACACATAGTCTTTTATGTTTAATCTTGCTGAGTGTCGACACAACTCCTTGTGTCGACACACCTTCTTCTTGTTGAGACTCCAGCTGAGTGTCGACACATTCCCATAGTGTCGACACTTGTACTTAGAATAATTTGTTGTTCTTTCTATTCTTTGCTAAGTGTCGACACAGCTCCTTGTGTCGACACTTTCTTCAAGTGTTGAGTCTTTAGCTGTGTGTCGACACATTGTTCTGGGTGTCGACACATACTTCAAATGCTGACTCTTCTATTGAGTGTCGACACATTGTGCTGGGTGTCGACACTTACTTCAAGTGCTGACTCCTGTTGAGTGTCGACACATTGTGCTGGGTGTCGACACTTACTTCAAGTGCTGACTCTTCTGCATAGTGTCGACACATTGTGTTGAGTGTCGACACTTGTACTTAGACTCTGCAGACTTTTGTTGAGTGTCGACACAGCTCCAAGTGTCGACACTTACTGGTGTAGACACAGCTTCACTGGGTGTCGACACAGCTCCTTGTGTCGACACTTTCTGTCTGCACTTTTCTTCACTGAGTGTCGACACAGCTTCAAGTGTCGACACATTCTGACTGGTGTCGACTCTGCATCCAGGTGTCGACACAATGAGTCCAAGTGTCGACACTGCTTGTCTGGGTGTCGACACAAGCTTTCTTAAGTGTCGACACTTTCCCTCTGGGTGTCGACACATGGAGTTAAAAACTTTTTGCTTCAGTCCAGTACTTTCTTAACCTGCACAAGTAACTCAAACATACATCAAAAACATTATGATGTATATCATTGAGTTGGGTGAGGCTTCTTCAAATCAGGTACATTTGACCAATGTACCCAACAATCTCCCCCTATTTGGAGAAGTCATAACCCTTAGTCAATGATATACACCATCCATAATTAAAATTACAAAATGATGTAAAGCAGATTATATTCAGCAGGGTAAACATAAACATGTAATATTTCACACATGTATACACATTCAACATTGCAGAACAAACAAGAAATAGACATATTCTCAGAACAATCATGAAATATATTTATCATATATTGTTCTACCATTTTTCTAATACATCTTCAATGGTTTACAAAAATGTTTTTTTTATTCAAAAGATTACAACAATCTTCAAGTCAATTCCTAATCTATTTCTGGTCTGGTTCTTTGATAACAATGCCTTTGCCAGGTTGAACTTGAGCTTTGACAGGGGCTTCAGCAATTTCAGCAACAGCAGGCTTCTTGCCTTTAAGATCTTTCTTTTTGACCTCTTCTGCCTTGATTTTCTGTCTCTCAAAATAGTGATATGGCTTGGGGAACTACTTGCTAGGCTCCACAGCAGTAGGAGGTAGCTTTCCCATCTTAGCCTTCCTTCTGAATTGTACTATTGCCTCCTGCCTGATCTCATGTTTTCTCCATTCTGCCTCAGAGAACCATTTGTTCCTTTCATTCATGTTGTCTTTGGCAGCTTTCTAGGCAGTTAAAACTATATTTCTAGAGGTAGGGCTCCATTGTTCAAAATCTGGCTTTTGTTCTGCTTGTTCCCTAAACCTCTTTTTAGACAATCTTGTCTCTTCTTCTTTGTTCATAGCCTCCTGCAGAGCTTCAGAAATAGGTTGAACAACCTTCTCAATATGAACATTGACCTTGCCCTCAGTTGGGCTATACATTGTGCGGACATCTGCTTGAACCATGTCAAAATCTGGAGGTGGATAAATCACTTGAGTTACCTCTGGTTGCTCACCTCCAAGATATGCAGTTTGAATTCCTGATTCAGCAACATTGTCATCATCACAGAGTGGAGGATAGCCCAGTGTAGCTCTGATGGAGTTAGATATCCATTTGGCATGGTTAGAGCTAGCTTTGACTAAGACTCTCTCCCCCTTTATGACTTCTCTGGCCATATGGTCTCTGACATCATCCTTTTGAAACCTTATCTGACTGTCCAAGTATCTGATTCCCTCTTTGAAAAATGGTTTAAGCTTTGTAAGTTGTTCAGAGATGACTTTCTGGGAATCTATAATAGCAGACTTAACAGCAGTAATCTCAGCTTGAAATACTTTATCAAAGTCAGCCTTAACTGCAGCAGCAGATGTAGAAGATTCAGCAGTCTTATTCTTCAATTCAGTGACTATAGCATTGTGTGAAGCAGTCAAGTTGTCATTCATCCTTAACTGATTTTCCAGTACATACCCTTGCTTCAATATTATATCATCTACTTGGGCTTTGATCTTCTCTTGGTGTGTAGCCAGATACACCACTGCATTTCCACCCTTGTGGAAGCATTCAGTCCTTTCTTTCTTGTTAAGGTTCATCTCAAACCTTATAGACTTTATTTCCTGTGCAAGATCAAACTGTAGGGTCTTGTGCCCTTCATCCACATATGTCTCAATTGCCTTTCTTTGCTCATCCAATTTGATCTGTAGTGCAACCATTAAAGCACTATAATCAGCAGTTGGGGCTTAATGAACTATAGGCTGTGGGGCAATGGATTGCAAAGCTTTCTTATAACTCTGACTTCTCCTCTTGAAGACATAGAGTTTCTTCTTCTTAGCCTTTGCAGCCTCATCTTCTTCAGATTCTGAAGTGCTGGCTATTTCAACCCTGTCCTTAGGGCTTGGAGGTTTGTCAGCTTGCACAGCAGTTGCCTTCTCAGTTTCTTGCCTAATAGGCTCTTCCAGAACTTCCATGTGCTCCCCCTCAGCATCAGCACTCTTATCTTCAGCAACAGCATCCTTGTCCATATCAAAATCTTCTTGATCTAGATTTAGAAACAAATCTTCCATTGCATATTCATGTGGAGACTGTGCAGGAGAAGTTCTTGGTTCTTCCACCACTTGAGAAGTATCATCTTGAACTACAGCAGATGTGTCTTCTAAAACAACATCTGGAACTTGAGTATTCAGCTGAGTTTACTGAAGATCATCAGATAAATTAGCATCTTCTATAATATAGTCTATAGTTTTTAGGTCAGTGAGTACCTCTTGGATGATGAATGTGGCTTGCTCACTGTCCAGAGTAGAGGCTTCTTCTACTACTGGAGGCTCCCCCTGGCTCTGATCCCTGTGGATGGGGCTAGCCTGTGGTAGCTCCCCCTGGATCTCAGCATTATCTTCAGCAGCAGGGGTCTTCTCTGCAGCCACTTCCTCTTGATCATCAGGAGTGAAGACAACATGTTCTTCACTCCCTGAACTGCTGGAGGACTCCTGTGTCACAGGAGCTGTCTTCCTTTTCTTCCTTGGAGGAGAATATTTCTTAGTAACTGGCTTCTCTGGAGTTGGCATTTCCTTGGACAAGACCCTGTCCCATCTGGAAAAGATCCTTAGATCCATCTTCCTCATGTGGTTGATTTTACTTTCAGCAGCAGTGCTCATTACCTCTGGTATGGTACCAGCTAGGTAGAGACTAAGTATTCTGCCCAGGTTGGGCTTCTTCAGACTCTCCTTGATCTTCTCATACACTACTTGAGACCAATCTGTTTTCAGAGTGAAGATTATTCTTGTCATGATTTCAAACATGGAGGCAGACACCCTGTCATGCCCTCCAGGCTTACTGAGAATAACCTTGCCCACAATCTCAGACATTAATTTTCCATGACTGTTCATGCCTTTCCTGTTAAAGACTGATCTGATCTTCATCTTTGGATCAGGTCCACACCAGGTAAGAGCTTCCCTGGTCTTTGATGCAGTTACTTCTTCTTCATCTTGAGTTTTAGGTAGCTGGAGTACCTTCCTCAGACTTTTTGGTGAAATCTTGACCTTAGCTCCATGAACTCTGGATTTGATTCTGTATCCAGATTCATCTATAGCAGCTCCATTAAGGAATTCAAGAACTTCCTTCTTCCAAATCTTTGTTGGTTCTGAAACCAAGTATTCTAGTCCAGAATTGGCGACTAGGGTTACCACTGACTGGATTTCTTGATCTGCGTCGTCGAACGCGCCGCGCACTAGCTCATAGCCCTCATTAACATTCTCCTCAAGCTTAGGTGCCATTAGGGTTGAAGAATTTGTCTTTAGAAAAGAGAGGTGTCGACACAGTAGTTTTGGTCTCGAAACTTTGAAAGCGTGTCGACAAACAAAGACAAAACCCTATTTATACCTTTCTGATTTTGAAGATGAACAGGCGGGACAGCTAACTTAACATATGTCGACACTGGCAATAAGTGTCGACACTGACTTATAATGACTCGACACATATGTGTCGACACAAGTTTAGTCTATAGATTTTATGTGTCGACACTTGTTTATGTGTCGACATAACATATCTCGACACGTTGTCGAGACTTTACTTAGAAAATTCTGAGTCAAACATAAGTGTCGAAGGGCATCACGATGAACTCATACAATCCATATCTGCTACTAAAGGCCGTCTTCGGAATATCCTCCTCCTGGATCCGCAGCTGGTAGTAGCCTGACCTCAAGTCCAGCTTCGAGAAATAATGGGCTCCCTCCAGCTGATCGAACAACTCGTCTATCCTGGGGAGCGGATAGGTATTTCGGACGGTCAGCCTGTTTAGTGCTCGATAGTCGATGCACAGGCGAAGAGTGCCATCCTTCTTCTTCACGAATAGGACCGGAGCTCCCCATGATGAGGAGCTCGGCCTAACAAATCCTGCTTCCACCAGCTCCTGCAACTGTGTCTGAAACTCCGCCAACTCCTTCGGAGCCATCCGATAAGGGGCCTTGGATACCGGCTTAGCCCCTGGTACCAACTGAATATGAAAGTCCTTCTCCCTATGCGGAGGCAGTCCTGGCAGCTTATCCGAAAAAATATCGGCGTAGTCACGAACCACCGGAATGCTAGCAATCAGGTCCTTCTCCTCAGTCATCTCGAATAATACCTGATATACCTCGTCTCCTTGCATGTGAGCCTTAACGGCCTGAATAGATGAAAGCAGACGGCGGGAAACCGGAGTAGTACCTTCGAATGTCGCATAAGTATCGCCGTGGCTTAACACGACCCTCCTCGCCGGGCAGTCAATCTGGGCATGGTTCCAGACAAGCCATGTCATGCCCAAGACAAGGTCGAAGTCCGGCATTCTCAGGATCGTCGCCGGGGCCTCGAGTGTCAACCCGTCTATGGTAACCTCCAGGAGGCACTTCTCTGTGGACTGGATCTCCATCCCATTAGGGAGACGCACCCTCCTAGGGAATCCCGTATAATATCGAATCTGGTCCAGATCCTTGACGAAATCCTCCGACACAAAGTTGTGCGATGCCCCCGTGTCGAACAGGGTATGGGCAGGCTTGCTGCACACCATCACCATTCCTAAATCAGTTTAAAAAAAAAACTTTGGTGTAAGGTTTTCTAACCTAGGTTGTGTAGTAGTTCTATCAATACTTAATATGAGCAGGGAATAAATTCAAAACTAAAATTACTCTCATACCTGCAATAACCCTGTCCGGGTTTCGGGGCTGTGCTAGGTCCAAAGAGTAAATCTGCTCACCATTCTGCCTGCGGTCGCCGCCCTGAAATCCGCGTCCGCGTCCACGTCCACGACCTCCCATCTGGTGAACCGGTGGGCCACCCAGTGCTGGAGGTATTGCCCCATTCCTCATAGGGCAATTAGTCTGAATGTGCCCTGGCTGATGGCAGTGATAGCACAGCTGTGGTGGGGGTGGTCCTTGCCCTATCCTGGGCACCTCCCTCATCTGTAGTGGCTGCGGAGTCAGCACTGCCTGCTCCCTTAGCTCTTGCCCTTCCTCCTGACGGGCTTGATCCCCGTTCCTTCTCTCTCCCATGACCCGACCTCTCTGCGGGTCCCTTCTCCCTCCTAACACTGCATCATCCCCATGTCTCTTCCTGCCCCGGACTACAAGCTGGTCCGCCTCCAGCTTCTTGGCCATCTCCAAGATCCTGGCCATGGTACCATCGGACACGAACAAGAGGGCATGCCTCAGGTCATCACGGAGGCCCTTGTAGAATCTCTTGGCGTAACCCACTTCATCCAGCTTGTAAGAATCCGCAAACCTGGCCAAATGAGTAAACTCCCGGTGATATTCAAGCACTGTCTTGTTCCCTTGCTTCAGCTGCAAGAATCTATCCTCCAATTCGTCCCTTGCGGACTGCGGCACAAAATGCTCCAGTAGTGCTGCCCTAAACTCCTCCCAAGTAATGTCCGCGATCTCCACTCCCGCATATGTGGTGTCCATCACCGACTTCCACCCCCTCTTTGCATGCGACTCCAGACAAGAAACAACCAAGGATACTGCCAGGTCCACCGGGCACTATATTCCCACCAACATCTCGTACATAATATCTAGCCACTCCTCCGTGCGCACTGCCGTCTCCGTCCCCAAGTATGATGGTGGGGCAAGGCCTCGGAATGCACTCAACCAGTTTGCTCCGGGGTTCGGCTGAGGAGCCGGAGCCTGTTGTGCCCTAAAGAACTCCAAGATGGCCGTCAAAGTTTGTCCCAGCTCCGTCTGCTGTAACGGGGTCGGAGCCGGCGGAGGTGGAGTCACATTCGGGGCCGGAGGTGTCCCCTGCGGCAGGGGAGGATTCGTCGCACCCTACAAAAGATGGTCTTAAGTTTAGTAAGTTGACCTAAAACTCTTTGTTACTGGTGAGTATTGCACGTGATTCCTCCCATGGGCACACCATTGCTTCCGTTGCTAGTTTGTCCTCAAACTAAGCCCGCGCGGGGTGTCCCATGTTTTGTGGACTACATTCTGTCGGATCGAGCTAATGCCTCTGATACCACTTGTAAGACCCCATTTTTTTTGCAACATCCACCGGGGTCTTAGGCCCAGAACCGCCGTTTTTGCGGTGACATCATCCACCGGGATGATCGGTACCACAAAACGCCGATTCTGCCGGCCATCTCGATCACCATCGACAGAATGTATAATGAATGAAAGTGTAAGCATCCAAGTCCACAATAGTATAAAGGAGGAAATCATGCAATAAATCAAGTCAACACCAGAAGAAAGTCTAGGTACCAACACCAGAAAGTAAATACGGGCTTAAGCCCGGTACATGATAACCTCACTACAATCCACTCATAAAAGTAAAACTACTAATACTCGGCTCCACTCACGGATCCGGATGCCTGTCCACCCGAGCTACACTGGCCCATCTCCATCTGCACAGTACCCTGCTGGTGTTGCGTCTCCTACGGCTGTTCCCTGTCTCCCATCCGGAGCACCTAAAATATGGTGGTCAAACGACCGTCAGCCAAACTAGACTCAGTCAACAATCCCCCGCCCCTCTACCCGTGGCTCCTAGGCACCGGGCGGAAAAGGGTGAAAAGGAGGACCAAAAGCAAGGCGTAATCAAGCAGGTGACATCTACCCTAAGGATTAAAATAATAAAGTATGGCAGGGGTATCACAAAAATTAAACATGAGTGAACAAGTATGCATCAAAAGTAAACAGGAAGGAGTAGCAAAAAGAAGCAATAAAAAGTGAAAGTAAGAGCAACAAGAAATATAACCATTGATTTATAGGGGTTACCCCTATAGACCAAGGGGTCGTTTTGCAGGGCCTATCGTATAAAACGTCCCATACCATTTTATACGATAGGTGTCAGGGGTTAAATGAAATGACTATGCTATGACGTACAAGTATGCTATGGTATGTACATGCGAGTGCAACTCACACACACGACTCTATGCGCACAGACCTTTAGTTCCCCTTTTTGGAGTTAGCTAAACTCTCAGGAGCCTCCGCCGTGGCAAAACGAAGACAGTGGGTTGGGCCTCTCCACTCCTAGATTGGTAAACACACTACACAATCTAGCCCCTCTCGTACGTTCCCGTACTATTCCTAGCAAACCAGCTAGTCTCCCCGAGTCAACGTACCGACGACGGTGTGTTCGATCGTCCAATACCGAGGACCCACCACTGTTATGCACATGCAACCATGATAGTTTGTATCTAATCAAAATACCGAGCCTACTAGTTCACCATGTTCCCGAGCCCACGGCTCCCTAGACTAATCAAGTCTCTTTTTTTTTTTCTAAGTCCTCGAGCATCCAGCTCCCCGGACTTCCAAATCAATACCGAGTCCATTTAACTCTACCAGTAAGCCCTTAGGCCACGGGCCTACGCTATCCTTTCACTACTAATTTATCTCCCTACGTGTACAAGTGTGAGTGTAAGGTGAAACTATTATTAGGGTTACTCTTGCCCATATTATTCCTAAGGTTTAAGGTTAACCCTGGACTTCCCGAAGTCTACCCGGTGAGGGGCTCGCAGCGGTACTAGGAACTACAATGGGATGAAGCCCAAAGTTCTCTTGCCAAGGCACTTAATGTTATTAATTTCTACCCTTGATCAAACCTCTCTTTTATTTCAGTGTGAATACCCTAAGTGTGTTTGAGCTCTCCGAGTTAACTTATCTCTGACCTATCCACTATATGCAAACTACGCTAAGTTACATGGTGCTCTCATTAGGGGGTACCCTAATTACTCTTCCTGTAGATCCATAATAATTACTGGGAGTCTATCATGACCTGTTAAGACTAAATCCAGAGTCTCATAATTTTCCTAATTAAGTGGGCACTTAATTTAATTAATCCTAGACTCCAAATGCCCTACTTGAACATGAAGTGCTCTCTAAAGTCAGGAACAAATCACAACAAAATTATGATAAATACTAAGTGACATTTAAACAGTAAATCCAAGGTTTGAGAATTTTCATAGGTGATCAGACCTACCTTTCATAATTTAGAACTTAAGGTCAATAATATCATCTACAGATGAAAAGGCCAGCAATATTATTCTAAAAATTATAATAAAACTCCAGTAGGACTATCATAGCCTAAAAACACCCTAGAGGTAGTCTCATAATTTTATAGTGAATAGTAGCCCCTAATTTAATTTATAACCATTAATTCTATAATCTTTGGTTAATGAAGCAAGTACTGTAAAAACTCATCTAATAATTATAATAAAATTCCACAAGTCTTATTAATATCTAAAATCCACAGTAACCAAGTTTTACAATTTTTATCACATATGAAGGGCTCTAAATCTAATTAAATGTAAACTTCCAAATTTACAGACTTGTGAAGTAAGTACTGGTTTTATCCATCTAAAAATCATGGAAAAATTACAGGACAATAATAATGGTCAAAAGCACTCTCTGACCTAATTTCGTAATTTTTTTGATAATATTGTAGCTCTGTTTCTATTTTTGATCATAAACCACAAATTATAATTTAATGAAGCAAGTACTTGAAACAGACATCTAAAAATTTAAACAAAAATACAAAGGGCTCTATCATTATATATAATGTCCTATTCCAAGGTTTCACAATTTTCCAATAAATAAAAGCTTCACTATCAACATAGTAAATTTTAAGGGCACATCTATGGTTGAAAAGGAAGTATTGATTTTAATGGCCCAAAAATCCCACAAAATTTAATTTAGGAATATTTCTACCAGAGAACTTCCCCTGCCCAATTTCAAGTGATTTGAAAGTGATTTGATAGCCTAATACTCCAAATTAGGTTTGGTGCCCTAAACTAGGGTTAGGGTTTTGAGGGGGTTTAAGGCTTCCAAATTCCCTAAAATTTTAACCAGAGTACTATACTAACCTTATGGTCCTCTCCACCAAATTTTAAGTTATTCCAAGGTCATTTGACCACATGACCTTCAAACCCTAAAAATCCCCATTAAGGGACCTACCATAGGGTTCTAGGGCTACCCTACTCTTAACCACCCCAAATTACATTGGAGGGTGTGTCATACCATATAGAGTCAGTGGACAAAATATCAGCCTCTGTTGAGGTGATTTGACCACTCAAAACCCCAAGGGGTGCTTTGACCTAATTAACCCTAGAAGGGTCAACTTGGGGTTGGATAAAACCTAATCAAAACATCTTCAAAGGAGATGAATTTTTTATCAGAGCCCTAACATGCTCTGTAAGACCACCCACCAAAATTTGGGGGGATTTTGAGGTGTTTATGACACCTAATTAATTTATACTTCATTTATTAAATTGTTCTAAAAACTATAGAAAAATATTTCCCAAAAATTCTGATTTTTGGATATGTCCTAGATATAGTTAAAAATAGCTCATTCCCCAAATTTCAGATTATTTGGATGTCTGGTTTGGAGTGGGCACTTAAATTAATCTCTGGACAGCCCTTTGGGTAGACCTCACCAAAATGAGAGCTGCGGTCTAACTCGGACTCCAAATTGAGTGAAATTAATTTTAAATTAAAATAGACATCAAGGGCTACATTGTATATGTTGACCACTTTTTTCTGTAGTGGGGCATAAGTATTTTTAAAAATTAGTTCTATGCACTGCAATTATAATCACAGAAAATAAAACAATAATTATAATAGGTTTACACGAATCTTAAAGCAGCATCCAAGGGCTGCTGCTCATCTTCAAGCTCCAGCCAAGGGACGGGATTATCCCGACCTGGAGCTCATTCCAGCCCACTTTCCGGCCACCCCGACCACCTCCCTGGCCGGCCACCACCACCACCACCTCCGTTGAGGTGGTGGCTAGCGTTTGGCGGCGACCATGCCGCCGGAGGCGGCGGTTTCCGGCGAACTCAACACCACCATTTTCCATGAAAAATCCGAAAATTCAAGCTCTCAATCAGGCTCAATTGAGCCCGATTTCTCTACCTAAATCGATCTAGATCTAGCACTAGGAGAGGGGAAGAGGATCAGACCTCATTTGGGGCGTTCCTTTGCTCCATTCGCCGGCCGCCATTGCTCCTCCTCGAAGCTTTGGGTGCCATCCGATTTCTTGCAAGGAGACCTCCAAACTCACGAGAAATGGGGGGGTTTCACTCCTCAGAGGTTTGTGAAGGTGATAGGGGGGTTAATTGTGGGTGGTAGTGGTTTTAATCACATATGCCATTAATGGCCTCTTCACCTCCCCTCCCATGGCCGACCCTATACATCCCCCCTGCCCTAATTGCACCTAGAAACGGCTGGAAACTTCTCAAATTCATCAGAGAATATGAATGAGAGTGTAATGGAGGGATGCCAAGGGGTGTGTCACCTTAATGGCCATGAATGTCCACTTTCTCTCTCCTCAAAATTGGGGAAAAACCCCCATTTCTCTCTCCTAATCACCATGAACGAATTTTCACTCCCTCCCATGTTTAATATTAGCCTACTAGGCTGGTTGACCACTCAAATTGGGCCTAGCCCAAAGGGATTGGGCTAGGTCCAAGTAATATGACCTAGTTAGCCCTAGTTTCACTTTTGGTCAAACTGGGCACTAGGGTTGACCGAACCATGAAATTTTTGTGCCATTGGGTCCCTTATGAGGTTATGACCCCATGAGTGTGGTCAACTTGAAGTTGTGGTGGTCAATAGGGGTGTTTAATGGAAAATCACCGTTTTGACCTAGTAGGGGTATTTTGGTCATTTTGCCATGTGGTGACCCTAGGATGGTGCTTTTTGGTCTAATTAGTCTTTTGTGATGCGTTAGACCTAAAAGTGAAGCTACTTCCACATGTGATGGTCAGTTGGGCCATTTGATGGGGAATTGACCATTTTGCCCTAATTAGGGTTAGGGTTGACCTTGGGTCAACTTGGCCTGTTTGGCTGGCCCCAATGGGTCTTCTGGACTCCTTGATGGCCTAGGGGTGTTGGGGTGGGGTTAAGGAGTCGAGTTGGAGTCCTAAAGTCAAGCCCTAAGTTGAGTATTTAAGGTTTACTATTTCCAGACCAAGGTGTTTTATCACCTTTTTGCCTAGGTCTACAAGGGTTTGTAAGCTCCCTGGATTTTGTCATGACTTAGTCATGACAAAATTACTCTCGGGGGTCTGGCTGTTTGGGGGATATTACACCTTACCTCCAAAACTTCTAATTTGCAGTGGACCAAACAAGTCCATGTGTAGTAGATGAAGACATCTATTAGAGTGTTTGCCAATAACGCTTTTAAAGGTGGCCTTTATTTGCTTGCCTTTTACGCACGCATAACATGCTCTATCTTTGACACACTTGACATTTGGGGCATTACGTACTAAGTTCATTAAAAATAATTTATTAATAGTTTTGAAATTAATATGTGCTAGTCTCTTGTGTCATTGGTCACCAAGAGACACACTATCTTTTGCTAAAAGGCACACTAGTGTAGAGGAATCTATAAAAATGAAATTTAAACAGAAAGTATTCCTGCTTTGAGTGCCGGATAGAATCGTTTCCATATTATCAACGGATTTCATCAAGCACTTATCAGCATGGAATTCAACTATGTATCCTTTATCGCAGAGTTGGCTTATGCTTATGAGATTGTGTTCCAATCCTTCGACATAAGCCACATCTAAGAAGGATACATTGCCGTTAGTGATCATACCATAGCCTCTAACAATTCTACGGTATGAACCTCCAAAGATGACCTTTGGTCTGTTCACGACTGGTGTAAAGTTCTGAATGAGGCTTCTAGTCCCGGTCATATGCCGAGAGCATCCACTGGCCAAATACTAGATTGGCGTTTTGTTGGCCTTTTGACATACTTGCAATCATAATCAATTTGCCTTAGGAACCCAAACCCGTTTGGGTCCTTGGTCTCGGGTTAGAGTACTCCCCCTACGAGTGATAGCATTATGAACGGTCTTTCTCATATTGCTGACATGAGGAGTTTCAGCGTTCCTGGGATTGAACCAACAATCAATGGTGAAGTGACCAACCTTGCCACAGCACCAACAGTCAAATCTGTTGTACCTTTGCCTCAAGATCTCATGCTTGACCTTTTGGAATTGTTGTCTAGCTGGGGCAGCATTCTTGGAGGAAGATGCCTCATGATGATGGCAATCACATATCTTCTTCTCCTTTATAGGCTTTTCTACAACAGGCTTTGTCTTTGGTGCCTTCTTGAAGTTATGCCCATGATTGAAGGGGCCATAGCTCTGAAGAATAACTTCTTCATAAGGTGCCTTAAAGACACTTTTGCCAAAGTTTCTAGGTCGAGTCCATCCTTGATAGTGGGACTTTGGCTCTACATAGGTAGACCTAGCAAAGTGCCCGTACGATGAGTCAAGATCAAACTCATTTGATGGAAAGATGATTTTCTTGAATGTAGTCTGATCTTGAGGGGCTTTCCCCTTTTCTTTGGCTAAGGCCTTTTTGACGGTCATATTCTTCCATTGAGACTTATTTCTCCTAGAGGATTTAATAGGAGCTTCTTCATGGCCTAGCCCAGCTGCCTTGGCCTTTGCTGAGAATTCAACAACAAATGGAAGAACTGTCTTGGGTTTCGATAAACTTTCAACAAGTTTCTTTTTAGCTGCAAGTTGGGCTTCCAATTCCTTGATGATTTTCTCTTTGACGTCAAGGTGTTGAAGAGCCTTGTTATATTCTTCAATAACATTATTGAAGTTTTCTTCGAGGGAGTCAGTCTTTGCGACTTTCTCTCTCAAGATGCTCTCGTCTACTTTTAGAGATTTGATCTCTTTTGCCCTAGTCTTCACGACTCGACGACATTTGTCGTAAGCCATGATTAACTCCTTGTACTGGGCCATTAGTTCTGACTCATCGTCAGAGGAGCTATCCTCACAATCATGTTCAGAGACTTCAGAATCTGAAAGAGGGGTATGAGAGTTTACATTCCCAGTTAACTGGTGCTCTTGATCATCATCTGTTTGAGCCATAAGCCCAAAATAAGCTTCTTCTTCTTCACTCGACTCAAATGAGTCGGAGTCACTAAGAGTCTTGCTCTTTTTGGCTATCAGGCTCTTCTCTTTCCTCTTCTTGTTGTGCGATGATTTCTTTTCTTCTCTTCTACCACCTTCCTTCTTCTTATGAGGGCAGTCGGCGATGATGTGACCTGACTTATTACAACAATAATAAATAATGTCAGTCGAAACATATTTGTTCTGTTTAGAGGAATACCTGTCATGGCTACTTGAGCCTTTTCTTTGCCGATCACCATCGTGTCGTGATCTTATATAGGAGGCATCCTTGCCTTTCCATTGCTTCTTCTTGTTCAAGAATTTCTTGAACTGACGTGAGAGCAGTGAGAACTCTCCTTCTGATAGCTCAGAGCCTGAGGTACTAGGCTCAGAAGTTTCTTCTTCTTCACTAATTTCTGGAGCTAGAGTAGGGGAGGGAGCCTTTGTCTTTCTAGAGGTGTCTACTTTTAGAGCAACAGACTTTCTTTGAGAGCAAACCTGCTCTTCTCTTCTTCAGCTTTCCTGGTGTTGAGTTGAAGCTCATATGACATAAGATTCCCGAAGAGATTTTGTGGGTCTGTCTCAGCCAGCTTCCCGAACTCCCTGATGGCACAGACCTTGTTGTCCCATTCTTTGGTCAGGGATCTCAGGAACTTGTCATTCAGTTATCCATTAGTGAATACTCTACCATAGACTCTTAGGACATTCACTATCTTGAAAAAGTTCTCAAAGGTTTCAGCAATGGTCTCTTTGCTTACCTGTCGGAATGCTTCATACTTCTGATTGAGGAGGGATCTCCGTTCATCCCTCACTTCTTCTATACCTTCCATCAAGGAAACCAAGGACTGCCACATCTCCTTTACAGATTGGCAATGGATTAAGTTCTGCAGCATTGAGTCATCAACTGCACTTGCTATAATGTTTTTAGCTTTCTTGTCTAGTGAGATAAGTGCAATCTCGTCCTTGTCTAAATCCATCAGCTTCTTTGGAACCTTCTTGGTAGGGTCTATAGTGGAGATAGTCATAGGGATATAAGGACCTTCTTCAAGTATCATGAAGATCGTAGGATCCACAGCTTCCATAAAGAATTTGATCCTTTCTTTCCACATGGGAAAGTTGTTCTTGTTGCATAGGGGAAGCTTGGAAAAATCCTTTGCCTTGTCCATGATCGGTAGATCTCAAATGACAAGTATTGCAGGAACTGATCAAGGTGTTAACCTTTTAACGATCAACCTCCCTCTGATTCCAACTGAAAGATCAGTAGGTGAGTAGGTGACTTGTGTTTCTTTTGCGGAATAAAAAATCTCAGAACAAAGCACAGATCTATCTACCAAATTATCACATACGAAACAAGATATATCGTGATTCCCCGATATTGGGTACATCCACTTTCCCTCACTGATCTAGCAATAAACTAGACTCGGCTACTCCACTATCTCAGATTGAAAATCAATCCTACCCTCGGAACAAAGTTCCTATAACCTCAATCCAACCAACTGGATCTACAACTCGGAAGCCAAAACTTCCTACAAACTCGGAGTTGAAAACTTCTACACTTGGAGAAAACTTCTCCTACAATAATGAAAAATTGTTTAAGAAAATACAAATAATGATTTCTCTGTCAGATCTGCAAGAAAGCAACCAGGATCTTCTTCTTGTAAGCATGGCAGCACTTTCAGAAAGATGAAGAAAATCATGGCAACAGATCTGGAATCTTCTTTGTCTTACATGATCGGGAAGAGGATGAACAGTTGAGAAACGATCTCGATCTGTAAAACTTCTTCAGTCTATTTCCTCCGAAAATCGAAACCCTTGTCGGAGAAGAACAGCGGCGGCGGCGGCTTTCGTTCCGTGAAGAGAGAGAGAGAGGAAATAACGACTTGGAGAAGGAAACGGCTGCAGAAAAATCTCAATAATTATTGATCTTAAAAACTTGTTATTCTTCTTAGAGTTTGTCGATTAGACAGGACCTTATATAAGAATACTAATAACGGTCATAATTAGTCTTAATGATGTACACGTGGACCAATCATGCCACAGAATTTGAAAATCTGTCAATAATGGACTTAGAAGAAATTTCGGGGAAAAGATGTTGATATACACGAGTGGGCATATAACTACTCGAGTTGGTAAAGGACTACTCGAGTAAGTGAAGGAAAGTAACTCGGGTATATAATTCATGACTACTCGTGTAGGTTTGAAGACAACTACTGGAGTACATATAATCAACTACTCGAGCACTTAGAAGATCTACTCGAGTATGCAGAAAAGTTTCACGAAAGTGGAGTTCAACTACTCAAGTACAAGTTGTACTACTCGAGTAGGTGAGAAAAAACTACTGGAGTGGTTCGACAAACTACTCGAGTGATAGGACTTAGAAAAATTTCTAAACACTGGAAAATGAGCTACTCGAATAGTCAGACTAAACTACTCGAGAGGATATTGTCTACTCGAGTATATGAAAAGACTTACTCGAGTAAATGACTTAGAATATATTTAGGAGAAGAGAAATTTTGTTTACTCGAGTATGAAGCTTGAACTACTCGAGTAGTAAGTGAACTACTTGAGTATATAACTTATATTACTTGAGTATATAGAAAATTTACTCTTGAGATATAAAACAGTTACACGAGACAGAAGCTATAACTACTCGAGTATATATATACTTAATCGAGTGTTTTACTTAGAAGAATTTTGGAGAGCGAAATCTGAGCAACTTGAGTAAGAAGAATGACCTACTCGAGTAGTTAAGTAACCTACTCCAGTATGTGGACTTAACTTCACGAGAGGGAGATATACTTACTCGAGTACACGAATTTTGACTCGAGTATAAAGCAAGTAATTCACTTGAGTAGTTAGTGACCTACACGAGTAGAATACTTAGAAAACTTTTCAAGGTGGAAATTCTTTCTTCTTTGGTGAAATCAGCATCCAACTCTATTCGCATAGTCCAAGTGCTTGAAAACGAAGTGTATCCCAATAGAGAGGCTACACATGAGTCAACACATTGGGTCATACAATGAGGGATTACATTATATGGTTCTATGTTTGGTGACCCATTGTAGACTAACATTGGTCTACACTTCCCATTTGAATCCTGCAACCACATAACTCAAACAAAACATCAAATACATCCTAATTCATCTTAGTTCCAGGATGACTTCATCAAATCTGGGTTAATGTGGACATAGGTCCCAACACTCTCTCTAAATCTTAGAAAGATAAATGGCCAAATGGAATGAGGCCTAAACCATCATTTCCCGGCTATATACCAACAGGAGGGATTCTGGGCCATCAGATCCCTCTAAAATGAAACGAACGGCCTAGATTGACCTTTAAAATCATCAACCTGGGGCTACACACGGCTTATGACATGCCCGTGTCACAGGCTGTGTCTCACATTCATACAAGAATTCGTCGATCTACGAATCAGGACACGGTCTCTGACACGCCCGTGTTAACCCTCAACACGCCTATGTCAACCCTAGATAGGCCCGTGTCACAGGTTGTGTGCCTCAATCGACGCAGAAACTGTCACGCCCGAACAAGACACGGCTTTGGACACGCCCGTGTCCGCCCTGGATATGCCCATGTCCAACCTGGACACGCCTGTGTCCCAGGGCGGGTTGCTCACTCGACACAACCCGGCAAACACAGAGTAGGACACGGCTTTGAAAATGCCCTTGTTCGCCCTGGACACGCACGTGTCCGACCTGGATATGCCCGTGTCCCAGGACATGTTCAACACTCGATAAAACTCGACCAACGCCTAAAAAGGACACGGCCCTGGACACACCCGTGTCACAGGCCGTGTGAAACCATAATGGCTCCTAAGCTCTCAAAAACACTACCCATTCATATTCGAGTTTTGGGGCATTACAGATAGAAAGAAGATTACACGAAAAACTAGGAACATAAAGAGTAACATAAAGCGCAAGTAAAAGAGAAACATGAACCATGCCAGACCGACAAATAGGAGACGAAGATCCATCAGCAATGAGAACCTGAGGCAACCAAATACTTATATCAAGAGAGGTGAAAAGACGAGAAGTTCCAGTCATATGTTTTGTGACACTAGAATCAATGAGCTAACTTCCTGTAGAAGCAAACTGAGCAGCAACAGAAGTAACAAGAGAAGAAGAAAGAGTGGTCATAGAGAACAACATCAAACCACACGGTTTAATAGGACAAACTGCGCAAAAAAAACACGCAAACAAACCGTGCAAACAAAGCGCGGGAACATACCGACATAGAACAGGTCGCATAAATAAGGACAGACCGCACGGTCACGGTGACAACACACCAGCGACAAGAAAAGAGACTGCGACCAAAATGCGGAGCCCACAGCGGAAAGAGAAGAAATAACGAACAGCAAAGAAGCCACGCGAATAGGAGAAGTCGCAACGAAGAGCGACTAACAAAGGCCGCAGGAGCAAAAGAAGCTGCATGGCAAACCGCGCGAATAGAACAGGTCCCAAAGCATCGCAGTTAGCAAGGAATGCCTGGCAAATAGAAAGCACCAGAAGAAAGCAAGTCGCACACATAGAGAGCAGCAAAGGAGGGAAGGGAGGGGAAAGAAATCAGATAAACCGGAAGAAGACGGACGAAGCCGGTAAAAGCGGCCACACGGTTAAACAAACAAACCGCAACATAATTGGAGCAAAGGATCGGTTCGCTCTAATACCATGTGAAAATGGACAAAGAGATAAATAAATCACAAATTTTATTGCTCCAAAAAGATAAAGATTACATAGGTATGCCCCCTTATATACCAAAAACTGGGGAGATGAGAGAATACAACAAGCGATGTGAGATTAAAAAACAAGCCGTGCAAGCTGGGCAGTTTGATACAATCAAACTGACAGACTATATAAAATATACTCGGCATCCCCAGAACACTTGCAGTGGCTAACACCAAGACTACAGCTGCGGCAATCTCCAGGCCGGTTGCGGCTACATACAGACCATTGCGGCTAGCACCCAGTCCGCTGCTGCGGCTTTCTTCAGACAAACTGCGGCTACATACAGACCGCTGCGGCTAGCAGCAAAACCGCTGCTGCGGTTAATCCCCAGGCTGCTGTTGTAGATTATTTCTATACTGCTGCTGCGATCAACCATCAGACCGCCAATGCTGCTCCTGACCAAACCACTGAGACCCACCATCAGACCGCTGAACCAAACCGCTAGATCACTGATAGAAGAAGACCGCAGCGACTAGACATAAACCACTTGGTCTCCTTATGCTCGAACAGTAACGTGGAGTGGTCTGTCGCCCTCGATTTAGCATATAGATTGTAACTGCAAGTAAATAGTGGACTTTGACCAGCGCAGACCCGGTCACGTGATTTCTTTACCCATTTGAGGGGTTTTCCAAGTTAAAACCTCATGTGCACGATTGATAAACCTCATTGACTATGTGCGCGCTCGATCATTCTGACAGCAAAGGACGTCAAGGTTATTCTGGTCTGACTGCAATAGTTTGGCACTATATGTGGGAGCACGATTCCCAGCAGCCTCCAAAAGATAGTATTTTCAACCTGACAATATTCAAGGCCGGTTTCAATGGAAAGAGAAGCGCCCGAACAGTCGAAGGATCTATCGCAGGAGTACGCACTGAACCAGCCCACTCTCATTCCCTCGTGATTGTTCCCCTTGAAGCAGCGACTATTTTTGCACCTATAACAGCTTTGGAAACACGAGTTCGACAAATGGAGGAACAACATACTGAGATGCTTGCACTTCTTAGAAATATTGGAGCAACTCTTACTCTGCCTCTGCAACCAACACCGGCCAATCCCACGTCTCAGCCAAATCATGGCTTGGCACAAGAAGCCTCGCAAAGAGAAAAAGTGTCAGAAGAACTCTCTGACGCCACTAGTTCCACTCACCTGATTCAATGTGGAGCCGGACCCGGTCGTCGTAATCACATCACGGAATAAGAAGCCTCACTGCCACCATGCAAAAGGATCACCCAAGAAAAGATAGGTGAAGTAATTACAGAAGAGTATAGACAAGTCGGGAGAAGAGATGTTCTTGCCCATCATCCATTCTATCTAGGCTCCTTACTCGTACCTCAGGTCCTAGATCATCCAGTCTCGCATGGCTTCAAACTCCTAAACATTGAAACATTTGACGGGACAGATGACCTGTAGGAACATATAAACCACTTCACCATTATAATGAGGATTTATAATGTCCCAGCTCAACTACTTTGTCAAGTGTTCCCAATCACCCTTAAAGGGCAAGCTCGCACTTGGTTTCATTCTTTAAGGGAATAGACTATTGATAATTTTGTCGAACTAGCAAGACAATTTGCCGATCAATTTATTACACACCAAAGAATTGTTCGAGACACTCACATTTGTCTGGGATTCGCAAAAATAAATGGGAATGTTTGAAGGAATTCTTTCGCTACTTCACTGTAGAAGCATGCCAGATCCTAGGGGTCTACCCAAAACTCTTAATGGGAGTGTTTCTTGGAGGACTCCACCCCAGTGGCTTCTATTCAGCTTTGATGAGGGAAATTGTCCATAGCTATCCAGATCTAGTGCATCGTGTGGAAGCATAAATTATGGCAGGCAAAGCTATTGAATCCCACCACCAGCAGTTTGATGGAATTAAAAAGCAGAAGAGGGATCGGGAACAGCCCCCCAAAGATCAGGAAGTAAGATACAAAGAAGAATGTCAGAATAGTCAACACCGACGCAACTTTCAGAGGGAGCAGTCACCCAAAACGTACACTGCATTAAACACCACATATACTAACATGCTTTACGCTATTCAAAATGTCCCGGAGCTACATCGACCCAAAATGCTGGCTCCCAACCCTAGGAATGACCAGTCAAAGTACTGTGATTTCCATAATGGAACTGGACACACTGCCGAGGAATGCGCACGGTTGAAAGATGAGATTGAGTGCTTAATCCGTCAAGGAATATTCGGCAGATTCATACAAGGATATGTGCGAGATCAACAAGCCCCTCCCAGGAAAGCAAGGGAACCTCAGAGCGGCCCGCAAGGGGGCTTCCGTTAGGTGGGAAATGTCGAAACTATCGTCAGATCTCCAATACTCTCTACTCAGATACTCTAGGTAAGCGCCCAAGAGAGAATCCATGAAGACAAAAAAGGTCCAAGCTAGACTATGCCATCACTTCTGGAGACGATCTTGATGGGCTTCGGATGCCTCATCAAGACCTGCTCATGATCAATGCAGGGATCCAAAAACCCTACTACGACGTAAAAAGAATACTTGTCGACAACCGGAGCGCAGTTGACATCTTATTCTTATCAACTCTCCAGAGCATGAAACTTGTCGATCAATGTTTAACCCCATCCACAGGACCCGTTTATGACTTTGATAATCATCCAGTTCAAGTGCAAGGAATGATAACATTATCAGTCACCATGGGGGGATTCCTGAGAAAAGCTACGCATGATATTCAGTTCGTCATCATAGACTCGAGTTCAGCTTACAATGCTATCTTCGGAAGACCCATCCAATCTATCTTTAAAGTCATACCATTAATCCCGCACCTCGCAATAAAATTCCCAACAGCCGGAGGGATAGGAATTGTTCGAGGGAATGAGGAAGTAGCCCGAACTTGCTATTCTAAGTAAGCACAGCCAGTGAAGTCCCAAACTCTGAACATCGATTATTTTAATTTATGGGATGATGCAACTCTGCAGCGAGGAGCACCCATCGAAGGACTAATTGAAATTCCATTTTATGAAACAAATCCAGCCCGGACCATCCAGCTAGGGTCACTCCTCCCGCAACAAGAAAAGGAAGAATTGACGGAATACCTCCGGATAAACATGGATATTTTCGCCTGGAATCCCGAAGATATGCTCGGTGTGGATCCACAATTCACACAACATTCTTTAAATATCAAATCAACATGTAAGCCAGTTATCCAAAAGAAGAGAAATTTTACTCCTGAACGACTTCAAGCGATTAAAGAGGAAGTGGGAAAGCTCCGTGACGCACAATTCATTCGAGAAGTGGAGTACACTATTTGGCTGGCTAATCTGGTCATGATCATGAAATCCTCTGGGAAGTGGAGGATGTATGTAGATTACACCAATCTTAATCAAGCTTGTACAAAAGATAGCTTTCCCCTTCGCAGGATTGACCAGCTCATCGATTCAACTGTAGTGTTGATGCGCGAAAACGGCACCGGGGGGACAGCTATCATCGAGGGGGTGCTTGGACTCACAGGCTAGGTGAGGAGGAAGGAGAAGGTTGCGGGAGGAAGGGAGAGGCTTGAGAAAGGAGGCGAGCCTTGATCAATAGAGAGGGTTGATCAAGAGAGGAAGAGGAGGGAGACCAGGAGCGGTCGAGCTGACAGTAATTGCAATGGTTGCACTTGCAGGTTGGTTGACGAGAAGAGCTGAGCTGAGCTGAGGGCAAGGCTTGCTGAGCAGAGGAGCAAGGCTTGTTGAGCAGAGGAGCAAGGCTTGCTGAGCAGAGGAGCAAGGCTTGCTGAGTAGAGGAGCAAGGCTTGCTGAGCAGAGGAGCATGGCTTGCTGAGCAGAGGAGCAAGGCTGGATGAGCAGAGGAGAGAAGAGGGGGCTGCTAGCAGCGACAACAACACACTTCGCCCGTCGTGGCCTAAATGCCACTCCTACGACGGGCTTTCCTATGATTAATAGCTAGAGATTACAAGCTTACAAGTACACCTTTACAACAAAATCATTAAAAGGGTACAAGGAGAAGCTGGTGGCTAAAGGAGAATAATGTGCCAGAAAGCAGAGAGGAGAAGATACCAGAGACTAAGTAAAAGAGTCTGCCAGCTGCTGGAGGACTGTGAAACTGAGTCTGTAGAGTCTGTTGGCAAGCTGCTGGAGAGCTGTGGAGGACTGCGTGGACAGGAAATCTCAGTCCGCAGGGCTTGCTGGAAGGGTGACGATGGACTGTGCGGACTGGAAAACGGAGTCCGTAGGGGCTTCTGGCAAGACTAATCTCCACCTCCCGGATCCTTGAATGAGAGGCTTCAGGGGGTATTTATAGGCCCAGGGAAGTTCTTGAAGGAGTGGGGCCCAGTGACATCAGCATGACGACCTCCGCGGACTGGGAATTTGCGTCCGCCACCTTGACCGATGAAGCAAGCGGAAGAAAGCCCTGGAGAGAACTGGAGGCCGCTCCTACCGGACGACCTGGGCGGACTCCGGGAGGAGTCCGCCCGGCAGGCCAGAGGCCGCCCCCTAGCAGGCGGCCTGGGCGGACTCCAGGGGGAGTCCGCCCGGCGGGCCGGGCCGCCCCCTTGCGGTCGGCCTGGGCGTACCCCAGGGGGAGTTCGCCCGGCTGGACGTCGGGGCCGCCCCCTAGCGGGCGGCCTGGGCGGACTCCAGGGGGAGTTCGCCCGGCGGGTCGGGCCGCCCCCTTGAGGGCGGCCTGGGCGGACTCCAGGGGGAGTCCGCCCGGCTGGACACTGGGGCCGCCCCCTAGCGGGCGGCCTGGGCAGACTCCAGGGGGAGTCTGCCCGGCTGGCGGGCAGAGGCCACCCCAGGTGGGCGGCCTCGACGGACGGCGGCAGGAGGCCGCCGCCTCTCGGGCAGCAGGGAGGTCGCCCCTGGTGGGCGGCCTTGACGGACGGCGGCAGGAGACCGCCGCCCCTTGGGCTGCCTAGGAGGTTGCTCCCAGTGGTGCTGTTGGCGAACTCCTGCAAGGAAAAGCACTGCACAATTAGTGGACCTAACCGCATGTCCCGCGAGGGTGAGCCATGGGAATAGCCTGCCGTCCCGCAGGGCACGCGGTTGCTAGGAGACCTAGGCGGACAGGGAAACTGTCCGCCTACGCTGGGACTTGTCGCGATCGAAAGGGGGAATCTAAGGGTCATGAATGGCCAGCTGGCCACCTTGGGAAGGATCGCTGATTTCTGGGTTAACATAATCCCCGCACTTTTTCAAGTTCCGGAGGGAACTTTGAAGAAGTTGGAGAGCCACGAAAATTGTGATCCACCCCAAAGGAAAGAGAAGGGGAAGCAAGGAGAGATAGAACCTGAAGTCTCCCCTTACAAGCTTGATGTTTCCTGCCTATTATCCTGCACGAGGAAAATTAAGGGTAAGCACGTATGGGTGGTACATCGAGTGTGTACCTGAGTTTGATTTTGCAAAACGAAGAAGGCGTGTCTTCTATTATGCTCTGCAAAACAATAGTGAGGGAAAACAGAAAGGCATAATAACTTGCAAGTACCTGGATGGGGCTTGCAAATCTTTGGTGGTCTCTGCAAGAGAAGAGTTAAGAGTATGCATAGTGCATGAAAGTAACTTGCAAGTGCCTGAATGGAGCTTGCAAGTGTCGCTGGCCTCTGTAAGAGGAGAGTTAGAGGCAGATATTGTATACAAAGATAAGCTGCAAGTACCTGAACATGACTTGCAGATGTCTGCTAAGCACTGCAAAGTGAAGAGTAAGCAGTAGAGATAACATAATGATTTAAACTGCAAGTACCTGGATGAGGTGTGCAGGTGTATGTTGTTCTCTACAAAGAGAAAAGTTAGAAGCAGACAATATGCATATAAAAGGAGCTTGCAAGTAGCTGTGGAGAAGGCTTGCAAGGATTTGCTAACCTCTGTGAGGAGAGAGGGATTAAAAGCAAACAAGACGCGAGGATGACCGCACCAGAATCATACCAAAACTGTTGATATGATTCGATTAATGACTGACGCCATTAGACTTTGGCAAGAATAATTAGCAGCTCTGTGAATCTCCATATGATAGAGCTTGAGCAGGCAAAGTATATGAGATGAGCATAAGCAAAGTGATTACTGAAAATCTTTTTGAGATAACCCATGAAGGTTGTTGAGATAGGGTCGATATGACCAAATAGCAAGAGAAATGCCTGATGATCATTATCACGAAGTCCAGATTAATGAATCGAGCGCTAGCTGTTGACATGACTGGATGGACATGATCAAAATGAATGTCAGAATCCTTTTGGCAGGTTGGATTAACCTGTTCACCTGTGAAAGGAGGGAAGAGAGAAAAGGAGGTCTACACCCGGAATGATTAAAGTTGGTTGAATGCTGCCACAGGTGTTCCCCGTGGGCCTTATGCATCACTTGCCCGAAAAATCATCCCGAGTATAGTCCTACTCAAAGCGGGCTGGCTGCGCATCCTCAAGGAGGGGGAAAAGGAAAAGGAGGTCCATGCTCGGAATGACTAAAGAGTGTTGAATGCTGCCACAGGTGTTCCCCGTGGGCCTTATGCATCACTGGCATGAGAAAATCATTCCGAGTATGGTCCTGCTCGAAGCGGGCTGGCCGCACATCCTCGAGGAGGGAAAAAAGAGAAAAGCAAGGGAAGGGTCCTGAGAAGGACCGCTAGAAGGAACGCTCTCTCGCCTTGGGTACAAGAGTCACTAATCAACGAGACGGGTTGTGCCAAGAGGCCTATCTTGTCTGTATATTGATTAGTGGAGTTGCGAACCCGAGAAGGCACGGATCGAGGATACCGGAGAGTGCTTCGGCCACCACAGTTGAAGGATGAGCAAAGAGACAAGGCTACGCTTGATCGCCATTGCTTGTCCAGCAAAGATCATCCTAACCGTAATGTATCCTATAGGACGCACAGCAGAGCTAACACATGGGGCTCCCCTAGCACACACTCTGTGTCAGATGCCGGCTAGGATCCTAAGTCTGAAGCCCATTCCCACGATTGAACTGCTCCCACTGCACACATGGGTATACTCCCGCCATGTGTGGTCGTAGAAGTTGTGCGAGAACAAAATACGGAGGGAACATTTCAGGCTCGGCGAAATCTCATTGGTGTAACGATCCTAAGAGAGGGAGAAGAGAGGAAGGAGCAACACAAGAAGGGAACTGTGTCAGTACGGGATCCCTGAATAAAAGTTTTGCTGGAAAGCAAGTAAAGAACACTGAGAAGTGTTGTAATGAAAATGTTTGAAAAGGAGAGAGCAAGGGTTGAGATAACCCCTGAAGGTTGCAAGGAGCTCCAGAAAACTGTGAAGTCCATCGCTTTGGAGGACTGAGAGTCCTTGGTAGCTTAGAATAGCCTTCCCAGCACACCCTCGTCATCGGCATCGAAGCATTTGACTTCTTTGTTTACAACGAGGAGAGGAGGCTCTTCGACGTGGTTCACCCCTCTTGAGGAGCAAGGAGCGTCTGCAAGTTCTTTGCCCCTTGAAGTTGCTTGATCAGGGCGTTCTTCTTTAAGAAGCAAGTCATGCATCTTGCCCTGCCGGAGCATCCTTTGCACAAGCTGGCGGAATGCTCAACAGTCTTCCGTTCGATGGCCTGATTCTTTATGAAATTTGTAGTAGGGCTCTGAGTTTCGAGACCTCTGATCGGCTGGTCGATAGGGCTTCTTGAAGCTTGCCCTATCTTTCATGATTTGGATCACTTCTTGCACGATGTCGTCGAGATCAGACTCATGCAAGTCATCGTCCTGCTGTTATTGAACAGCTGCTGCTTGCAAAGACGGAGCTAGCGCCAGCAATGGATCTCTAGCATGGTCACGGCTCGGGAAGGAGTATCGATGGCAATGAATCCTTTTCTCCTTCTTTGAGTGAGTTGGGAAGTGATTGCGAGGAGACCTTGGAGGATGTTTGTGAGAGGGATCCTCCTCGGATAGAAGTTTGGAGACGAAGCCTGGATTGCTCTTTTCACCTCGGATGTATGAGTTGGCTAGAGCGATCAACTCTTGGTAAGTCCTTAGAGCACGGACATTGGCTTCAAATTTTAAAGGCCCTTCACGGAGACCGTGGATAAGAGCCACTCGGTACATCTCTTGATCAGAAACTTTGATGTCCAAAATCTCTCTTTGGAATCGATCCACAAACTGAGACCAAGTCTCATTTCCGCGCTGCTTGATCTCAAAGAGGGCTTCAGGACCGCCCTTTCTCTTAGTTGATGTAGAGAATCTGAGAAGAAACTCCCTTCGAAGATCAAGGAAGGAAGCGATGGAGTGAGGACGGAGGCCATAGAACCAGTCCCTCACTTGCCCATCAAAAGAAGTAACAAGGAGCTTGCACTTGGTTGCATCTGAAAGAGTTTTGAGAGCAACGACTGACTCAAATGCTTGGAGGTGCTTTACTGGATCTGTATCTCCAGTGTAGGTTGGTAGTCGAGGCTCTCTGAAGTTTGCTGGAGTTGGCTCATTGCGGACATTTTCCGCGAATGGTGAAGGTTCTTCTTGCTCTCCTACAACATAGGGATAAAAAGGAGAATAAGCTGCAGCTGCAAAAGGAGCATGAGGATAAAAAGGAAAAGCTGCTGCAGGAGGAGCAGGGGCAGGAGCTGAAGGGTAGGGATGACTTCCCTAAAAGTTGAGAACTCTAGCTGGACGTCCCCGGGCTGCTCCCCGGAAGATGTTATGGCGAGCAGCAAACTCTTCATCTTGAGTTCGCAAAGGAGCTGCAGGCCCTTGCGGAAAGGTTGGAGTGTACGGGGGATAGAACGGTGGGCAAGCTTGAGAATAAGCTTGTTGATGCTCTGCTATTGGTGTTGGGTTGATTGGAGCAGTTGGAGCAGCTGTCGGATGAGCGTCCAATCGCTGCGTTATAGCAGCAAGAACTTTGTTGATAGCCTGGAACTGTTGAGCATTCTCTCAACGCGACTGCTCAAAGGCTTACCAGAGAGGATCTTCACTGGGACTTGGAGCATGGTTCTCGGCTGATTGATGGTTTGACATGGTTAACTGTTGCTTTCACTGCCTGTTCAGATATGAAGGTTTGCGCGTGAGCTGTTCGGATCCACGCTCACCGCACCAAATTTTGATGCGTGAAAACGGCACCGGGGGGATAGCTATCACCGAGGGGGTGCTTGGCCTCACAGGCTAGGTGAGGAGGAAGGAGAAGGTTGCAGGAGGAAGGGAGAGGCTTGAGAAAGGAGGCGAGCCTTGATCAACAGAGAGGGTTGATCAAGAGAGGAAGAGGAGGGAGACCAGGAGCAGTCGAGCAGATAGTAATTACAACGGTTGCACTTGCAGGTTGGTTGCCGAGAAGAGCTGAGCTGAGCTGAGGGCAAGGCTTGATGAGCAGAGGAGCAAGGCTTGCTGAGCAGAGGAGCAAGGCTTGCTGAGCAGAGGAGCAAGGCTTGCTGAGCAGAGGAGAGAACAGGGGGCCGCTAGCAGCGGCAACAACACACTTCGCCCGTCGCGACCTAAATGCCACTCCTGCGACGGGCTTTCCTTTGATTAATAGCTAGATATTACAAGCTAACAAGTACACCTTTACAACAAAATCATTAAAAGGGTACAAGGAGAAGCTGGCGGCTAAAGGAGAAGAAAGTGCCAGAAAGCAGAGAGGAGAAGCTGCCAGAGACTAAGTAAAAGAGTCTGCCAGCTGCTGTTGAGGACTGGGAAACTGAGTCTGCAGAGTCTGCTGGCAAGCTGCTGGAGAGCTCTGGAGGACTGCGCGGACATGAAATCTGAGTCCGCAGGGCTTGCTGGAAGGGTGACAACGGACTGCGCGGAATAGAAAACAGAGTCCGCAGGGGCTGCTGGCAAGACTTGTCTCCACCTCCCGGATCCTTGAATGAGACACTTCAGGGGGTATTTATAGGCCCAGGGAAGTTCTTGAAGGAGTGGGGCCTAGTGACATAAGCATGACGACCTCCGCGGGCTCCGCGGACTGGGAATTTGCGTCTGCAACCTTGACCGATGAAGCAAGCGGAAGGACGCCCTGGAGAGAACTGGAGGCCGCTCCTAGCGGGCGACCTAGGCGGACTCCGGGAGGAGTCCCCCCGGCAGGCCGGAGGCCGCCCCCTAGCCGGCGGCCTGGGCGGACTCCAGGGGGAGTCCGCCCAGCGGGCCGCGCCACCCCCTTGCGGGCGGCCTGGGCAGACTCCAGGGGGAGTCCGCCCGGCTGGACGCCCGGGCCGCCCCCTAGCAGGCGGCCAGGGCGAACTCCAGGGGGAGTCCACCCGGCAGGCTGGGCCGCCCCCTTGCGGGCGGCCTGGGCGGACTCCAGGGGGAGTCCGCCCGGCTGGCAAGCAAAGGCCGCCCCGGGTGGGCAGCCTCGACGGACGGCGGCAGGAGGCCGCCGCCTCTCGGGCAGCAGGGAGGTCGCCCCTGGTCGGCGGCCTCGACGGACGGCGGCAGGAGACCGCCGCCCCTTGGGCTGACTAGGAGGTCGCTCCCGGTGGTGCTGTTGGCGAACTCCTGCAAGGAAAAGCACTGCACGATTAGCGGACCTAACCGCATGTCCCGCGAGGGTGAGCCATGGGAATAGCCCGCCATCCTGCAAGGCACGCAGTTGCTAGGAGACCTAGGCGGACAGGGAAATTGTCCGCCTACGCTGGGACTTGTCGCGATCGAAAGGGGGAATCTAAGGGTCGCGACTGTCCAGCTGGCCACCTTGGGAAGGATCACCGATTTCTGGGTTAACATGTAGGGCACCAACTCCTTATCTTTATGGATGCATACTCCGACTATAGTCAAATCAGGATGAATTGTATAGATGAAGAGGATAATTCCTTTTTAACTGATAAGGGAATTTACTGCTACAAGGTAATGCCCTTTGGTCTTAAGAATGCCAGAGCTACCTACCAACGGTTGATGAACAAGGTGTTCAAAAATATCATTGGAAAGACCATGGATGTGTATGTAGACGAGATTTAGTTTAAAGCATCCATTGAGAAGATCATATAGAAGACCTAGAAAGATGTTTTGAACTCCTCTTATAGCACGACATGAGTCTTAAACCAAGCAAATGCACGTTTAGCATTACGTCCGAAAATTTTTGAGGATTTATGGTAACATAACGCGGGATAGAGGCAAACCCAGAAACAATCATAGCTATCGAGGATATTTCGCCTCCTCGATCCTTGAAAGAAGTACAATGCATAAGAGGAAGGATTACTGCACCCTCGCAATTCTTGGCGCGAACCAGGGACAAGTATCTGCCATTTTTCAAAATCCTTAGGTGAGCAAGGAGCACAAGAATTCAGTGGACAGACAAGTGGCAAGCTGCCTTCGAATCCCTGAAGCAGTATCTAGTCTCTCCTCCACTCATCTCAAAGTCGATCCCCAGAGAAAAACTCTATTTATACCTGGCCATAACACCAACCACATTGAGTTTAGTATTTATCAAAGACGAAGGAGGGGTTCAATGACCGGTCTACTATCTCAGCAAAGTTCTCTCGGATAAAGAACCCTGATATCCTACAGTGTATAAAATAGTTTTAGCACTCGTCTTCTCGGCCAGAAAGCTCCACATGTATTTCTAGGCTCATTCAATAAAGGTGTTAACCGAACTTCCACTCTGAACAATCCTTCAAATGCCAGAAGCATCCGACAAATTGGTAAAGTGGGTTGTTGAACTAGGTGAGTTCGATATTCATTTCCTTCCTCGGCCAGATATCAAGTCACGGGTACTAGCATATTTCATTGTAGAGAACACCATCCCTCAAGAGAGAACTTATGCGCAACCCACCGGTGACACTTGATGGACTCTATATGTGGATGGGGCATCAAGAATATATAGAGCAAGAACAAGATTATTTCTGATAAGCCCATAAATGATCACCCTGGAGTACGGACTAAAATTGAAGTTTGAAGCCACCAACAATATCGCGGAGTATGAAGCCCTAATCGCAGGACTCGGGCTCATTGTTGACTACGAAGTCAAGAACCTAACAACCTACTAAGATTCTCAGCTCATAGTCTCCCAGATAGAGTGTGATTATGAGGAAAAGAATGACTAGTTAGTCCAATATCTCTCACTAGCAAAGTCCCTTCTGCTCAAGGTACCACAATTCCAAATTATACATATCCCGAGAGAAGAAAACTCTCGGGAAGACTCACTCTCCAAGCTACCTGTGTATCCTTCATAATATCAGTCAAGAAGACACCGAGTAGAATAGATCGTCATCCCCAGTATCCAAGGACCTTGGGAAATTAGGGGAGTTGATGAACCGAGAACATCTTGGATCGATCTGCTACTAGCCTACCTGGAACATCAGCAGTTGCCAGAAGTCCCGACGGAGGCCGATGCCTAAGAATGTGAGATGCGAGCTTTACCATTATCAATGGAGAATTGTATAAGAGTTCTTTTTGCGGACCCTATTTAAAGTGTTTGTTAGAATCAGATGCAGAATACACTTTACAAGAAGTTCATGGAGGAGTTTATGGAGAGCATTTGGGTGGAAAGGTCGTAGTGCAAATAATATTATGCCAAGGCTTCTACTGGCCGACCACGAGTGTAACACCCCCATTTGTCACATGAGATATAATAGAAGGTCCGGACGGGGCCCCAAGCCATATTCTACGGACATTCAGCAGAGTTACATATTAATGCCAAAACACTATGAAACCATATCGGAACCTAACACAGAGCATTCTAGCGGTAGCTTTTAAATATGTTAGAAGAACCCACCATAAAACATGAATGTCCACTAAAGCCCAAAGTATAAATGAAAGAACAAATACACATACAGTCTTGGCCTTATGGCCTTACAATGTTTTCTTAAACAATAAGTGTTTTACATACTTCGGCACACAGGTCGGCCATACATGAAAATAGTAAAAGTAAACACTTTACTTTGGCCTCCAAGGTCCAGCATAGCATCAAGGGCTTTAGCCCTCTACTTGGCACCTGGATCACCAGTTCCTGCAAGAACAATCCACCAAATGGTGGAAAAATAAGGCAACGGTCAGCTAAAGCTGACCAAATTATAACGACCCTGCCCCTTACTCATGGCGGCGGAGCTCCTTCCCTGCAAATTATTAGCAAAACCAAACATAGTAATGAAAGTGTAATTTAAGCACACTTCACCATAGGCATATGCACGAACATCCACACACCCCGTACTCTCCGGGAAAATTCTTGGTGTACGAACAAAATCCCGGGAACCACCACCATTCTACAAATGACAACAACATGAGCATTTTGGTAGTCTTTACAACCTGCGCAAGGCCTAAGACCCATAACTATGCCTGTGATAGGTAACACTACCCATGGACACACCACATAGCTACTGGGTAGGTTCGACCCTTTCCCGTTGCTCACATCGCTAGACAAAATCTACCACGACACGGGTCAACCTCCCCATTCCCATTCCTATAATCATTACATAATACCGTTATGATATACAGATGTTGCGCAGACCACCTGGCTGGGCTCCCAGAGCTCTCAGCCCCACATCACAGTCCCCAGGTCTCTACGACATAGGCCATAAACAAAGTTCCCAAGGAGCTACCGCCTATTGCATCACTACCGCCACATAGTATCTGGTAGAAATGCGATTCTGCCCTGTTTTTTGGGTGCTCCTTGGAGTTAGTCCCTAAGGTTCCCTACTACAATCTACCGTGTAGAAACCCGAAAAACAAACATTATGGAGTCTTCTCCCGTCAATACAAGCATAATGAAAAACATCACCAATCAAGACTAACCTGTTTCGATGGGCTTCACACACCATGCCTATGTTCTTACTTAGATTTCGAACTCTACATTCAAAAACCACAGGGTTATACCGTCTCTACCTGAAGGAAAACCATACGCTCACCACACACTCGCGGGAGAGGGATTCCTATGCAAAAGGAAGAGGACTTCACATGTCCAAGTTGATAATCGTTATCCTTTGCGTACTCTTTGGTGCCATGTCAAAGATCTAGGCGGATGAAAGTGACCGCAAGGACCTTGCCACCACTGATCCGGACTCAGCTTGTGAATCAGGGCTTCAGAACTTCAACGGCGATGAGATTTACCCTCCGGCGCCGCTCCTCCTCCAGGAAAATCAGGCCAACTCCAAATCCAGAAGAAAATGAAGTGAAAATGGCCAAACCAGGTATATAAACCAAGCTACTGCCCCCACGGTAACTAGCTACTGCCGCGCTGTACCTTATTTCAGCACCTCGTTTCGAGCGCAACTGCCCAAACTCTCCAATCAGAGGTCGACATGTGGCTAGCACTGTTTCGGATACCCTACTGCCGTGTGATAGGACGCTAACGCCATACGATAGAGGATGGTGGTTATGACACAATACCAGTTGTTATCGCCACGCGCTAACTTCTACCGTTGTGCGGCAGGATCTAGAGAACCAAATCAGTTAAATTGACCCTGATGTTGCCAGCGGTAACACTATCGTCGGGCGATAGCTTCTCGAGGGGTCTGCTAGATTAATTCCCCTGCTACCGTCGTACGGTAACAACTTCCCTTCGTGCGGTAACATCTTTTTCGAGTTCTCGACGTTCTCTCAAGAACTCAACGCATTCAACGCAAACCCTGGAGATACCGCCACGCGGTAACTAGCTACCATCGAGCGATAATCCCCTGAGAAGCATCTTCCGCCTTAGGTAATTTGGGGCGTTACAAATTTCCCCCACTTAAATAAATTTCGTCCTGAAATTTTACGTTAAGGAAAAATATATAAAAATTAAATAGTGCATCTGATTACCTAGATAAATAGCTCATGGAACTCCTCCCTCATAGTTTGCTCACGCTCCCAAGACAGCTCCTCTCGGCCACAGTTTGAAAGTGATGTGTTAGATCTAATATACTCTAGAGGGGGGTGAATAGAGTATTTGTAGGTCCTTAGAAAAAAACTATTACAGCTTCTGCTGTAATTGAAATGTGTAGAATTAAACTAAAGTAAATAATAACACAGCAGTCTTAAAAACACAAGCACAACAAGAACAAAAAGAAAAGGGGAAACCAGACGACACAAGAAATTTTATAGTGGTTCCCCAACTTGGGTACATTCACTCTTCTACAACTCTGGTAGGAATCCACTCAGGTTTTTGATCAGGTGCCTGACACTGATGAGCTTTTGATTAGGTGCTCAAAAATCAAATCCTCAAGTCTTTTGATCAGGTGACTTGTAACCAGGAATCACTTTTGAAGGGAGATGAAAACCCTTTACAGAGGTGGGGATGAGAGAGTGATGGAAGTCTTCTTTTCTCAATCACAATGAGAAGAATATGTGGATTCAGTGATGTTATCAAAGCTCCCCCTAAGATGTAGAATAGTTCAGGAGAACTGGATCTTTATACAGGGTGATAGGCCTTCAAACGTTCAGCCTTGATCAGAGAGATCTACAGGAACTTCTTTGACAGATAGAAGATTTGTTGTCCTGTGAAGTGTCATGTAGAGTTTGAAGAATTGAAGACTCTTGATTGTTTGAATGATTCTTCTTCTTATTCAGATCAGAAATCTTGTGTCAGACTAAGAGCAGACGAGTTGAGTTTTTCTTGTCTGATTCAGTAGTCTTCTCTCTGTATATCTTTTGACTTTCTTTCTATCTATCTCTTGTGATGTACTGTCAGAAAAGAGAGAAAAATCTCTTTTTATATTTCCTGAGGAAATTGCTCTTTCGAATTTTGAATTCCTTCTACATTCAATGCCGATGGCCTAGTGAATAAGCAGCATTGAATAATTTCCCCAACTATCCCTTGGAGAAATGACAAGCAATAATCCTGGAGAATATCCGAATCAATGCTCCTCTAACGGTTATATTCAGAGAATGTTAGAGCATTGATTACTTAGAAATTATTGCAGTAATCATGGGGACAGGGATGGAAATGACTTTGTCTAGAATCGTCGAACAATTGACAGAAATCGCCGAACTCAATCCACAGTTCGTCGAGCTGAGATGTGGTGTTCGTCGATCAAATGACTTTTGTTTATCGAGCTGAGTTCCACGATCGTCGAGCTGGAAACTTAACTGCTGTCTCTTCTGAACTTTGCCTATTCTGTGTCTGAAGTTCGTCGAGCTAGTAAATGTGTTCATTGGCTGGAGTTCAGTCTGGACTTAGATTAATTTCTGAATGAAAGTGTTGAAGTACAGAGTCCGGAATTTGTTGACCAGAGAACTGGGTTCATCAAAATGAGACTAGAGAATATAATCTTGACAGAATACTGTAGTACTCCAAAGATTCGTCGACCAAAGAATAGAGTTCGTCGAGATGAGAACTAAGTTTGTCGTCCAAAGTCTGATACTAAGGACTTAGAATATCTTGATGTTTTCTGAACTTGAAGAGTTGTTGTAGTGTCCAAGTTTTCGTCGACATGAGTACCAAGTTCGTCGAGTTTAGCTCAGAGAAATTACTCTGAGATCATCGAGGAGAGCACGACTATCGTCGACCTGAGTTCGACGAATGTCGAACTCACTTTACAAAGTTTTGAAATCTTCTAAGTCTTGAGCCTCTGGCAGTCTTGTTGATAGCTGGTACATGTGATGTTGACTCTAAGTACTTGCCTAGACTCTAGAACACAACTATGACCCTGGCTATATATTGTGGGTCACAAGATCCTAAGTTAGTGAACCTAGCCCAAATCAAACTAGGGATCCAACAATCTCCCCCTATTTGGCTGAGGTTACTAACCACAGACTCAGACTTAAACTGAAAATAAACAAAGCAGAAAAAACATATATCTGGCAGAGATAGATAATATATGCAACAGATATATATATACATGAGCTTTATTCAGAAAATATAAAGCAGTTATATATAATGCAAAAAGATAAATAGATTTCAAAATCATTTCTTCTGCTTCTTTTCCTTTGGCATTGCATCCTTGCTCTTGTATCCTGGCTTTGTAAAGATTATTTCTTTGTTAGGATCTGAAGCTTGTAGACTGGTCATGGTCATGTCAGCAGCCCCTATAATCTTCAGAGATGTAGCCCTGGGACAACTACTTCGAGATGAAGAGACATATACTTTGATGGATTAAATACTTTCTTGCCGACCTGCAATATGTTAAGTTATTTCTCTCTATATGATGACGTAGTATTAAATTTAGAGGAGTCTTGACCTTCTTTCCTGGCTTTATTCATTTGAGAGAGCCGAACTAATTCTTTAAACCTTGCCATTTTGAAGTTGGGGTCAAGCTCAGGATCAAGAGGAGGAGAAGGAGGTCTCTCTGAATTTGCTACCTGGTCTGCCTTTAGAGAAGATATTCTGAACTGAGTAGATTGGTCCTGGTAATTTGTACACACTGTATGTTGTTGTTTCTGACTAGAATATAAAGACCTGGGAGGTGGGACTTCACTAAACTTTCCTTTTGACCTTCCTGAAGTAATAGACCTTTAAGAGGATGAATGCTTATCAGATGATCCAGCTAGAGGAGGATTTGAAGATCTATCTTGCCCTTGATAGGTCTGGGTAATAGAAGGAGATCTTTGAGATTCTAATCCAGAGGCTCCTGCTGCTGGAGGAGGAGGAGGTGGTGGATCTTTTTTGTATCTTTGAACTGAAGGAGGAGAGTATCTTCTGCTTTTCTTCCTCTTCTTCTACTAATTCTTGAACAGCCACATCCAAGCTGGCATCCCTTTATATGGTGTTATCTTTTGAAGAATGTAATAAGGAGTGTCATTGTTTGGATTAGCTTAGGAATAGGAGGGGGTGGAGCTTTTCTTTTCTTGGATACTTACTTCCTCTTTGGTTCATCATCAGATTCATCATCACTATCCTCATGATCACTATCCTCATCATCAGATCTTTGAGGATTATCATATAAAGCATTCAGAGCCTTCAGTGCCTCAGTAGAAATGATAGGCTTATCATGTTGAGAAGGAGCTTGAGCAGGAGATGGAGGAGAAGCCATAGAAGAAGCTGGAGTGTCATCAACTCTGACAGTGCTTTCAGCAGCTGCCTTTTCTTCTTGTTGAATGTCAGCCAAGATCACATCATCCAGATCTCGCAATGGAGAGTCATCCATGACATAACTAGGGGCAGAAGAAATTGCTGAAGGAGCTGGAATAACTATGGACTTAGGAAAAACAAAACTATCACTGAGTTGCTTTGCAACTTGTGGACTTACTGGAGATGTATATGGTACAATTGCCAAGGATGGATTAGTAGTATATTAGGCTGTAAGACATCTCAAAAATGTAAATTCAAAATTCTTCAACAAATTTTCTAAATCAACTGTGGGATTAATGATGAAATTACCACCACTAATTATTTTCTCAGAGACTAACTCTTCCAATTCCATGTCATCTGTATCAATAAAATTAATAAAATTAATATCATCGGTATCAATATACTCTATACAATCTGCTGCTACTAGTGCTGCCTCTGCTGCTGGAGCTGCTACTGCTGGTACTGCTAGAACTACTACAACTTCATCATCAAACATCTCCCCCTGCATGGTTTCAGTAAGACCTGAAGCCATGCCCCTGACTGAAGATGGGGCAGTAGTGAGGGCAATGATCTGTGTAGATAGGGTAGTAATTGAAGTAGCAAGAGGTGTAATGTCCTCTGCAATTAGTGTTTTGTGAAGTGGAGTGAGGAGGGCAATGAGAGAAGAAATTGCTGAGGTGTCCAGTGGTGGAGTGGTAGATGGTGTTGCAGAAGGTATAGAAGTGGGAACTATGGGAGGGATAGGAAGTGAAACATCTGGTATGTGAATATCTAGAGTGGATGCATGTTCAGGGATGGTAGATGTTTATGGGGATGGATGTGTGGCATCTTCCATGTGGGTGTTTGGAGGAAAAGGGGAATTGTGAGGTGATGGAGGTATATTGAAAAATGGTATGGAGGATAAATGAGGAGGAAGTGGAGATGATGGAGGAGTTGGTGCTGGTGAAGCATGTGGAGATTCTGGTGGAGTAGGAGGTTGAGTGGGGGATGATGGAGGTGTTGAAGAGGGATGGATTTATGTTGTTGGAAGTTGGGCTTGAAGAGATGGTGGTGTTGGATGAATCTCTTCAGTAGGTTGGGGAGTGGATTTAACAGCCCTGGTGCCTTCAGAAGCTGGGGTGGGAGAGGTAGAAGCCTTGGATGGCTTAGGTATGGTCCTCTCCCATCTTCCAAATAAGGCACATGTAAGCCTTTTGCTAGCATTAATGAATATGGTCTGGGAGATCAGGGATTCAACAGCCTTCTCCTTGAGGAAGATCCCTAGGATCCTTCCAAAACACACTTCTTTCTTATTATTTTTTTTATCACATCAAAGAGGATCTGAGCCCAATCTACTTGCTTATTATTTATCACTGCACACATGACCAAGAACTAATGCCTTATGATGTATTCATGGGCAGTATGCTTGCCAAGCAAGACCTTCCCAACAATGTCTGCCAGAAACATATATGCTGCAGACAGATGTTTCTTTAATAATTTATTTGGGTTGTCACCAGCATAACCCATCAGATTTGCCATCTTATCAAACTCTACAGAATCAATTTCTAATTCCTCTTCTCCATTTTTCAAACCAAAAATTTCAGTTAAAACTGCGGGAGTTAAGGAAACAGTGTTACCCACGATTGACCATGTCATAGTATTGTCTTCAGATGTTCATGAAGTATAGACTCATTCTCTGATTTCTGTTCCTGCCAACTTTATCCTTGTTGTCATCAGGTTCTTCAGATTTTGTTCTTCCAGAAGTTCCATAATATAGAGAAAGATTGGATCCGAGGGCTGGAACGATTCGAAGTCGACATCAAAGCCGGTGTCAAACTTCATAGCGGCTAGAGCTCCTGCTAGAATCGCCATGGAATCACCTGCAAATGAGAGAAATAGCGTTCAAGTGCAAGAGAACAGAAAGCGTGGGATGGAGGTCGAAGAAAACCTAGATATAAGGTTTTCTAGATTATGAATCGACAAACTCCGTTCCACGAAAAAAAAATAATTCTTCGAATTGAGTTCGATGAAATGATTTAGAAGTAAATAATTCGTCGATCTCATCCTGGAGAATGAAGACAATTCGTCGAGTGCCGTTCGACGAATATCTTCTGAAGCAAGTTCGTCGATCTCCAGTCGGCGAAAATTATTTCACTCACAGAGAGTTCGTCGACCTCCGTTCGACGAAGATCTCTCAAACTTTCCCCGGTTCGTCGAACTCCGTTCGACGAACTTTAGAAAATTCGTCGAGTGCAGACAGAACTTAAACTAAATTTTCTCCATTTATCATTCCAAGCTAATTTATAAAGAATACATGATTTTTCTCAAACAGAGGTTTGGTGAATATATCAGCTCTTTGTAAACTAGTGTAGATATAGATAAGATTTATTTTATTTTTGTCTATATACTCTCTAATGAAATGATGCATAATGTCTATATGCTTTATCCTACTATGATGGACTGGATTCTGTGTTATGGCTATAGCACTTGTGTTATCACAAATTAGAGTTGAATTATTTAAGTTGAGACCATAGTCTAGTAGTTGGTTTTGTATCCATAGAATCTATGAGAAATAGCTACCAGCTGCAATGTATTATGCCTCAGTAGTGGAGGTTGACATAGAGGATTGCTTTTTACAGAACCAGGACACTAATCTCATACCAAGGAACTGGCAAATTCCTGAGGTACTTTTTTTGTCCACCCCGCATCCAGCAAAGTAAGCATCTGATTATCCAGTTAACTCAAATTCTGATTCTGTGGACTACCATAGGCCTAGACTAGGACAACCCTTTATATATCTCAAAATTCTTTTTAGGAAAATAAAGTGAGATTCTTTAGGGTTCACCTGGAACCTAGCACAAAGGCATGTGACAAACATGATATCAGGTCTGCTAGCTGTGAGATATAGTAGGGAGCCAACAATGCCCCTATATAGTTTCTGATCTCTAGGTTTCCCTGATGCATCAGAGTCAATCACAGCATTTGCAGCCATAGGTGTATTCTTTGGTGAGGCATCAGCCATCCCAGACTACTTTATTAGCTCTTTAACATATTTAGCTTGGGAGATGAAGTTGCCATCAGCAAGCTGTTTCACTTGGAGACCAAGGAAATAAGAAAGCTCACCTATGCTACTCATTTCAAATTTGGAATGCATGAGGTCAGAAAACCTCTTGCATAATTTTGAATCAGTAGACCAAAATATGATGTCATCCATATATATTTGTACTAACAAGATTTGGTCCTTATGATGTCTAGTGAAAAATGTTTTATCTAATATGCCTCTAATGAATTTATGCTCTAATGAAAAGCTTGCTAGGGTCTCATACCAAGCTCTTGGAGCTTGCTTTAGACCATAGAGGGCTTTATGCAACTTGAATACATGCAAAGGATGAGTTGGAGAGACAAAACCGAGAGGTTGTTCAACATAAACCTCTTCTTTTAATACTCCATTCAAGAATGCACTCTTCACATCCAATTGGTTGACCTTGAATTTCTTGTAGGCTGCACAGGCTACGAAAATTCTTATGGCTTCTAACCTTGCAACAGGAGCAAAGGTTTGATCATAATCAATTCCTTCCTCTTGCCTGTAGCCTTGAGCAACAAGACTAGTCTTATTTCTCACAATAACTCCTTGGGCATCAAGCTTATTTCTGTATACCCATTTGGTTCCAATAACTGGGTAGTTTTGTGGTCTTGGAACCAAATACCAAACTCTACATCTCTCAATCTGATTTAATTCCTCATGTATTGCAATGATCCAGTGGGGATCTTGCTCTGCATCATGAATGGATTGAGGTTCAATCTGAGAGAGAAAACAGGCATGCATCACATCTTGATTGAGTTGATGCCTTGTCAGTACACTTGCTGATATGTCTCCAATCAAGTTAGATCTGGGGTGATCCCTAAGTATGACAAGATCAGTGGGTGGAGTTGTTTGTGCAACAGCATTTTAAACCAATTCCTCTTGTGGAATTATGTTGGCTATTGGAGGAGAGTCAATTCCTTCAATGCTTTCTTCTTCACTATCTTCATTGACTTATGGAGAGGGATGAGTTGGAACCTCTTGGGTAAGGTTTAGGTCATCCAACTTCTCACACAAGTGAGGTACCTCCAAAGAGTTACTGGTAGAAACTTCTTTCTCCTTGCAATACATGTTAGTCTCATCAAAGTTTACATGAATTGATTCCTCAATTTTCATTGATGATTTATTAAAGACCTGATAGGCTTTGCTTACTTGGGAATATCCTAGAAAAATTCTCACTTCAGCCTTAGCCTCAAACTTTCTAATGTATTTCTTGTCATTATTATGTATATAACAGGTACAGCCAAATACTTTTAAATAGTTTATTTTAGGTTTCTTCCCTTTAAGTAATTCATAGGGAGTCCTGTTCTTTAGTTTGTGAATTAAGCTTTTGTTCAGTACATAGTTTGCAGTGTGTATAGTCTCTGCCCAAAAATTTATTGGCATGTATGCATCAGCAAGCAATGTACCTGCAGCTTCAATGAGTGTCCTATTTTTCCTTTCTGCTACGCTATTTTGTTGGGGAGTTCTAGGAGCTGAGAAGCAGTACCTGATACCTTCCTTCTCACAGAACTCATGCATAAGAAGAGAATCAAACTCTGTGTCATGATCACTTCTGATCAATGCAACATGGGTAGAGAACTTAATCTGTATGGTCCTGAGAAAATCTGTAAGAACCTTGAAGGTATCTGACTTAGATATCAGAAAGAATACCCAAGTGAACCTGGAGAAGTCATCCACAATAACCAAAGTGTAGGATTTCCCTCCTAGGCTTTATACAACAATGGGTCCAAATAGATACATGTGTAGCAAATACAAAATCCTAGGTGAATCACTTTATTAATTCATTTGAAACTAGATTTAGTTTGCTTGCCTAATTGACAAGCACTGCAAAGGACTTCCTTCTTGTAGGTACCAGGAGGTAGACCTCTAACAAGGTTGTCTTTAAATAGCCTAGCAATGTTTTTCAGATTTGCATGACCTAGTCTTTTATGTCATAAATCATTCTGGTTACTAGTTAAATTAAGTAAACATATATCAGAAGTGGCAGATAGAAAATCAACTAAGTATATGTTGTCTTGTCTATTTCCAATTAAAACAGGTTTGTTTCCTTTAGATGAAATAATACAAGAGCTAGAGTTAAAAGTTATCTGATAACCTTCATCACAAAGTTGACTTATTGAGATGAGGTTATGTTTTAGTCCTCTTATATATGTTACTATCTTGAATGTAACTACTCCAATCTTCACTGCTCCATATACTTCAGACTAGCCACGTTTTGAATCCCCAAAGATCACCTTTGGCCCTAGCTTGGACTTGTAATTGGTCAGATTGTCCTTGCTACCTGTCATGTGTTTGGAGCATCCACTATCCAGGTACCATGGCTGATTCACTCCTGCATAGCTCTTCTCCTGCAATGAAACAGTTAAATATTCCTCACCCAGGTTACATTGGGTCCTTTGTTTTGTTGATATGAAAAATTGGAAATAACTGTAAATTCTGGTTGGGACATATATCATAGAGGGTGATATCTTCTAGGTGGTATAACCGAATCAGGTAAAGATTTAAGGCTTTTATAGAATTATTTATGTTGCAGTTACAGTTAAAATTTTGGTTGAGTCTTTCTGGGTTCAATGAATTTCTGTATGTTCATCGACCAGAGTTCGACGAGTTGGGTTGAGATCATAGATCTCTGCCCAGAGAATGAACATATTCATTTTCTGTGCCCCACGTTCGTTGACCTCTGCTCGACGAACCATACAAAATTCGTCGATTGTAGTTAGACGAATGATTATTATTGTAGTTTGCGTTCAGAGATCGTCGTTCTGAGTTCGACGATCTGTTCCTATATCGTCGATCTGAGTTCGATGACAATTGCTGAAAATTGTTATTTTTATCATTCTTCTAGTTTTTACTTTTGTCCTTAGCTTCAATTTGTTCTAGAATTTTATTAACCTTATTTACTTGTTCAGTGTTTTTCTTTCCTTTATCAGAGATAAAATTTACAGGTTTTGAAAGATGATTCCTTTGGATTAGGGTTGGTTCACTAGGTGTGGCTCCTAATCCTAATCTGTAGTTATTTGGTCTAACATTTACTGTGCCGGTTATATCTAGTAATTTCAAGCTTCTATCATTTAATGATTCTTCTAATATCTTAGCTTTGCTAAGTTCTGATTTCAGAAAAATAATTTGTTCATTTGCAGATTTCAGTTCACTAGATAGATTTGCATTTTTAGAAGTGAGTTTATCTAGATCATTCAATTTACCTCTGAGAAGTTTGATTTCCTTCTCAGAGCTTATCAAATCTAAGGATAGGTTTTTAAATTCAAATTTAAATTCATCAGATTCAAAATCATAAGATGCTATTACCTGATCTTCAGCTGACAAGTTTTCTTCATTATCAGATTCATTTGTATCTGATCCGCTATTGCTTGCATCAATTGCCATGAGGCAAACCTCCTTTGACTTGGCCTCCTCTTCTTCTTCACTGGAGCTGGAAGATGTGGATTCATCTTCTGTGTCACTCCATGTTTCAGCCACAAATCCTTTGTCCTTTTTTTGTACTTGCTGGAAGAGGGCTTGTTGTAATGCTTGCTTCTTGATTCCTTCTCTTTTCTTCTTTCCTTCTTTTGATTTTTAGGACATTCTGACATGAAATGTCCTGGTTTCCTGCACCCATAACACACTACCTCTTTAGTGGGGGTTTTGTCATACCTTGGTTTGCTGTCATTTCTAGATGACTTCCTTCTGGATTCTTTCCTTGCCAGCTTGAAGAATCTCTTGGCAAACAGACTCATTAGCTCTTCATTGACTATTGGGGCTTCAGTTTCTTCAGTAGCCTTGAATTCAATGGATTGTTTTTTCCTTGCTGGAGGAGAAGTCCTGTGTTCTACTGCTTCTCTGGACTTGATTAGCTACTCATAAGATTTGAGCTTTCATAGGAGAGATTCAGTTGAAATCTCATTCAAGTTTCTGGCCTCTTTGATGGGCGAGATCCTTGCATCCCATGAGTTTGGGAAGCATATTAGGATCTTGTCATTCACTTCAGTCAAGGTGATTTCTTTGTCTATGGTCCTTAGCTCACTAATGATGGAGCTAAGCCTGTTGTACATCACTTCAACTGTTTCTGCCTCATCCTTCTTGAAGTTTTCACATTGTGTGATGAAGTTAGATCTCCTATCTTTCCTCTCATCTACTGAGCCAGCAACCATTTATTTGAGTGAGTCCCAGATTGCTTTTGCAGAGGTGCACTCAGCCACCTTCTAAAAGATGTCATCTGATATAGTCTGAGCCAATATGTTCATGGCTTTGGCATCAGCAATCTTGGATTTCTTCTGGGCTTCAGTCCACTCAGGTGGTGGGACTACATTGTTGCTAGAAGATGTTGTAGATGTAGATGCCTTTGAGTAACATGTCAAAATAGAGTTGTAGATGTCTTCATCAATAGAGTTTATGTACAACTTGATTCATGTCTTCTAGATGGCAAACCTATTAAGGTTGCAAACTGGAGGTATGATGCTTGCATAATCCTTGTTCTATGTCGTGGATGTGTTTATAATCTAAATGAAAATGAAATAATGTGTAGATCTAACAAAGGATCTTTGGTTCAATGTTTAGCTTGTACAACCAAAGGAACCAAGCTCTGATACCAATTGAAAGTGATGTGTTAGATCTAATATACTCTAGAGGGGGGGGGTGTGAATAGAGTATTTGTAGGTCCTTAGAAAAAAAACTATTATAGCTTCTGCTATAATTGAAATGTGCAGAATTAAACTAAAGTAAATAATCACACAGCAGTCCTAAAAACACAAGCACAACAAGAACAAAAAGAAAAGGGGCGACCAGACTACACAAGAAATTTTATAGTGGTTCCCCAACCTGGTTACATCCACTCCTCTACCACTCTGGTAGGAATCCGCTCAGGTTTTTGAACAGGTGCCTGACACCAATGAGCTTTTGATCAGGTGCTCAAAAACAAAATCCACAAGTCTTTTGATCAGGTGACTTGTAACCAAGAATCACTTTTGAAGGGAGACGACAACCCTTTACAGAGATTGGGATGAGAGAGTGATGAAAGTCTTCTTTTCTCAATCACAATGAGAAGACTATATGGATTCTGTGATTTTGTCAAAGCTCCCCCTGAGATGTAAAAGAGTTCAGGAGAACTGGAGCTTTGCACATGGTGATTGGCCTTCAAGCTTTCTACCTTGATCATAGAGATCTTCAGGAACTACTTTGACAAATGGAAGATTTTATTATCCTGTGAAGTGTCCTGGAGAGTTTGAAGAATGATGATTTTTGATTGTTTGAATGATTGTTCTTCTTCTTCAGATCAGAAATCTTGTGTCAGACTGAGAGCAGACGGGTTGAGTTTTTCTTGTCTGATTCAGTAATCTAATCTCTGTATATCTTTTGACTTTCTTTCTATCTGTCTCTAGTGATGTACTGTCAGGAAAGAGAGAAAATCTCTTTTTATATTTCCTAAGGAAATTGATCTTTCGAATTTTGAATTCCTTCCACATTCAATGTTGATGGCCTAGTGAATAGGCAGCATTGAATAATTTCCCCAACTGTCCCGTGGAGAAATGGCAAGCAATAATCCTAGAGAATATCCTAATCAATACTCCTCTAACGGTCATATTTAGATAATATTAGAGCATTGATTACTCAGAAATTATTGCAGTAATCATGGGGACAGGGCTGGAAATGACCTAGTCTGGAATCGTCGAATAGTTGACAGAAATCATCGAACTGAGTCCACAGTTCGTCGAGCTGAGATGTTGTGTTCGTCGACCAGACGGCTTCTGTTCGTTGTTAAATTTTCTCAACGTGGTCAGCAAGATAGCCCAAACGCCAAATTAATATCTTCGGAACTACCCAGTTCGCATGTTGAACCAGCGGAAAACCCGAGGACCAGAGTTTTCACCCAACAAACAATGGAAGCACAAGAAGATCTTTACTAACCTTTACTATGGACACCACAAGCATAACATGTTGTATTGGACTTACTAACCTTTACTATGGGGATACGCTCACTGGAGGGATTCCTAGCATTCCTAGATGTGATAACTACCGATTTAGACTCGTTGGGCCGAAACTTTCCTATGTCCTGATATGTGGATGAGGATGCCCCAAGTGTGGAATTTCCCTTTGCGTTGGAATAATGGCAGTGAGCCTTATAGGATAAATGTTTTTCAATGTTGAGGGTTGTATTGAAAGTTGTGTTCAAATCCGTATGCCCGTAGCATAGGAGTTTCCGTTGGATATCAGAAGATATTCCCTTACGAAATCTATATAAGGTGACGTCGGGGTTCTCCCTAAGATCACAATGCACCATGCGGTCCTTCAACTCTCCCATATATTCAACTACCGAATTTGAGCCATGTCGTCGGGTGGCAAGCTCATCGAACATCTGTGTGCGATGGTATGCGGGAACGTCCTGATCGGTCATTAGGTTCGTCATTACGGCCCATCCAATAAGTTGCACCCCGTGCATGGTTCCTAGCCAACGCTCTTCGTTCAGCCAATAAGTTTTTGCATGACCCGTTAACTTCATCCTACCAACTTAGACCTTTTGCTGGTCCGTAAGAGTGTGCCACTCCAAGTAGCACTCAATATCAATTAACCAAGTAAGGAAGATCTGGGGATCTCCCAAACCATCATAAGTGGGGGCGTTGATCTTAATGGCTCCAGTAAGATTGAAGTCACACTCGGGGTGGTGTTCTCGAGGAGGCACTCAGGGGGAGTCTCCATCAGAATCCGAATCATGGGTCGGTTGGTGCCGGTTGGGCTGCCCAACATTAACGGGTGGTGGTGGCGGACCTTGGTTTGGTAGATGAGGACCTCCTTGATTTCGAAGGATTTGTGCTAACATGGTCCTAAGCTTGCTCATATCATTACGCAATCCCTCTATGGCTTTAGCGTTGCGATCCCCGTATTCACTCGTAGCCATCCTAGATGACGAAGGTGTAGTGTACTCTGTTCCTAGTCTAGTGCGCATACAGGTTTATAAATATTTTGGAAAGAGGATTTTTCCTAGGGTTGTACCTATACTGAAGACAAAATATTTTTATAGTTTCCCGAAGTGATTAAAACGTAGAGCGTGCAGAATTGTTTTTAAAATTTTTTCCTAAAAAATAAACTTTTTAGAGCGCTATTGACAGACCATAAAAAAATTTTTTGTTTACTGCGCATGCGGAGAAAACTCTAGTGAGGACGTGTAAACTAAGAAGTTGCGACAACCTCGCTCTGATAACAAATTGACGTAGCTAGTGTCCGACATTCGGAGAGCGTAACGGACACAAGGTAGACTACCATGCCCAACGCGCCTTAATCCTACCACACCTACACAAGCATTTGTTGTCTCATTACGGATCGGCTCAAACGCAGCGCATAAGAACGAACCACAAGAAGGAGAGGTCGACTCTAAAATAACGATCGAGAAAAAGAGTCGGATGATTCCCCAAATGAACATAAAGGTTGCCACTCAGTTTTGAGATTAAAATCTAGGCTATATGCCAAGAGGGCAAGATCCACTCAAGCAAATAGGATCTACCCGATCCGGATTATATAAGCTTAACAACGATGAAATCAATTTTGGAAATGGCAAGCTATGGTATTTAAAATTGCGGAAAACAATGGTTGTTCATCCTCCATAATACTAAGCAAGAAATCACAAGGATGAGGGAAGAGAAGTTACCCAACCCGTTTTCATGAACACACTAGATAAGCTGGGAGAATCACTCTCTCCATGGATCCACCGGTGTCTCACCGAATGGGATGCAACCTTATTCCTTGGAGTCGCACCGAAGGAAACCACGCCAGAGTCGCACCGAAGAAGGGAGGAGGAAGCAAGGGGGGTCGGCGGCTTCACACCATGGACGACGGCTAGGGGAGCTCCTTGGCCGAAACTCTATCAAAAGAGGGTTAGGTTTTCTTTTTAATTCTCTAATCTTCATTCTCAGAAAAGGGGCTCCTTATATAGGAGTTACACAAACACATCTAACCATCCAAGATGGAGATGAAAATCTCATCCATCTGGGCGGCTAAATACACACCAAATGTATTTTAAAGTGCAGGAAATAAATGCTACAAAGTCCCTAAATGAATATAAAATTATTAACCAAGCTTGCAATTAATTTATATTCTCACATATAAAATAAAAATAATTAGGGCATGATATTTTAATTAAAAAAAGTCTTCAAGCGCGCTTAGCACGCCGCGGGCGGATGTTGTAGTGTTGTCTTCCGTTTGCATCGTCATGGCTTCGAAGGTCTTTATGTTGTAGCACCTCGGCAACTGGATCGTCATCATGTGGAGGCAGCGTGGCGGCGGCATCAACTTCACCACGTACAATGCTATGTATTTCTTTAGACCCGGCCACCAGAACAATCTATTCATGTCCTTGAACATCTTGGTGCTTTGGGGTGAATAGAGTACTTCGTAAAGTGCGCCTCATACATCAATTCTTCTCGCAACCTTCCCACATTGGGGACGCTCAATCGGCTGCCTTTCCATAAAAGACAATTGTTGATAGAGAACTAGTCGTTAGACCCATCAACGGCATACGCCTAGTGACATTTCAAGCTCACGTCCAACTCCAAGGCCCACCAAATCCTGTCTATGAGGTCGTATTGAACCTACATCCAACCATGCATGCGTTTTCACTAACGCCCTTGTAAACACAAAAGATTTCCAAGGCCTCTAAATCTTGAATAAGCCGCTCGTCGGGCAACTGTAACCAGTTGGCCACGCAGGGGACCTACGGCTCAAAGCATCTGCCACAACATTCCCTTTCCTAGGAATATAATGAATCTTGTAGGTCTAATCCCCAAGGAACTCCATCCAGATACGTTGTCGCATGTTTAGATCCTTCTAATCCATTAGATATTTCAGGCTCTTGTGATCTGAATAGATATTGACCTTAACCCCATACAGATAATGCCTCCAAAGCTTAAGAGCGAATACTACGGCCGCCAACTCCAAATCATGGACCGGGTAATTCCTGTCATATACCTTCAACTGACGTGATCCATAGGTTGTCAACTTCCCATGCTGAAGCAGAATATATCCTAATCCACTCCTAGAGACGTCACTATGTAACGCCCCGAAACTCAAAAGAGGGACGGGAGGCGTTCCGGGCCAAATTTGGAATTTGGCAGGAGGTACACGGCCTGGGACACGGGCGTGTTCCAGGGCGTGTCGTGTTGGGTTCGACGATTTGGCCGAGAGGTCGATGAAATTGGGTTCGACGATCGTCGAGCAGTAAACACGGCACTGGACATGGGCGTGTCCCAGGGCATGTCGGGGTAGTTCAAAAATCTGGCAAATCAATCAGGCAGAAATCTGGGTTTGATGATCGCCGAGCAGCGGTCGACGATCTGGTCACAATGTTGTGGTCGACGATCTATCGATATTATGGTTTCGACGATCGGGTCGTGGGTTCAACGATCGGGCCGTGGGTTCGACGATAGGGCCGTGGGTTCGACAATCGGGCCATGGGTTCGACGATCGGGCCAGCGATCTCCGTTTGACGATCGGGTCGTACGTTCGACGATTTGGCCAGAGTTTTTCGTTCGACGATCTGGAGGCGGTCGATGATCTTGGTTCGACGATCGTCGAGCGCGGGGCGGGTTTTGGCGTGTTTGAATCTATCAACGCGGAGTGTCAACACAGAGCGTTTGGAGGGCTCTTGACTAAATGTCCCGACACGATTTAATTGGTCGCGGACGTGTCTTGCTCCGGATTGGTTATCCATGCGGTGTTTAGCCCCATTTGTCCAGGTATGACCTGGATCGTGTCCGTGCATCCCTTTTTGTGGGATCCGGTGGCTGTGGTTTTCCCGAAGGGGGTTATACCCGAGAGAAGGGTTTCAAAACCATTATTTTCCTGCCGTGTTCTCTTTCTAAATCCTAGAGAGAGGGGAGAGCAAAGGAGGAAGAAGAAGTCTAGATCCAGTCTTTGGAGGAGTTTTAGAGCTCCAAATCGTGAGCCGAATTCCGATCTACGAAGGCAAGGAGATTGCGGTGCTTTTCATCCACGTACATTTCCATGGCGCCAAGGAAGAATGCTAGGGTAACGATTCTCTACTTGAGCATGTGAAGCTCTTCTTCTTTTGCATAGGAAGCCCGCTGTCACGAGTTTGCGGTGACTTGGAGGAGTTCCTTTGGGTAGATATGTAAAGTCCCCATTGTGTAGAGTCCGTAATCGAGAACGGACATAGGCATGATGTGTGAAGCCTATCCGAACATGTTGGTCTGGATCGGTGATGTTGCATTCCATAAATGTCGGAGAAGACTCCGTGCGAATGTTTGTTTTTCGGGTATTCTACATGGTAGATTGCAACATGGAGCCTTGGGGATTAACCCTAAGGTGCACCCAGAAAACTGGGTGAATGCGTGATCTTGCCTACTTGGTGGCCTGGAAGCCAACTTAAACATAACCGGGTTATCTGAAGTATGTGATGGAAACGGGACTCGGAGAAGTTTGACCTGCGTATATGGATTAAATTGCCTTTACGATGTGAGCACGGGTTAAATGGAACGTACCCATTCTATGTCGTTCAGTTAGAGCCATTGGCTTAGATGAGGGTCTTCGGCGATCTATTGCTTAAATTGGCGTGACCCATGCCGGGAAGACAAAATGCTCATATGTTTGGCCGTCAAAGTGGCGGTGGTGAGTCCGCAATGTATATGGCTTAAATTGATATGACATTGGTCAGTTCACCTAGAATGTGCCCTGAGTGCACGGGGTGTGTGGTCGTGCGTGCCAACACCTGTGATGCAATGTATATTTATATATTGCTTGGTTATGCTAATAAGTGCAGGGAAGGAGCATCGCCGCCCCGATTTGGTGGCGGGATCATTATAATTTGTTCACCATTGCTGACCGTTGCTTTTGTTTGCCACTATGCGGTGGTTTGTTGCTTGCAGGTGTTGTTGGACCAAGCGGTCAATAGCGGGCTAAAGCCCAATTTGCGAAGCTGGCCCTTGAAGGCCTAATTGGAGTGTTTACTTGCTTTTGTTCATGTATGACTGGCCTGCATACCGTGGTATGGAAAACATGTAATTCTATTAAACCATTTGTAAGGCCTTAAGGCCAGTACATGTGTATGTACTTCATTCCTTCTTGGCTTATTAGTGGACATTCATGCTTGTTGCTGGGTTCTTTTAATTGCAACAATTTAAACTGATTCCGCTAGAATGCTCTATGTAGGTCGTTGTGATTGGTTGGATGGTTTCCATTAAGTAACCACCCGGTCTGTCCGTGGTGTATGGCGTCGGGCCCCGGCCGGACCTACTGCTATATGCTCTGTGATGGATAGGGGGTGTTATAATTTGGTATCAGACTACTGTTTTGGTCAGGCTTAAAATGAATTCGTGGAAGAATTCTTTTTAAGGGGTAGTCAGCACATGTGTGTGTGTCATCGTTATAACAGTAAAAGAACCCATGAATGTGCACCTAGGAATGAAAATACATGTGTTTGGGGAACCTGCGTGTTCCTATAATTGTTGTTTGCAATTTTGTTTGGTCGCTTAACATTGTTTTTTACCACTATAGGTGACCAGAAGCGGTGCTGGGCTGTCGGAACGTTGAGTTTCTGAGGCTAGCAGTGCACCAAATGATGCTCCTGCAACACCTTCATTGGCTGAGACCATACGATTGGTTGTCGAAGTAGTGTTTACCATGATTAATGCGCAGCCTGCAAGGCAAATACAGCAGCCCGCTCCTGCGATGGAGCTGGTACCTCATCCAGAGGTAGAGCCGAGAAGAGTGGAACAGGTAGTAGAGGAACCGTTCGTGCCAAGGAGGGCAACCGAGAGACAGCTCAAACATGTCATGAGCTTTAATCCTTCGGTATTCTCGGGGTTGGGAACCACATCTCAAGCTGAAGACTGGTTCTCCAGGGTGAAGAGAGTCTTGACAGCGGCGGAGAAGTAAGAATGGCAAATGACCACTATTGTTACGTTCCTTCTAGACGGTGAAGCGAGATTGTGGTGGGAAGGATTGGAGCTGCATCTATTAAGAGCTAGGAAACTTACAGACGTCTCAATGGAGGAGTTCTCGAGACTGTTCTTGGCTAGGTACGTCCCTTCGGCGTAGAGGATAGCGTTGGAGAATGAGTTCCTGAAGTTGGTTCAAGGAGACAGTAGCATGGATGAATATCTCCATGAGTTTACTCGATTGAGTCGGTACACTATCTCCACCATTGCGGATGAGGAGCGCAAGACGAATCGATTCTACGAAGGGTTGAGAGATGATTTGAGGCTACTACTCTCGGGGCCTATGAAGCAGGGTTTCTTGACCTTGGTCAACACGACCCGGTCCTTGGAGAAGGACATGAAGAATGTACAAGCAAAAAAAAGCTTGGGTGATAAGAAATCTGAGTTCAAGGTGCCGACTACCACAAAGTCTGGGTACCATAAATTCTTTAAGAAGGCGAGGACTTCGGGTCCAGCTCCTTCTTCTAGTGCTTCTGTGGCGACTACAGGTCGGACCCCGGGTGTATGCTTTACTTGTGGAAAGCCGGGGCACTTTGCCCGCGAATGCTGGAGCAAACATCCCAAGTCTGAAAGTAAGCCGAGAGCAACTTATGAAGAGAAGGGCAAGGTGGTGTAGTCAACCGCGTCCCATTATGCTCCGGCTCAACCAAGGGTGTATAATCTTGGCCAACAGGAGGCCATCAAACAGGCGGATGTGGTGACAGGTAAAAGTTAAATTTATAGCAAGCTAATCTTTTAAATACTTGTTATGTGCTTGTTACCTTACCACTGCTTATTTAGGATTTGTTTTGATTTGTGAGTATCCGGAAAGAGCACTCTTTGATATGGGAGCTTCACACTCCTTCTTGTCCGAAGGATTTATATCACGCATCGGAGTACCTTCTTCGATGGCAAAGGACAATTTGGATGTGCTGTTATTGTATGGTTGTTCCATGCGCGCAGATAAAATCTGCGGTGTTAAGATTCGCATTGGGAATCAAGAGTTCGATCTGCATTCGTCATTACTACTGTTGGTTGAGTTCGACATTATATTTGGCATGGACTGGCTCTCGGAGCAGCAAGCCTATATTGATTGCGGTAGAAAGGAAGTCAAGCTGGGAGCAGGTTGTGAGACGACTTTCACGGGCTTGAAGGGGTCGAGCAAGACGTTGATGTCTGCTCTTCAGGTGGTGAAGGCGATTCGTGCCGGTGCAGAACTGTTCTTTACACTAGTGGAGGTTGCAAAGCCAAATCCTACGTTGGATAGTATATCAGTGGTAGCTGAGTACCCTGATGTGTTCCCCGCAGATCTTCCTGGAGCCCCGCCTCAACAGGAGATAGATTTTACGATAGAGCTCATACTAGGTGCAAAGCCTGTGTCACGCTCTCCATATCGACTAGTGCCTAAGGAAATGGTGGAGTTGAAAGTTCAACAGCAAAAGTTGTTGGAGCAAGGGTATGTGCGTCCAAGTTCTTCTCCTTGGAGTGCACCGGTCCTCTTTGTTAAGAAGAAGGATGGAAGCTTGAGGCTATGTATTGATTATCGGGAGCTCAACAAGTTGACGGAAAAGAACAAGTACCTGATACCCCGGATTGATGATTTATTCGATCAGTTAGTCGGGTCGACGGTGTACTCAAAGTTGGACCTCACGTCCGACTACTATCAGCTGCGAATAAGGGAGAGTGATATCCCGAAGACAGCGTTCAGTATGAGATTCGGGCATTACGAGTTTACGGACATGCCGTTTGGGCTGACTAATGTGCCGCTAGTGTTCATGGATTTGATGAACATGACCTTCAGGGAGTACTTGTACCATTTTGTGATCGTCTTCATCGACGATATTTTTGTTTACTCGCAGAGTGAGGAAGATCATTTCAGGCATCTTCATTTGGTTTTGGATATGCTAAGGAGGAATCAATTGTATGCCAAGTTCTCGAAGTGTGAGTTTTGATTGTCCTCAGTGGCGTCCCTCGTTCATATAGTGAGTGCGGAAGGTATTGCAGTGGATCTGGCGAAGATTGTTGCGATACGGGAGTGGCCTGAGCTTTCTACGGTAGCGGAAGTCCGGAGCTTTCTGGGGCTTGCCGGCTATTATAGGCACTTCGTAGAGAACTTCTCGCGAATAGCGTTACCTCTCACTACTTTGACTAGGAAGGAGCAGAAGTTCGTTTGGACGCCAGAGTGCGCACGAGCTTTTGAGGAGTTCAAATGTCGGTTGACCACGGCGCCTGTGCTGAGTTTGCCAAGTGGGACCGAAGGTTATGAGATTTATAGTGATGCTTCGGTCAGCGGTTTGGGTTGCGTGCTACTACAACATGGATGTGTGATAGCTTATGGCTCGAGACAGCTGAAAGTGCACGAGAGAAACTATCTGGTCCATGACTTCGAGTTAGCGGCCGTGATTTTTGCCTTGAAGCTGTGGAGGCATTATTTGTACAGTGTGAAGATTGATATCTACACCGATCATAAGAGCCTGAAGTATTTGATCAATTAGAAAGATCTGAATATGCGGCAGCATAGATGGATGGAGTTCATGGGGGACTATACATTCAAGATCCACTACGTGCCTGGTAAGGGCAATGCGGTTGCGGATGCGTTGAGTCGCCGGGCCCCAGCTCAAGCCAACTGGCTGTCGATCCAGGATGAGCGGTTGTTTCGGGAGTTGGAGGCGTTGGAGATTTATTGCGTGGATAAGCAGTCAAGTGCTGAAGCACTATTGAATTGGACTGAAGTTCAATACGACCTGGCTGATCGGATTCGACAGGCTTTGGATTTGGATGGCCATATGAAGCAAATCATAATAGAGGCTCTGGATGGGTCAAATTCCCAATATGAAGTTGTGGATGGATTGCTTTGTAAATGAAAGAACTAGTGCCTAAACACCTAGAGGGGGGGGGGGTGAATAGGTGCACTTAATCTTTTTAACTATTAAGGTAGAAATACTGAATTAGTAAACCTGTTTATGCAATCCTCTACAGCAATTCAGCATATATAACACAGCAATCACAGAATAAATCACACACACAGAGTCCACTCAGCCTTTATAAATATAGGCTTACAACTCAGATCCCTTAGGATCCTACAGAATTTAAAGATTATTAGAATTAATAACCACAACTCAGATTGAGAAAGATGAGTTGACTGGCTTCTTGATGAGTTCTTGAAGGAACTTTGCTGAGATCAACCTCCCTTGGCTTTCTTCAAAGCCTCTTGAATTAGAACACAGTAGGGTTGAATATCTATGCAGATTATCTTCAATCTACTGCTGACTTAAGGATCAGATCTCAATCTGAAACTTTCTTAGCAGCCTGTTTCAATAGCTGTCTTCTTAGAAGGAGTTTTCTCTCTCCAACTTCTTAGATCTTCACTTGAAGGTCTTCTTCTGGTTGTATATTTTTTTACTTCATTGATTTCCACCTCTGTTGAAGGAATAAGCCTTTATATAAGCCTTCTTCATGGTGACCGGCTGATCCGGTTTCTAACGATCTTCTGACAGCTCTGACAGTAGCAGTTGACCGGTTGAAATGGCCGATGTCAAGTCATCTAGTCACTTCTTGAAAACTCTGTCACTGTTTGAAAGTGTCGAGACAGATAGTCTTTATGTGTCGACACAAATAGACCAAGTGTCGACACAAGTAGACTAACTGTCGACACTAGCCCTCATGGTGTCGACACAACTCCTTGTGTTGTAGAAACTGCTTCTCGACACTGCTTCTTCAGGATGTGTCGACACTGATCCTGTGTGTCGACACAAGTTCTCCTTCTTTAATACTTAGTTGAATTTTGCTAAGTGTCGACACAACTCATTTGTGTCGACACATCTTCTTGTGTTGAAACTTGCTAAGTGTCAACACATCTTCTTTGTGTCGACACATGTCTTCTGTGTTGAAACTTCTGCTGAGTGTCGACACATATCCTTTGTGTCGACACATACTTCATGTGTTGAGACTTTGCTGAGTGTCGACACATCTCCTTTGTGTCGACACTTGTACTTAAACTTTGTTGTAGTTTGCTGAGTGTCGACACAGCCTCCTAGTGTCGACACTTGTACATGGACTTTGTTGAGGTTTGCTGAGTGTCGACACAGCCTCCTAGTGTCGACACTTTTGATGTCGACAAAGTTCCTCTGGGTGTCGACACTTATTTTTAAGTGTCGACACTGATTCTCTAGACATTTCTTCATTGTGTGTCGACACTGCCTGTATGTGTCGAGACTTTCCTTCTAGTGTCGACTCTGCATTCCTGGTGTCGACACAATTACTCCAAGTGTTGACACAGCTTCTCTGGGTGTCAACACAATTACTGCAAGTGTCGACACAGCTTCTCTGGGTGTCGACACAAGTCTTCTTTAGTGTCGACACTTTTCTTCTGGGTGTCGACACATGGACTTAGAAACTTTTTATACTTTCCATGCAATTACTTAACCTGCACAACTAAACTCAAAATACATCAAATACACCTTGATGTATATCATTGAGTAGGGCGAGGCTTCTTCAAATCAGGTACATATATTCCAATGTACCCAACAATCTCCCCGTATTTGGAGAAGTCATAACCCTTAGTCAATGATATACACCATACATAACAAATATTCAGTATGATGTAAATCAGTAATATATAACAGGGAAATTACTTAAACATGCATGAAAAGAACATGTATATACAATAAGCTCAGAACAATAATATAATAGATTTAAACTATGACACAATGTTCTTACAAATTCCAACATTTTTATTAGTCAAAAGTTTACATAGAATTTCGATACAAATGATTACAATTGTAAACTAAAGAAAATGCTATCCTATTGCTGCTCTGGTTCTTTGATTACAATCCCTTTTCCAGATTGAATCTTTGCTTGTACAGGTGCTTCAGTATCATCAACAGTAGCAGGCTTCTTCCCCTTAAGATCTTTCTTTTTCAACTCTTCAGCCTTTATCTTCTGCCTTTCAAAATAGTGAAAAAGCTTGGGAAAATACTTGATAGGCTCTTATGCATTAGGAGGTAGCTTTCCCAGTTTAGCTTTTCTTCTATATTGTACAATGGCCTCTTGCCTATTCTCATGTTTCCTCCACTCCTATTTTGAATACCACTTGACTCTGTCCAGGATATTGTCCTTGGCAGCCTTCCAAGCAGTCAAAACGATATTCCTGGATGTGGGGCTCCATTGTTCAAAATCAGGCCTTAGTTCAGCTTGCTCTCTGAATCTCTTCTTAGATAACTGAGCCTCTTGTTCTTTTAGTATTGCCTCTGGCACAGGCTGAACTACTTTCTATATGATGACATTGTGAGTATCTTCAGGAGGACTATACATAGTCTGTATCTCTTGATGTATCATGTCAAAGTCTGGTGGAGGGTAGATTACTTGAGCCACTTCAGCTTGCTCCCCTCCAAAGTATGTAGGATTGATTGCAGACTCTGCCACATTGTCATCATCACATAAGGGTGGATATCCAAGGGTGGATCTGATGGAATTTGAAATCCACTTAGCATGATCATAGCCTGCCTTGACTAATAACCTCTCCCCCTTTATGACTTATCTCTCTATATGATCCCTCAGATCATCTTTCTGAAATCTTATCTGTGCATTCAAATAATTGACTCCATCTTTATAGAATGGTTTCAACCTTTGGAGTTTTTCAGTGATTAGCTTCTGTGAATCCTGGATGGCAGAGTGAACTTCAAGTAGGCTCTCTTGGAGTTGCTTATCAAACTCAGCTTTGGCAGCAGCACTGTGTGCAGTCTGGGCAGTTGCTATATTCTTCTGTTCAGTCACTGTGGCATTATGTGAAGCTGTCAAATTATCATTCATTCTCAACTGATTCTCCAGGACATAGCCTTGTTTTACTACAATTTCATCAACTTGTTTTTTGATGTTCTCTTGATGAGTGGCCTGATAGACTACTGCATTTCCTCCCTTATGGAAGCAGTCAGTCATTTCCTTTTTATTTTGATTAACTTCAAATCTAATAGACTTTATGTCTTGTGCAAGATCAAATTGAAGTGACTTATGCCCTTCATCCATGTACTTTTCTAGAGCTTGCCTTTGCTCATCCAGCTTAATTTGTAAAGCCACCATCAGTGAACTATAATCATTAGATGGGGCTGGCTGTGGAGCAACTGTTTATAGGGCATTCTTATAGTTTTGGCTTCTTCTCTTGAAGACCTGGAACTTCCTCTTCTTGGCTCTAGCAGCCTCCTCATCCTCTGAAGCAGAAGTGCTTGCTATATCCACTCTATCCTTAGGACTAGGATGTGAATCCTTCTCAGGCCTTGGTATCCCTTCAGCATCTCTTGGCTCCTCAGTCTCCTTGCTTGCATTGTCTTCTACAATCTCCACATTCTCCCCCTCAATATGGGCCTTCCCCCCTCAACAGCAGCTATTTCTCTCTCAAAATCTGTCTGTACAAGATCAGGGAATAGCTTTTCTAATGTAAATTCTTGTTGATGATGGGCTGGAGAATCTCTAATCTCATCAATCACTTGATCAGCAGTAGATGTGTCCTCCATTACAACATCTTGTGGTGGAGATAGTATCCGTGTTTGCTGATGAATTTCAAGTAATGAATCAGTCAAAACTTCTTCCTCAATAGTAAAATCTAATTGATTAATTTCAGTGATTACCTCTAGAATGGTTTGGGTAGCCCTTTCACTCTCTAGTGGAGTTGGCTCTTCCACATGTAGAGGCTCCCCCTGGAGTGGATCCAGGTGAATTGGGCTTGCTGAGGGTAGCTACCCCTACCTATGTGCTTCTTCTTGTCTTGCTGGAGACTGTCTAGCATTTCCAGTCTCTTCATCATCAGGAGTGAAGACCACTTGCTCTTCAGAGCTGCTGGAGGATTCTTAAGCAACAGGGGCTGTCTTCTTCTTCTTCTTTTGGGGTGTTGCCTTTTCTGGAGTAGACAATTCCTTTGTCAGCACCCTCTCCTATCTTGAGAAAATTCTCATATCCATCTTCCTCATGTGGTTTATCTTGGAACCACCAGCTTGATTCATCACCTCTAGAATACTTACAGCTAGGTATAGACTCAGTATTCTACCCAGATTGGGCTTCTTCATACTTTCTTTTATCTTTTCAAACACATCTGCATACCAATCAGTAGTAAGTTTGAAGATAATCGTTGTCATCAAACTGAACATATAAGCATATATTCTGTCATGTCCTCTAGGCTTGCTCAGGATGACCTTGCCAACTATTTCAGATAAGAATTTCCCTTGTATATTCATTCCTTTTCTATTAAAAACTGATCAAATTTTTAGGTTGGAATCCAGTCCACACCATCTCAAAGCCTCTCTAGTCTTAGAAGCAGATACATCTTCTTTCTCTTTAGTTCTTCGTAGTTGCAGTACCTTCCTCAGACTCTTCTGTGAGATCTTGACTTTGGTCCCATGAGCCCTAGACTCAATCTTGAGTCCAGAGTCGTCAAGTGTAGCTGCACTCAAAAATTCCAGGACCTCCTTCTTCCAGATCTTGATTGGTTCTGATACAAGATATTCCAATCCAGTCTCGGCAATTAGGGTTACCACACCTTTGATTTCGGGTTCCGCGTCATCAAAGGCATGTCGCACGAGCTCATATCCTTCATTAACATTCTCTTCTAGCTTGGACGGCATTAGGGTTTGAAGAAATTTTAAATTTGGAGAAGATAGATGTCGACAAACAAGTTTGGTCTCGAAACTTTGGTGAGCGTGTCGACAAACACTGGGAAAACCTTTTTATACCTTTCTAGAATCGAAGGTGAAAAGGCGCGTCAAAAATACTTAAATTGTGTCGACACTGTTGAAAAGTGTCGACACTTACTTATAATGTCTCGACAACTATGTGTCGACACAAGTATAGTCGACAGAATATATGTATCGACACTTATATATGTGTCGACACCACTCAGCTCGACACTTAGTCGAGACTTTACTAGAGTAATTCTATGTAAAGCGTAAGTGTCGACACCACCTTGGATGTGTCGACACATACACTGCATGTGTCGACACTAATTCTCTGAAGTGTCGACCCAGACTTCCTAGTTGTGTCGACACCAATTCTCTGAAATATCGACACCACTTCCATGTGTCGACACAGACAACTCTGTGTGTCGATACCATTTTACTTAGCCAATTTTTGTAAACTATTCTAAGTTTATCATCCCTAATTTAATTTTAAATTTATTGATTTTGGTTTCATCTAAGAGCTTAGTATACATATCTGCTAACTGATTATCAGTCTTAACAAATTCTAGAGAAATATCTTCTTTTTCCACATGTTCTCTTAGAAAATGGTACTTTATTTATATGTGCTTAGTCCTACTATGGGAGACAAGAATATTTGCAATAGAAATAGCACTAGTAAAATCACAAAATAAAGGTGTTCTACTTACTTGAATACCATAATCTTCTAGCTGGTGTTGTATCCATAGTAGTTGTGCACAGCAACTTCCTGCATCAACATACTCTCACTCAGCTGTGGATATAGTCACACTGGTCTGCTTCTTGCTACTCCATTACACCAGCCTTCCTCCTAGAAATTGACAGCTACCTGTTATACTTTTCCTATCTTCCTTGTAGCCTGCAAAATCTGCATCTGAATAACCTGTCAGTTCAAACTCTCCATTTCTAGGGTACCAAAGGCCTAGATAAGGAGTGCCCTTTAGATATCTCAAAATTCTTTTGACTGTTGTCAAATGAGATTCTTTAGGGCAAGCTTGGTACCTAGCACAGACACATGTAGCATACATGATATCTGGTCTACTTGCAGTCAAATATAGTAGGGAGCCAACTATCCCTCTATACAAAGTTTCATCTACAGGTTTCCCTGCATCATCTTTGCATAAAGACATTGTTGACCCCATAGGAGTTTTCATGATAGTGGATGATTCCATACCATACTTCCTTATCAATTCTAGGGTGAACTTAGACTGGCATATGGATAAACCATCCTCAGTTTGTCTAACTTGGAGACCCAAGAAGAACTTAAGTTCCCCCATACTGCTCATTTCAAATTGTCCTTGCATTAGTTTTGCAAAGTTCCTGCAAAGACTACTTTCTGTAGACCCAAATATTATGTCATCTACATATATTTGGACTAAGATAATCTTGCCTCTGGATTCCCTAAGGAATAGATTCTTGTCTATTTTCCCCCTTGTGAATTTATTCTCAATGAGGAAACTAGACAGGGTTTCATACCAAGCCCTAGGGGCTTATTTTAACCCATACAAAGCCTTCCTAAGTCTATATACATAATTAGGTTTAGTAGAAACAACAAAACCTGATGGCTGTTCTACATAGACTTCTTCCTTCAGATTTCCATTCAGAAAAGCTGACTTAACATCCATTTGGTATACTTTAAATCCTTGAAAAGTTGCATAGGCCAGGAACATCCTTATGGCTTCCAGTCTGGCTACTGGAGCAAAGGTTTGATCAAAATCAATACCTTCTTCCTGCTTATATCCTTTATCAACTAGTCTAGCTTTGTTCTTTATAATAATTCCATTTTCATCCAGCTTGTTCCTAAAGATCCACTTAGTTCCAATAATGTTGTGATCTTTTGGCTTAGGAACTAGCTCCCAGACCTTGCATCTTTTGAACTGGTTCAGCTCCTCTTGCATTGCCTCAATCCAATGGGGGTTTAGGATAGCTTCTTCAAATTTCTTTGGCTCTACTTGGGATAGAAAGCTGGAGTAGAGAACTGAACTTAGATTCCTGCTCCTTGTATGTACCCCTTATCTGAGATCTCCAATAATTTGATTGGCCGGATGATCTTTTAAATGCGTATTTGCTGGAGGCAGTCTGTCTTCTGGTTGTTCACCTTCAGCTTCTTCATTTAACTGCTCCTCTTGGTCTTCTTCAGCAACAGGAGTATCTTATACTCCGCCTGGACAGCAGCCACTATCATCCACTTGCTGACTTGCAGTAGAACCTTCTTCAAGAGTGAGCTTGTCTATCTTCTCAGTCATACCTGAGGAACTTCAAACACTTCTAGGCAATTCATTGTTAATGAGTCTAGCTTCATCAAACACTACATGAACAGACTCTTCTACAACTTGAGTAGTCAAGTTGTAGACCCTATAAGCCTTACTGTTGTTACTGTACCCAACAAAGATCCTCTCTTGTGATTTGGTAGCAAACTTGGTTAAATAAGACCTACCATTGTTAAGTAAATAGCATTTACAACCAAAGATCCTGAAATAAGATAGATTTGGTTTTCTGCCCTTCACAATCTCATAGGGGGTCTTCTTGTGGCTCTTGGTGATAGTAGCCCTATTGATCACATGACATGTAGTATTAACTGCCTCAGCCCAGAAATATTCTGGGGGAGATGTGTCACTCAAAAGTTTTCTACCAGCCTCTATCAAGGTTCTATTTTTCCTTTCAGCAATATCATTTTGTTGAGGTGTTCTTGGTGATGAAAATTCCTGAAATATCTCAAACTCTTCACATAGCTTTGTCATACTATCAGACTGCAATTCAGTACCATGGTCACTTCTTATTTTGACCACTGTACTGTCTAACTCATTCTGAATTTGTTTGACAAAACTATAAAAGATACTAGGTGTTTCAGATATTTGCCTTAGGAAGAACACCGAGGAAAACCTTGAGTATTCATCAACTACCACAAATGTATAGACCTTCCTACCTAGGCTCTGAACTGGCATGGGACCAAAGAGATCCATATGCAAGAGGTATAGGCACCTCACAGCATCTTTGTTCTCAATGCTATTAAAGGTGGATCTGGTCTGCTTGCCTTTCTGACAAGCTGAGCATATCCCAACCTTTTTACACTTAACCTGAGGACCATTCCTCACTAACTCTTTGCTAAAGAGTTGACCAATTGTCTTATAGTTGAAATGAGCCAGCCTCTTGTTCCATTTAACACAATGTGAGACTTTCTCATCAGCTACAAGACAAATAGGAGAAGCATTATTCTCACACATAATGTCTAGACAATAGACATTTCTCTTCCTATACCCTGTCAAAATGATCTTTTGATCACTTGACCTTCTGATATGACAACCATCCTTGACAAATGAGATGTCGTTTCCTAAATCACTCAGCTGACTTATGCTAATGAGGTTATGTTTCAAACCCTTGACATAAGCCACTTGAGTAATTGTAATTAGGTTGCTAGAGATGTTACCAAAGCCTTTGATGATTCATTTTTCAGAACCACCAAAGGTAACCTTAGGACCATCCTTGATTGGTGTGTATTCCTTTAGCAATCCCCCTAGTTCTAGTCATGTGCCTGGAACATCCACTATCCAAGTACCATATAGGGGCATGGTCACTTGGACTCACCTGCAAAACAGATTAGTTAACCTTAGAACGTAAAGAATTCTTGGGTCCTTGGTGCATGTTAGTTTGCCTTTTAACAAAACTACCTGTAGATCTTCTAACAGGCAGTTTGCTACTCTCATTGACACTTGCATTGTGCCAACAGTGTAGGGCAAAGTGGCCTACCTTGCCACAACACCAGCACTCAAATCTGTTGTACCTTTGTTTAGGTACAACCCTGGCTGTTTTATCTACAGCAGGCTTCTTGTTGACTACTGGGGCTTTGCCCTTATACTTGGACCTAACTGTACTGGCAGGTTTTGTAAACCCCAATCCATTCTTACCCTTTTGAGCAATGAACACATCTATCAAAGGTAAAACTAATTTTGGTTTAGAAAAACTAGCTGCAATATCTCTTTCCTTCTGAAGTCTAGCCTCCAGATTCCTGATTTGATCATTCTTGAATGTAATAGTACCCATCTGAATAACAGTAATGTTCTTCAGCATGGCTATTTCATTTAATTTCTGATCAAGCAACTTGTCAAAATCTGTTGCAGCCACTTTGAGACTACCAATCTCCTTAGCCTGATTTTTGTCCAAGAGTTTGCTTTTCCTCAAAGCCTGCAACAATACTCTATATTCATCAATCAACTGATGAATGTCTCCTTCAGATTCAGATCGACTCACATCACTTGATGCTGATGTATCTGATTCTGATCCAGCACTAGAAATTGAACTTGAAAAACAATTTTGTACCTGACTAGGTCCAGGCTGATCCTGGATTTTGTCACCTTCTGTTAAGGTCATCAGTCCTTTGCACTGATTGTCCTCATGCTCATAAATTGAGTTCATTAGCTGCATGAACTCATTTTCTTCTTCTTCAGCAAAGAAGCCAATATATGCTTCAGCTTCTGAATCTGTTTCTGAAGATGACATATCAGTCAGACTTTTATCCTTCTTTGCAACAAAGGACTTTTCCTTTTTGCCCTTAAATTGAGTCTTCTTCTTATCAGTGGACTCTTTTCTCTTTTCTAGACATTCTGCTATTACATGTCCTTGTCTATTGCAACAATAGCATACTATTTTTGAGGATGCAGTTTTACTAGACTTGGACTTTCTCCTGTCATTCCTTGATGACTTCCTTTTCTGGTAGTAGTCATCTTTTGGCTGTGAAGTGGATGGCTTGGACCTCCACAGTTTCTTCTTTAGAAACTTCTGAAAATACCTAGTAAATGCAGCAAAGTACTCATCACTTTCACTGCTTTCTGACTTCTAATTCTCTGAATCTTCTGTAGCTGTATCAGCAACTATTTGTGGTGGAGATGGAGACTTGCTTTTATATTTCCTAGTGGCTTCAGTCTTGAAGGCCACAACTCTTTCTTTGTGCTCCACCCTAGTAGTCTTTTCTTCCTCCTTCCTCGTCATTAACTGCATCTCATAAGATAACAGTTTTCCAAACAATGTTGGAGGAGGAATGTCTGCTAGTTTGGTCATTTACCTTATGGCACATATCTTGGTGTCCCAGTCCTTTGTTAGGGACCTCAAGAACTTATCATTTAACTCATAATTGCTGAATTCTCTTCCATAGGACATCAGTTCATTGACAATCCTATAGAATTTCTTATAGCATTCACTTATGTTATCAGACCTGCCTTGTCTGAAGCTTTCATACTTTTGGTTTAACAAAGACTTCCTGTCTTGTCTTACCTCTTCTGATCCCTCCATATAGACTATCAGTGTATCCCATATTTCTTTTGATGTTTTATAATGAATCAGATTCTGAAATGTGGCATCATCAATTGCACACACAATAATATTCTGGGCCCTCTTGTCCATAGTGGCCAGAATTATTTAATCCTTTGTCATTTCTGAATAGTCTTTGGGAGTTCTCTGATTGGCATCTAGCACAGATACTTTCATTGGCACATATGACCCTTCTTTGACTGTGATGTAGATTCTCGGGTCAGAGGCTTCGATGAAAAGTCTAACACTTTCTTTCCAAATGCCAAAAATCTCTTTTCTGCAGATTGGCAGTTTCATGGATCCTAGCTCTTTGTGATTCTCAGTAGAACCCATTTTCTTGATTTTCTTGATTATGCTGAGTCTGCCTACAGGATCTTTTACTCAGACTGTTATGTCCTTTTTGAGGAACCCCGCTTTGATACCACTTGAAAGAACTAGTGCCTAAACACCTAGAGGGGGGTGAATAGGTGCACTTAATCTTTTTAACTTTTAATGCAGAAACACTGAATTAGTAAACCTGTTTATGCAATCCTCTACAACAATTCAACATATATAACACAGTAATCACAAAATAAATCACACACACAGAGTCCACTCAGCATTTATAATTATAGGCTTATAACTCAGATCCCTTAGGATCCTACAGAATATAAAGATTACAAGAATTAATAACCACAACTCTGATTGATAAAGAAGAGTTGACTGGCTTCTTGATGAGTTATTGAAGGAACTTTACTGAGATCAACCTCCCTTTGATTTCTTCAAAGCTTCTTGAATTAGAACACAGTAGGGTTGAATCTCTATGCAGATGATCTTCAATTTACTGCTGACTTAAGGATCAGATCTCAATCTGAAACTTTCTTAGCAGCCTGGTTCAATAGCTGTCTTCTTAGAAGGAACTTTCTCTCTCCAACTTCTTAGATCTTCACTTGAAGGTCTTCTTATGGTTGTATATTTTTTTACTTCATTGATTTCCACCTCTGTTGAAGGAATAAGCCTTTATATAAGCTTTCTTCATGGTGACCGGCTGATCCGGTTTCTAACGATCTTCTGACAGCTCTGACAGTAGCAGTTGACTGGTTGAAATGGCAGTTGTCAAGTCATCCAGTCACTTCTTGAAAACTCTGTCACTATCTGAAAGTGTCGAGACAGATAGTATTTATGTGTCGATACAAATATACCAAGTGTCGACACAAGTAGACTAAGTGTCGACACTAGCCTTCATCGTGTCGACACAACACCTTGTATTGTAGAAACTGCTTCTCGACACTGCTTCTTCAGGATGTGTCGACACTGATCGTGTGTGTCGACACAAGTTCTTCATCTTTAATACTTAGTTGAATTTTGCTAAGTGCGGACACAACTCCTTTGTGTCGACACATCTTCTTGTGTTGAAACTTGCTAAGTGTCGACACATCTTCTTTGTGTCGACACATGTCTTCTATGTTGAAACTTCTACTGAGTGTCGACACATCTCCTTTGTGTCGACACATACTTCATGTGTTGAGACTTTGCTGAGTGTCGACACATCTCCTTTGTATCGACACTGGTACTTAAACTTTGTTGTAGTTTGTTGAGTGTCGACACGGCCTCCTAGTGTCGACACTTGTACTTGAACTTTGTTGAAGTTTGCTGAGTGTCGACATAGCCTCCTAGTGTCGACACTTTTGATGTCGAAAAAGTTCCTCTGGGTGTCGACACTACTTTTAAGTGTCGACACTGATTCACTAGACATCTCTTCATTGTGTGTCGACACTGCCTGTATGTGTCGACACTTTCCTTCTGGTGTCGACTCTGCATTCCTAGTGTCGACACAATTACTCCAAGTGTCGACACAGCTTATCTGGGTGTCGACACAATTACTCCAAGTATCGACACAGTTTCTCTGGGTGTCGACACAAGTCTTCTTAAGTGTCGACACTTTTCTTCTGGGTGTCGACACATGGACTTAGAAACTTTTTATACTTTCCCTGCAATTACTTAACCTGCACAACTAAAATCAAAATACATCAAATACATCTTGATGTATATCATTGAGTAGGGTGAGGCTTCTTCAAATCAGGTACATATATCCCAATGTACCCAACAGGAAATACGGTCATCTTTGCATCCCAAGCGTGGGTAGTTTGCAGGTGGATTTGTTGTACGAGGCGCACCATACCTGTAACGCCCCCTATCCTTCGCATAGCATAGAGCAGTAGGTCCGGCCGGGGCCCGACGCCATATACCACAGACAGACCGGGTGGTTACTTATGGAAACCATCCAACCAATCTCAACGTCCTACACAGAGCATTCTAGCGGAAGCAGTTTATAAAAGTTGTAACAGAGAACCCAGCATTAGAGCATGAATGTCCACTAGTACAGAATAGGAATGTTATACAAAATACCCAAAACAAGCCTTAAGGCCTTACAAAATGTTTCACTTGAATATTACATGTTTTACAAACCACGGCACGCAGGCCGGTCATACATGAATTAAAACAGTAAACACTTCCATTTGGGCCTTCGGGGGCCGGCTTCGCAAAAAGGGCTTTAGCCCGCTATTGACCACTTGGTCCAGCTGCACCTACAAGCAACAAACCACCGCACGGTGGCAAAACAAGGCAACGGTCAGCAATGCTGACCAAATTATAACGATCCCGCCCCAACTCGGGGCAGCGATGCTCCTTCCCTGCATTTCATTAGCATAAGCGAGCAATTTATAATAATAACCATTTCATCACAGACATTGGCTCGCACGACCACACGCCCCGTGCACTCAGGGCACATTCTCGGTGAACCGGTCGATGTCACGTCAATTAAAGCCATTAACATTCTGGACTCACCACCGCCACTTAGACGGCCAAACCTATGAGCAATTTGTCTTCCTGGCCTGGGTCACGACAATTTAAGCCATTGACCACCGAAGACCCTAATCTATGCCAACGGCAAGTGCCACGTGCCTTTAGGTCTCTTTAACCGAACGACATAGAACGTGTACGGTTCCATCTAACCCGTGCTCACATCGCAACGACAATTTAAGTCATTTGCGCGGGTCAAACTTCCACCGAGTCCCATTTCCATCACAAATCACATAACCCAGTTATGTTCAAGTTGGCTCTCAGGCCACCAAGTTGGCAAGATCTCGTATCCGCCCAGTTTTCCGGGTGCACCTTTGGGTTAGTCCCCAAGGCTCCCTGCTGCAATCTACCGCGTAGAAAACCCGAAAAACAATCCATAGCACGGAGTATTTTCCGGCATTTATGCAATGCAACATCACCGATCCAGACCAACATGTCCGGGTAGGCTTCACACATCATGCCTATGTCCGTTCTCGCTCACGGACTCTAAACAACGGGGACTTCACATATCTACCCGAAGGAATGCCTCCAACTCTCCGCAAACTCGCGAGAGCGGGCTTCCTATGCAAAGAAAGAGAGCTACGCATGCTCAAGATGAGAATCGTTACCCTTGCGTTCCTCTTTGGCGCTATTGAAAAGTAATCGGATGAAAAGCACCGCACTAGCTTTGCCTCCGTGGATCCGGAGTTGGCTCACGATTCGGAGCTCCGAAGCTCCTCCAATGGCGGGATCTAGCTCCTTCTTCCTCCCTTGGCTCTCCTCTCTCTCTAAGGTTTTAGAAAGATGAGAAGTTATGAAAAGTAATGGTTTTCCAAGTCCATTCACGGGTATATCCCTTCAGGAACATCCCCCAGCCGTTGGATCTCAAAACAAGGAAACGAACGGCTTTGATTCGGGGCTGAAATGCCCAATCTGGACCGAACACGGCCTGGCACACGCCCGTATCCAGGGCCGTGTGCCTCATTCGCCGTCAAAATCGAATCACCTGGAACCTCACACGGGTATCGAACACGCCCGTGTTCGAGCTGACACGCCCGTGTTCCACCTGACACGGCCGTGAGTCCGGCCGTGTACCCCATCATTTTTCCCCGAAATCAACCCGAGCACTGCACGGGTTCTAGGACACGCCCGTGTCCCTACCCGTGTCACCTTGACATGCCTGGGCTCCAAGCCGTGTACATGGTCTCGACACTCAACACTTCGTCGAGCGAAGATCGTCGACCTGATGACACGGCCTTGGACACGCCCGTGTCCTAGGCTGTGTGCCTTGTCTCGACGCATCGTCGAGCGAATCTCGACGACTCCATGGGATGATCGTCGAGACAGGTCGACACGCCCTGCGACACGCCCGTGTCGCAGGCCGTGTGCCTTGTCTCAACGCATCGTCGAGAGAACTCGTCGACTCCGCGGCTAAGTGTCGACACGGGTCGACACGCCCTGCGACACGCCCGTGTCGCAGGCCGTGTGCCCAGTCTCGACACAATGTCGAGACCAAAGTGTCGACTTCCCGCCTTAGTGTCGACACAGGCTTGACACGCCCTGGGACACGCCCGTGTCCCAGGCCGTGTGCTTGCAGCCAGAACCCAAACTGGCCCAAAACGTCCCCCTTTATTCCCTTTGAGTTTCGGGGCATTACAACTCTACCCCTCTTAAAAGAATTTCGTCCACGAAATTACATAAAGGAAAGACATGTACAAAACAAAAATTTGTACCTGAGCGGAACAACTCCGGATATTCATCAAGCATAGTCTGCTCTCGCTCCCAAGAGAGCTCCTCACGACCGCAATTGTCCCACCGGACCTTGACCATCCTGATCTCTTTATTGCGTAGCCGCTTGACCTCCGAGTCCTCAATCCGCACGGGCTTGACCTTTGTCGTTAGCCCACTATCCACCGACACCTGATCAACCGCGATCACTTGCGTAGGCTCTTGCACCGCCTTCCGAAGCACTGAAATATGGAATACATCATGTAAACCACTAAGCTCCACTAAAAGCTTCAACCGATAGGCCGCTTCACCAACTCGCTCCAGAACCTCGAACGGTCCAAGGTACCTCGGGCTTAGCTTTTTCAATCGCCGCACCCGCGAGACACCCTTGAACGGCTTGATCTTTAAGTATACATAATCGCCCACAGCGAACTTCACATTCCTGTGCTTGGCATTATAGTACTTTGCTTGCCGGTCCTGAGCGATAAGCAACCTCTCCCGAATGGTTCTCACCAAAGAAGTAGCATCCTCCACTTCTTATCGCTTATACAACTTTGACTCACCCGTTTCTAAGCAAGACAACGGCGTGCGACATTTTCTACCATATAGGGCCTCGAAAGGCGCCATCTGAATACTCGCTTGGTATCTATTGTTGTATGCGAACTCCACCAAATAAAGGTGGTCTTCCCATTGCTTTACAAAATCCAAGACACACATGCGAAGCATGTCTTCCATGGTTCTATTGACCCTCTCGGTCTGCACATCCGTTTGTGGATGAAAGGCTGTGCTGAATTTCAGCTTTGTTCCCAACATTTGCTGCACAAGCCTCCAATCTTTGGATGTGAACCGCCCATCTCGGTCACTCACGATGCTGCGGGGTACACCATGAAGCCGTACTATGTTATCCACATAAAGCTTTGCCAGCTTCTCCACCGGATCATCCTTCCTATACGGAATAAAATGCGACACCTTCGTTAATCGATCAACAACCACCCAAATGGCGTCGTTCCCCTTTTGCGACCTTGGCAAACCATGCACAAAGTCCATAGAGATGTCGTCGAATTTCCACTCCGGAATAGGCAAGGAATTAAGAAATCCTCCGGCTTTTGGCACTCCGCCTTTACCAAGGCGCAAGTTTGGCACTTCGCTAAATATAGCGCCACATCCTTCTTTAAACCCGGCCACCAAAACAGTTTCTTCACATCACGGTACATCTTCGTGCTCCCCGGGTGAATCGAGTACTTGGTATGGTGTGCATCGTACAACAACTCCACTCGTAAATTACCCACACTTGGGACGCACAGACGACCTTCTTTCCAAAGTTGTCCGTCCTCCACGACGAATTTGGAATTCGACCCATCCAGAGCCTCTACCATGAACTGCTTCATATAAGCATCCATATCCAATGCCTGCCAAATACGATCAGCCAGGTCATATTGGACTTCAGTCCAATTCAGAACTGCTTCAGCACTTGATTGTCTGTCCACACAAACAATCTCCAGCGCCTCCAACTCTCGCACCAACCGCTCATCATGCACCGATAGCCAATTGGCTTGAGTTGGGGCTCGGCGACTCAACGCGTCCGCAACCGCATTCCCTTTGTCAGGCACGTAGTGGATCTTGAATGTATAGTCCCCCAGGAACTCCATCCATCTACGCTGCCACATATTCAGATCCTTCTGATCAATAAGATACTTCAGGCTCTTGTGATCGGTGTAGATATCAATCTTCATACCATACAAATAGTGTCTCCACTGCTTCAAGGCAAAAATCACGGCCGCTAACTCCAAGTCATGGACCGGATAATTCCTATCATGCACTCTTAGCTGTCTCGAGCCATAGGCTATTACACTTCCGTGTTGCAGTAGCACGCAACCCAAACCTCTGCCTGAAGCATCACTATAAATCCCATAGCCTTCGGTTCCACACGGCGAACTCAGCACAGGCGTCGTGGTCAACCGACACTTCAACTCCTCAAAAGCTTGTGCGCACTCCGGCGTCTAGACGAACTTATGCTCCTTCCTCGTCAAAGTAGTGAGAGGTAACGCTATCCGCGAGAAGTTCTCTACGAAGCACCTATACTAGCCGGCAAGCCCCAGAAAACTCCGGACTTCCGCTACAGTAGCAAGCTCAGGCCACTCCCGTATCGCAACAATCTTCGCCGGATCCACAACAATACCCTCTCCACTCAGTATATGCCCGAGGAACGCCACTGAGGATAGCCAAAACTCACACTTGGAGAACTTGACATACAACTGATTTCTCCTTAGCGTCTCCAACACCAAATGAAGATGCTTGAAGTGATCTTCCTCACTTTGCGAGTACACCAAAATATCGTCGATGAAGACGATCACGAAATGGTCCAAGTACTCCCTGAATGTCCTGTTCATCAAATCCATGAACACTGACGGTGCATTTGTCAGCCCAAACGGCATGACCGTAAACTCATAATGCCCGTATCTCGTACTAAACGCTGTCTTCGGGATATCACTCTCCCTTATTCGCAGCTGATAGTACCCAGCCTTGAGATCCAACTTCGAGTACACCGTCGACCCGACTAACTGATCAAATAGATCATCAATCCGGGGGATCAGGTACTTGTTCTTCTCAGTCAACTTGTTGAGCTCCCGATAATCAATACATAGCCTCATGCTGCCGTCCTACTTCTTAACAAAGAGGACCGGTGCGCTCCAATTCGAAGAACTCGGACGCACATACCCTTGCTCCAACAACTCTTGTAGTTGAACTTTCAGCCCCGCCATTTCCTTAGGCGCTAGCCGATACGGAGATCGTAACACAGGCTTTGCACCTGGCACTAGCTCGATCGTAAAATCTATCTCCCGCTGAGGCGGGGCTCCAGGATGATCCGCGGGGAACACATCAGGGTATTCCGATACCACTGAAATACAATCCAACGCGGGCTTCGGCTTTGCAACCTCCACTAGTGTAAAGAACAGTTCTGCACCAGCACGAACCGCCTTCACCACCTGAAGAGCAGACATCAATGTCTTGCTCGACCCCTTTAAGCCCGTAAAAGTCGTTTCACGACTTGCTCCCAGCTTGACTTCCTTGCTACCGCAATCTATATGGGCCTGCTGCTCCGAGAGCCAGTCCATGCCAAATATGACGTCGAACTCCACCAACGGAAGTAAAGACACCCGCAGGTCAAACTCCTGCTCCCCAATACGAATCTTAACATCGCAGATCCTATCCGCTCGCATCGAACACCCATTGGGCAACAACACATCCAACTTATCCTTCGCCATCGAAGAAGGGGCTCCGATGCGTGATATAAATCCTTCGGACAAGAAGGAGTGTGAAGCTCCCGTATCGAAGAGTGCTCGTGCCGGATTTTCACAAATCAATACAAATCCTAAACAAGTAGTGGTAAGGTAACATGTGCATAACAAGTATTTAGAGAAAGTGACTTGCTATAAATTAAATCGTACCTGTCACCACATCAGCTTGTTTAATGGCCTCCTGTTGGCCAAGATTGTAGACCCTTGGTTGGGCCGGAGCATAATGGGATGTGGTCGACTCCACCGCCTTTCCCTTCTCTTCATAAGTAACTCTCGGCCTTCTCTCGGACTTAGGACGTCCGCTCCAACAATCACGGGCGAAATGCCCCGTCTTTCCGCATGTAAAACACGCGCCTGGGGTCCGACTCGTAGTCGCCCCCGAAGCACCAGAAGGAGCTGGACCCGAAGTCCTATGCTTCTTGAAAGCCCTCTGATAGCCGGACTTTGTAGTAGTCGGCACTCTGAATTCAGATTTCTTCTCACCCAAGCTTTTCTTTGCTTGTACATTTTTCATGTCCTTCTCCAAGAACCGGGCAGTATTGACCAAGGTTAAGAAACCCTGCGTCATCGGCCCCGAAAGCAGTAGTCTCAACTCATCCCTCAAGCCTTCATAAAAGCGATTAGTCTTGCGCTCCTCATCTATGATGGTGGAGCTAGCATATCGACTCAAATGAGTGAACTCATGGAGATATTCATCCACGCTCTTCTCACCCTGAACCAACTTCAGAAACTCATTCTCCAACGCTATCTTCTGCGTCGAAGGGAGGTATCTAGCCAGGAATAATCTCGAGAACTCCTCCATCGAGACATAACCAAGTTTCCTACCTCTCAATAAGTGCAGCTCCAATCCTTCCCACCACATCCTCGCTTCACCGTCCAGAAGGAACGTAGCGATGGTGGTCATTTGCCACTCCTCCATCTCCATCGCTGTCATGACTCTCTTCACCCTGGAGAGCCAGTCTTCAGCCTGAGATGGGGTTCCCAACCCCGAGAATAACGGAGGGTTAAAGCTTATTACATGCTTAAGCTGCCTCTCGGTTTCCCTCCTTGGAACCACCGGTTCCACAACCACTTGCTCCACTCTCCTCGGCTCAGCCTCTTGAAGAGGTTCTTTCTCCATCGCAGGAGCGGGCTGCTGCGCTTGCCTTGCAGGCTGCGCATTTATCACGGCCAACACCGCTTCAGCCACCAATCGAATATTCTCAGCCGACAGAGGTGTTGCGGGAGCAACTTCCGGTGCACTACTAGCCTCAGAAACTCGGCATTCTGACGGCCCAACACCACTTCTGGTCACCTATAGTGGTACAAAACACCGTTAAGCGACCAAATAAAATTGCAAACAACAATTATAGGAACACGCAGGTTCCCCAAACACGAGTATTTTCATTCCTAAGTGGACATTCATGGGTTCCTTTGACTGTTATTACGATGACGCACACAATGTGCTCACCAACCCTTAAAAAGAATTCGTCCACGAATTCACTTTAAGCCCGACCAAAACCAGTAGTCTGATACCAAATTATAACACCCCCTATCCGTCGCATAGCATATAGCAGTAGGTTCGGCCGGGGCCCGACGCCATATACCACAGACAGACCGGGTGGTTACTTATGGAAACCATCCAACCAATCTAAACGTCCTACACAGAGCATTCTAGCGGAAGCAGTTTATAAAAGTTGTAACAGAGAACCCAGCATTAGAGCATGAATGTCCACTAGTGCAGAATAGGAATGTTATACAAAATACCCAAAACAAGCCTTAAGGCCTTACAAAATGTTTCACTTGAATATTACATGTTTTACAAACCACGGCACGCAGGCCGGTCATACATGAATTAAAACAGTAAACACTTCCATTTGGGCCTTCGAGGGCCGGCTTCACAAAAAGGGCTTTAGCCCGCTATTGACCGCTTGGTCCAGCTGCACCTGCAAGCAACAAACCATAGCACGGTGGCAAAACAAGGCAACGTTCAGCAATGCTGACCAAATTATAACGATCCCACCCCCAACTCGGGGCGGCGATGCTCCTTCCCTGCATTTCATTAGCATAAGCGAGCAATTTATAACAATAGCCATTTCATCACAGACGTTGGCTCGCACGGCCACATGCCCCGTGCACTCAGGGCACATTCTCGGTGAACCGGTCGATGTCACGTCAATTAAAGTCATTAATATTCCGAACTCACCACCGCAACTTAGACGACCAAACCTATGAGCAATTTGTCTTCCTGGCCTGGGTCACGACAATTTAAGCCATTGACCGCCGAAGACCCTAATCTATGCCAACGGCTAGTGCCACGTGCATTTAGGTCTCTTTAACCGAACGACATAGAATGGGTACGGTTCCATCTAACTCGTGCTCACATCGCAACAGCAATTTAAGCCATTTGCACGGGTCAAACTTCCACCGAGTCCCATTTCCATCACAAATCACATAACCCAGTTATGTTCAAGTTGGCTCTCAGGCCACCAAGTTGGCAAGATCTCGTATCCACCCAATTTTCCAGGTGTACCTTTGGGTTAGTCCCCAAGGCTCCCTGCTGCAATCTACCGCGTAGAAAACCCGAAAAACAATCCATAGCACGGAGTCTTCTCCGGCATTTATGCAATGCAATATCACCGATCCAGACCAACATGTCCGGGTAGGCTTCACACATCATGCCTATGTCCGTTCTCGCTCACGGACTCTAAACAACGGGACTTCACATATCTACCCGAACGAACGCCTCCAACTCTCCGCAAACTCGCGAGAGCGGGCTTCCTATACAAAGAAAGAGAGCTACTCATGCTCAAGATGAGGATCGTTACCCTTGCGTTCCTCTTTTGTGCCATTGAAAAGTAATCGGATGAAAAGCACCGCACTAGCTTTGCCTCCGTGGATCCGGAGTCGGCTCGCAATTCGGAGCTCCGAAGCTCCTCCAATGGCGGGATCTAGCTCCTTCTTCCTCCCTTGGCTCTCCTCTCTCTCTAAGGTTTTAGAAAGATGAGAAGTTATGAAAAGTAACGGTTTTCCAAGTCCATTCACGGGTATATCCCTTCAGGAACATCCCCCAGCCGTTGGATCTCAAAACAAGGAAACGAACGGCTTTGATTCAGGGCTGAAATGCCCAATCTGGACCGAACACGGCCTGGCACACGCCCGTATCCAGGGCCGTGTGCCTCATTTGCCGTCAAAATCGAATCACCTGGAACCTCACACGGGTATCGAACACGCCCGTGTTCGAGCTGACACGCCCGTGTTCCACCTGACACGGCCGTGAGTCCGGCCGTGTACCCCATCATTTTTCCCCGAAATCAACCCGAGCACTGCACGGGTTCTAGGACACGCCCGTGTCCCTACCCGTGTCACCTTGATATGCCTGGGCTCCAAGCCGTGTATACGGTCTCGACACTCGACACTTCATCGAGCGAAGATCGTCGACCTGATGACATGGCCTTGGACACGCCCGTGTCCTAGGCCGTGTGCCTTGTCTCGACGCATCGTCGAGCGAATCTCGACGACTCCCTGGGACGATCATCGAGACAGGTCGACACGCCCTGCGACACGCCCGTGTCGCAGGCCGTGTGCCTTGTCTCGACGCATCGTCGAGAGAATCTCGTCGACTCCGCGGCTAAGTGTCGACACGGGTCGACACGCCCTGCGACACGCTCGTGTCGCAGGCCGTGTGCCCAGTCTCGACACAATGTCGAGACCAAAGTGTCGACTTCCCGCCTTAGTGTCGACACAGGCTTGACACACCATGGGACACGCCCGTGTCCCAGGCTGTGTGCCTGCAGCCAGAACCCAAACTGGCCCAAAACGTCCCCCTTTATTCCCTTTGAGTTTCGGGGCGTTACAATACCAAGTACTCGATTCGCCCGGGGAGCACAAAGATGTACCGCGACGTTAAGAAACTGTTTCGGTGGCCGTGTTTGAAGAAGTATGTGGCACTCTACATGGCGAAGTGCCAAACTTGCGCCTTGGTGAAGGCGGAGTGCCAAAAGCCGGGAGGATTTCTGAAGTCCTTGCCTATTCCGGAGTGGGAATTCGACGACATCACTATGTAATTTATGCACGGTTTGCCAAGTTCGCAAAAGGGGAACGACGCCATCTGGGGGGTCGTAGATCGGCTAACGAAGGTGTCGCATTTCATTCAGCATAGGAAGGATGATCCGGTGGAGAAGTTGGCAAAGTTATATGTGGATAATGAAGTGCAGCTCCACGGTGTGCCCCTCAACATCGTGAGTGACCGAGATGGGCGGTTCATGTCCAATGATTGGAGGCTTGTGCTGCAAATGTTGGGAACAAAGCTGAGATTTGGCACAGCCTTCCATCCACAGACGGATGGGCAGACCAAGAAGGTCAATAGAACTATGGAATACAGGCTCCATATGTGTGTCTTGGACTTTGGAAAGCAATGGGAATACCATATTTATTTGGTGGAATTTGCGTACAATAACAGCTACCAGGCGAGTATTCAAATAGTGCCCTTTTTGTCCCTTTATTGTAGAAGATGTCGCACGCCATTGTCCTGGTTGGAAACGGGTGAGTCAAAGTTGTACAAGCGTTAAGAGGTGGAGGATGCTACTTAATTGGTGCGAACCATTCGGGAGAGGTTGCTAGTCGCTCAAGACTGGAAAGCGAAGTACTATAATGCCAAGCACTGGAATGTGGAGTTCGTTGTGGGCGACTGGGTGTACTTAAAGATCAAGTCGTTCAAGGGTATCTCGCGGGTGCGGCGATTGAAAAAGCTAAGGCTGAGGTACCTTTGGCCGTTTGAGGTTCTGGAGCGGGTTGGTGAAGCAGCTTATCGGTTGAAGATATCGGTGGAGCTTAGTGGTCCACATGATGTATTCCATATATCGGTGCTACGGAAGGCGGTGCAAGAGCCTACGCAAGTGATCGCGGTCGAACAAGTGCCGATTGATAGTGGGTTGACGACAAAGGTCAAGCCTGTGCGTATTGAAGACTCGGAAGTCAAGAGGCTACGCAATAAAGAGATCAGGATGGTCAAGGTCCGTTGGGACAATTGCGGTCGAGAAGAGCTCTCTTGGGAATGGGAGCAGACTATGCTTGACGAGTACCCGGAGTTGTTCCGCTCAGGTACAATTTTAGTTTTGTGCTTATCTTTCCTTTATGAAATTTCGTGGACGAAATTCTTTTAAGAGGGAGAGAGTTGTAACGTCCCGAAACTCAAAAGAGCGACGGGAGGCGTTCCGGGCCAAATTTGGAATTTGGCAGGAGGTACACGGCCTAGGACACGGGCATGTCCCAGGGCGTGTCGTGTTGTGTTCGACGATTTGGCCGCGAGGTCGACAAAATTGGGTTCGACGATCGTCGAGCAGCAAACACGGCCCTGGACACGGGCGTGTGCCAGGGCGTGTCGGGGTAGTTCAAAGATCTGGCAAATCGATCATGCAGAAATCTGGGTTCGACGATCGTCGAGCAGCGGTCGACGATCTGGTTAAAATGCTACGGTCGACGATCTGTCCATATTCTGGGTTCGATGATCGGGCCGTGGGTTCAACGATCGGGTCGTGGGTTCGACGATCGGGCTGTGGGTTCGACGATCGGGCCGTGGGTTCGACGATCGGTCCAGCGATCTCCGTTTGATGATCGGGTCATGCGTTCCACGATTTGGCTAGAGTTTTTCGTTCGACGATCTGGCAGCGGTCGACGATCTTGGTTTGAATATCGTGGAGCGCGTGGCGGGTCTTGGCGTGTTTGACTCTGTCAACGCGGAGTGTCGACACAGAGCTTTTGGCGGGCTCTTGACTAAATGTCCCGACACGATTTGATTGGTCCCGGACGTGTCTTGCTCCGGATTGGTGATCCATGCGGTGTTTAGCCCCATTTGTCCAGGTTAGACCTTGATCGTGTCTTGATTGTCTCTTAGATATCTGCAAGGAGAAAATAACCAAACTAACAATCTAACAAGGCAAGTATTGATGGCGACGGTGATGGCGACGGTGATGGCAACGGTGATGGCGACGGTGATGACGACGGCCACCAGGACGGCCAACTTGGGAATGATGATGGAGACGGTGATGGCGACGGTGATGGCGACGGTGATGACGACGGCCACCAGGACGGCCAACTTGGGAATGACTATGTTGAAGATGTGCCGGCAAAGGACGTGCGACGTCGTAGCGGTCATGGTTACATGCTTCGGCCTCGCAACAAGACTCATATTTGATATTTTAGTTTTGGTGTGCTATTAGCCGTTTCATGATGACTCTTTTAAACATTATTTAATTTCTGCATTTTCTTTACGTGGTGTGCCTCTAGCCACTTGTTATTTTGCTTTGAGATGTAAGCCTATATAAGGCCTTGAACTTTTCATTTGATGTAGACAATAATTGAAATAAAAAAAGAGCTTTGCTTGCCAACCATAATCCCCTCTTCTCCTCCTCTTGGCCGCCGCCTCCCTCAAGGCCTCCCTCTCCTCTCCTCCTCATCTTATCCGCCGCCCTTCAAGACCTCCCTTCTAGGTCTGGCCGCCCCTCTCTCCACCCCTCTCGGCCGCCCCCTTTCTAGTCCCCTCTCCCTCTAGCTACTCTCATCTCCCTCTTGCTCACGGCCACCCGAGATCCTCTCTCTCCAAGGATACTTTGGCCCATGCATGAGAGGTTGTTTGCAAGGAAGAAGGTAGGGGTTTCCTCCATGGCGTGAAGTGAAGGAGATTAGCACGTTCATCATCCGTAGTGCGCTTCCCGTGGACTTTCAACAGAGGAGCGATCAAACTTGGTGGATCTGCGCATCACGGATCTACAAATCCGAGAGGGGTAATAAAAATTTCTACCAAGAGTTTTCCTTCCCTATATAGTTCTTGTGGTGGACGAATTTTTGCGTTATTTTCTGATTTGTTTTTCTTCGCGGTTAATCAAATAATAGATCGGTATTTTTCGTTTGGATTTCCGAAAGATTCGTAAGAGGATTGGCGATCCTCGCTTTCTTTTTTTTATTTGGATAGATCCTATCATCTTTCGAATCATTTTGTTCTTGGTGGATCTATTTTTGGTACAACCCCAAAGCTCGTTCGGGATCAAGATTATCCCATTTAGCCGGAAAGAATTTGGCCTATAGCCAACATTCGATCTATTTGCGGAACGGCGATCCGTATTGTTAGCGCGAGAGATAAATAAAATAATTGTTGTGGCTGCGTTTTCGTTAGCGTGTGGAATAGAGAGCGTAGATCGTGTCGTAAGCGTTATCGTGGCCTCCGTGACGAATCTCTAGGACGTAGCCTGCATCAATTTGGTATCAGAGGGAGGTTCTCGTCAATTTCCTAATTGGCACTCCTCCCCCTCTTCAAATTAAAAAACAAATAAATTTCAAATTTTAAATTTCAAATTTCAAAATTCAAATTTCAAAATTCAAAATTTAAAATTTCAAATTTCAAAATTCAAATTTCAAAATTCAAATTTTAAATTTCGAATTTCAAATTTCAAATTTCAAATTTCAAATTTCAAAATTTAAATTTCGAATTTCAAATTTCAAATTTCAAATTTCAAAATTTCAAAATTTAAATTTCAATTTTCATATTTCAAAATTTCAAATTTCAAATTTCAAAATTCAAAATTTAAATTTCAAATTTCAAATTTCAAAATTCAAAATTTAAATTTCAAATTTCAAATTTCAAAATTTCAAATTTCCAATTTGAAGTTTCAAAGTTTAAAATTCAAATTTCAAATTTCCAATTTCAAAAAAATCCAAAACTATGGCCTATGACGTTCACGTTTCCCGGTTAGACTTTTGGTATGATAAAGTCATGACTAAATTTCCCCTAGGCAATGCCACACTTGTCCTACTTATGACGGTTTAGGGTGTCCTAAAATTTTTAGGGATTGGCTTAAGGGTATAGAACTTCATTTTAAGTGTTACGGATGGGATGACCCCCAAAAGATTCACTTTGCCTGAAAACGGTTAATAGGTCAGGCCCAGTTATTTTGGCTGAATGAAGAGCGTCGTGTTGGTGGTTATCAACATAATTGGCAGGCGATGCGTAGCCTCCTTTCAGATCAATTTGATCCCGCCTATCTCCGTACTACCAACACCGAGCCTGTGAGTGAGTACGGCTTACTACATTATTGTCACACCGACCTAGACCTCACCTTTAGTACGGCTTTGGAGATTGAGAAGCGCCGACATCCTAGGAGAAAGGTTCACTCACGTTAGAAGATTATTACCTTTGAGTCTAGTGGCGATCTGATCTTGGCTCTATTGTGCGTCTTATTCCGAATACGCCCGTAGTTCTTTTTGAGTCTTCTCCTGAGCTGCCTGATGTAGTCGTTGACTCTCCTGATGAGTCTGCGGTAGTGTCTAAGACTGAGCCCGCCACTGTGGGTGAGACCGACTTAATTGATGAGCTTAGTGATGACGAGGAGTTTGGTTACCCTAGTGACCTGTACGAGGATTTCACCTATGAGGAATCGTCTCCTCTTCCTTTCGACGATGTTTCTGAGGCGTCTCCCTTGACAGTTATGGAGTCTTCTGATGACCCTGAGTCAGAAGACATTCCGGCTGAGTCACCCTATGTTGAGAGCTTACCTATTACTGATTTAGGTGATGACCTGCTTGAACACGAGCTAGTTCCTTCTAGCCCGGAACATATTGAGGTGCCAATTTCTTTAGCTTCCCCGGTAGGTCAATCCAGTCGGATCAGTGCGAGTGAGGATCACAATATTATAATGATTGATCCCGGTTTGGTCGATGGTTCAACAGTGTTGGAAGTGTCACCTTGGGATGGATGTTTATCTTGGGATAATCTTAGTGGTGCACATCCGCGAGATAGTTCATTGATATTATCATCGTTGCTTGAGGTTCATAGTAATTTAGATTCTTCTCGGGACTCGATTTGCCCAACCCCCCATCATGATTTAGACAATGTACCTACTTCGTGGGAAGATTTGGTTAGCGAAGGATGTGACGTTTTGGAAGATTTACCCTGTGTGGGAAGGCTATTTGTGGATGACGGTAGCACTGAGGACCTGATAAACATTTCTTTGATGTTAGCTCCTTCGGCAGAAGCCCAAAATGGATTAGGAATTTTGTCAAGTACGATCTTTCCTACTTTTGAGACCAATACTGATTCTGATTTGGACGAATTATCTAGTGGGTTGGAAGACATGTCGGCTTATTTGGTAGAGTCACCCCGTGATGAATGTTTATCTGATAGTGAGTTAGATGATGACGATCCGGTTGAGTTTTCGGTAAGGACGAATCTACTGTTTGATTTTTCCTTTGATTTTGATGGCTTGCATCCGGAGGATTTTTCTTGGACGTTAAATCCATATTTTGACGGTGAGTATGATTTAGTTCCTCCTCCGGAATCACCCATGTCGACTCCTCCTCCGGTTCACTTGACTCGATTAGATGACTTGTTAGGGAACGAGCTTGTCATTTCTAGCCCGAGATATTTTGAGATGTTTATTTATCCAGCTTCCCCATTAGACTTACCCAGACGGATGTGTGTGAGCGATTTGTTAGTTGTCGCATTCGGTCTTTCCACTACTTTTCATAGATCTGACTATATTGTTCCTAGGATGGACCGTTCATCTGACCGCTTGGCATTGGGTAAGGCTTCTTTTTGGACTGCTAGTGATTCCATGGCGATGGTACGTTTTGATGTGGTGTCCCCCAGACACAATTATTTGCCAAGCCCGGTCGCTTGCATTTATCCTCCGCCTTTTGATGATCCGTGCATGCACACGTTAGTGAACGTAGTTGGTTATGTTGAGTTGTGTTTCCCGCACTACCTTTCAACTCCGGGAGCATCCAACTCTATAGTTGGTGATGAGCGTTTTCCGCAGGCATTTCTTTGTGAAATTTTTAAATCAAAATTTAAATCTAAATTTAAAACTATGGCGTTGGACTCCACGGAAATCGTTAATGAATTTAAAGCACCCGTGCCACCAGACTTAGTCCCGTTATTTTCTACTGTTAACTCAAGTCATGTTGCACATGGGTTCACCCCACACGGTTCATGTGATCTTATCCTTCCGCATGCTCAACTAGCGTACAATAATTCTAAGAACATGCCCACTGGGTTGTCTCCGAATGAGATAGTGCATGGTTATAAGGCGACAGTTCCTCTTGACTTGGTTCTGTTACCGCCTTCTTTTAAGTCAAGTCAATTTGCACAGGACTTCGCTTCACACGTTCACACTCTCCATGAGCATATTGGCAAGACGTTAGCTAAGCAATATTCTATCTATCAATCGAATGCTAACGTACAAAGGCGAGCAGTCTCCTTGAACATTGGCGATTTGGTTATGGTCCGTCTTATCCCTGAACGGATGCCTTCGGGCACCATAAAAAAATTAGCGAACAAGAAAGCCGGTCCTTTTCGAATTTTGAAGAAATTAGGCGAAAATGCTTATTTGTTAGAATTACCCGTTGATTGGGGAATCTCCCCTGTGTTTAACATTTCAGATTTAACGTTTTTTGTTGCTCCACCACCTGAACTGTCTGTCTCTCCGTTTAATAATTCCACTATACAATCTAAAGGGGTGGGGGGTGAGCTCAATTCTGGATCGCTTTCTCCTTCGAAATCTCCGGGAGGTATGCCGTCTATTGATGATGAAACTTGTTTTTCTGCTTCACCTAACGTTTGTCCGAGGTTTCCCCGGACGGATTTCTTGCCTGACAGGATTTTGCAGGATGATGTGTTTCCCACTCCCGACGGCGACATTCACAGGTTTTTGGTTCGTTGGCGAGGTCGTCCGGCTTCGGACGACTCTTGGCTCTCTGCTGCACAGGTGAATCTTCTTGACGCAGACCTCGTACGCCGTTATATTTCAGCCCGCTCATCGGAGATGAGTCCTTTTGAGAGGTGGAGGATTGATGGCGACGGTGATGGCGACGGTGATGACGACGGCCACCAGGACGGCCAACTTGGGAATGATGATGGCGACGGTGATGGCGACGGTGATGGCGACGGTGATGGCGACGGTGATGACGACGGCCACCAGGACGGCCAACTTGGAATGACTATGTTGAAGATGTGCCGGCAAAGGACGTGCGACGTCGTAGCGGGCATGGTTACATGCTTCGGCCTCGCAACAAGACTCATATTTGATATTTTAGTTTTGGTGTGCTATTAGCCGTTTCATGATGACTCTTTTAAACATTATTTAATTTCTGCATTTTCTTTATGTGGTGTGCCTCTAGCCACTTGTTATTTTGCTTTGAGATGTAAGCCTATATAAGGCCTTGAACTTTTCATTTGATGTACACAATAATTGAAATAAAAAAAGAGCTTTGCTTGCCAACCCTAATCCCCTCTTCTCCTCCTCTTGGCCGCCGCCTCCCTCAAGGCCTCCCTCTCCTCTCCTCCTCATCTTAGCCGCCGCCCTTCAAGGCCTCCCTTCTAGGTCCGGCCGCCCCTCTCTCCACCCCTCTCGGCCGCCCCCTTTCTAGTCCCCTCTCCCTCTAGCTACTCTCATCTCCCTCTTGCTTACGGCCACCCGAGATCCTCTCTCTCCAAGGATACTTTGGCCCATGCATGAGAGGTTGTTTGCAAGGAAGAAGATAGGGGTTTCCTCCACGGCGTGAAGTGAAGGAGATTAGCACGTTCATCATCTATAGCGCGCTTCCCGTGGACTTTCAACGGAGGAGCGATCAAACTTGGTGGATCCGCGCATCACGGATCTACAAATCCGAGAGGGGTAACAAAAAATTCTACCAAGAGTTTTCCTTCCCTAGATAGTTCTTGTGGTGGACGAATTTTTGCGTTATTTTCTGATTTGTTTTTCTTCACGGTTAATCAAATAATAGATCGGTATTTTTTCGTTTGGATTTCCGAAAGATTCGTAAGAGGATTGGCGATCCTCGCTTTCTTTTTTTTATTGGGATAGATCCTATCATCTTTCGAATCATTTTGTTCTTGGTGGATCTATTTTTGGTACAACCCCAAAGCTCGTTCAGGATCAAGATTATCCCATTTAGCCGGAAAGAATTTGGCCTATAGCCAACATTCGATCTATTTGCGGAACGGCGATACGTATTGTTAGCGCGAGAGATAAATAAAATAATTATTGTGGCTGCGTTTTCGTTAGCGTGTGGAATAGAGAGCGTATATCGTGTCGTAAGAGTTATCGTGGCCTCCGTGACGAATCTCTAGGACGTAGCCTGCATCAAGTATACCTATCGAAATGCAGCTAGGGGACACAAGTGTCGTATTAAAATCCGGGAACAGTTGAGTAAGCTTACTCACACGAAATCTATTATTTTATCGACGGAAAAATAAGGTTTTTTAGAAGAAATCTAAACGTACTAAAGGAAGAGAACTACTTGCAATGAAAGAGAGCTACTTGCATGAAAAGATAAAGAGAGCTAAAAGAGCGATTAAACTTAAGCTTAGTAAAGATAAGGGGAAAATGCACTCGATCAGAAATCACCTCGGTAAGAGTGGTTAGAAAAATACGATAAACAAACCTAAGCTAATTAGGGTAAAGTTCCTTGACCGTGGAGGTTCCATGAATATTGACACGCTTCTCTCGAAGGTCGTGCCTAACTGAGTTTAGGAAGGTCCGGCCGACTCTCGCCAAAATCGAAGGCCTAAAACTCGCTTTATGCGGTGAACCCCACTATTGGATTTTACTCCAATCCGGGAGATTAGAATGTCTGCCTCTCTCGAGGGGTGCGAACAACTCCCTTTACTCTTGAGTGCTCATTTCAAACTTTCGGCCTCTCGGCTAGCCCAGAATGAAAGCAAAGGTGGAGAGTATATATCGATGATATACCTCCAACCCGTGATAAATCAAGAGTAATTCAAAGCTAAACCCTAAAAAGAAAAGGTAAGATTCAAAGCATCATAACCTAATAACTCGAACCTCGGATCATCAAGATCGAGTACATGGAGGATTAGTTAATCATGGTGAGGTGGAAGAGGGGGGATTAGTAGAAGAATAATAATGAAAACAGAGCAGAAACGTAAAAGAAAACAACACTTTTTATTAATGGAAACAGGGATCTTACAGCTTGAAAACCAGAGATTACGAGTGCATGGAAAGGTTAACTACACTATCATTAACATTATACTACTGAACGAAGCTAGGAACTAATACAGGGAAAGCATAAAGCTAGAGCTAAGAACTAAAAATGGAGAGACATGCTTAAAAAAGTTCAAAAATATAAAGGACAGAACCTCCCCTCTCAATCCGAAAAGTGTCCTTGAACCCTTAGAGTTGGGCTCTATTTATAGATTTTTTGGGTCGGGTCACGCCCCCCTGTCACGCCCGGGTCGGGCGTGACCCTGGGGCGTGACACATTCGGCGCGACTTTTTTGGGCTGGAATTTAATTCTGGCGAAGTAGTTGAGGTACACGCCCACAAGTCACGCCCTCGTAGGGCATGTACATGGGGCATGTTCTTTGCGACGTGACTTTGTTGAGCTGAAATTAAATGCTGGAGGTGACGGGCAGAATTTCTGAAGTACACGCCCATACGTCACGCCCGGGTTAGGCGTGACCCTGGGCGTGACACTTTCAGTGCGACGGTGGAGCGGGATAAACGAGCGCGCTGCGGCGATTCCTCGGAACCTGGGGACACGCCTCTTGAACACGCCCGTGTCGGATGTGACATGGGCGTGACAGAGGGCATGTACACTAAGTTTCCATGGAATGCAGTTTCAGACCAATTGCTTCATTCCTCTGGGTTACACGCCCTAGGTACACGCCCGGGTAGGGCGTGACCTTGGGGCGTGTCACAGCAAAATTCAGCTGAAAGCCGTGAAAACCTGCAAAAAGAAGAAAAAACGCATTAGCGACAAAAATATATAGAAAGGGGAATCAAAATAGGTACTTTACAAGACATGATTTGCTTTAAAACCCCGAAAATATCCTAATAAAATTGACTGCAAACCGTATTATCAAATTCCCCCAAGCTTAAGTTTTGCTTGTCCCCAAGCAAAGATATAAAGACTAGCTAATCATAAAAAGTGACTAATTCAAAAAGTTTTAATCATACTTACACAAGTACTATGCGAAATATTAGGTAGGGAGAATGTAAAACATAAATCTAAAACAATTATTTTGGTATGGTTTAACTTTTATAAACTTTACTTAATAAAAATAAATCATCTAGAATTTTGACAAAATTCTTTAAATAGATTTGAGCAAGACAATGAAAATGAAAAGAACGTATTGAGTTATTACTAGATCCAAGCAACGCATTATAATTATATCAATTAAATAACAAAAATCTAAGTTTAAATCCAAAACTAATACTGATTTACTTTTTTCTTTTCTTAGTTGTTAAATAAAATTAAAAAAAGACGTGAATCAAAAGGACTTAATGAGACCGAAACGTTTGGTTTAGGATTATGAATAGAAGTGGAATTCAAATATAAACATGGAGGCTTAAAAATCACACTAAACCAAAATAACGAGTTTCAATCTAATCATTTTATTTTAAACAAAATATGTATATTTTTTTTCGTTATTATTATTTATTTTTTATGTTTTTCATCATTCATTTTTTTCTCTTTTTTTCAAAACATTGCTTTTGAGTACACTTTTTTCAACAATTTAGCCAAAGATAACACAAAAGTTCATATCACGAAAATTTTAGAGTGAAACTCAAGCCTAAATTAGCGTGATTAGATAAGTAGGAATTTGGGCTTTGGTGAAAATGAAATGTTATGTGGAGTTATCAAATGAATTTGGAAAAAAGGCTCAAAAGCGGCTAACTAGTGGTAAAAGATTTTAGGTTGGCAGGAAAGCTCAAACGTAAACAAAAACGGCCTAAATCATTTTCACGCTTTTTTTTAAATTTATTAAAACATAGAGTTGATAAATTTCAAAAACAAGTTCGAGATAATAAAAGAAGATTGATGAAATTATCTTGAAAATAAAAATAATATGTGACTTGGATCGTTCATATCTACTACGTTTTTCAAAATTTGTTCTTACAAAAATTATCTAAATATGAAAAAGAAAATAGTGGATGATAAATTTTTAGAGAAAGTAAAGAAAATAAAGAACGGAAAACCATAATAGAAATGCACGTTTTAGAGAAAGATTTCACCTTAACATGCTACCATAAATTAGAAACACAGCATGACCACCATTTTACTTGTGAAATATGATAAAAAAAATGATTAGAAAAATTATAATTAACTACGTTGTTTATAAAGAAGTTTGAGAAAAACAAAACATAAACATGGGGTACTTAGTGAAATACCAAAATGCAGCTATATATATATTATTATTTTTTTTGATTTGTTGGTTTTTTTTGGATATTTACATTGTCCTTAATGGATATTTACAAAAAGCAAAAAGAAGGAGGAAGTCCTCCCCCAAGCTTAAAATCTGCATTGTCCTCAATGGAGAAGGAGGTTGGAGAACGAGAGAAAAGTAAAGGACAGAAATGAAAGACAGAATGGAAAAACAGGTACTTCCACGGTTTTATGTTGCAGGGAAAGCTGAGTGATGTCGCTCCTCCATGCTTGTGCTGTGGATCTTCATGAAACGTCGTCCGGTGGACTTTGTCATGGAAGCAGAACCATTGGAGCAGGCGATCGCAGAAGTTTCAGCTTGCCGGAGCCATTCGGGGCAAAAAGTGTAAAATAAAGAAAACAAAAAAAGATAACTTGGGTTGCCTCCCAAGAGCGCCGTTTGTTTAAAGCGTCGTTTGAGCTCGACGCATCAAAATAAGATTGTCCCAAATATTGTTTAAAAATAAAGTTCGAATAAAGTCAAAGTTTTGAAGAAAAGTAAAGTTCAGATTAATCAACTGTCAAGACAGGAAAGATAGAGTTAACAGGGTTGAGACTGACATCATCACAGAAATACAGTTTAAGACGCTGACCATTCACTTTGAAAGTACCCTTATCAGGGTGGGAAATTAAAACAGTACCATAAGAAAAGACTTCTAAAAGAGTAAAAGGCCCTGACCAACGTGATTTTAATTTACCCGGGAATAAACGTAAACGAGAATTATAAAGAAGAACTTGGTCGCCCGGCTTAAAGATTTTTGGGTGCCTAAGATGTCGATCGTGCAAACGCTTCGTCCGCTGTTTATAAAGTTTGTTATTTTCATATGCGTAAGAGCGCCACTCGTCGAGTTCGTTAAGTTGAAATTTTCTAAAATCGCCGACAGAGTGGGGATCGAAGTTTAAAAATCGTAAGGCCCAAAAGGCGCGGTGTTCTAACTCTACGGGTAAATGACAGGATTTTCCATAAACCAACCGATATGGCGTACATCCGAGGGCGGTTTTGTACGTTGTTCGGTAGCCCATAGAGCATCGTCTAATTTGGCTGACCAGTCTTTTCTAGATGTGGAAACAGTCTTTTCTAAAATTCTTTTTATTTCTCTATTCACTACTTCGACTTGTCCGTTAGTTTGGGGGTGGTAGGCAGTGGAAAGCTTATGAGTAACGCCATATTTAGTTATGATTTTTTGAAAATTGTGCGTTACAGAAATGGGAAACCCTATCACTAACGATAGCGCGCGGCGTACCGAATCGAGAAAATATTTTTTTAGGAAATTAACTACGACTCGGGCGTCATTCGTAGGAAGAGCTTGGTCTTCGGCCCAAAGCGAAACATAATCAACGGCAACTAAAATGTACTTATTCCCGAAGCTAGAAGGAAAAGGGCCGACAAAATCAATCCCCCAGAGGTCGAAAACTTCGCACTCTAGGAAATAATTTTGTGGCATTTCATTTTTATTCGAAATATTCCCCGACCGTTGGCAACTATCACACCTACTCACAAAGGCATGTACGTCATTAAATAGGGTGGGCCAGTAAAAACCCGCGCTTAACACTTTGTGAGCGGTGCGAGCAGCTTGATAGTGCCCACCTGTCGGTCCTTCATGCAAATGTTTAATAATATCTAATCCTTCATCAAAAGAAACACACCTCCTGATCACTTGGTCTGCACAAACTTTAAAAAGATGTGGGTCCTCCCAAAAGTAGTTCTTCAACTCAGAAAAGAATTTCTTCTTTTGCTGAGACGAGAACTCCTTTGGGAGAACACGAGCCACTAGATAGTTGGCGATGCAGGCAAATCAAGGAGACGTAGATGTGTTTATTATGAACAACTTCTCATCAGGGAAATAGTCATTAAAAGAATTTTCGTCTAATTTTTCTATAAACGGGTTGTCTAACCGCGAAAGGTGGTCGGCGGCCAAGTTCTCGGCACCTCTCTTATCACGTATCTCTAAGTCAAACTCCTGGAGGAGTAAGACCCAGCGAATCAAGCGAGGCTTGGCATCCGTTTTAGAAAGAAGATATTTGAGGGCTGAGTGGTCCGTAAAAACAATAATTTTCGAAAGAGTAATATAAGGGCGAAATTTGTCAAAAGCGAATACTACAGCTAATAGCTCCTTCTCGGTTGTGGTGTAATTTTCCTGTGCAGATGTGAGTGTTTTACTAGTGTAATAAATGGGGTGGAAGTTTTTGGAAATATGTTGACCTAGTACGGCTCCCACCGCAAAACTACTTGCATCACACATTATCTCAAATGGAAGATCCCACACTGGAGCTATCATGATTGGGGCATTAACTAATTTTTCTTTTATTAAATTGAAGGCAGCTAGACAGAGGTCATCAAAGATGAATGGGGCGTCTTTTTCTAAGTGATGGGTAAGGGGCTTGGTGATTTTGGAAAAGTCTTTTATGAAGCGGCGGTTGAAACCCGCATGACCCAGGAAACTTCTTATAGCTTTTATGTTCGTAGGTGGCGGCAGCTTCTCGATAACTTCTATTTTCGCAACGTCTACTTCAATACCCCTTTCAGAAATTTTATGTCCCAAAACTAACCCTTCCCTCACCATAAAATGACATTTTTCCCAATTTAGGGTGAGGTTAGTTTCTTCGCATCGCTCTAAGACTTTTTCAAGGTTCTCTAAGAAACTATCGAAGGAATTCCCGAACACGGAGAAATCATCCATGAAAACTTCCATAATGCTTTCTACGTACTTGTCAAAGATGGCGAGCATACATCGTTGGAATGTAGCTGGCGCATTGCACAATCCAAACGGCATTCTTCGGTAGGCGAAGGTGCCGAAGGGACAAGTAAACGTAGTTTTCTCCTGGTCCTCGGGGGAGATGGGTTGAAGATACCCCGAGAGGCCATCGAGAAAACAATAAAAGATATGTCCGGAAAGTCGTTCTAAAATCTGATCAATGAACGGCAAGGGGAAGTGATCCTTGCGGGTGGTGTCATTCAACTTACGGTAATCTATACACATTTGCCATCCAGTCACCATCCGAGTCGGGATTAATTCATTATTTTCATTACTTACTACTGTTATCCCTCCCTTCTTTGGTACTACCTGTACTAGGCTAACCCACTTACTTTCGGATATAGGATAGATAATTCCTGCGTCTAACAATTTCATAACCTCGCCCTTAACTACGTCTTTCATGTTTGGGTTTATACGGCGCTGAGGTTGTATAGAGTTACGTGAATTATCTTCCATTAAGATTTTATGAGTGCAGAAAGATGGGCTTATGCCCTTGATATCAGATATCTGCCAAGCAATAGCTTGGCGATGCTTTTGTAAAATTGAAAGAAGTTTATCCTTTTGTGCATCTGTGAGGTAGGCCGAAACTATGACAGGCAGCTTGGAGTCCTTTTCTAAGAAAGCGTATTTAAGGTGATCTGGTAGTTCTTTCAGTTCCAAGGTAGGGGGGTCATCATACGAGGTTTTGGAAATTTATTTTTTTCAAAAACTATGTCCTCGTACACTTTTTTATATGTAAACTTAAAAGGGGTGTTGCTAGCGGCCATGGCGGCTTCGTGCAGTGATTCAGTTGGAAAAGTAGAAGAGGAACAGAAATCAAAAAATTCTTTTTCAAAATCAGAAAGGCGGGTGGAGGATTCTTCACTTAGGTGTAGAGATTCAAGTGGAGGAGTAGGATAGGAACAAAAATTAGAAAATTCTTTTTCAAAATCAGAGGTGGGAGCGAAGGATTCTTCACTTACGGTATCCATGAAAAAACAGGAGTCATCATTAGCTAGTGTGTTCTTCATCGAGGGGATGATAGAGAAAGTTACCTCATTGTCGCCCACTCGAAGGAAGAGCTTACCATTGCTTACATCAATGATAGCTCGGGAGGTGGCAAGGAAGGGTCGGCCAAGGATCAGGGGAACCTCGACATCTTCTTCGATGTCTAAAATGACAAAGTCCACTGGGAAGATGAACTTGTCAACTTTGACTAGGACGTCCTCCACTATTCCTAACGGGTATTTGACTGATCTGTCGGCGAGCTGGATACTCATGCGTGTGTGGTTGAGACTACCAATTCCTAACTTTTTAAACAACGAGAAGGGCATAAGATTAATACTCGCACCTAGGTCGGCTAAAGCGTGTTTGACAAAGAGATCACCAAAGACACACGGGATAGAGAAACTACCCGGGTCACTGATTTTCTTCGGTAATCCGTTTGTCAAAACCGCCGAGCATTCAACATTTAACGTGACATGCGAAAGGTTCTCTAACTTCTTCTTGTTGGTCAGGAGGTCCTTAAGGTATTTTGCGTACTTCGGCATCAGGGATATGGCTTCGTGGAAAGGCAGATTTATGTGGATTTGTTTAAACATTTCTAAAAAACGGGTGTATTGATCGTCCTGTCGTTGTTTATTAAGTTCGGAAGGGTATGACGGGGATGGATTATTTTTAAAGGTGGGTGGTGGAGTGAGTTCTTTTTCTAAAATAGGGGTGATAATTTCTTCGGCAGAGGGTGGAATTTTTAAAACGGGAACGGGGCTTTGATTTTTTAAAACGGGAGCGGAGCTTGCCTCGGGTTCTTCACTTACCGTACCGGGAACTTTCTTCCCACTCCGAAGAGTTATAGCTTTCGCTTGCTCTCTCTGTTTAGGCTCGGTATTATAAGGAAGAGACCCTACGGGTCGCTCAGAAATCATTTTAGCGAGCTGTCCTACCTGGTTTTCTAAATTTTTAACACTTCTAGTTAAGGTTCTAATCGTAGCGTCATTAGCATTCATGTATTTTGAAAACATTTCCTCCATATTTGGAGGTTTTGGAAAACTTTGAGGAGTTGGTGGTGGTGCAGAAAAATCACTTTGTGGTGGCGGGCGCACAACATTCGATGGATTGCTCCACGAAAAATTCGGATGATTTCTTAACGCAGGATTATAACTATTCGGAAAATTAAAAGCAGGAGGATTAAAATTTGCAGCAGAAAAATTATTAAAAGCAGTTCTAGGCATATTATTTACATAATCAAAATGTTCGGCGGGAGGAGTTGCAGATTCCCATACCTGAGGGGCGGAGCCAGCAGTCATCTCCGTAATTTTTTTGCTTAATATTTCGACTTGCAGTGCGAGTTGAGAGACGTTGTCCACTTCAAAGAGACCTGCAGGTTTGTTTGGGCGGGTCCTAGGCACATTCCACTGGTAAGTGTTCATGGCCATGTCCTCAAACAGCTCAAGAGCTGCTTCCGTGGTCTTATGGTTTAAAGTACCGCCAGAAGCTGCGTCTATCATTTGCTTTGTGCTTTGATTTAGCCCATTATAGAACGTCTGCACCTGCAACCATACAGGCAGAGCGTGATGTGGGCATCGTCTTAAGAATTCTTTAAATATTTCCCAGGTTTCGTAAAGGGTCTCAGAGTCTATTTGTCCAAAGGCAGAAATGTCATTCCTAAGTTTTGCAGTTTTAGCAGGCGGAATATACTTGGGCAAAAATTTTTCAGTTAATTGCGTCCAAGTAGTTATGCTATTTTTAGAAAGGGTGTTCAGCCACTGCTTAGCCTTAATTCTAAGAGAGAAAGGAAATAATCTTAGCCTAATAGCATCATTTGTGACACCATTTATCTTGAAGGTTTCACAAATCTCAAGAAAGCTGGCTAGGTGTGCATTCGAATCTTCATCTTGAAGCCCGTCAAATTGCACATACTGCTTCACCATTTGAATTATGCTAGGCTTCAGTTCGAAATTATTATTTGCTATTGCAGGGCGAACTATACTAGATTCTGTACCCTCGAGATTCGGTCATGCATAATAGGACATAGGCCTTTGCACGACTTCCTCCACGTTGGTTCTGCCATTCTTAAGGTAGAAAATGACTCGGAATCCTCAACCGGCACTTGGGTAGTAGGGCCTTGAAATCGCGTTCTTCTCCGAAGAGTACGCTCAATTTCGTGGTCCAGGTCCAAAGTAACCGACGGACTTCCGCGGGTCATACACTAGAATAAGAGAGGAGAAGAAAGACTAGAAAATAAAAGAGCTAATGAAGTTTGTTTTTTTTTTGAAATAGAGTTTTTTATATTTTAACTCCCAAACTTCCCAAGGGCTACCCGGTGAATGGTTCGCAAGGTACTAGACAAGATAGTGGCATTTAGAGCCACTTTGCCCTTTTCGAGAGAGTTAGGTGGTGTAGAAAAATTTGTGATGTGGGTTTTTATTAAGTAGGCGGTAATTAAAATCCAGCCATTTAACTCTGAGCGAGTAGGCGGAAAATAAAAGCTACACTCACGCACTCGACGGAAAATTAAAACACACCCACTCTACAGAAAGTAAACACACTCTACTGAAATAAAATCCTGCCAATTAACTCAAGTGAGTAGGCGAAAAAATTAAAAATACGCACACTCTACTGAAATAAAATCCAGCCAATTAACTCAAGTGAGTAGGCGGAAAAATTAAAAATACGCACACTTGCTTGAACAAAATACAGCCATTTAACTCAAGTGAGTAGGCGGAAAAAATTTAAGAAGGAGGGTGAGAAAGAGAAGTGATAAAATTAATATATTCGCGTTTTCAATTTATCAACGAGCGTTGCTTCCCCGGCAACAACGCCAAAAACTTGATTGTCTCTTAGATATCTGCAAGGAGAAAATAACCAAACTAACAATCCAACAAGGCAAGTATACCTATCGAAATGCAGCTAGGGGACACAAGTGTCGTATTAAAATCCGGGAATAGTTGAGTAAGCTTACTCACACGAAATCTATTATTTTATCGACGGAAAAATAAGGTTTTTTAGAAGAAATCTAAACGTACTAAAGGAAGAGAGCTACTTGCAATGAAAGAGAGCTACTTGCATAAAAAGATAAAGAGAGCTAAAAGAGCGATTAAACTTAAGCTTAGTAACAATAAGGGGAAAATGCACTCGATCAGAAATCACCTCGGCAAGGGTGGTTAGAAAAATACGATAAACAAACCTAAGCTAATTAGGGTAAAGGTCCTTGACCGTGGAGGTTCCATGAATATTGACACGCTTCTCTCGAAGGTCGTGCCTAACTGAGTTTAGGAAGGTCCGACTGACTCTCTCCTAAATCGAAAGCCTAAAACTCGCTTTATGCAGTGAACCCCACTATTGGATTTTACTCCAATCCGGGAGATTTGAATGTCTGCCTCTCTCAAGGGGTGCGAACAACTCCCTTTACTCTTGAGTGCTCATTTCAAACTTTCAGCCTCTCGGCTAGCCCAAAATGAAAGCAAAGGTGGAGAGTATATATCGATGATATACCTCCAACCTGTGATAAATCAAGAGTAATTCAAAGCTAAACCCTAAAAAGAAAAGGTAAGATTCAAAGCATCATAAACTAATCACTCGAACCTCAGATCATCAAGATCGAGTACATGGAGGATTAGTTAATCATGGTGAGGTGGAAAAGGGGGGATGAGTAAAAGAAGAATAATGAAAACAGAGCAGAAACGTAAAAGAAAACAACACTTTTTATTAATGGAAATAGGGATCTTACAGCTTGAAAACCAGAGATTACGAGTGCATGGAAAGGTAAACTACACTATCATTAACATTATATTATAGAACGAAGCTAGGAACTAATACAGGGAAAGCATAAAGCTAGAGCTAAGAACTAAAAATGGAGAGACATGCTTAAAAAAGTTCAAAAATATAAAGGACAGAACCTCCCATCTCAATCTGAAAAGTGTCCCTGAACCCTTAGAGTTGGGCTCTATTTATAGATTTTTTCGTGTCGGGTCACGCCCCCCTTTCACGCCCAGGTCGGGCGTGACCCAGGGGCGTGACACATTTGGCGCGACTTTTTCGGGCTGGAATTTAATTCTGGCGAAGTAGTTGAGGTACACACCCACAGGTCACGCCCTGGTAGGGCGTGTATATGGGGCATGTTCTTTGCGGCGTGACTTTGTTGAGCTGAAATTGAATGCTGGAGGTGACGGGTGGAATTGCAGAAGTACACACCCATATGTCATGCCCGGGTCAGGCGTGACCCTGGGGCGTGACACTTTCGGTGCGACGGTGGAGCGGGAAAAACGAGCGCGCTGCGGCGATTCCTCGGAACCTGGGGACACGCCTCTAGAACACGGCCGTGTCGGATATGACACGGGCATGACAGAGGGCGTGTATACTAAGTTTCCACGGAATGCAGTTTCGGACCAATTGCTTCATTCCTCTGGGTTACACGCCCGAGGTACACGCCCGGGTAGGGCGTGACCTTGAGGCGTGTCACAGCAAAATTCGGCTGAAAGCCATGAAAACCTGCAAAAAGCAGAAAAAATGCATTAGCGACAAAAATATATAGAAAGGGGAATCAAAATAAGTACTTTACAAGACATGATTTGCTTTAAAATCCCGAAAATATCCTAATAAAATTGACTGCAAACCGTATTATCATGTCTGTGCATCCCTTTTTGTGTGATCTGATGACTGTGGTTATCCCGAAGGGGGTTATAACCGAGAGAAGGGTTTCACAACCATTATTTTCCTGTTGTGTTCTCTGTCTAAATCCTAGAGAGAGGGGAGAGCAAAGGAGGAAGAAGAAGTCTAGATCCAGTCTTTGGAGGAGTTTTAGAGCTCCAAATCGCGAGCTGACTTCGGATCTACGAAGGCAAGGAGATTGCGGTGCTTTTCATCCATGTAAATTTCCATGGCACCAAAGAAGAATGCTAGGGTAACGATTCTCTACTTGAGCATGTGAAGCACTCCTTCTTTTGCATAGGAAACCCGCTCTCTCGAGTTTGCGGTGAATTGGAGGCGTTCCTTCGAGTAGATATGTAAAGTCCATGTTGTGTAGAGTCCATAATCGAGAACGGACATAGGCATGATGTGTGAAGCCTATCCGGACATGTTGGTCTGGATCGGTGATGTTGCATTGCATAAATGCTGGAGAAGACTCCGTGAGAATGTTTGTTTTTTTGGGTTTTCTAGGTGGTAGATTGCAACAGGGAGCCTTGGGGATTAACCCTAAGGTGCACCCGGAAAACTGGACGGATGCATGATCTTACCAACTTAGTGGTCTGTGAGCCAACTTGAACATAACCGGGTTATGTGAAGTACATGATGGAAACGGGACTCGGAGAAGTTTGACCTGCGTATATGGCTTAAATTGTCGTTACGATGTGAGAGCGGGTTAGATGGAACCATACCCGTTTTATGTCGTTCGGTTAGAGCCGTTGGCATATATGAGGGTCTTCGGCGGTCTATGGCTTAAATTGACGTGACCCATGCCGGGAAGACAAAATGCTCATATGTTTGGCCGTCAAAGTGGCGGTGGTGAGTCCGGAATGTCTATGACTTAAATTGACGTGACATTGGCTGGTTCACCGAGAATGTGCCCTGTGCACACGGGGCGTGTGGTCGTGCGTGCCAATGCCTGGGATGCAATGTATATTTATATACTGCTTGGTTATGTTAATAACTTCATGGAAGGAGCATCGCCGCCCCGATTTGGGGGCGGGATCCTTATAATTTGGTCAGCATTGCTGACCGTTGCTTTTGTTTGCCACCGTGCGGTGGTTTGTTGCTTGCAGGTGTTGCTGGACCAAGTGATCAATAGCGGGCTAAAGCCCAAATTGCGAAGCTGGCCCTCGAAGGCCTAATTGGAGTGTTTGCTTGCTTTTGTTCATGTATGACCGGCCTGCGTGCCGTGGTATGGAAAACATGTAATTTTAGTAAACCATTTGTAAGGCCATAAGGCCAGTACGTGTGTATGTACTTCATTCCTTCTTGGCTTATTAGTGGACATTCATGCTTTTTGCTGGGTTCTTTTAATTGCAACTATTTAAACTGCTTCCGCTAGAATGCTCTGTGTAGGACATTGTGATTGGTTGGATGGTTTCCATTGAGTAACCACATGGTCTGTCCGTGGTATATGGCATCGGGCCCCGGCCGGACCTACTACTATATGCTATGTGACGGATAGGGGGTGTTAGACACTATAGATCTCAAAGCCCTCCAAACCATGTGGCAAACACAAGACAGGTGTCGTGGTCAGATAACACTTAAGTTCTTCGAAGGCTTGTGCGCACTCCGGTGACCAAACAAACTTCTGATCCTTCCTTGTTAGGGTAGTGAGGGGCGTGATATCCGCGAGAAATTTTCCACGATGCGAATGTAATAGCTAGCAAGCCCCAAAAAGCTCCGGATTTCCGACACAGTAGACATCATAAGCCACTCCCGAATCCCAGCTACCTTCACCGGATCTACTGATGTTCTCTCACCACTAACCACATGACCAAGTAATGCTACCGAGGACAGCAAAAACTCACATTTCGAGAATTTTTCATACAGTTGGTTTCTCCTCAGGGTCTCCAAAACCATATGAAGATTCTTGAAATGATCCTCCTCGCACTGTGAGTACACCAGTATGCCATTGATGAGGACTATCATGAACTGGTCCAAGTACTCTACGAACGTCATGTTCATCAAATCCATAAACATGGATGGTGCATTCATCAACCCAAATGGCATGATAGTGAATTCATAATGCCCATAACGTGTGCTGAAAGACGTCTTTGGAATGTCACTTTACCTTATTCTCAGCTGATAGTACCCGAATTTCAAATCTAGCTTTGAGTACATAGTTGACCCGACTTTCAAATCTAGCTTTGAGTACATAGTTGAACAAATCATCTATCTTCAGAATCAGGTACTTATTTTTCTCTATTAGCTTATTGAGTTCCTAATAATCGATACACAGTCGCAGAATACCATCCATCTTCAAGAAGAGGACTGAGGCACTCCAAGATGACGAACTTGGACGCGCATACCCCAAATCTATTAATACTTAAAGTTGTGTTTCAACTCAGCCACTTCTCTCTGTACTAAGAGGTAAGGAGACCGTGACACGGGCTTGGCACCATGAACCAACTCAATGGTGAACTCAATCTCTATCTCAGGTGGAGCTCTAGGGAGATCTTGGGGAATACGTCGGCAAATTTCGACACTATCGAAACATTGACCAACCCAGGCTTGGTGTTCTTAGTCTCTAGTAGAGTTAATAACAACTTCGCCCCCTCAAGGAATGCTAACTTAATCGCACAACCTGTGCATTTTGTCCTAGTGTGACCCCACTTAGGGTTGTAGCCAACACATGCATGCTGCTTTGAGAGTCAGTCTATGCCAAAGATCAAACCACCTACAATCTTTAATGATAATGTTGCTATTTGTTTTGAATACCCACAATCAGGAAGTACTACGATGAACCACATGAATATCTTATGTGCTATGAAGCGAGAAGTCCTATAACGAAAAGTACTCTCCACCACCAAGAGTGGGACAAAGTCCACTTACACAAATCATAATCCAATAACTAATCATGTCATAGGTATAAAAGCTAAAAGCTAAACCGTACCTGTCATCTTGTGCCATTGCATATGGTCTTCTGCCTTTTCCTTTATCTTCGGAAACCCACACCAATAGGCACATCATTAAGAAATCTTCTCTCAACATAGTGCTGACCATGTGACTGCACTGAACCACTCCTAATCACCTATAATCAGGAAACACTCAATTAGATGACAAATAATTGCCAAAAAGCAATCATATGGACACTCAGGTTCCTCAAAAATGTGTATTTTCACTACTAAGTGGACATTCATGCGTTCTTTTCATGTTATAATGATGATGCACACGACTGTGCTCACCACCCCCTAAAAAGAATTCGGCCACGTATTCTCCTAAGAAAGACCAATACCACAGTCTAATACCAAATTGTAACACCCTCATCTGTCACATGAGATATAATAGAAGGTTTGGTTGGGGCCCCACGCCATATTCTATGGTATTAGTACCAAAATACTATGAAACCATATCAGAACATAACACAGAGCATTCTAGCGGAAGCTTTTAAATATGTTAGAAGAACCCACCACAGAACATGAATGTCCACTAAAGCGCAAAGTAGGAATGAAAGAACAAATACACATACAGTCTTGGCCTTATGACATTATAATGTTTTCTTAAACAATAGGTGTTTTACATACTTCGGCATGCAGGCCGACCATACAAGAAATAATAAAGTAAACACTTTGCTTTGGCCTTCAAGGGCCCGCACAGGATCAAGTGCTTTAGCCCGCTACTTACCACTTGGCTCACTTGTTCCTGCAAGAACAATCCACCAAACTGTGGCAAAACAAGGCAACGGTCAGCTAAAGCTAACAAAATTATAACGACCTCGCCCCTTGCTCGGGTAGGGGGAGCTCCTTCCCTGCAAATTATTAGCAAAACCAAAAATAGTAATGAAAGTGCAATTTAATCACACATCACCATAGGCGTAAGCACGAATGATCACACACCCCGTGCTCTCAGGGCACATTCGCGGTGTCCGGACAAAAACTCGGGAACCACCACCGTTCTCCAAACGGCAACAACATGAGCATTTTGGTAGTCTTTACGGTCGTTGCTCACATCACCTTGCAAAATCTACCACGACGTGGGTCGGCCTCCCCATTTCCATTCATACAATCATTATATAACCCCGTTATGATATACGAGTCATTTGCAGACCACCTGGCTTGGGTACCAGAGCTCTCAGCCCCACATCACAGGCCCAAGGTCTCCACGACACATGCCACAAACAAAGCTCCCAAGGAGCTACCACTTGTGGCATCACTACCGCAGCGCAGCAGTTGACAGAAATACGATTTTGCCCAGTTTTTCGGGTGCTCCTTGGAGTTAGTCCCCAAGGTTCCCCGCTGCAATCTACCGTGTAGAAACCCGAAAAACAAACATCATGGAGTCTTCTCCAGCCAATACATGCATAATGGAAAACATCACCAATCCAGACTAACCTGTCCAGATGGGCTTCACACACCATGCCTATGTTCGTACTTCAATTCTGAACTCTACATGCAAAGACTACGAGGATATACTGTTTGAACCCTAGTTATGATTTGGGAAAGGATCACTATTATATTTGTTTAATATGACCCATCATGTATAGCCAGGGTCATGGTTGTGTCCTAGAGTCTAGGCCAAGTCCATAGAATCAACATCACATGGACCAACTTTCAACAGACTGCCAGAGACTCAAGCTCGACTGTGTCGACACCAGAATACTTGTGTCGACACAACTGTGTAGACACCAGAAGAAATTGTTTCGACACTTCGGAAAGGCTGTGTCGACACCAGAAGCAAGACTATGTCGAGACACAGAATATCTGTCGAGACCAACTGTGTCGACACCAGCAACAAGATTGTGTCGACACACAGGAGACTTATGTCGACACCCAGAACATCTGTCGACACCACATGTGTCGACACTAGAGCCAGATTGTGTCGACATACTGGGCTTGTGTCGACACATAGAATATCTGTCGACATCAACTGTCTCGACACAAAAAGCAATTGTGTCGACATACAGGACTTGTGTCGACACACAGAACATATGTCGACATCAATGTATCGACACCAGAAGCCATTGTGTCGACACACAGGACTTGTGTCGACACATTCCACAGAAGCTGTGTCGACACCAGAATCTAAAGAAGAACTGTTGACTCAGCTCGACGAAGTAAAAAACTGAGCTGGATGAATTCTGTGTAATCAGTTACAGCTGGCAGAATTAATTAAGGCTTAATTAAAGGCGATTACAGCTATCAGAATTAATGCTATATATTCTTATGAATATAACTATTTGGAGGCTGCATTAATTATGGATTAAATCAGAGTTTAATTCTAATTGATTCCCAAATCAATTACCATTCTCGGGAATGATTCAGCCGTCTTCAAGATAAATGAATTCAAATGTTTGAATTCGAAAAGAGAAGGGAATAATAAGAAACACAAATACCAGAGAACAGACGGAGAATAGACACACAATGAAGGCTTTCCATTTTACAGAAAAGGAGGAACTCTGCATCAATCAATACTCACAGAGTTCTTCATCTGCTCCAGGATTCTCAAGAGACACACAATCAATATCACTCTAAGAAGCTTGTTGAAGACATCATCAATCTGAAGGTCTATCACAATGAAGCAAAGCTGCATCTTCCTGAACCATTGAACATCTCAGGGGGAGCCCTTTGCTAACATCATATCCACTTAAGTCTTCTCAGTTGTACATTGAAAAAGAGAAGACAAAATCATCTCTCATCCCCCCACTATATAAAGGGTTATAACTCCCTTCAAAAGCTAACCCCCTTTGGTTGAAAGTCTCCTGATCAAAAGAATTGAGGATTGGTTTTTGAGCACCTGATCAAAAGCTCATTGGTGTCAGGCACCTGATCAAAAACTTGAGTGGATTCCTACCAGGATGGTAGAAGAGTGGATGTACCCAAGTTTAGGGGAACCACTATAAATTTCTTGTGTTGTCTTGTTGCTCTTTTCTTTTTTTCTTGCTGTGGCTGTTCTAGTTAGGATAACTGTGTTAGTGCTTTAATTTAATTCCTGCAGCACTAGGACTAGATTAAAGTAGTTGAAAATTTTATAAAAACCATAAATACTCTATTCACCCCCCCCCCCCCCCCCCTAGAGCATTCCAGATCTAACCCCTCACTTTAAATTGGTATCAGAGCGGGTTTTCTTGGTTGTATAGGCTAACACCTGAACCAAAACGATCTGATTGATCTTATATATCTTTATAGTTTATCATGGCACAAAATGAAGATTTTTCAAGCATCAGACCTCCGATGTGCAATCTAGATAAGCTTACACTATGGAAGACAAGGATTAGGTTTTATATGGCTCCATTGATGAAAATATTTTTAATTCCATTTTGGCAGGTCCCTATCAATGAGTGGAAATATGTTGCATCAATGTTGTTCCATCATCTCAATGGACAAATGCCCAGAAAAGGCTGAAGATTGTTGATGCACAAGCAATGAACATTCTTACACAATCAATGTCTATGACATTTTTCAGGAAGTTGTTGAATGTTAATCTGCAAAAGATATGTGGGACTCCCTCACAGCAATGGTTGCAGGATCAGCTAAAGAAAGAAACTTTAAAGCTGAAACCTTGAATGACTCGGATGCTTCATCTTGCACAACTAATGATGAAGAAGAGTAAAGAGTAAGAGAGTTCTGCTTAATGGCAATAAATGCCTCTTGCAGCAACCTTGATGAAGAATCAGACTCTGATGAAGAATCAAAATGTCAATCAGAAGAAGATCAGGTAATCACTACCCTTGATCTTTCATCAGAAGAATTTAAAACTGATTTAAAATTATTGTGTAAAGACTTAATTCAATCTGAGAAGGAAATAAAATTTCTCAGAGAGAAATTAAATACTGTATCCTTTGAAAATATAAATCTCAAAGAAGATTTAAAAAATACTCTTGAACAACTAAGTTATTTAGAATCAATTAAAGGAAAAGATATGTTAAAGGACATTGAAAAAATTACTGAAGAATAACAAAAGAATAAATCAAATCAATTTAAAAATCTTCAGAAATTTTTTGTTCAAAATAATTCGTTGATTCGAGATCGATGAAAACAACATCATTCGTCGAACAAAACTCGATGAACTATGAACAAAGATTTCAATCTTAACTGGTCAGGAATCTAAGCTCGACGAAATAAATACACTTTGTCGAACCGAGATCGACAAAAATGGAATACAGAAAATAACTATTATCATTCTGTGAACAGAGATCGACAATCTCAATACCATTCGTCGAACTTAATTCGATGAGATGACCTTAATTCATCGAACTCAAAATTTCAGAGTAGAAATTTTAACTTATTTCAAAATCATAATCAACATTTTACAAATTCTTTTACTAAGTGGATAATCCCTCCTAGGAAGTATCATCCACTTGGATACAAGGATCAACATGTATGCTCTTTCTTTCAAATTATTATTGTGAAAGAAAAATAGGACCCAAGGTAATCTGGGTCCAGAATTTCTGACCTCTCTTTGCAGGAAAAGACCTATCTTACCATAGGAACAGTGATATTTGATAGTAATCAAAAGTATGGTCTCAGCCAACACAGAGGATACATCAGTGGCTGCAAAGTGAGACTTTGTTTGAAAGGCTACAACAGTAGAGAGAGACTTTTTATTCTAATAGATTATAAAGTCTACTCAGTTTAGGGGCAAGGAATGTGTGCAAAGAAAAGTTTTTAGGGGGAGATTATTTTGATTGCTTGGAAGGATGCAGAAATAGTTTTATTTTATTTATTTTATGTTAAAAGCATCCATGTACATATGCTGAATATTCTTTATAATTCAGGCAGATTGTTTTGGTTTTGTATTTTATTTATTTTTATGTAAATAGTGTTCTCACCCAAATCGGGGGAGATTGTTGGAACCCCAGTTATTATTTGGGCAATGATCACTATTAGGTTTGCTTAGTATGACCCATCATGTATAGCCAGGGTCATGGTTGTGTCTTAGTGTAACATCCCATTTCCAACTAGGGCCTTAGGAGTGGTTTTGTCCATGGCGAGGTCAAGACAAACCCTAGGAAGCCAGACATGGGCTAAGAGATAGGAGACAAAGTGTGGAAAATCATCATGGTCTGCAAATAGTAGAACTCTGAACAATGGTTTAGGATGACCATGGGGCTACACCTTTACCCCAAGACCCTACCACAACATCCCTAATATCTTGGGAGGCCCATTAGAGCCCAAAGGACCCACTGGGGTCAATCAAAGAGATTCAGTTGAAAGATATGGTACCTAAACACCTAGAGGGGGGTGGTGAATAGGTGACCTAATCCTTTTTGAACTTTAATGGCAGCAATCAGTTATATCACAGAAAACTAACTAGTTTATCACAGTAAACACAGCAATATTCACAGCACAGCACAGCACAGCTTACACAGTGGTTTATAGTGGTTCCCCAAGATATGAGTACATCCACTTTCCCCCTTCGCCTATCTAGCAGTGTACTAGATTCAGCCAAACTCCTCCACTGTCTCAGAACCCAAAATGGTTCCTACACCTCAGGCCCAAGGCCATACAACTCAGCTTTATCCCAAAGCCTACACTCAGCCAATCAAGGCCTACACTCAGCCAACCAAGGCCTACACTCAGCCAACCAAGGCCTACACTCAGCCAACAAGGCCTACACTCAGAGATCTCAATCTCCTACACTCAGGCTCACAAGCCCTACCCTCAGCCTTTATAATTATAGGCTTACAATTCACTCAGATCCAAAGGATCCTACAAGATAAAAAATATATTACAGATATTAACTCTACAACTCAGAAATAAAAGAGGGGAGTTGAGAGTTTCTTGATGAGTTCTTGGAAGAACCCAGCTGGATTCACTCTGAATTAGCTTTCTTCAAAGCTTCTTGAGTAGAACTGAATAAGACTGAATCCTCCTGCAGTTGTTCCTTGACCTCTGCCACTTAAGATCCAGAATTGAATCTGAATCCTTCTTCTCAGCCTAGTTCCAGAGGCTGATTTCTTGGATGGAGCCCTCTCTCTCCAACTTCTTAGATCTGCACTTGGACTGCAAGATCTTCTTGTGTTGATACTCTTGGTACCACTTCAATAATTTGTTTTTCAACAAACTGAACTCTTGAACAACAATCTGATCGACAGTTTCTGTAAACTGTAGGTGCCTATTTATAGGCCTTCTTTATGGTAACCGGCTGGTCTGGTTCATAACTGACTTCTGATATCTCTGACAGGTGCTGTAGACCGGCTGGAACGGCAGCTGTCAAGTCATCCAGTCATTTCTTGAAAATCTCTAACTGTCTGTAAGTGTCGAGACTTTCTGTCTTTAAGTGTCGACACTTATAGTCCAAGTGTCGACACATGTTGTGTAAGTGTCGACACAAGTATACAAGGTGTCGACACAACTCCTTGTATGTCTCGACACAGTTTCTTCTGCATGTGTCGACACTGAAATTGAGTGTCGACACAAGTACTTGTTCTTCTAGCTTTTGCTGAATTCTTCTATGTGTCGACACATCTCCTTTGTGTCGACACAACTTCTTGTGTTGTAATTGTTAAGTGTCGATACTTCTCCTTTGTGTCGACACATAGTCTTCAATGTCGATACTTGCTGAGTGTCGACACACCTTCTTCTTGTTGAGACTTCAGCTGAGTGTCGACACATTCCCTTAGTGTCGACACTTGTACTTAGAATAATTTTGTTGATCTTTCTGATCTTGGCTAAGTGTCGACACAGCTCCATGTGTCGACACTTTCTTCAAGTGTAGAGTCTTTAGCTGAGTGTCGACACATTGTGCTGGGTGTCGACACATACTTCATGTGTTGACTCTTCTGATTGTGTGTCGACACATTGTGCTGGGTGTCGACACATACTTCAAGTGTTGACTCTTCTGTTGAGTGTCGACACATTGTTCTGAGTGTCGACACTTTAACTTAGTCTCTGCAGACTTTTGCTGAGTGTCGACACAGCTCCAAGTATCGACACTTTCTGGTGTAGACACAGCTTCACAGGGTGTAGACACAGCTCCTTGTGTCGACACTTTTTGTCTGCACTTTCCTTCACTGAGTGTCGACACAGCACCAAGTGTCGACACTTTCTGTCTGGTGTCGACTCTACATCCCAGGTGTCGACACAATGACTCCAAGTGTCGACACTGCTTGTCTGGGTGTCGACACAAGCTTTCTTAAGTGTCGACACTTTCCCTCTGGGTGTCGACACATGGACTTAGAAACTTTTTGCTTCTGTCCAGTGATTTCTTAACCTGCACAAGTATACTCAACATACATCAAATACATTATGATATATATCATTGAGTTGGATGAGGCTTCTTCAAATCATGTACATTTGACCAATGTACCCAACAATCTCCCCCTATTTGGAGAAGTCATAACCCTTAGTCAATGATATACACCATTCATAATTAAAAATTACAAAATGATGTAAAGCAGATTATATTCAGCAGGGTAAACATAAACATGTATTAATTCACACATGTATACACATTCATTATTTCAGAACAAACAAGAAATAGATACATACACAGAACAATCATGAAATATATTTATCATATATTGTTCTAACATTTTTCTTATACATATTCAGTAGGTTACAAAAATGTTTTACATTTAAAAGATTACAACATAATCTTCAAGTAAATTCTTAATCTATTTCTGGTCAGGTTCCTTGATAACTATCCCTTTGCCAGCTTGGACTTTAGCTTTGACAGGGGATTCAACAGTTTCAGCATCAGCAGGCTTCTTGCCTTTTAGATCTTTCTTTTTGAGTTCTTCTTCCTTGATCTTCTGCCTCTCAAAATAATAATATGGCTTAGGGATGTACTTGCTAGGCTCCACTGCAGTAGGAGGTAGCTTCCCCATCTTAGCCTTCCTTCTGAATTGAACAATGGCTTCTTGTCTAATCTCATGTTTCCTCCATTCAGCTTCAGAAAACCATTTGTTCCTGTCATGTGTATTGTCCTTGGCAGCTTTCCATGCAGTTAAAATGATATTCCTAGAGGTAGGGCTCCACTGTTCAAAATCTGGCCTTTGTTCTGCTTGTTCCCTAAACCTCTTTTTGGACAACCTTGTCTCTTCTTCCTTCTGTAATGCCTCTTGCATGGCTTCAGACATAGATTGAACAACCTTTTCAATATGAACATGGTCCTTGCCCTCAGGTGGGTTATACATTGTGCTCACATCTGCTTGAATCATATCAAAGTCTGGAGGTGGATAAATGACCTGAGCTACTTCTGGTTACTCACCTCCAAGATATGCAGTTTGAATCCCTGATTCAGCAACATTATCATCATCACAGAGTGGAGGATAGCCCATTGTAGCTCTGATGGAATTAGATATCCATTTGGCATGGTCAGAGCTAGCTTTGACTAAAACTCTTTCCCCCTTTATGACTTCTCTAGCCATGTGATCTCTGACCATCCTTTTGAAACCTGATTTGACTATCCAAATATCTGATTCCCTCTTTAAAGAATGGTTTCAGCTTTTGAAGTTGATCAGATATAGCTTTCTGGGAGGCTTGGATTGCAGTCTTTACAGCAGAAATTTCCTCTTGAAAGGCTTTGTCAAATTCTGTTTTAGCAGCAGTAGTAGATGTAGAAGGTTCATCAGTCTTGTTCTTCAACTCAGTGATTATAGCATTATGAGAATCAGTCAAATTATCATTCATTCTTATTTGATTTTCCAGTACATACCCTTGCTTTAATGCTATATCATCTACCTGTGCCTTGATCTTCTCTTGGTGTGTTACCAGATACACCACTGCATTTCCACCCTTGTGGAAGCATTCATTCATCTCCTTCTTGTTAAGGTTCATCTCAAACCTTATGGATTTTATATCTTGGGCAAGATCAAACTGTAAAGCTTTGTGCCCTTCATCTACATAAGCCTCTATATCTTTTCTCTGTTCATCCATTTTAATCTGCAGTGCAATCAGTAAAGCACTATAATCAACAGTTGGAGCTTGTTGAACTATAGGTTATGGGGCTATAGATTGCAGAGCTTTCTTATAACTCTGACTTCTCCTTTTAAAGACATAGAGTTTCTTCTTCTTAGCCCTAGCACTCTCCTCATCTTCAGAGGCAGAAGTGCTGGCTATGTCAACCCTATCCTTAGGGCTTGGAGGTTTGTCAGCTTGCACATCAGGTGCCTTCTCAGTTTCCAGCCTAATAGGCTCTTCCATAACTTGTACTTGCTCCCCCTCAGCAGCAGCAGTATCTCTTCCAGCAGCTCCTTTGTCCATGTCAAAATCAACTTGATCTAGATTGAGAAATAAATCTTCCATGGTGAACTCTTGAGGTGATTGATATGGAGACATTCTTTGCTCTTCAACTACTGGAACAGCAGATGTGTCTTTGATAACAACATCTGGTTCTTGACTAGGCAGCTGAGTTTGCTGAGAAACATCAGATAAATCAGCATCTTCTATAAGATATTCTAAAGTATTTAGGTCAGTGAGTACCTCTTGTATAATGATGGTGGCTTGCTCACTGTCCAGTGTAGATGATTCTTCTACAACTGGAGGCTCCCCCTGGCTTTGATCCCTGTGGATGGGGCTAGCTTGTGGTAGCTCCCCCTGGATCTCAGCAGTCTCTTGAGCAGCAGGAGTCTTCTCTGCAGGCACTTCCTCATGATCATCAGGAGTGAAAACAACGTGTTCTTCACTCCCTGAACTGCTTGTGGACACTTGTTCCACAGGAGCTATCTTCCTTTTCTTCTTTGGAGGAGTATCCTTCCCAGTAACTCTCTTCTCTGGGGTTGGCATTTCCTTGGACAACACCCTGTCCCATCTTGAAAAGATCCTTAGATCCATCTTCCTCATGTGATTTATCTTGCTGCCTGCAGTAGTATTCATTACATCTGGTATGGTACCAGCTGGGTAGAGACTTAAGATTCTGCCCAAATTGGGCTTCTTCAGACATTCTTTAATTTTCTCAAAGACTATCACTGACCAATCAGTTCTTAGAGTAAAGATAATTCTAGTCATGATTCCAAACATAGAGGCAGACACCCTGTCATGCCCTCCAGGCTTGCTGAGTAAGACTTTTCCCACAATCTCAGACATGAACTTTCCTTGGTTATTCATGCCTTTCCTGTTAAATACAGATCCTATCTTCATCTTAGGATCAAGTCCACACCAGGTTAAAGCTTCCCTGGTCTTTGAAGCAGTAACCTCTTCTTCATCTTGAATTTTTGGTAGCTGAAGCACCTTCCTCAGACTCTTAGGTGAAACCTTGACCTTAGTTCCATGAACTCTGGATTTGATTCTGAATCCAGATTCATCTACTGCAGCTCCATTAAGGAATTCAAGTACTTCCTTCTTCCAAATCTTTGTTGGTTCTGACACTAGATATTCTAGTCCTGAATCGGCGACTAAGGTTACAACCGCCTTGATTTCTGCATCTGCATCGTCGAACGTGCCGCGCACAAGCTCATAACCCTCGTTAACGTTCTCCTCAAGCTTAGGAGCCATTAGGGTTTGTATAATTTGTCTTTAGAAAAGAGAGGTGTCGACACAATAGTTTTGGTCTCGAAACTTTGAAAGCGTGTCGACAAATAAAGACAGATCCCTATTTATACCTATCTGATTTTGAAGATGAACAGGCGGGACAGCTAACTTAAAATGTGTCGACACTGGCAATAAGTGTCGACACTGACTTATAATGTCTCGACACACAGTGTTGACACAAGTTTAGTCAACAGATTTTAAGTGTCGACACTTGTTTATGTGTCGACACAACATAACTCGACACATTGTCGAGGCTTTACTTAGTAAATACTGAGTAAAACATAAGTGTCGACACCATATTGGATGTGTCGACACCTACTGGACATGTGTCGACACGAACATTCTGAAGTGTCGACACCAACATCCTAGATGTGTCGACACCTTTTTCCGGAAGTGTTGACACCACTATTCTGTGTCGACATAGACTTGTCTATGTGTCGACACCTTTTTTACTTAGTCAATTTTAATTCTGTAAACTTATTCTAAGTTTATCATTCCTAGTTCAATTTTGAATCTATTTAACTTAGCTTCTTCTAGGGGCTTAGTAAACATATCAGCTATCTGATTATCTGTATTAACATATTCAAGTAAAATATCTTCTCTTTCTACATGCTCCCTAAGAAAATGATATTTAATTTCAATATGTTTAGTTCTACTATGAGATACAGGGTTATTAGCTATTGATATAGCACTTGTAGAATCACAGAAAAGTGGAGTTCTACTTACCTGAAATCCATAGTCCTCTAGTTGATGTTGTATCCACAGAAGTTGAGCACAGCAACTTCCTGCAGCCACATATTCTGACTCAGCTGTGGAGATAGCCACACTGGTTTGCTTCTTGCTACTCCATGAAATTAGTCTCCCACCTAAGAATTGATAGGTTCCAGTAGTGCTTTTTCTATCCTCTTTGCATCCTGCAAAGTCTGCATCTGAATAACATGTTAGATCAAAATCTCCATTCCTAGGGTACCAGAGGCCTAGATAGGGAGTGCCCTTTAGATATCTCAATATTCTTTTGACTACTGTCAAATGAGACTCTTTAGGGCAGGCTTGATACCTGGCACAAACACATGTAGCATACATGATGTCAGGTCTACTAGCAGTCAAGTATAATAGGGAGCCAACTATCCCTCTATACAAGGTTTCATCTACAGGTTTCCCTGCATCATCCTTGCTAAGAGACATACTTGACCCCATAGGAGTCTTCATGGTACTGGATGAATCCATACCATACTTCCTTATGAGTTCTAGGGTGAACTTGGACTGACATATAGATAAACCATTTTCAGTCTGTTTAACTTGGAGACCCAAGAAAAACTTCAGCTCTCCCATACTACTCATCTCAAACTGACCTTGCATAAGTTTTGCAAACTTTTTGCAAAGGCTGCTTTCAGTAGACCCAAATATAATGTCATCTACATATATTTGGACTAGTATAACTTTGTCTCTAGATTCCATAAGGAATAGAGTCTTATCTATTTTCCCCCTTGAGAAGTTGTTCTCAATGAGGAAACTAGATAGGGTTTCATACCAAACCCTAGGGGCTTGCTTTAACCCATATAAAGCTTTCCTAAGTCTATAGACATGATGAGGTAGAGTTGGATCAACAAAACCTGAAGGCTGCTCCACATAGACTTCTTCCTTAAGATTACCATTTAGGAATGCTGACTTGACATCCATTTGGTAAACCTTGAATCCTTGATAGGTTGCATAGGCCAAGAACATCCTTATGGCTTCCAGTCTGGCTACTGGAGCAAAGGTTTGATCAAAATCAATACCTTCTTCTTGCCTATATCCTTTAGCAACCAGTCTAGCCTTATTCTTAATGATGACCCCTTGTTCATCCATCTTATTCCTGTAGATCCACTTAGTTCCTATTACATTGTGGTCTTTAGGTTTAGGAACTAATTCCCAGACCTTGCACCTCTTGAACTGATTAAGCTCTTCTTGCATTGCTTCAGTCCACTATGGATCTTGTATTGATTCTTCAAACTTCTTAGGTTCAACTTATGACAGAAAGCTGGAGTAGATTGCAGCATTCATGTTTCTACTCCTGGTTTGAACTCCTTATCTTGGATCTCCAATAATCAGCTCTACTGGATGATCTCTAAGATGCCTGTGGGTTGGAGGCATCCTAACTTCTGGTTGAACCATTTCAGCATCTGCATCATGCTGTATTCCTTGTATTTCTTCAGCAATTGGCACATGTAGTTCTCCCCCTGGACAACAGCTACTGTCTTCTACTTGCTGTCTTGCAGCAGACACTTCTTCTATAGTAAGCTTGTCCATTGTCTTTGTCAGACCTGTGGGGCTACATACACTGCTAGACAACTCATTATTAATAAGTTTAGTCTCATCAAAAACTACATGCACTGATTCTTCTACAACTTGTATAGTCAAGTTGTAGACTCTATAAGCCTTACTATTATTGCTGTACCCAACAAAAATTCCCTCTTGGGACTTGGCAGCAAACTTAGTTAAGTAAGACTTCTCATTGTTAAGTATGAAGCATTTGCAATCAAAGATCCTAAAATAGGATAGGTTTGGTTTCCTGCCTTTCACAACTTCATAGGGGGTCTTGTTAAGCCTTTTAGTGATGGTAGCCCTATTTATAACATGGCATGCAGTATTAACTGCTTCAGCCCAGAAGTATTCTGGCAGTGATGTATCACTTAGTAGGGTCCTACCAGCCTCTATCAAGGTTCTATTCTTCCTCTCAGCAATGTCATTTTGCTGAGGTGTTCTAGGTGAAGAGAATTCTTGAAATATCCCAAAGTATTCACATAGTTTTGTTATGCTATCAGACTGAAATTCAGTACCATGGTCACTTCTAATTTTGACCACTGTACTATTTAGTTCATTCTGAATTTGCTTGACAAAGCTATAGAAGACACTAGGTGTTTCAGATTTCTGTCTTAACAAGAACACCCAGGAAAACCTTGAGTAGTCATCTATAACTACAAAGGTATAGACCTTCCTACATAAGCTGTGAACTGGCATTGGACCAAAGAGATCCATATGCAAGAGGTACAAACACCTCACAGCATCTTTGTTCTCTATGCTTCTAAAGGTGGATTTAGTCTGCTTGCCCTTTTGACAAGCTGAGCAAATACCATCTTTAACACACTTAACTTGAGGACCATTCCTCACTAACTCTTTGCTAAAGAGTTTGTTAATAGTCTTGTAGTTAAGATGGGAAAGCCTCTTGTGCCATTTGACACAATGAGAGACTGTCTCATCAGCTACAAGACAAACTGGAGAACCATTGTTCTCAATCATAATGTCTAGGCAGTAAACATTCCTCTTCCTATAACCTATCAAAATGATCTCTTGATCACTTGACCTCTTGATATGACAACCATTTTTAACAAATGAGATGTCATACCCTACATCACTTAATTGACTTATACTTATTAGGTTGTGTTTCAACCCTTTAACATAAGCCACTTGAGTAATGGTAACTAAGTTTGTAGAAATGTTACCAAATCCTTTGATGATTCCTTTTTCAGAACCACCAAAGGTTACTTTTGGACCATCTTTTATTGGAATATAGTCCTTTAGTAATCTTCTTGTTCCAATCATATGTCTGGAACATCCACTGTCCAAGTACCATGTAGGGGTATGGCCACTTGGACTCACCTGCAAAACAGATTAATGAACCTTAGAACCCAAAGAATTCTTGGGTCCTTGGTACTTGTTAGTCTGCAACTTGACAAAACTACCTACTGGCTTTCCACCAGGTAGCTTGCTACTCACTTTGGCACAAACATTGTGCCAACAGTCCACTGCAAAGTGGCCAACCTTGCCACAGCACCAGCATTCAAACTTGTTGTACCTTTGCTTAGGTACAGCCTTTGCTGTCTTATCTACAGCAGACTTAGTGAATGCTGGGGCTTTGCCCTTGGACTTGGACTTGGACTGCTCAGTCCTTGCAGGTCTAATAAAGCCCAGTCCAGCCTTGCCTTTATGATGAACAAAATCATCAATTAAAGGTAACACTGACTTAGGTTTAGAAAACCTAGCAACTAAGTCCTTCTCCTTCTGAAGATTGATCTCCAGACTCTTAATTTGATCATTCTTAAATGATATAGTACCCATCTGAATCACTGTTATGTGTTTCAGCCTAGCTATCTCATTCAATTTTTGATCAAATTGCTTCTCAAAATCTATTGCAGCAGCTTTAAGATCAGCAATTTCCTTTGCCTTATTTTTGGCTAGGGACTTGCTTTTCTTGTAAGCTTGCAACAGCACCTTATATTCATCTATAAGCTGATGAATATCATCCTCAGACTCAGATACATTCTCATCACTTGATGAAGAAGAATCTGAATCTGAATTAGAACAAGAAACTGAACTTGAACTTGAACCTTGTACCTGACTGGGTCCTGGCTGCTCCAGGATTTTGGCACTCTCTGTCAAAGCCATTAGCCCTTGGCATTGACTGTCTTCTTGTTCATAAATAGACTCCATGATCTGCATGAATTCTTCCTCTTCTTCTTCAGCAAACAGCCCTATGTAGGCTTCAGCCTCAGACTCAGTTTCTGAAGAGGAGATATCTGATAGAGTCTTCTCTTTCTTGGCTACAAAAGACTTCTCTTTCTTGCCTTTGAAGTGAGTCTTTTTTCTGTCACCAGATTCCTTTCTCTTCTCTGGATAATCTGCAATAACATGGCCCTGTCTATTGCAGCAATAACACACTATCTTAGATCCAGTTGCCTTGATTGACTTTGTCCTCTTCCTGTCTTTCTTTGAAGGCTTTTTCTCCTGATAAAAGACTTCCTTTCCATTTTAAGTAGAACGTCTTGACCTCCACTGTTTCTTTTTCAAGAATTTCTGAAAGTGTCTAGTGAAGGCAGCAAAGTCTTCATCACTTTCACTGCTCTCACTCTTTGTGCTGACTGACTCATCAGACTCTGAATCAACTACCTCTGGAGGTGGAGTTGATGACTTATTCCTGCACTTTCTGGGAACTTCTGTCTTGAAAGCAACTGATCTTTCCTTGTGTTCAATTCTTGTTGACGTCTCCTCCTCTTTCCTCACTGTCAACTGCATCTCATATGACAATAACTTGCCAAACAGTGTAGGAGGAGGAATTTCCCCCAACTTAGCCATTTCTCTTATGACACAGATCTTTGTGTCCCAATCTTTGGTTAGGGACCTTAAGAACTTATCATTTAGTTCATAGTTACTGAACTCTCTTCCATAAGACATGAGTTCATTAACTATTCTGTAGAACTTTTTGTAGCACTCAGTTATGCTATCACCTTTTACCTTGTCTAAAACTCTCATACTCCTGATTTAGCAAGGATTTTCTATCTTGCCTAACTTCTTCAGATCCTTCCATATACACTATAAGAGTGTCCCACATCTCCTTGGCTGTCTTACAGTGTATAAGATTCTGAAAAGTTGTATCATTAATGGCACTCACTATTATGTTTTGTGCCCTCTTGTCCATTGTAGCTAGGACAATCTCATCCTTAGTCATCTCAGAGAAATCCTTTGGAGTTCTCTGATTTACATCCAAAACTGAAATCTTCATGGGCACATAAGGCCCTTCCTTTACTGTGATGTAGATTCTAGGGTCTGAGGCCTCCATAAATAGCCTTACCCTTTCCTTCCAGATCCCAAAGATCTCTTTCCTGCATATGGGTAATTTCATGGAACCCAATTCCTTGTGATTCTCAGAGGAACACATGTTTCTTAACTTTCTTGAATTTCTTGAATCTATGTTTTGCCTTACACTGAATCTGCCAAACAGGATCTCCTTAGACTGTTAGTCCTTTTTAAGGAACCTCCCTCTGATACCACTTGAAAGATATGGTACCTAAACACCTAGAGGGGGGGTGAATAGGTGACCTAATCCTTTTTGAACTTTAATGGCAGCAATCAGTTATATCACAGAAAACTAACTAGTTTATCACAGAAAACACAGCAATATTCACAGCACAGCACAACACAGCATACACAGTGGTTTATAGTGGTTCCCCAAGATATGGATACATCCACTTTCCCCCTTCGCCTATCTAGCAGTGTACTAGGTTCGGCCAAACTCCTCCACTGTCTCAGAACCCAAAATGGTTCCTACACCTCAGGCCCAAGGCCCTACAACTCAGCTTTATCCCAAAGCCTACACTCAGCCAATCAAGGCCTACACTCAGCCAACCAAGGCCTACACTCAGCCAACCAAGGCCTACACTCAGCCAACAAGGCCTACACTCAGAGATCTCAATCTCCTACACTCAGGCTCACAAGCCCTACCCTCAGCCTTTATAATTATAGGCTTACAATTCACTCAGATCCAAAGGATCCTACAAGATAAAAAATGTATTACAAATATTAACTCTACAACTCAGAAATAAAAGAGGGGAGTTGAGAGTTTCTTGATGAGTTCTTGGAAGAACCCAGCTGGATTCACTCTGACTTAGCTTTCTTCAAAGCTTCTTGAGTAGAACTGAATAAGACTGAATCCTCCTGCAGTTGTTCCTTGACCTCTGCCACTTAAGATCTAGAATTGAATCTGAATCCTTCTTCTCAGCCTAGTTCCAGAGGCTGATTTCTTGGATGGAGCCCTCTCTCTCCAACTTCTTAGATCTGCACTTGGACTGCAAGATCTTCTTGTGTTGATACTCTTGGTACCACTTCAATAATTTGTTTTTCAACAAACTGAACTCTTGAACAACAATCTGATCGACAGTTTCTGTAAACTGTAGGTGCCTATTTATAGGCCTTCTTTATGGTAACCGGCTGGTCCGGTTCATAATTGACTTCTGATATCTCTGACAGGTGCTGTAGACCGGCTGGAACGGCAGCTGTCAAGTCATCCAGTCATTTCTTGAAAATCTCTAACAGTCTGTAAGTGTCGAGACTTTCTGTCTTTAAGTGCCGACACTTATAGTCCAAGTGTCGACACATGTTGTGTAAGTGTCGACACAAGTATACAAGGTGTCGACACAACTCCTTGTATATCTCGACACAGTTTCTTCTGCATGTGTCGACACTGAAATTGAGTGTCGACACAAGTACTTGTTCTTCTAGCTTTTGCTGAATTCTTCTAAGTGTCGACACATCTCCTTTGTATCGACACAACTTCTTGTGTTGTAACTGTTAAGTGTCGACACTTCTCCTTTGTGTCGACACATAGTCTTCAATGTCGATACTTACTGAGTGTCGACACAGCTCCTTGTGTCAACACACCTTCTTCTTGTTGAGACTTCAGCTGAGTGTCGACACATTCCCTTAGTGTCGACACTTGTACTTAGAATAATTTTGTTGATCTTTCTAATCTATGCTAAGTGTCGACACAGCTCCATGTGTCGACACAGCTCCATGTGTCGACACTTTCTTCAAGTGTAGAGTCTTTAGCTGAGTGTCGACACATTGTGCTGGGTGTCGACACATACTTCATGTGTTGACTCTTCTGGTTGTGTGTCGACACATTGTGCTGGGTGTCGACACATACTTCAAGTGTTGACTCTTCTGTTGAGTGTCGACACATTGTTCTGAGTGTCGACACTTTAACTTAGTCTCTGCAGACTTTTGCTGAGTGTCGACACAGCTCCAAGTGTGGACACTTTCTGGTGTAGACACAGCTTCACAGGGTGTCGACATAGCTCCTTGTGTCGACACTTTCTGTCTGCACTTTCCTTCACTGAGTGTCGACACAGCTCCAAGTGTCGACACTTTCTGTCTGGTGTCGACTCTGCATCCCAGGTGTCGACCCAATGACTCCAAGTATCGACACTGCTTGTTTGGGTGTCGACACAAGCTTTCTTAAGTGTCGACACTTTCCCTCTGGGTGTCGACACATGGACTTAGAAACTTTTTGCTTCAGTCCAGTGATTTCTTAACCTGCACAAGTAAACTCAACATACATCAAATACATTATGATGTATATCATTGAGTTGGGTGAGGCTTCTTCAAATCAGGTACATTTGACCAATGTACCCAACATCAGTTGACCAAAGTCAACCCTAACCCAAAATGGGTCAAACTAGCCTACTTAGGGTCAATTGACCTACTCGTAGCCTAGAGGACCCCACCTATGCCCTCCTAACCCTAAAGTGAAGTCAAGGGGTCACTAAGGATAGATTGGGGTCAGCCCTAGAGGCCAAGTTTACCCAAGTCAACTCAAGCCCCTAATCTGGTCAAAGTGCCCTTATTAAGGGTAGGTGACCTATAAAGTGTAAGGTAACCCTACAAAACCCCACATAGGCCTTAGGGGAGGCCAATGGGTCACCAAGGACCCAATGGGGTCAACCCAGATGATCGAATTGACCCAGATCAACCCTAACTTAAGCCAAGTCAAACATAGCCCAAATGGGCTAACCCAAGCCCAAGCCACTTCTTCCTTAGGCTAACCTTAATTTCATGATCATCATGACTAAGTGGGCTGCACATAGCCTATGGTGTTGACCAGTCAACATGGGTGACTAGGAGAGAGAAGGGAGCTTCCCTTCATGTTAATGGTGGAGAGAGAAGATGGGGGAGAGGAAGGGAAGAGTGGGAGCCGGCCAAAGGGAGGCAAACACCCACTTTTAATCGTTGTAATCAACTCCTCTATGGAAGAGGAGTTGATTCCAGCCATTTCCTGGCCACCAAGGGGTAGGTTCATCCCTCCTCCACTCAACCTGAGCCACACCATTAATGGTGTTGAAGGGCATTGAAGAACCAGCCGCCCACCTCCCCAATTGCCAATTTAAACACCATTAGTGGGCAGAGGGGAACATTTTCGAGCTTTTACCCTGAGGAGACAGGCCATCCCACTGTGTTGTTGCAGAAGTCGAGCGCCGCCGCAGTCGACAATGGCATCCCGCCGCTCCTCCCGCATTCAGGCCGCCAGGAAGGTCCTCTCCCTCTCCTTAACTAATGGGTAGATCATAGGTCACCTTAGGTTAAAGGTTCGGACTCAATTGAGCCCGATCCAAACCATGATTTTCATGGTTTTTCGGCAAAAAAACATCCTACTAGAATCGCCGGAAAACACCTCTCCGACGGCTGAGCCGCCGCCTGGCGAAAGCCACCACCTCAACGGATGTGGTGGTGGCGGTGGCTGGCCGGGGAAGGGGCTGGATCGCAGGCGGCAGAGCTTGGAAGCGGCTCCAGGCGGGATGGATCCTAGTCGTCGGCTCAAGGAAGAAGACGATGGGATCCCGTCGAATGCGCGCCAAGATTTGTGCCTATTTGATTTTAAACTATAGGAAATATTTTTATATTAATGTGATTTATGTCACAGATTTTGATATTATTGGTTTTAAATTTTAAAAATACTTAGGCTCACCTGGTGGAAAAACCTTCAACATGAAGGTTGTAGTCCTTTGTGTCTGCTTTATTTGAAAATTGGTGTGAACCCATTTGGGTGCATGGGCTGACCAGGGCACCCATTTTAGTGGGACATATACTTAGGGCTAGGCAGTCATTAAACAGAGTGCCCACACCTCATCCCTAGTCCAAATCAATTGAAATTTTGGCAGGGAGTCTAACCTAGCTATACCTAGGGCCTGCCCAAAACTCAGAATTTGTGGAGACACTTTGCCTAAAGTTTTTACTTTTATTTAATAATTCTAGGGTAAATTAATTAAGTGGTCAAATGACCTCCAAACCCTCCTAAATTTCGGAGAGTGGTCCCTGGCATCAAGACCTAGTTCTGAACAAAATGTTTACTCATTTGGATATGTTTTGGTTAGGGAATCACCAAACCCTAGTTTGGCTTTAAGGAGGTATTTTTGTTCACATGTGCACTATGGACTTAGGGTGGTCCCCTCCCCTCAACAGAGGCTGAAGTTTTGGACACTGACTTGGCATGGCCAATGCCACCCCCTTAAGGAAAATGGGATGATTTAGGCTTGATTTACCCTATTGTCCAATCTCAAACCCTAAGGAAGGACGTTTGAGTGTTGTGAAGGACATGGGGGCAAATGCCCTTGTATAGCATTGGAAACCCAGTAGAATTCAGGGTAATGTATCCTAAGTTCTCGGGTAGGAACCTTAGAGGAGTTGGAGCAAGGTAGACATCTCAAAACCCTAACCCTAGTTTTAGGGTAGGAGCACAATTTGAAGATTCAGCCACTAAACCTTCCCCAAAAGTTATGAAACTTGGGTAGTGTAGGTTTTAGGCCATCTAGAACCCCTGGTAATTTCTACAGAATTTTATGGATTTTATTCCTGATACTTCATTTCTTAATTACCAAAAGGACCAAAATGATGTTTGATTTTCTTATGGTTATTCTGTGCATTTGAATCTAATGAAACTTGGTCAGAATATCTTAAAGGCCTAAGTGAACATCCCTGAATTTTATTATAATTTTTACTTGAGTTTATTTAGTACTTCCTTCACAAGTTTTGGAAAGGGGCTTGGTAGAATAAAATTAATTAATGATGATTTATCTGTTGCAAAATCATGAGACTTAGGTTTTGATGTTTTGAGGCCAAAGAGTACTTGTAGAAATTTATTTATAATTTTTAGAGGTTTGTTTACAGAACTTCCTTTACAAAACCCTAATTTTGAGAATTGGATATTGAAAGAACTAGTGCCTAAACACCAAGAGGGGGGTGAATAAGTGCACTTAATCTTTTTAACTTTTAAGGCAGAAACACTGAATTAGTAAACCTGTTTATGCAATCCTCTACGTCAATTCAGCATATATAACACAGCAATCACAGAATAAATCACACACACAGAGTACACACATCTTTTATAGTGGTTCCCCAAGGTCTGGGTACATCCACTTTCCCCCTTCGCCTATCTAGTAGTGTATTATATTCGGCCTAACTTCTCCACTACTTCTCAGATCCATAGATCTTACAGCTCAGAACCCCAAATAGGTTGCTACAACTCAGAGTGATCACACTCCTACAACTCAGGCACAAAGCCCTACCACTCAGAATTCACCAAGACCTACACTCAGCATTCAACAAGGCCTACACTCAGCCTTCCACAAGTCCTACACTCAGAGAAATGTATCTCCTACACTCAGGCACACAAGCCCTACCACTCAGCCTTTATAAATATAGGCTTACAACTCAGATCCCTTATGATCCTACAGAATATAAAGATTACAAGAATTAATAACCACAACTCAGATTGAGAAAGAAGAGTTGACTGGCTTCTTCATGATTTCTTGAAGGAACTTTGCTGAGATCAACCTCCCTTGGCTTTCTTCAAAGCTTCTTGAATTAGAACACAATAGGGTTGAATCTCTGTGCAGATGATCTTCAATCTACTGCTGACTTAAGGATCAGATCTCAATCTGAAAATTTCTTAGCAGCCTGGTTCAATAGATGTCTTCTTAGAAGGAGCTTTCTCTATCCTACTTCTTAGATCTTCACTTGAAGGTCTTCTTATGGTTGTATTGTTTTTCACTTCATTGATTGCCCTTCTGTTGAAGGAATAAGCCTTTATATAAGCCTTCTTCATGGTGACCGGCTGATCCGGTTTCTAACGATCTTCTGACAGCTCTGACAGTAGCAGTTGACCAGTTGAAATGGCAGCTGTCAAGTCATCCAGTCACTTCTTGAAAACTCTGTCGCTGTCTGAAAGTGTCGAGACAGATAGTCTTTATGTGTCGACACAAATAGACCAAGTGTCGACAAAAGTAGACTAAGTGTCGACACTAGCCTTCATGGTGTCGACACAACTCCTTGTGTTGTAGAGACTGCTTCTCGACACTGCTCTTCAGAATGTGTCGACACTGATCCTGTGTGTCGACACAAGTCCTTCTTCTTTGATACTTAGTTGAATTCTGCTAAGTGTCGACACAACTCCTTTGTGTCGACACATCTTCTTGTGTTGATACTTGCTAAGTGTCTACACATCTTATTTGTGTCGACACATGTCTTCTGTGATGAAGACTTTTGCTGAGTGTCGACATATCTGCTTTGTGTCGACACTTACTTCAAGTGTTGAGACTTTGCTGAGTGTCGACACATCTCCTTTGTGTCGACACTTGTACTTGAACTTTGTTTGAAGTTTGCTGAGTGTCGACACAGCCTCCTAGTGTCGACACTTGTACTTGAACTTTGTTGAAGTTTGTTGAGTGTCGACACAGCCTCCTAGTGTCGATACTTTTAATGTCGACAAAGTTCCTCTGGGTGTCGACACTGCTTCTAAGTGTCGACACTGATTCTCTAGACATTTCTTCATTGTGTGTCGACACTGCCTGTATGTGTCGACACTTTCCTTCTGGTGTCGGCTCTGCATTCTTGGTGTCGACACAATTACTCCAAGTGTCGACACAGCTTCTTTGGGTTTCGAAACAAGTCCTTCTTATATGTCGACACTTTTCTTCTGGGTGTCGACACATGGACTTAGAAACTTTTTTGCTTTCCCTGTAATTACTTAACCTACACAACTAAACTCAAAGTACATCAAATACACCTTGATGTATATCATTGAGTAGGGTGAGGCTTCTTCAAATCAGGTACATATATTCCAATGTACCCAACAATCTCCCACTATTTGGAGAAGTCATAACCCTTAGTCAATGATATACACCATACATAACAAATATTCAGTATGATATAAATCAGTAATATATGATAGGGAAATTACTTAAACATGCATGAAAAGAACATGTATATACAATAAGCTCAGAACAATAATATAATAGATTTAAACCATGACACAATGTTCTTACAAATTCCAACATTTTCATTAGTCAAAAGTTTACAAATAATTTTGATACAAATGATTACAATTGTAAACTAAAGAAAATACTATCCTATTGCTGCTCTGGTTCTTTGATTACAATCCCTTTTCCAGATTGAATCTTTGCTTGCACAGGTGCTTCAGTATCATCAACAGCAGCAGGCTTCTTCCCCTTAAGATCTTTCTTTTTCAACTCTTCAGCCTTTATCTTCTGCCTTTCAAAATAATGATAAGGCTTGGGAAAATACTTGCTAGGCTCCTGTGCATTAGGAGGTAGCTTTCCCAGTTTAGCTTTTCTTCTATATTGTACAATAGCCTCTTGCCTATTCTCATGTTTCCTCCACTCCTGTTCTGAATACCACTTGCCTCTGTCCAGGATATTATCCTTGGCAGCCTTCCAAGTAGTCAAAATGATATTCCTGAAAGTGGGGCTCCATTGTTCAAAATCAAGCCTTAGTTTAGCTTTCTCTCTGAATCTTTTCTTATATAACTGAGCCTCGTGTTCTTTTAATAAGGCCTCTTGCTCTTTTAGTATAGCCTGTGGCACAGGCTGAACAACTTTCTCAATGATAATGTTTTGATTTCCCTCAGCAGGACTGTACATAGTCTGGATCTCTTGATGTATCATGTCAAAGTCTAGTAGAGGGTATATCACTTGAGCTACTTCAGCTTGCTCTCCTCCAAGGTATGCAGGATTTATGCCAGACTCTACAACATTGTCATCATCACATAAGGGTGGATATCCAAGGGTGGTTCTGATGGAATTTGAAATCCATTTGGCATGATCAGAGCCTGCCTTGACTAATACCCTCTACCCTTTATGACTTCTCTCTCAATGTGATCCCTTAGATCATCTTTCTGAAACCTGATCTTGGCATTCAAATAGTTGACTCCATCTTTGTAGAAAGGTTTCAACCTTTCTAGCTTGTCAGTAATAACTTTTTGAGAATCTGCAATAGCAGTGTGAACTGCAAGTAGGCTCTCTTGGAGTTGCTTATCAAACTCAGCTTTTGCAGCAGCACTGTATGCAGTCTGGGCAGTTGCTATATTCTTCAGTTCAGTCACTATAGCATTATGAGAAGCTGTCAAATTATCATTCATTCTCAGCTGATTCTCCAGGACATAGCCTTTTTTCAGTGCAATGTCATCAACTTGTTTCTTGATGTTCTCTTGATGAGTGGCCGGATAGACTACTGCATTTCCTCCCTTATGGAAGCAGTGAGTCATTTCCTTTTTACTTTGATTTACTTCAAATATGATAGACTTTATGTCATGTGCCAGATCAAATTGCATTGACTTATGCCCTTCATCCATATATTTTTCCAAAGCTTTTCTTTGCTCATCCAGCTTAATTTGCAAAGCTACCATCAGTGTACTATCATCAGTAAATTAGGCAGGTTGTGGAGCAATTGTCTGTAGGGCTTTCTTATAGTTCTGGCTTCTTCTCTTGAAGACTTGAAACTTCCTTTTCTTAGCTCTGGCAGCCTCTTCATCTTCTGAAGCAGAAGTGCTGACTATGTCCACTCTTTCCTTAGGACTAGGAGGTAACTCCTTCTCAGTCCTTTGCTGTTCATCAACATCCTTTGGCTTTTCAGTCTCTTGTGTAGCGGTTTCTTCTACATTCTCCATATGATTCCCCTCGATATGGGCCTTCTCCCCCTCAACAACAGCTATTTCTTGCTCAAGATCTGTCTGTACAAAATCAGGGAATAGTTCTTCTAATGTAAACTCCTATTGATGATGGGCTGGAGAATCTCTAATCTCATCAACCACTTTATCAGCAATAGATGTGTCCTCCATGACAACATCTTGTGGTGGAGATAATATCTGTGTTTGCTGATGAATTTCAAGTAATGAATCAGTCAAAACTTCTTCCTCAATAGTAAAATATATTTGATTAATTTCAGTGATTACCTCCAGAATGGCTTGGGTAGCCCTTTCACTCTCTAGTGGAGTTGGCTCTTCCACAAGTAGAGGCTCCCCCTGGAGTGGATCCAGGTGAATTGGGCTTGCTAGGGGTAGCTCCCCCTGCCTCTGTGCTTCTTCTTGTCTTGCTGGAGACTGTCCAGCATTTCCAGTCTCTTCATCATCAGGAGTGAAGACCACTTGCTCTTCAGAGCTGCTGGAGGATTCTTGAGCCACAGGGGTTGTCTTCTTCTTCTTCTTTTGGGGTGTTGCCTTTTCTAGAGTAGACAATTCCTTTGTCAGCACCCTCTCTCATCTTTAGAAAATTCTCATATCCATCTTCTTCATGTGGTTTATCTTGGAACCACCAGCTTGATTCATCACCACTGGAATGCTTCCAGCTAGGTATAGACTTAGAATTCTTCCCAAATTGGGCTTCTTTATACTCTCCTTTATCTTATCAAACAAAACTGTAGACCAATCATTCTTTAGTTGGAAAAATATTCTTGTCATCAGACTGAACATATGAGCAGATATTCTATCATGCCCTCCAGGCTTGCTCAGGATGACCTTGCCAACTATCTCAAATAAGAATTTCCCTTGGATGTTCATCCCTTTTCTGTTGAAAATAGATCCAATCTTCAGGTTGGAATCCAGTCCACACCATCTCAATGCCTCTCTAATCTTAGAAGCAGATACATCTTCTTCCTCTTTAGTTCTTGGTAGTTGCAGTACCTTCCTCGGACTCTTCTGTGAGATCTTGACTTTGGTCCCATGAACCCTAGACTTAATCTTGAGTCCAGAGTTGTCAAGTGTAGCTGCACTCAAAAAATCCAGGACCTCCTTCTTCCAGATCTTGATTGGTTCTGATACAAGATATTCCAATCCAGTCTCGGAAATTAGGGTTACCACACCTTTGATTTCGGGTTCCGCATCATCAAAGGCATGTCGCACGAGCTCATATCCTTCATTAACATTCTCTTCTAGCTTGGGCACCATTAGGGTTTGAAGAAATTTTAAATTTGGAGAAGAGAGATGTCGACACACAAGTTTGGTCTCGAAACTTTGGTGAGCGTGTCGACAAACATTGGGGAAAACCTATTTATACCTTTCTAGAATCGAAGGTAAAAAGGAGCGTCAAAATACTTATATTTGTCGACACTGTTGAAAAGTGTCGACACTTATTGCTAACGTCTCGACAACTATGTGTCGACACATGTATAGTCGACAGAATATATGTGTCGACACTTCTATATGTGTAGACACTTCTATATGTGTCGACACCACTCAGCTCGACACTTAGTCGAGACTTTACTAGACTAATTTTGTGTAAAGCCTAAGTGTCGACACCACCTTGGATGTGTCGACACCTACACTGCATGTGTCGACATGAATTCTCTGAAGTGTCGACACAGACTTCTTAGATGTGTCGACACCATTTCTCTGAAATGTCGACACCTCTTTTATGTGTCGACACAGACAACTCTGTGTGTCGACACCATTTTACTTTGCCAATTTTTGTAAACTATTCTAAGTTTATCATCCCTAATTCAATTTTAAATTTATTTAATTTGGTTTCATCTAAGTGCTTAGTATACATATCAGCTAGCTGATTATCTGTATTAATATACTCTAGTGAAATATCTCCTTTTTCCATATGTTCTCTTAGAAAATGGTATTTTATTTCTATGTGCTTAGTCCTACTATGGGAGAGAGGATTATTTGCAATAGAAATAGCACTAGTAGAATCACAAAATAAAGGTGTTCTACTTACTTGAATATCATAATCTTCTAGCTGGTGTTGTATCCATAGTAGTTGTGTACGGCAGCTTCCTGCAGCAACATACTCTGACTCAGCTGTGGATATAGCCACAGTGGTCTGCTTCTTGCTACTTCATGACACCAGCCTTCCACCTAGAAATTGACAGGTACCTGTTGTACTTTTCCTATCTTCCTTGAAGCCTGCAAAATCTGCATTTGAATAACCTGTCAGTTCAAAATCTCCATTCCTAAGGTACCAAAGGACTAGATATGGAGTGCCCTTAAGATATCTCAAAATTCTTTTGACTGCTGTCAAATGAGATTCTTTAGGTCAAGCTTGGTACCTAGCACATACACATGTAGCATACATGATATCTGGTCTACTTGCAGTCAAATATAGTAGGGAGCCAACTATCACTCTAAATAAAGTTTCATCTACAGGTTTCCCTGCAACATCTTTGCATAAAGACATTGTTGACCCCATAGGAGTTTTCATGGTAGTGGATGATTTCATACCATACTTCCTTATCAATTCTAGGGTGAACTTAGACTGGCATATGGATAAACCATCCTCAGTCTGTCTAACTTGGATACCCAAGAAGAACTTAAGTTCTCCCATACTGCTCATTTCAAATTATCCTTGCATTAGTTTTGCAAACTTCCTGCAAAGACTACTTTCTGTAGACCCAAATATTATGTCATCTACATATATTTGGACTAAGATTATCTTATCTCTGGATTCCCTAAGGAATAGAGTCTTGTCTATTTTCCCCCTTGTGAATTTATTCTCAATAAGGAAACTAGACAGGGTTTCATACCAAGCCCTAGGGGCTTGTTTTAACCCATACAATGCCTTCCTAAGTCTACATACATAATCAGGTTTAAGAGAATCTACAAAACCTGATGGATGTTCTACATAGACTTCTTCCTTAAGATTTCCATTCAGAAAAGCTGACTTAACATCCATTTGGTATACTTTAAATCCTTGAAAAGTTGCATAGGCCAAGAACATCCTTATGGCTTCCAGTCTGGCTACTGGAGCAAAGGTTTGATCAAAATCAATACCTTCTTCCTGCCTATATCCTTTAGCAACTAGACTAGCTTTATTCTTTATAATTACTCCATTTTCATCCAACTTGTTCCTAAAGATCCACTTAGTTCCTATAATGTTGTTGTCTTTTGGTTTAGGAACTAGCTCCCAGACTTTGCATCTTTTGAACTGGTTGAGCTCCTCTTGTATAGCCTCAATCCAATGAGGGTCTAGGATTGCTTCTTCAAATTTCTTTGCCTCAACTTGGGATAAAAAGCTGGAGTAGAGAATTGAACTTAGATTCCTGCTCCTTGTTTGTACCCCTTGTCTGAGATCTCCAATAATTTGATTGGCTGGATGATCTTTTAAATGCCTATTTGTTGGAGGCAGTCTGTCTTCTGGTTGTTCACCTTCAGCTTCTTCATTCAATTGCTCCTCTTGGTGTTCTTCAGCAACAGGAGTATCTTGTACTCCCCCTGGACAGCAGCCACTATCATCCACTTGCTGACTTGCAGTAGGACCTTCTTCAAGAGTGAGCTTGTCCATCTTCTCAGTCATACCTGAGGAACTGCAAACACTTCTAGGCAATTCATTGTTAATGAATCTAGCTTCATCAAACACTACATTAACAGACTCTTGTACAACTTGAGTAGTCAAGTTGTAGACCCTATAAGCCTTACTGTTGTTGTTATACCCAACAAAGATCCCCTCTTGGGATTTGGCAGCAAACTTGGTTAGATAAGACTTACCATTGTTAAGTATATAGCATTTACAACCAAAGATCCTGAAAACGGATAGATTTGGTTTTCTGCCCTTCACAATCTCATAGGGGGTCTTCTTGTGGCTCTTGGTGATAGTAGCCCTATTGATCACATGACATGCAGTATTAACTGCTTCAGCCCAGAAAAATTCTGGGAGAGATGTGTCACCCAATAGGGTTCTACCAGCCTCTTTCAAGGTTCTATTTTTTCTCTCAACAATACCATTTTGTTGAGGTGTTCTTAGTGAGGAAAATTTTTGAAATATCCCAAACTCTTCACATAACTTTGTCATACTATCAGACTGGAATTCAGTACCATGGTCACTTCTTATTTTGACCACTGAACTGTCTAACTCATTCTGAATTTGTTTGACAAAACTATAAAAGATACTAGGTGTTTCAGATTTTTGCCTTAGGAAGAACACCTAGGAATACCTTGAGTAGTCATCAATTATCACAAATGTATAGACATTCCTACCTAGGCTGTGAACTGGCATAGGACCAAAAAGATCCATACGCAAGAGGTATAGGCACTTCACATCATCTTTGTTCTCAATGCTATTAAAGGTTGATCTGGTCTGCTTGCCCTTTTAACAAGCTGAGCATATCCAAACCTTTTTACACTTAACCTGAGGACCATTCCTCACTAACTCTTTACTAAAGAGTTGGCCAATTGTCTTATAGTTGAGATGAGCCAGCCTCTTATGCCATTTAACACAATGAGAGACTTTCTCATCAGCTACAAGACAAACAAGAGAAACAATGTTCTCACACATAATGTCTAAATAGTAGACATTTCTCTTCTTATATCCTGTCAAAATGATCTTTTGATCACTTGACCTACTAATATGATAACCATCCTTGACAAATGAGATGTCATATCCTAAATCACTCAGCTGACTTATGCTAATGAGGTTATGTTTCAAACCCTTGACATAAGCCACTTGAGTTTTTGTAATTAGGTTGCTAGAGATGTTACCAAATCCTTTGATGATTCTTTTTCAGAACCACCAAAGGTAACCTGAGGACCATCCTTGATTGGTGTATAGTCCTTTAGCAATCCCCTAGTTCCAGTCATGTTCATGGAACATACACTGTCCAAGTACCATATAGGGGCATGACCACTTGGACTCACCTGTAAAACAGATTAGTTAACCTTAGAACCCAAAGAATTCTTGGGTCCTTGGTGCAGGTTAGTTTACCTTTTAACAAAACTACCTGTAGATCTTCTAACAGGCAGTTTGCTACTCTCATTGACACTTGAATTGTGCCAACACTGTATGGCAAAGTGGCCTACCTTGCCACAACACCAGCACTCAAATCTGTTGTACCTTTGTTTAGGTACAACCCTGGCTGTTTTATCTACAGCAGGCTTCTTGTTGAGTACTGGGGCTTTGCCCTTAGACTTGGACCTAACTATCCTGGCAGGTTTTGTAAACCCCAATCCAGTCTTACCCTTTTTAGGAATGAACTCATCTATCAAAGGTAAAACTGATTTCGGTTTAGAAAAACTTGCAACAATATCTCTCCCCTTCTGAAGTCTAGCCTCCAGATTTCTAATTTGATCATTTTTAAATGTAATAGTCCCCATCTGAATAACTATAATATTCTTCAGTCTGGCTATTTCATTTAATTTCTGATCTAATAACTTGTCAAAATTTGTTGCAGCCTCTTTAAGACTAGCAATCTCCTTAGCCTGAGTTTTGGTCAAGAGTTTGCTTTTCTTCAAAGACTGCAACAATACTCTATATTCATCAATCAACTGATGAATGTCTCCTTCAGATTTAGATCCACTCACATCACTTGATGCTGTTGTATATGATTCTGATCCAGCACTAGAAATTGAATTTGAAGAACAATTTTGTACCTGACTAGGTTCAGGATGATCTTAGATTTTGTCACATTCTGTTAAGGCCATCAGTCCTTTGCACTGATTGTCCTCATGCTCATAAATTGAGTTCATTAGCTAAATGAACTCATTTTCTTCTTCTTCAGCAAACAAGCCAATATATGCTTCAGCTTCTGAATTTGTTTCTGAAGATGACATATCAGTCAGACTTTTATCCTTCTTTACAACAACGGACTTTTCCTTTTTTCCCTTAAATTGAGTCTTCTTTTTATCAGTGGTCTCTTTTCTCTTTTCTAGATAATCTGCTATTACATGTCCTTGTCTATTGAAATAATAGCATAGTATTTTTGAGGTTGCAGTTTTACTAGACTTGGACTTTCTCCTATCATTCCTTGATGACTTCCTTTTCTGGTAGTAGTCATCTTTTAGCTGTGAAGTGGATGGCTTGGACCTCCACTGTTTCTTTTTTAGAAACTTCTGAAAATGCCTAGTAAATGCAGTAAAGTCTTCATCACTTTCACTGCTTTCTGACTTCTGATTCTCTGAATCTTCTGAAGCTGTATCAGCAACTATTTATGGTGGAGATGGAGACTTGCTTTTATATTTCCTAGTGGCTTCAATGTTGAAGGCCACAGCTCTTTCTTTGTGCTCCACCCTAGTAGTCTTTTCTTCCTCCTTCCTTACCATTAACTGCATCTCATAAGATAACAGTTTTCCAAACAATGTTGGAGGAGGAATGTCTGCTAATTTGGCCATTTCCCCTATGACACATATCTTGGTGTCCCAGTCCTTTGTCAGGGACCTCAAGAACTTATCATTTAACTCATAATTGCTGAATTCTCTTCCATAGGACGTCAGTTCATTGACAATCCTATAGAATTTCTTGTAGCATTCAGTTATGCTATCAGACCTATCTTGTCTGAAGCTTTTATACTCTTGGTTTAACAAAGACTTCATGTCTTGTCTTACCTCTTCTGATCCCTCCATATAGACTATCAGTGTATCCCACATTTCTTTTGATGTTTTACAATGAATCAGATTCTGAAATGTGGCATCATCAATTGCACTCACAATAATATTCTGGGCCCTCTTGTCCATAGTGGCCAGAATTATTTCATCCTTGGTCATTTCTGAATAGTCTTTGAGAGTTCTCTGATTGGCATCTAGCACAGATACTTTCATTGGCACATATGTCCCTTCTTTGACTGTGATGTAGATTCTTGGGTCAGAGGCTTCCATGAAAAGTCTAACCCTTTCTTTCCAAATGCCAAAAATATCTTTTCTGCAGATTGGTAGTTTTATGGATCCTAGCTCTTTGTGATTCTCAATGGAACCCATTTTCTTGATTTTCTTGATTATGCTGAGTCTGCCTACATGATCTTTTACTCATAATGTTATATCCTTTTTTGAGTAACCTCGCTTTGATACCATTTGAAAGAACTAGCGCCTAAACACCTAGAGGGGGGTTGAATAGGTGCACTTAATATTTTTAACTTTTAAGGGAGGAACACTGAATTAGTAAACCTGTTTATGCAATCCTCTACAACAATTCAGCATATATAACACAGCAATCAAAGAATAAATCATACACACAGAGTACACACAACTTTTATAGTGGTTCCCCAAGGACTGGGTACATCCACTTTCCCCCTTCGCCTATCTAGTAGTGTACTAGATTCGGCCTAACTTCTCCACTACTTCTCAGATCCACAGATCTTATAGCTCAGAACCCCAAATAGGTTCCTATAACTCAGAGTGATCCCACTCCTACAACTCAGGCACAAAGCCCTACTACTAAGTCTTCACCAAGACCTACACTCAGCCTTCAACAAGGCCTACACTCAGCCTTCCACAAGGCCTACACTCAGAGAAATGTATCTCCTACACTCAGGCACACAAGCCCTACCACTCAGCCTTTATAAATATAGGCTTACAACTCAGATCCCTTAGGATCATACAGAATATAAAGATTACACGAATTAATAACCACAACTCAGATTGAGAAAGAAGAGTTGACTGGCTTCTTGATGAGTTCTTGAAGGAACTTTGCTGAGATCAACCTCCCTTGGCTTTCTTCAAACCTTCTTGAATTAGAATACAGTAAGGTTGAATCTCTATGCAGATTGAAAGTGCAGCTAGATCTGATATACTCTAGAGGGGGGGGGGGGTGAATAGAGTATATGGTGCTTGAAAACTTTTTACAACAATTGTTGTAATGTGAGTGAGCAGGGAAGCAATTATTGTAACTAATCACAGAGCTAAACTAATCACAAAATAATCACAGAACAATCACAGCCAGAAACAAAAATAAAGAAAAGTAAACTAGAAGACACAAGGAAGTATAGTGGTTCCCCTAGACTTGGGTACATCCACTCTTCTACCACCCTAGGTAGGAATCCACTGCAGGAAGAGTTGATCAGGTGTCCTGGGCACCAATGAGCTTTTGATAAGGTGCTCAAAAACCAAATCAGATTTTTGATCTGGTGTCTTGCCACCAATGAGCTTTTGAAAAGGTGCTTAAAAGCCAAGTTCAAACTTTTGAAGGGAGTTTGAGAAACCCTTTACAGAGATGGGGTTGAGAGAGTGATGAAAGTCTTCTCTTTATCAAATAGCTGAGAAGACTAAGTCGATTTGATGGTGTCAAAGCTCTCCCTGAGTCCTAGAGATGTTTAGGAAAAGAGGCTTTACTTTAGGGTGATAGGACTTCAAAAGTTGATCTCCAGCAAAAGATGATTTCAACAACAGCTGAAATGTTAGGTGTCTGGAGTCCTGAAAGATGTTGGCCTTGAACACTTGAGACAAGAGAGATCAGAGAATTTCAGAAAAGTTGATCTCCTTGGATGTGTGTTCTTGAGAATTCTTTGAGACAGAGAATATTTTGTTCTTGCTCTGAAGATTACTGATGTCTATCTTTCTATATGTCTGTCTTTGTGATTCAAAAATTCTTATCTTTTAGTCTCTGATACTGAATAGAAAAACATCCTCTGTCAAGAATAGCCGTTGGCCAGCATTAATTGCATCCTTAATTGCAAGATGTCTTCTGGAGGAAAGTCCACAGAAATATTCCTTGAAAATCCCTTGAAACTTGGTCCAGAAATAAATGAAAACGGCTAGAAAATCTTCTGAATTAATTGCAGAATAACTCATTAACTGATATGAATTTGAATTTTGAAACATCCTTGAAGTTATCTGAAAACGTCGAACTGAGCTCTGCTATGGTTGAACTGAGCTCAGTGATATGGATTTATACTGCAACAAAATATCGTCGATCTGAGCTCAAAGATCGTCGAACTGAGCTCAGAGATAGAGATCCAATACTGATTCAAAATCGTCGAACTGAGCTCGCAGATCGTCGAATGGAGTTCGACGATTTGATGAAGTTGAGCTCAGCGATCGTCGAATGGAGTTCGACGATCTGTTGAAGTTGAGCTAGACGATCGTCGATCGAAGTTCGACGAATCGTCGTGCTGAGCTCGACGATATGACTTAGTCTCAAACTGAAAAAGTCTTGGTCTTGAGAGCAGCTTCCAAACTTAGACTTCTAACCCTTAGACTCAATTATAATTGACCTTTTGAGCTATACAGGAGGTCAAACATTTGTTTCCTAGAGACATAGTGATCCTGACCCAAATCAGTAATAGGGTGTTCCAACAATCTCCCCCTATTTGGGTTAGGATTACTATTTACAAAGTTTGGAAAAATTTAAATAACAACATACATGCAGCAATACAGAAAAACAAACAACCGGACAAGCAGAACCACAGATATATAAATATATATCATCCCAGATAGTAATCAGAAATCACAGAGATTGTCACCTTACATAGTCATTTCTTTTCCTTGCTCTTAATGAGTTTGATTTCTCTGTTGGGGTTGAGAGCTTCCTTCTTTGATCTTGTATCATCTGCTGCACCTAAAGATGTTTGCTGTTTGAGCCTGGGAACTACAGCTTCAGGATGCAGCTCCATGTATCTTTGAGAATCAAAGAATTTGCTTGACCCATATCTTTCCAACTCTTTATTTCTCTGATCAGACATTGTAGAGATCTTGGATGAGTCTCTTCCTTGCTCTTTGGCTTTCTTGATCTGGTCTAGTGCAGCAAGTTCTTTCATCCTTGCAGTCCAAGCAGCTGGATTGTTCTCAGGGTCTTCAAAAGGCACTTGTGGCTCATATCTATTAGAAGGATTGTCTTGAGGAGGCCTGGATGAAACAGTTTCCTTCAATTTATAGGGAAAATGACCAGAGGTGGTGTCAGATGATGTTTGTCCTTCCCTGGAGTAGGGATGCTGCCTAGAATATCCTTTTGAGTAAACCTAGACTTCCCTTTGATTGCCTCTATATCCTCCTCTTCTGGATTGAGAGCCCCTGGACTGGCTTCCCCTATGATAAGATCTAGCATGTGGCTGATAGGGAGTTTGACTTCTAGTAAGGGTTGAGCAGCTGAACTTCCACCTGCACCTGCATCAGGAGGAGGTGGTGGAGGAGGATGAGAATGTTGGAATTGAGAGGAGCCCTTTTCATATTTCCTTTTCTTCTTCATTGCTTTGAGTTGATTCTTTGAGTACTGCATCCAGTGCTCAGTTATGCGGCAATCATGAAGGATATAATATGGTATGTCATTGTTGTCCTTGACCTTAGCAGGAGGTACTCTCTTCATGGCTTTGCTCCTTGCCTTTCTCTTCCTGGCAATGGTAGTAGAAGAATCATCAGAATCTGTTCTGAACTCATCACTTTCAGAACTTTGATCATCATAAAGGGCATCAATTTTCTTCATCAAATCTTTCTTGAGCTGGATTGAAGCAGATGAGGCAGCAGAGTTTGAAGTAGCAGAAGTTGAAGCAGTAACAGTAGTGACAACAGCAGATACAGAAGGTGTGGTAGTTGAAATTGAGGCAGAAGCAGTAACAACAACAGTTGGGACAGCAGTAGTTTTACTGACAGAAACAACATTATCAGTAGCAGAAATATCAGCAAAAAATGCAGAAGGCTCAAACTCATGTGCCTCTATCATAAGGATCTCCTTAGAAATTGGCTCATCAGTAGTAACAGAAGTATCATCAAAACTTTCAGCAGCAGGAGGGGCAGCAACATCAGAAACAATCACACTACTTTCAGTAGAAGTAGCAGCAGCATAAATTGAGTTGACAAATGAAGTGATGATGCTGGGGTCACAGCAAGAGAAAGGCACCAGGGCCTTGGACAGATCCTCTGGGGGCTGGATAGCAACTGTCTCTGGAAGACAAGCTTTCTCTGGCAGACATCTGAAATATATAGAATCAAATTCTGAGAGCAAAGACCTGAGATCTATTGCAAAGACTGCAGCAAGAGGAACTGGATCTTGAGATACAACAGCACGAGCAGCTGTAACAGGAGCTGAAGAAACAGCAATAGCAGCAGCAGCAGGCAGACTCACTTCATAGGGCATCTCCCCCTGCCTAGATTCAGACATGGCTGGATCAAGGCACACTGCTGAAGGGCCTGCCTGAGGGAACAAAGAGGAGAGCCTGGCAGAGAGAGCTGCCACTGACAGGAGTATTGGAGCTAAGGAGGTCTCCAAGAGAAGAGATAGCCTGGGGGCTAGCAATTAATAAAGCCTGTCAGCAAGGGCTGAAATGTCTACTTGCTCAGTAGTGACTGGAGCAGAGGTAGAGGCTGGAGGTGTAGCTGTTGATGATGGTGGTGGAGAGCTATAGAATGGGGGAAGAGATGGCTGTGGTGTGGGTAAGGTGAATATGGAGGACAGTGGGATGGAGATAGATGGTGTGAAGGTGGGTTAGTCAATGATTTCTTGCAGAAGATCTTGATAAGATGTTGAGGTTGAGGGTAGCTCAGGAGGAGAGGATGGTGAATCATCCATGAAGGAATCATCAATGAGGTTGAAGGAGGGAATGGAGGGTGATGAAGTGGCATCTGGTTGAGGGTAGAAGAATATGGGATGGAATTGATCTTCTGTTGTTGGTAGAATAGGGATTGGAGATGGTATGGATGTTGGAGAGGGGCTGGAGATGATGATAGTGGATGGATTTTGAAGTGTGGAAGGAATTGGAAGAGATGGAATTGGAGGAGGAGGAGGAGGAGAGGCATCAGTAGGCATGTCAGCTGTAGGGGCAGAGACCTGTGGGGAAGTGACTCTGACAGTCCATGTGCCTGAAGGAGTGTCGGAAGAGGGCCTGCTGGGCTTGAGGATCTGCCTGTCCCATTTACCAAAAATGGCACAAGACAGTCTTTTGGAAGCATTGATATGAATCCCAGAGGATACCAGCAAAGCAGGGCACCTATTCTGCAGAAAAATGCCTAAAATCCTTCCAAAGTTTACAAAACTCTTATTAATTTTCTTCTTAATGAGGTCAAAGAAGACCTCTCCCCAATTCAGGTTCTTCCGGTCTACTAGGGCTCCCATTAGGCCGAGATGATACCTGGAAATTATATCATGAGCAGAGTGCTTAGCTAGTAGAACTTTCCCAACTACATCAGCCAGGAATCTGTATTCCACAGAAAGATTCTTTTTCAATAGCTTGCTAGGGTTAGCCTCAGAGTGACCCATTCTGGCAAGCAAGTCAGCAGATTCTTCTCCAGACAAATCAGTAGAATCTCCACCAGTTCTTAACTCAAAAACCTCTGTTAGAATTGCTGGGTTCAAAGGTACTTGAGTGCGAGAGATTGATCCAACAATGGTATTGTGGTCCTGATTGTGGGCAGTGTAGACCCACTCTTTGATTTCATCAGCAGCAAGCTTAATCCTTATAGTCATGATTGCAGCCAGTTTCTGCTCTTTGAATAACTCTAAGATATCCTGAAAAACCTGGTCTGTTGTGCTGAAGGATTCCATGTCTATGTCGAAGCCAGCATCAAATTTCATGGTGGCGAGAACAGCAACAGACACAACCATAGGTACCTGCAAAGATTCAACAAACAAAACGACCAAGTGCAGAAATATTTGGAGGGAAAGAGAGTTTTTGCAGAGAAATCGAAAGCGCAAAGGAGAACGACGGCGAAAATGAATTTTATATTAGGGTTTGACGCAGAAATGGAAAGATCGTTGGACTCAGTTCGACGATCGGGGCTTCTAAAGGAAACTGAAGAGTCTGCAACATCGTCGATCTCCGTTCAACGATATTGGAAAGCGTCGAGCTCTGTTCGACGATCGTTCGGAGAACATAATCGTCGAGCGTCGTTCGACGATTGTTGACCGAAGAGATAGTTCAGACTATCTAAGAAACGCTGAACTCAGGTCGACGATTTCAGAAATCGTCGATCTCCGTTCGACGATCTGGGGGAAAATCGTCGAGCGCAGTTCAGAGACCAGAAAAGCTCTTAGACAGTAAGAAAAATCAAGATGTTTGCCTAGTCTTGGTCAATTTTTAAACTTTTTAAAATCTTGGATATTATTTTAGACTTCCTCTATCTAACATTCCTAACTGATTTAGGAAGGTGTGTTTCTTTTCATCCAAGGGCTTGGTGAAAATATCTCCCCTTTGTAAATCAGTTGGGATATATTGCAGTTCAATTTTATTCTTTTCAACATTATCACTTAAGAAATGATGCCTAATCTCTGTGTTTTGTGCTACTATGGAGGACTGCATTTTGAGCTATAGAAATAGCATTGGTGTTATCACAAAAGATTTTAGACTTCTCTAAGTTATAGCCATAGTCTAGGAGTTGGTTTTGAATCCACAAGATTTGTGAACAACAACTGTCTGCAGCCATATATTCAGCTTCAGTAGTTGAAGTTGACACAGAAGTTTGTTTCTTACAAAACCAATAGACACGTCTGTCACCAAGGAACTGACAAGTTCCACTAGTGCTTTTCCTGTCAATTCTGCATCCATCATAATCAGCATCAGAAAATCCAGTTAAATCAAATGCTGAATCTTTTGGATACCAGAGACCTAGCTTTGGACAACTTTTAATATACCTGAGAATCCTATTTACTAATGTTAGGTGTGACTCTCTATGGCTTACTTGGAACCTAGCACATATACATGTAGCAAACATTATATCTGGTCTACTAGTTGTAAGATACAGAAATGAGCCAATCATTGCGCAGCGGAAGCGTGGTGGGCCCATAACCCACAGGTCTGAGGATCAGAACCTCTCTTTGATACCATGTTGAAACCACCCGTCACCACACATCTTCCCAAAACCCCGAGGTCATGGTAAGGGGGGACGTGGGTACATAAACACCAAGAACCACCCGCTGCAGGCAATGTGGGACTAATCCATCCACGGGATGGCGGGGATATTCCGCCACACGGGGGGCCCACCGGGGTCAACACCCAGACCTGGAACGCGATGGGGAAGCCCAAATATGCGGTCCCACACACACCCAATCCCGCTGGACCTTGGTTCTCTACACACCCCCGCAGCAGGATGGCTCTGATACCATGTTGAAACCACCCGTCACCACACATCTTCCCAAAACCCTGAGGTGATGGTAAGGGGGGACGGGGGTACATAAACACCAAGGACCACCCGCTGCAGGAAATGTGGGACTAATCCATCCACGGGATGGCGGGGATATTCCGCCACACGGGGGGGCCCACCGGGGTCAACACCCAGACCTGGAACGCGATGGGGAAGCCCAAATATGCGGTCCCACACACACCCAATCCCGCTGGACCTTGGTTCTCTACATACATGTAGCAAACATTATATCTGGTCTACTAGCTGTAAGGTACAGTAAAGAGCCAATCATTGCTCTATATGTTGTCTGATCAACAGGTTTCCCATGTTTATCAGCATCCAATACAGCATTAGTAGGCATAGGTGTTTTCATACAAGATGCTTCAGACATGCCAAATTTCTTAACCAATTCATTTGCATACTTGGTTTGAAAAATAAAGATGCCTTCAGCATGCTATTTGACTTGCAATCATAGGAAGAAGGATAGCTCACTCATGCTACTCATTTCAAATTTAGAATGCATTAGGTTGGAAAACCTTCTGCACAATTTTGAGTCGGTAGAACCAAAAACAATATCATCTACATAAATCTGTACTAGTAGGGTATGAGACTTATGGGTTCTAATGAAAAGAGTTTGATCTACTCTACCCCTCAAAAATCCATTTTCCAAAAGAAAGCATGCTAGGGTCTCATACCATGCTCTAGGAGCTTTCTTGAGACCATATAATGCTTTGTTCAATCTAAAAACATAGTCAAGATAAGTTGGAGAGATAAAACCTGAAGGTTGTCTGACATATACTTCCTCTTTGATGTCTTCATTTAGAAATGCACTTTTGACATCCATCTGATATACCATGAATCCTTTATGTGCTGCATAAGCTAAAAAGAATCTGATGGCTTCCAATCTTGGAACTGGTGCAAAAGTCTGGTCGTAGTCTATTCCTTCTTCTTGAGAATATCCCTGAGCAACTAGCCTTGCCTTGTTCCTTACAATTACTCCTTGATCATCCAGTTTGTTTCTGAACACCCACTTTGTTCCAACAATGGAGTGATCCTTAGGCTTTGGCACTAGTTCCCACACTTTGTTCCTTTCAAATTGATGCAACTCTTCTTGCATTGTAATGATCCAGTGTGGATCTTGCTCTGCATCTTGAATGGACTGAGGTTCAATTTGAGATAGGAAGCAGGTGTGCAATAGGTTTTGGTTGACCTGATTTCTGGTTTGCACACCAGCTGAGATGTCTCCAATTATTTGAGAAATTGGATGGTCTCTTGATGTTACTAAATCAACAGGGGGTGTTGATTGTTCACCAACCTGTGTTGTTGTTTCCTCTTGTGGTACAACAACTGGCTCTTCAAGTTGTTCTTCAATATGCTGAGCACTTTCTTCATCTTCACTGCTTTCATCCTTTTGAGTAACCTGTAACTTGTTCAAGTCTTCAACAAGAGAATGTTCCTACAAAGGTGCTATGGTATAAATGATCTTCTCCTTGAAAGACATGTTAGATTCATCAAATGATATATGAACAGATTCCTCAATTTTTAGAGATGATTTATTATAAACCCTATAAGCCTTGCTGATCATGGAGTATCCCAGAAACACTCCTTCATCAGCTTTAGCTTGAAATTTTGCTAAATATTTCTTGTCATTATTTTGTATGTAGCAAATACAACCAAAAACTCTAACATAATCAACTTTAGGTTTTTTCCCTTTGAGTAATTCATAGGGAGTCTTTCCCTTTAGTTTATGTATCAAACTTCTATTCAGCACATAGTTGGAGGTGTTCACTGCCTCTGCCCAAAAGGATAGAGGAAGATGAGCATCTGACAACAATGTAGTGGCAGATTCAATAAGGGTTCTATTTTTCCTTTCAGCTACCCCATTTTGTTGAGGAGTTCTAGGAGCTGAGAAAGTATGCCTGATCCCTTCACTCTGACAGAACTCTTGCATAAGAAGAGAATCAAACTCTATCCCATGATCACTTCTGATCAGGGCAATGTGAGTATTGAACTCAATCTGTATACATTTGAGAAACTCTGTCAGACACTTAAAGTTATCAGACTTCTTCCTTAGAAAGAACACCCAAGTGAATCTAGAGAAGTCATCTACAACTATTAAAGTGTAAGATTTCCCTCCTAGGCTTTGTACTGTGATGGGTCCAAAAAGATCCATGTGTAACAAATATAATATCCTAGGTGAATCACTCTTATTAAGTGACTTAAAGCTGTTTTTAGTTTTCTTGCCTAATTGACAAGCCCTGCAGAGTCCTTCCTTCTTGTAGGGGCCAGAAGGTAGTCCTCTAACAAGGTTGTCCTTGGATAGCCTAGCAATAGTTCTAAGGTTTAGGTGTCATAGTCTCTTATGCCATAAAATATTTGGTCTACAAACAGAATTGAACAGGCAAATATCTACATCTGTTGAAAGAAATTCTACTAGATAGATGTTACCTTTCCTTTTACCTGTCAACACAGTTGTGTTGTCCTCTGACTTGATTTTGCATAAGGCTTTGCTGAAGGTCACCTGGTAGCCTTCATCACACAGCTGACTGATGCTTATTAGGTTGTGCTTCAGTCCTTCCACATAAGCTACCTTCTTGAATGTTACTGATCCAATCTGGACTGCACCATATCCTTTGGTCTGTCCAAAGTTTGAATCACCAAAGATAACTTTGAGTCCAAGCTTGCCTCTAAAGGATGTGAGGTCGTCCTTGTTTCCTGTCATATGCTTAGAGCACCCACTATCCAAGTACCATTGCTGGTTAGATGTTGGATAGGTCTTCACCTGCACAAAAAATAATTCATTTGTTTTTGACCCAGTTTACCTTGGGCCTAGGTTGATAACCTTTAAATTCTGAAATAAAAGACATCCCAGGTTGACTCCTATAACCTTCAGGATGATATCTCCTTGGAGGTATAACCCAGCCAGTATAAGGATTAAAGATTTGGGATGAAGGACCCTTAGGATTGGATTTTGATTTGCTCTTGAAAAAATTTCCAGAGCTCTGACCTCTGTTCGACGATCGTAGAGCTGCGGTCGACGATCTTGTGTCAGATCGTCGAGCACCGTTCGACGGTCGACTATGGCGGATTTCAGGAACTTGAGATCGTCGATCTGAGTTCGACGATTTTGTCTGAGATCGTCGATCTGCATTCGGCGATCGTCGATCTCCGTTCGACAATTTCTGCTGGGACTTTGTTTTCTTGGGCAGATCAGAATTTTTCCTAGCTACCTCTACAACTCCCTTTCCTTTATCAGAAATGAATTTGATTGGAGTTGTTATAACTATGGGTTGGCTGGATGAAGCACCCAAGCCCAGTGTACTATTAAGTCTGGAGTTCTCTGTGCTTGTGATGTCCATCAGCTTGATGCTTCTCCTTTTAAGGGATTCTTCAAGCTTCTTGGCCTCAGATAGCTCACTTTTCAGTGAAGCTATCTGCTCCCTACAGCACTCCAACTCCTGAGAGAGTCTGAGGTTTTCTGACTTTAAAGTATTATATTTAGATAACTAATTTCTGAGGGAGATAATTTCTTTCTCAGATTTTAGCAGGTCTAAACATAATGCTTTAAATTCAGATTTAAAGTCCTCTGAATTAAAATCAAATGAACTGATTACCTGATCTTCTTCTGGTTGAGTCTCTGAATCTGACTCTGACTCTTCTTCATCTGAATTATGTTGTGAGACATTGATTGCCATCATGCAGAACTCTTTCTCTTCTGCATCATCTTCATCATCACTGGAGCTGGATGAGGCTTTTGACTCCTCTTCAGTCTCATTCCAGGATTCAGCAACAAACCCCTTTCTTGTGTGTTTGTTTTTGCTTGAGGAGGGTTTGCCACTGTCATTCCTCTTGGAGTCTTTCTCCTTTCTTCTTTCTTTCTTGTCCCTTCTGTCCTTGTTTTTGTTTTTTGGACAGTCAGGAACTATGTGCCCTGGTTTCCTGCAACCAAAGGAAATAATTTCTTTATTATTAATTGACTTGTCATACCTTGACTTATCATGCTTCTTGTATGATCTCCTTCTGAAATCCTTTCTAGCCATCTTGTAAAATCTTTTGGCCAATAGGCTGAGCAGTTCATCATTTCCTGTGACTTTGTCTTCAGGCTGATCTTCAGTTTCCTTGAAGGCAATTGTTTTCTCTTTTCTTGTGGCTAGTGAGGCAGCCTTCTATTCTTCTTCTTTGTTCTTGATGAGTAGCTCATAAGATTTGAGCTTACCCAATTGAGCTTCTGTGGTGATCTCATTCAAACTTCTGGCATCCTTGATTGGCCAGATTCTTGAATCCCAAGTGCTAGAGAAGCACATTAGAATTTTGTCATTGAGTTCAGTTAGTGAGATCTCTTTATCCAAGGTCTTTAGTTCACTGACTATTAGACTGAGCCTGTTGTACATATCTCCAACTGACTCAGTTTCTCCCTTCTTGAAATTCTCATATTGAGACATGAGGTGGGATCTCCTATCCTTTCTCTCATCAGCTGAGCCTGAGACTATTTCAGAGAGTTTGTCCCAAATTTCCTTTGTTGAGTTGCATTCAGCCACTTTTTGAAAGATGTCATCAGACATTGTCTGGGCTAAGATGTTCATAGCCTTGACATCAACTACCTTCCATTTCTTGATGTCAGCATCTGTTCCTGATGGAGGTGGAACAACATTTGTACTTGAGTTCTCTAGAGGTCTTGGACAAACTGTCAAAACAGAGTTAAAAATATCCTCGTCAATAGAATTTATGTATAATCTGATCCTTGCTTTCCAAAGTGCAAACTTGGATAGATTGCACACTGGAGGTCTGGTGTTAGCATAATCTTTATTTTGGGCCATGATTTGTGAAAACAGAATCTAATACTAAACTCAAAAGAAATCAGATCTAACTAGGAATCTTTGGGTTCAGGTGTTAGCATGTGCAACCACCAAGGTGTGGTATGTTTAACCAACCTGGCTCTGATACCAATTGAAAGTGCAGCTAGATCTGATGTACTCTAGAGGGGGTGAATAGAGTATATGGTGCTTGAAAACTTTTTACAACAATTGTTGTAATGTGAGTGAGCAGGGAAGCAATTATTGTAACTAATCACATAGCTAAACTAATCACAAAATAAACACAAAACAATCACAGCCAGAAATAAAAATAAAGATAAGCAAACCAGAAGACACAAGGAAGTATAGTGGTTCCCCTAGACTTGGGTACATCCACTCTTCTACCACCCTAGGTAGGAATCCACTGCAGAAAGAGTTGATCAGGTGTCCTAGGCACCAATGAGCTTTTGATAAGGTGCTCAAAAACCAAATCAGATTTTTTGATCAGGTGTCTTGCCACCAATGAGCTTTTGACAAGTTGCTCAAAAACCAAGTTCAAACTTTTGAAGGGAGTTTGAGAAACCCATTACAGAGATGGGGGTGAGAGAGTGATGGAAGTCTTCTCTTTCTCAAACAGCTGAGAAGACTAAGTGGATTTGATTGTGTCAAAGCTCCCCCTGAGTCCTTGAGATGTTCAGGAAAACAGGCTTTGCTTTAGGGTGATAGGCCTTCAAAAGTTGATCTCCAGCAAAAGATGATTTCAGCAACAGCTGAATTGTTAGGTGTCTGGATTCCTGAAAGATGTTGGCCTTGAACACTTGAGACAAGAGAGATCAGAGAATTTCAGAAAAGTTGATCTCCTTGGTTGTGTGTTCTTGAGAATTCTTTGAGACAGAGAATATTTTGTTCTTGCTCTGAAGATTATTGATGACTGTCTTTCTATATGTCTGTCTTTGTGATTCAAAAATTCTTGTCTTTTATTCTCTGGTACTGAATAGAAAAACATCCTCTGTCAAGAATAGCCGTTGGACAGCATTAATTGCATCCTTAATTGCAATATGTCTTCTGGAGGAAAGTCCACATAAATATTCCTTGAAAATCCCTTGAAACTTGGTCCAGAAATAAATGAAAACGGCTAGAAAATCTTCTGAATTAATTGCAGAATAACTCTTTAACTGATCTGAATTTGAATTTTGAAACATCCTTGAAGTTATCTGAAAACGTCGAACTGAGCTCTGCTATCGTTGAACTGAGCTCAGCGATATGGATTTATACTGCAACAAAATATCGTCGATCTGAGCTCAAAGATCGTCGAACTGAGCTCAGAGATAGAGATCCAATACTGATTCAAAATCGTCGAACTGAGCTCGCAGATCTTCAAATGGAGTTCGATGATTTGATGAAGTTGAGCTCAGCGATCGTCGAATGGAGTTCGACGATCAGTTGAAGTTGAGCTAGATGATCGTTGATCGGAGTTCGACGAATCGTCGTGCTGAGCTCGACGATATGACTTAGTCTCAAACTGAAAAAGTCTTGGTCTTGAGAGAAGCTTCCAAACTTAGACTTCTAACCCTTAGACTTAATTATAATTGACCTTTTAAGCTATACAGGAGGTCAAACATTGGTTTCCCAGAGACATGGTGATCCTGACCCAAATCAGAAATAGGGTATTCCAACACAGATGATCTTCAATCTACTGCTGACTTAAGGATCAGATCTCAATCTGAAACTTTCTTAGCAGCCTGGTTCAATAGCTGTCTTCTTAGAAGGAGCTTTCTCTCTCCTACTTCTTAGATCTTCACTTGAAGGTCTTCTTCTAGTTGTATTATTTTTCACTTCATTGATTTCCCTTCTGTTGAAGGAATAAGCCTTTATATAAGCCTTCTTTATGGTGACCGGCTGATCCGGTTTCTATCGATCTTCTGACAGCTCTGACAGTAGCAGTTGACCGGTTGAAATGGCAGCTGTCAAGTCATCCAGTCACTTCTTGAAAACTCTATCACTATTTGAAAGTGTCGAGAAAGATAGTCTTTATGTGTCGACACAAATAGGCCAAGTGTCGACACAAGTAGACTAAGTGCCGACACTAGCCTTCATGGTGTCGACACAACTCTTTGTATTGTAGAGACTGCTTCTCGACACTGCTCTCCAGAATGTGTCGACACTGATCCTGTGTGTCGACACAAGTCCTTCTTCTTTGATACTTAGTTTAATTCTGCTAAGTGGAGACACAACTCCTTTGTGTCGATACATCTTCTTGTGTTGATACTTGCTAATTGTCGACACATCTTCTTTGTGTCGACACATGTCTTCTGTGATGAAGACTTTTGCTGAGTGTCGACACTTCTCCTTTGTGTCGACACTTACTTCAAGTGTTGAGACTTTGCTGAGTGTCGACACATCTTCTTTGTGTCGACACTTGTACTTGAACTTTGTTTGAAGTTTGCTGAGTGTCGACACAGCCTCCTAGTGTCTACACTTGTACTTGAACTTTGTTGAAGTTTTCTGAGTGTCGACACAGCCTCCTAGTGTCGACACTTTTGATGTCGACAAAATTCCTCTGGGTGTCGACACTGCTTCTAAGTGTCGACACTAATTCTCTAGACATTTCTTCATTGTGTGTCGACACTGCCTGTATGTGTCGACACTTTCCTTCTGGTGTCGACTCTGCATTCCTGGTGTCGACACAATTACTCCAAGTGTCGACACAGCTTCTCTGGGTATCGACACAAGTCCTTCTTAAGTGTCGACACTTTTCTTCTGGGTGTTGACACATGGACTTAGAAACTTTTCTGCTTTCCATGCAATTACTTAACCTGCACAATTAAACTCAAAGTACATCAAATACACCTTGATGTATATGATTGAGTAGGGTGAGGGTTCTTCAAATCAGGTACATATATTCCAATGTACCCAACAGATATCTAGTTAATTCAGGGAATAATTCTTTCAAAAAAATTATGAAACTTTACTTGGAGGTTTTGTGTGCCCTTATAATCATCCTGAAATTTTATCTTAATTTTTGGAAGTATTTTTGTTGTACAACTGCTTTAAATGATTTATTATGGAATAAGTTCGAAATACAAATTTAATGGCTTAAACCTTGCTGACAAATTGGGAGATTCTGGATTTTTAGATGAATATTCATTTTGCATTTAACATAAATTTAGTGGAATTTTACCTTGTCTAAAACTTGTACTTCATGTTCAAACTTGGAACTTTTGGTTAGTAGAATAAATAAATAAATTATCAGTTAAATTATGAAAATTAGGAAATTATGGATTCAGGCTACAAATGCCAATATAGACCTCCAATAATTATTATATGAGTACTGGATGATCATTTGGTATACTTCTCCTTTTGCGGGTCATATAGGTTAGGTGGTCTGCATTTAGTAAAACTGCAGGAAATCATTCGGGATATGAATTAGAGCACATGTGTTGGGTTTTCTTGGTTTGCTGGAAGGATAATTAGAATTAGGTGCATCATTTGAAGATAAAATGAGTAGGGTGTTGTTTTGGCTAGGGTTTAGAGGCGCTCGGGTCCGACGAAAGTTCGTCCTTCCCGAGGTGACGTGGAGTCAAATCACTCTAGGATTAGCCTATCGTAACATGAGAAAGTATGGGTAACGGGGATTAACCAATAATAATAATAACTACCTTGCGAAAGGGAAGGCTGGGCGTAATCCCAACATAGTTCATAGTGCCCCTTAAGAGCCCTTCACAGGGAATACCGGGGGTAGTCCCGGGTTAACGTAAATTGTTTTAACAAGCTGAAAAGAGTAACTTAGTAATTAGGGTTGCACCTTTCGCAAACACTGATAGCGCTGGAAGATAGCTGGGGGCTTCGGGTCGGATGGTTAAAAGACGGACTTTGGGTCCGGGGAGCTTCGGCTCGATTGTTTGAGACGGAGGTTTTGGTCCAGGGAGCTTCGGCTCGGTTTTTGATTTCACTAAATTTTCATGTGCATAAAAGAAAGGAAAACTTAAGGTGGTGGGTCTTCGATATTGGAGGGTCGATGCACCAACGCCAATAGATTGACTCGGTAAGTGTGGTTAGCACTTCGCCAACAGAAGTCCTGTGCGCCAGCCGGCAAGAGTACGCAGGAGTCCGCTTCGTGCACCAAGCGTTGAGGCATACGATATGTCTGACCGGTAGTGCTTTACTGGTTTATAGGTGGGCGAGGCCCAACCCACCGCTTCCATCTGCCACTACGGAGGTATCCTGGGAGGTTACGGCTCCAAAAAGGGGGAACTACAGGTCTGTGTGCACAAAGTCGTGTGTGTGTGTTGCACTTGCATGTCCATCATACCCACTTGCATGTCACAGCATAATCGATTCATTTAACCCATGACACCTAATGTATAAGTGGAATGGGACACTTATACATTAGGACCTGCAAAACGACCCCTTGGTGTATGAGCTTGTGTGGGAAAGTTTATAAATTAAGGTCAATTTTGATATATATATATATATATATATATATATATATATATATATTGCTGTTTGATAACCGACAACCCAACGTATAAATTGGTATGAGACATTTTATACGATGGGAGCCATACAGAAGACCCCTTGGCTTATGTGTTCTCACATAAGTGAAGGTTACTTTTCATATTTCATCTTATTGTCAATATCTATTATAGAATTATTAGTATAGGTCCGCTGCAATCTGTTTTGATTATTCTCCACCTTCAAGTCCTCCCCTTTCTTCCTCTCCGCTCGGTGCCTAGGATCCATGGGGTAAGGGGTGGGGGATGATAGGACTTAGTCTTTTAGACTAACGGTTTTCGAACCGCATCATTTTAGGGGATCGTGGAGCCCAGCATGGAGGAGCAGCCCCAGAGACCGGTGCGCTTGGAGGTGGGGCAGTCTAGCTCTGGAGTTCATACAGCCGGGACCGTGAGTCTCGACTACTCTGATGTATTCTTCTGTAGAAACTCCCTTCGTGGAGATATATTTACTATGATATGTTATTTTCTGTGTACTGCCAATCTGCATTTACTTTATTGTGCTACTTTTCTGCAATCGATTGGGCCGGCAGAATTGGCGCTTTGTGGTGATGACCCTTCAGGGCGTGAAGGAGTCACTGCAAAACGGCGGTTCTAGGCCTAAGACCCCGGTGTCGAAAAAAATACGGGGGGGGGGGGGGGGGGGTCTTACAAGTGGTCTCAGAGCAGACCTCGATCGAAAAGTAGCAGTCCACAACACTGCGTCACCCCCGCGCGAGTTTAGTTTGGGGACAAACTAAGCAGCGGAAGCAGTGGTGTGCCCATATGAGGGATCACATGTAAATTGTCCACTTTTTATTAGGTATTGAGTCGATTACCTACTAATGTAGTTCATTTTGCAGCCCCCAGCTTAGCCCACCCCGCAACGCGGAGCTTAGCAGACTCCGGACATTGCACCACCTCCCCCGGTCCCCACTCCTTTCCTTCAGTCAAACATGGGCCAAACTCTTACAACTATCCTTGAGGCTTCCGGGCTCAACAGGCTCCGGCCCCGCAGCCGAACCCGGGGGCCAACTGGATGATCACCTTCTGAGGACTCTCTCCCCCGTCCTACTTGGGGACAGAGTCGGCAGTGCGGACAGAGGAGTGGCTGGATATTATGTACGAGATGTTGACCGGGATATGGTGCCCCTGGGAGGAGAGGGTGGCTTTGGTGGTATCTTGCCTGGAGTCCCATGCCAAAAGGTGGTGGAAGACGCTGCTGGATACGACATTTGCCGATAGGGAGGTTGTGGAAATTACCTGGGAGGAATTCAGGGCCACACTGCTGGAGTATTTTGTTCCGCAGTCGGCCAGGGACGAGTTGGAAGAGCAGTTCTTACAGCTGAGGTAGGGCACCAGGACGTTGGAGGACCATCGAGAGTTCGACCATTTGGCTCGATATGCAGGTTCTTACCAGCTGGACGAAGCAGGATGCATCAAGAGATTCTATAAGGGTATAAAATAGGAGTTGAGGGAGGCCTTGTTGTTTGTATCTGATGGGCCTATCTCCCGGATTTTGGAGATAGCAAAGAGGATTGAGGCTGATTGGCACACCACTCGGTGCCGGAAGCGGCAAGCGGAGGATCAGGGCCGGAGGGCCAGAAATGACCAAAGGCGAGGCGCTATACCCGAGGGGAGAAGGAAAGAGGACCAACCTCGTCAGGAGGTGAGGCAGGAGACGAGAGAGCGGGAGATATTGGCCCCTCAACCTCTTCGGATACAGGAGATGCCGAGACCCGGGGGTATGGCGTATCCCCCACCGGAGTGCTTCCATTGTCATCAGGTGGGACACCTCCGGAGAAACTACCCCATGAGGGGGGCACCACCTCCAGCACCACAGGGTGGCCCACCTACCCAGCATTTCGGAGGCCGAGGACGCGGCCGAGGACGTGGTTACCAGGGAGGAGATCGAAGACAGGAAAGGGAGCAGGTATATGCCTTGGACCTGGCACAGCCTCGGAACCCAGAGCGGGTCATCACAGGTAAGCCAAGATGTTTAAATTGTTTAAATTAAATTTCCATCCTCATTTGCCCAACAAGTAGAACTGCCCTAAGTAGAATAAATAGGAAAGAAAATGTGTTATAAAATACTAAGACATTTAATCGTCTAAGGTATAGTCTTCATCAGCGGCAAGCCCACCTATACCTTGTTCGACACGGGTGCCTCGCACTCGTTTGTGTCAGAGGCCTTTCTGGAAGGGCTGGAAGGAGTGGAACGGTTCACAGGCCAGATGAGGAGGGTGCGTCTACCCGACGGATCGGAGATACTCACCTCAGCCCACTACAGCATGGAGGCGGATATTGGAGGAAAGTCGTTCGAAGTTCCGGCAACGGTCTTGATAACTCTAATTTTGTCCATGTTTTTATATTATTTCTATTTAATAATTAATTAGTTTATAATTATATTTTGTAATTTTATTATTGAATTTTTCTAATTTCTTATTTCAGGGCAATCTGGTCTGCAAATTTCAATTTGGAGTCTATAGGGTTGACCAGGAGACAAAACTGGACAAAAGCAGGAAAATTTCAAATGTACACGCCAAAGTCACGGGCGTGACCGACAAGGTCACGGGCGTGACCGACAAGGTCACGGGCGTGACACAAGGTACTGGCGTGAAACTGGCGCATGGAAGAGCTTTCTGTCACGTCAATTAAAAGTACACACCCTCAAGCCACGGGCGTGACACTTATCACACGGGCGTGTACACCAGGCGTGACATCCAGTACTTTGTCCAGACTTCCAGCGATCGGCAGTTTCTATTTGCACAGCACGTCACGGGTGTGACACATTTGGCACGGGCGTGCCAAACCCCGTGACAGCCCGGCGTGCCAACTTAATGCTGCAGTTTCAGGCGCTGGGAGTATTCTCAAGACACGCCCAAGGTCACAGGCGTGACTATGGGCGTGACCCTTCCAACAACGGCCGGAGTTATTCCCGCCGTTTCTGCTTCCCGCTGTTTTTCTACAACCGTCAAGACACACCCTAGGTCACGGGCGTGACCTAGGGGCGTGACCCGCCAATTAACGACTTTTGTCGGTTTCGCGCCAACGTTCAGAGGACTTGAAGACGACGGTTCCGAGACCGACACGCCCTTGGTCACGGGCGTGACCTAGGGGCGTGACCACCCAGCAACGTTTTCTATAAATTCCAGACAGCTTCAGATGCTCAGGAGGAGATTTTGGGGAGCTTAATTCTATTTTCTTTACTGTTTTTCCTGCATTTTCAATTCATAGTGTAGCCTTTATTTTCAAGTCATGTCTTTCTTTATGCTTTCATGTAATTCTCCCATCATGATGAGTAGCTAATTTCCCAATTAGCACTTGATCATGATGAACTTTGGAATGGAATAAAATTCTTATTTTTGTCTCAAATTAGCAAGCATTATATTTTCTAAACTTTGATTTATCTTTGATTTAAATTTTCTTCGAATTCATAAGTTGCAAATTATATTTATTCGAGCTTAGATTCGTATCCTAGATTTACTGAGAGGTTGTGGATACAAGTAGAGTACTCAAGGATAAAGAGAATTTCTTGCACCCCTCGAGAGAGGAACGCAAAATTCTTCCGCCTTGGAGTCAACTCCATTAGTGAGGTTCACCGCCTAAAGCAAGCTTAGGTCTTTCGACTGGCGGAGAGGTCTTAATCGATCTACCTAAGGTTAGTCGAGTGCGTATTCTCGAGAGAGGCGCTTCGTAGCTTTGGAACCTCCGCGGTTGAAGTTAATAATTTAGATGCTTATGCTCTTTAATTTCTTGGATTTTATTCTAGCCCAAAGGGATTCCAGATCAAGTGCTAGCCTTTTATTCATCAAATTTCTCCTCTTAATTTAACATTTGTTTTCGTTTTCGCAAAAACCAATTTTCCGATCGATAAAATAATAGTTCTTCCTTGTGAGTACAAATACTCAACGGTCCCCGAGTTTAAATACGATATTTCCTATACTAAATTTCGATAGGTGCACTTGCCTCGTTGAGAGTTTAGTTTGGATATTTTTCAAAACTTATAAAACCTTCATCAAGTTTTTGCCGCCGTTGCCGGGGAAGTTTTTTTTGTTGATATTTTGAAAGCAAGGATCTATTAATTTTATCATTTTCTTTTTGTTTTAAAAATAACAAAAAAATATTTTTTTTGTTTTGCTTTGGTGTATGACCCGAGGGAATTCGTCGCCTCTTTTTGATTTGGATCCGGAAATCGAGCGAACCCTTCGGCACCGCTTACGATTTCAAGTTCCGAATTTTCAAGATACGGAATCCTTAGGAGACACTCCTAATCCTTCATTAATCCTCTCTCTGTCACCGCCTTCTTCTTCTCCTTCTTCATTTAGTTCTTCTTCCCATTCTCCTAGATCCCCCTCTTCTGCTTCTTCCAATATGGGTGAGCCAAATGCGGTTGAACAAAGGACTATGTCCTATTATGCCCGTCAAAACTTGGACGAGACTCAATCTAGTGTTGTTCGCCCCGCTATTGCCCCCAATAATTTTGAGTTGAAGCCAAGCATCATCCAAATGGTACAACAATATGTACAATTTGATGGGCTTCAAGATGAAGATCCAAACGCGCATATTTCAAATTTCTTAGAAATATGCGATACTTTTAAAATTAATGGTGTATCCGATGATGCCATCCGGCTAAGGTTATTTCCATTTACATTGCGCACTAAAGCCAAGCAGTGGTTGGGTTCTCTACCAAGAGGATCCATCACAACATGGGCTCAAATGACGGAAAGATTCTTACGAAATACTTTTCGCCGGCTAAAACGGCTAAATTGCGCAATGATATCACTTATTTCTCCCAACTTGATTCGGAGATGTTATATGATACTTGGGAGCGTTTCAAGGAATTGTTTGTCGATGTCCTCATCATGCAATTCCGGATTGGTTACAAATCCAAACCTTCTATAACGGCCTAAATTCTCAAACTAGGCAACATATCGATGCGGCCGCCGGTGGAACGCTTAATAACAAAACACCGGCGGCCGCCCAAGAGCTTATAGAAGGTATGGCTTTGAATACCTATCAATGGAGTACACCTCGGTCTAAACCACCTAAACCGGCCGGGATGTATGAAATCGATACGGTTTCAAGTTTGTCTCTCCAGGTTGAGCAACTGCAAAAACAGATGAACGAGATGTCTGCTTCCTCGTCCAAATCTACCTGTGAGCCCCAATATTGGGAGCCTTCTACTATTGCCGAGCATGTGGATTACATGGGTAATCCGAATCGGCCACCTTATAATTCGGGTAATAATCTTGGCAATACCTATCACCCGGGTATAAGGAATCACCCCAACTTTTCTTGGAGTAATCCGGGGAATGCGGCGCGCCCGCCGAACACGATTCCACCCGGCTATTTTCCACTGCAAGCTCCCAAAGCTCCCAATCTCGAGGAGTTGTTCACCAAATATACGACTAGAAATGATGCTAACATCCGGAATCTCACCGGATCTCTTCGAAGTTTGGAGACACAAATTGGGCAAATCGCTAAAATGCTCTCCGATCGTCAACAAGGAGCGCTACCGGGCAATACAGAGCCCAACCCAAAGGAGCATGCCAAAGCCATCACCCTACGGAGTGGGAAGGAGGTAACCACTTCTCCAAATCCGGTTGATACATCTCCAATTCCGGTAGATACGGAGGTAATAATTTCTCCATCTTCTCCTCCGCCTAAGCCTTCTACTTTGAATAAACCAAAAGCTTATCAACCACCTCTTCCCTATCCATCTAGAATGCAAAAAGACCGGGTGGATGAACATCACGGTAAATTTTTGGACATGTTTAAACAAATCCAAATAAATCTACCGTTTTGTGAAATAATAGCACAAATGCCGAAATACGCCAAGTACCTCAAGGATCTTTTATCCAATAAAAAGAAACTTGAGGATATCTCCATGGTTCAATTGAACGCGGAGTGTTCGGCAGTTTTACTTAATAAATTACCTAAGAAATTACCCGATCCGGGTAGTTTCTCCATTCCCTGTTTGTTTGGTGATTTATTAGTAAAACGTGCATTAGCCGATCTAGGCGCCTCAATCAATTTAATGCCTTATTCTTTGGTTAAGAAGTTGGGATTAGGAGAACCTAAACCCACAAGAATGTGCATTCAATTGGCGGATCGGTCTGTCAAGCTCCCTATGGGGATCATAGAGGATGTGCTTGTCAAAGTAGACAAATTTATCTTTCCGGTAGATTTCATCATCTTTGACATCGAAGAGGACACCGAGGTCTCACTCATTCTCGGTTGCCCTTTCCTTGCCACCTCGCGCGCAATTATAGACGTTAGTAATGGGAAACTTCTCCTTAGAGTCGGAGATGAAGAAGTTACCTTTACTATTGACACGTCTATGAAAAACTCGCTCTCAAATGACGACTCATGTTATTATTTGGAGGCTTCTCCTGAAGAAGACTCTTTTCTTTTTTCTGAACCATCTTTATCTTCTATTGATCATGATGCCGATTTAGAACATTTAGATTTAATTGCTCATGAGAATAGTGATAATCTCTCGATCACGCACACACCTATTTTTGAACTTTTAGAAATTGGTAGTGATCGTTTGAAAACTTCTTATGATGAACCTCCCGCGCTAGAACTAAAACAATTGCCTGATCATTTAGAGTATTTATTTTTAGCGGAGGATTCAAAGCTTCCGGTTATTGTGTCGGCCTACTTGACCGATGAAGAAAAAATTAAATTATCTCATACTTTAAAACTTCATCGTCGCGCAATTGCGTGGAAGATCACGGATTTGAGAGGGATTAATCCCTCCTTTTGCACCCATAAAATTTTTTTAGAAGAGCACGCTCACAAAACCATTCAACGTCAACGCCGACTAAATCCTAACATGAAGGAGGTAGTCAAGGCCGAGGTCATAAAATTATTAGATGCGGGTATCATCTATCCAATTTCAGATAGCTCTTGGGTGAGCCCGGTCCAACTGGTGCCCAAGAAAGGAGGGTTAACGGTAGTGCCTAATGATAAAAACGAGTTAGTTCCTACTCGAACCGTTATCGGATGGCGGGTGTGCATCGATTACCGTAAATTAAATGATGCAACCCGTAAGGATCATTTTCCTTTGTCGTTTATTGACCAAATACTTGAACGGCTATCCGGGCACTCATTTTATTGTTTTCTTGATGGTCTCTCGGGATATTTTCAAATCCCAATCGCGCCCGAGGACCAAGAGAAAACAACCTTCACTTGTCCGTTTGGCACCTTCGCTTTTCAAGGATGCCTTTTGGTTTGTGCAACGCACCGGCAACCTTCCAAAGGTGTATGCTAGCGATCTTTGACGAATTAGTGGAGGATATCATGGAGGTTTTCACGGACGATTTCACAATTTTTGGAGATTCGTTTGATTTATGTTTGGCAAACCTTTCCCGTGTACTCCAAAGATGTGAGGACACGAACCTAGTTTTGAACTGGGAGAAGTGCCATTTTATGGTACGGGAGGGTTTGATCTTAGGCCATAAAATTTTTAGTAAGGGCATAGAGGTAGATAAAGCAAAAATTGAAACTATAGAAAAGCTACCTCCCCCTTCAAATGTTAAGGCCGTTTGTAGTTTTTTGGGGCATGCCGGTTTCTATCGCCGGTTTATTAAAGATTTTTCTAAAATAACTAAGCCCCTAACCCACTTGTTAGAAAAAGACGCGCCGTTCATTTTTGACGAAAATTGTTTGCGTGCTTTTTCTCTTATTAAAGAAAAATTGATTAACGCTCCTATCATGATCGCTCCCAATTGGGAGCTTCCATTTGAGATAATGTGCGACACTAGTAGTTTTGCCATTGGTGCGGTGTTAGGACAACGCATAAATAAAAACTTTCATCCTATCTATTATGCAAGCAAAACATTAACCGCTGCACAGGAAAATTACACGACCACCGAAAAAGAATTATTAGCCGTAATTTTCGCATTTGATAAATTCCGCTCATATCTCACCTTGTCTAAAATTATTGTTTTTACTGATCATTCGGCTTTGAGATATTTACTAGCAAAAACAGATGCAAAGCCGCGATTGATTAGGTGGATCTTACTACTCCAAGAATTTGATTTGGAGATTCGCGACAAGAGAGGAGCAGAGAACTTGGCGGCTGACCATCTTTCGCGGTTGGAGAACCCCAATTCGGGGGAGCTCATGGAGGAGGACATTGACGACACTTTCCCCGAGGAGCGCCTTCTCACCATTCATAAGGTAATCACCCTCCCCACTCCTTGGTTCACCGATTTCGCAAATTATCTTGTTGCGAGATTCCTCCCGAATGGTTTTTCTTATCAAGAAAAGAAGAAATTCTTTTCTGATTTGAAAAATTATTTTTGGGAGGATCCCTTCCTTTTTCGTGTTTGCGTAGACCAAGTAGTGCGGAGGTGTGTTTCTCATGAGGAAGGCACACAAATTCTAAAGCATTGTCATGAGGGACCCGCCGGTGGGCACTATAAAGCTAATCGGACGGCTCAGAAGGTACATGAAGCGGGCTTCTATTGGCCAAGCATCTTCAAGGATGCTCACGCCCATGTAAGTCGTTGTGAACAATGCCAACGCTCAGGTAATATTTCCTGCCGCGATGAAATGCCATTAAATACATTTTTAGAAATAGAAGTTTTTGATTTATAGGGGATCGACTTTGTTGGACCGCTACCAACATCCTATGGAAATAAATATATTTTGGTAGAGGTCGACTATGTGTCACGGTGGGCGGAAGCGCAAGCCTTCCCCACTAATGACGCCCGAGTCGTGACCCAATTTCTCAAAAAACTATTTTCACGATTTGGAGCACCGCGGGCAATAGTTAGTGATAGGGGCACCCACTTTTGTAACGCACAATTCGCTAAGGTTTTGTCTAAATACGGCGTTACACATAGGTTAGCCACCCCCTATCACCATCAAACAAGAGGCCAGGTAGAAGTAGTTAACCGTGAAATCAAACGAATTTTAGAGAAAACGGTTTCTACTAGTAGGAAGGATTGGTCGGTCAAGCTTGATGATGCTCTATGGGCTTATCGGACCGCGTACAAGACCGCTATCGGTTGTACGTCGTACCGATTGGTCTATGGGAAAGCATGTCACTTACCGCTTGAGCTTGAGCACCGCGCCTTTTGGGCGCTTAAATTTTTAAATCTATATAAAAATTTGTCCTCCGAGCTTCGGAAATTCCAAATTAACGAGCTCGATGAGTGGCCCTCCTTATCCTATGAAAGTAATAAACTTTATAAGGAGCGCATAAAATTTTATCATGATAAAAAAATTAAGCACCCTAAAGATTTCAAACCGGGAGACCATGTTCTCCTCTATAATTCGCGCCTCCGACTTTTTCCGGGCAAACTCAAGTCCCGATGGTCCGACGCTTTTATTGTAAAAGAGGTGTGGCCCTATGGGACAGTTCTTATCTCGCACCCGGAACAAGGCGAATTTAAAGTGAATGGGCACCGGTTGAAGATATTCCTTGCCAGCCATACTACTAATGAGTACCGGGAGGAAATTAACCTCCCGAACCCATAAATGAGTGCCCCGCTTTGGTCGAGCTCAACGACCATAAACAAAGCGCTTGTGGGAGGCACCTCATGCTTATCTTTTCTTTTTATTTTTAATTTTATTTAAATTTTTGCAGGTTTGAAGGACATTTTTTTCGGCGTGACGATCGACGGAGTTGAGCGTCAAGTCTACGTGTTTCTTCAAGTCGGTAACTTTTGATTTATTATCGTTTATTTGAATCTTTTTTAAAAAAATAAAAATAAAAATAAAATTAAAACATTAATTTTTTTCCCTGCCCGTACACGCCTCTGTCACGGGCGTGACCTATGGGTCACGGGCGTGACAGAGCCGTGTTGAGTTCGTCGAGCGAAACCCGAGAGTGGTTTCGTCGAACGCAGTGTTTCGTTCGTCTTTCGGTACTATCACGGGCGTGACCATCAAGGGTCACGCGCGTGGCTAGCCCGAAACGTCGTTCGACGAAATGACGCTGGAAAACTTCACTTCCTGCCCAGTCATGGCCGTGACAGTTAGTGGCACGCCCGTGCCGCTGGCAAGTCACGGTCGTGACTCGCCCAAAACAAAAACAAAAAAAAAGAAAAAGAAAAACAAAATGTTTTTTTATTCACGTTTCAGATACACGCCCCAGGGTCCCAGGCGTGAACCTGGGCCGTGTCGTCGAATCCGAGGCGTGACCCCGGGTCAATGCCTCGGATTCCTTTGCGTTACTTTTTTTAATGAGACACGCCCCAGGTCACGGGCGTGACCTGGGGCGTGGCCTGGGAATCCAATGACAGCGCATTGGATTCCTGTATCGGGCACGCCTTACACGCCCAGAGTCACGGGCGTGACTCTGGGGCGTGACCAGCGACTCTGAGGCTGGCAGCCTCGGATTCCTTATCTTTTTGTCCCGTACTTATCACGCCCCATGTCACGGGCGTGACAGGGGGGCGTGACCAACCCGAAAACCCTATAAATAGGGATTTTCCCCCTCTTCTTCCTCCACACCATCCAACCCTTCTCTTCTCCCTTTGCTAACCCGAATCCTTCCTTCTTCTCCCTTCTTCCAAAATGCCTCGCCACCACCCTCGCTCCACCGCTTCCTCCTCCGAGGACCCCGCGGATCCCGCCGCAGTGGAAGCCATGCTCCTATTTCAGAACCAGACCCAGCAGGAGCGCAGCGAGTCCCTACGCGCCAAACCCCTTGGCGTGTTCCGCATTTTAGATTAGGCGATCCTCGCCACATTTGGAGCTGCGGATTTGTTACGAGGATTTCTATCCACCCCTGGATGGAGTTCCCTCTTCTCTATTTCCGAGCATGCCTTTCTTGAACTCATCGTTGAGTTCTTGGCTTCATTCGAGTTCCACTGGGCGGCCAATGACGACTTCATCGTCTTTCGCATAGGTGGGATGGTACATCAGCTCACCATCCGCCAGCTCAATGTCGTCATGGGCTTCTGCTCGGAGGCTTTTTCCAAATCTCCCGCCTATCTCGATTTAATTACTGATTTCCCGACCGATGTCAACCTTCTCGCCTTTTGGGCGGAAATCAGTATTGACACCGCCCCCTATACCCCAAAGATATCCAAAGACAGCCAACTCATTTCTCCCACCTTACGTTTTCTCCACAACATCCTTACCTTCACTATTTCTGGTCGTGGCGATAGCCACGGGGTGGTGACTCGGGCAGACTTACTATATTCATATAGTATGTTTTACCGGGTCCCCCTCAACCTTGGTTATCTGCTCGCAATTTTCTTTCGGCACCAGGCCGAAAATGCGAGGTTGGGAGCAGTGCACGGCGGGAACTTCATCACTTTCCTCGCGAAGCAGCTCGGCATTTGGGATGCTCTTCCACGCCTCAGCTGCGTCCAGACATCGCAGGTCATCCAGTTCCAAACCCTTCAGGCCCTCAGCTTAGCGCGACGACGTGATGGAGAGTTTGAGGCTATTCCCCCCGCAGTCGGTGGTGGAGATCTTGACCTTGATTACGGTGCCGGACCCAGTGGCATTATTCACTCTCCCCACATTCCTCCACCACCGCAGGACCCTTCTTCCGAGCCCGGCCCTCAGAGCTATTGGGATTGTCAGTTTGCGTCTCTTCACACACGCTTAGATACGATGCAAGCCGATTTTGACGCTCGATTTGTGAGTTTTGACAGTCGATTTACCACGCTAGCGACAAATCAAGCCTCCTCCATGGCACGTATTGAGCGTGAGTTTTCAGACCTCCGGACGCACTATTAGGAGCCGAGGCAGCATAGCGATGAGGATTAGCCTGCTTTCTTTTTCTTTGGGATTGTAGTCCGCCCCATTGTATCTTTTTTTATCATTTTATTTTCCCTTATCATGTATCTTTGTTTTTTATTAAAATAAAAAAAATGTTTTGCTTCAGCTTTGTCTTCCAGGTACATTTTGGTGCTGCATGACCCGCTTCAGGGAAGTCTCCTATCTTTTCTCTTTATTTATTTATTTTTCATTAGGGACAATGTCTTATTTAAGTATGGGGGTATAGTTTTCTAGCAAAACATACAAAATTTTTTTATTTTTTATTATTATTTTTTTTTACAAAAAAAAAATTTCCAAAAAATAAAAAATTAGGGTCAATTTTTAAATTAGAGAAATCTTTATTTCTATATTTACTCACTTGCGAAATCCTTAGTATTCGACTTTTACATAGTGTTTAGAATATTTTGATGCTTTAATTGAATTTTGAATTTTGTAGTATAACTGTTGGCTATGCTGTGTTTCTAGTTAAGTGCACATGTTAGTAGAATTGGAGTAGAATTAAATATTCAGCATACAATTAGAATTTTCTTTTTCTGAATGCGTAGAAATAGTTTATTTTACTTCTACTTGGAAACCGGTAAAATCTAAAAATAATTTAGGAGAGTGTGTAGAAGTTTACTAGAGAGATATTTCGCGGATCAAGAAAGAGGTATTCTTTCTCGATGTCTAGAACTTGCCCTCTAGCTATTCTCAAGACTTTGCATAGGTTAAACTTATTAGTATGAAAAGGATTTAGGCATTTCTTTTGGCTAGTTTGAGCCTTTGTACCCTTACCTAACGTTTTACCCTTGCTAAGCCAATTTGAGCCTATACCTTTCCTTTTTTATAGCTCCACCAACACTTTACCAAAGCCTAAAAAGCATCCTAATTACACATCTAAAACCGAGCTTGAAATTATAGATAAAAGGAGTTTATGTGTGATTAGGAGCCATTTTATTTTGGTGGCTTTTGATTTTTATACAAGAGTTGTTCTATTTTTCACTTCTACTCTAGAAAAAAAAACCCAAAAACAAAAAAAAAGAAGAAAGAAAAAAAGAGGAAGTTGAAAAAATAATCAACATATTGAAAAGAAAAAAAACAAAGGAATTGGCGGAGTTCTTTTCAATTTATTTCTTTTGTGCAAACTCTCTTTAGGTTTTTGTGTGTCTACCCATCACATTCATCTTTGTTTTTTTTCAAACCAAAAAACCTAAGACTACATTCCAACCTACTTAAGTCCTACTGATTCGTGCTTATAAGTTAACCTAGTGTCGTGGTTAGAGTGTGAAAGGGCAAGCCTATGGCCATCGACATTGATGGATTTCTTTGGAGGGTATCCCGATCTTCGATTTGTGCAATGTTATCTTAGCAAACACGCTACTTTCTCCCTAAACGTGATTCGAAGATTTATCGTGTTTCCATTCTTGAAGTAAAAATAATAAGTGGAAACACATTTTAGAAAATTAAAAAACTTATTTGTATGCTGAGTAGGTTTTTCTACAATAATAACTACAAGCATAGACATAAGACTTCACATTCTACTCCTTATGTTCAATTTTCATTTTTAGCGCTAATATTTTTCTACTCTCCACGAGAAGTTGTTTGCTCGGGACAAGCAAACGAGTAAGTATGATGGTATTTGATAACTCTAATTTTGTCCATGTTTTTATATTATTTCTATTTAATAATTAATTAGTTTATAATTATATTTTGTAATTTTATTATTGAATTTTTCTAATTTCTTATTTCAGGGCAATCTGGTCTGCAAATTTCAATTTGGAGTCTATAGGGTTGACCAGGAGACAAAACTAGACAAAAGCAGGAAAATTTCAAATGTACACGCCAAAGTCACAGGCGTGACCGACAAGGTCACGGGCGTGACCGACAAGGTCACGGGCGTGACATACTGGCGTGAAACCGGCGCGTGGAAGAGCTTTTTGCCACGTCAATTAAAAGTACACGCCCTCAAGACATGGGCGTGACACTTATCACACGGGCGTGTACATCAGGCGTGACATCCAGTACTTTGTCCAGACTTCCAGCGATCTGCAGTTTCTATTTGCACAGCACGTCATGGGCGTGACACATTTGGCACGGGCATGCCAAACCCCGTGACAGCCCGCCGTGCCAACTTAATGTTGTAGTTTCAGGCACTGGGAGTTTTCTCAAGACAGGCCCAAGGTCACGGGCGTGACTATGGGCGTGACCCTTCCAACAACGGCCGGAGTTATTCTCGCCGTTTCTGCTTCCTGCCGTTTTTCTACAACCGTCAATACACGCCCTAGGTCACGGGCGTGACCTAGTGGCGTGACCCTCCAATTAACGACTTTTGGCGGTTTCGCGCCAACGTTCAGAGGACTTGAAGACGACGGTTCCGAGACCGACACGCCCTTGGTCACGGGCGTGACCTAGGGGCGTGACCACCCAGCAACTTTTTCTATAAATTCCAGGCAGCTTCAGATGCTCAGGAGGAGATTTTGGGGAGCTTAATTCTATTTTCTTTACTATTTTTCCTGCATTTTCAATTCATAGTGTAGCCTTTATTTTCAAGTCATGTCTTTCTTTATGCTTTCATGTAATTCTCCCATCCTGATGAGTAGCTAATTTCCCAATTAGCACTTGATCATGATGAACTTTGGAATGGAATAAAATTCTTATTTTTGTCTCAAATTAGCAAGCATTCTATTTTCTAAACTTTGATTTATCTTTGATTTAAATTTTCTTCGAATTCATAAGTTACACATTATGTTTATTCGAGCTTAGATTCGTATCCTAGATTTACCGAGAGGTTGTGGATATGAGTAGATCACTCAAGTATAAAGAGAATTTCTTGCACCCCTCGAGAGAGGAACGCAAAATTCTTCCGCCTTGGAGTCAACTCCATTAGTGAGGTTCACCGCCTAAAGCAAGCTTAGGTCTTTCGACTGGCCGAGAGGCCTTAATCGATCTACCTAAGGTTAGTCGAGTGCGTATTCTCGAGAGAGGCGCTTCGTAGCTTTGGAACCTCCGCGGTTGAAGTTAATAATTTAGATGCTTATGCTCTTTAATTTCTTGGATTTTATTCTAGCTCAAAGGGATTCCAGATCAAGTGCTAGCCTTTTATTCATCAAATTTCTCCTCTTAATTTAACATTTGTTTTTATTTTTGCAAAAACCAATTTTCCGATCGATAAAATAATAGTTCTTCCTTGTGAGTACAAATACTCAATGGTCCCCGAGTTTAAATACGATATTTCCTATACTAAATTTCGATAGGTGCACTTGCCTCGTTGAGAGTTTAGTTTGGATATTTTTCAAAACTTATAAAATCTTCTTCAGGTCTTAAGGATGCCCGTCTTCGAGCTGATCCTGGGCATGACTTGGTTACAGTGGAATCATGCCCAGATTGATTGTCAAGCGAAGAGGATCACCGTGAGGCACGGGGACTCTATCATCATCATCGAAGGTATAAGACCTGCCTCACGTATACCCTTATCTTCAGTACAGGCCTTTAAGGCCTATTTACAGGGGGAGGAGGTCTACGAGGTGCTGTTTGACATGGCGGAGGCCACGAATTCTATATCGAATATCTCGGTGGTGCGGGAGTTTGAGGACGTCTTTCCAGAAAAATTACCTGAATTACCCCCGCGCAGGGAGTAGGACTTTCAGATACAGCTTGTGTCGGGGGACAAGCCAGCATCCAAGGCACCTTACCAGATGGCCCCAAGGGAGTTGACAGAGTTTCGGAGCCAGCTTCAGGAGTTAGTGGAAGCCGGATTTGTCCGGCCAAGCTCTTCACCATGGGGAGACCCAGTATTGTTCGTCAAAAAGAAAGACAGGACTCTCAGATTGTGCATCGACTACCGAGCACTAAATCGGCTGACGGTCCAGAACACCTATCCACTGCCAAGGATAGACGAGCTATTCGACCAGCTGCAGTGAGCGCAGTTCTTTTCTAAATTAGATTTGAGGTCGGGATACTACCAGCTTCGAATTCGAGAGGAGGACATTCAGAAGACTGCTTTTAGTAGTATATATGGTTTATTTGAGTTTACTGTGATGCCCTTCGGGCTCACCAATGCCCCATCAGCATTCATGACCCTCATGAACCAGGTTTTCAAAGAGTATCTAGATGTGTTTGCCATTGTGTTTATCGATGACATCCTCATCTACTCGAGAACGGAGGAGGAGCACACTCACCATCTGACACTGACTCTACAGAGACTGTGGGAGAATCATTTATATGCAAAGTTGAGTAAATGTCAGTTCTGGCTGAAGGAGGTGGGCTTCTTAGGCTATATTATCAGTGGAGCCGGGATTGCAGTGGATCCGACAAAGATTCAGGCAACTCGAGATTGGCCGCAGCTGAAGACAGCCACTGACGTACGAAGTTTCCTAGGGCTTGTCGGTTACTATCGAAAGTTCATGGAGGGATTCTTTCGAATTGCACTACCGCTCACATCCTTGACGAAGAAGAAGGTACCTTTCGTGTGGACCCCGCAGTGCCTGGCAGCTTTTCAGGAGCTGAAGGATCGACTAACCTCGACTCCCATTCTTATTCTCCCCTCGGGGAGGGAAGGATTTCAGGTCTACACTGATGCTTCCTACCAGGGTATGGGAGTTGTACTGATGCAGAAGGGCCATGTGATTGCATATGCATTTCGCCAGTTGAAGAAGCACGAACAGAACTTTCCGGTGCACGACCTTGAGATGGGGGCGGTCGTTTTTGCTTTGAAGGTCTGGCGCCATTATTTTTATGGAATCCACTGTGACATCTACTCCGACCACAAGAACCTAAAATATGTGGACCCGCAGAAGGAACTGAACATCAGGCAGAGGCGCTGTGTGGAGTTCCTAGCAGATTATCAGTATGAGATGCACTACCATCCAGGGAAGGCAAACGAGGTGGCTGATGCGTTGAGCCGGAGAGCCGCCTTTTCCGAGGCTGGGCCCCAGGTTATGTCTATGGAGCTGGTGAGGAGATTGGAGGATATGCACATCACACTAGTGTCATACGAGGACTCCGAGATTTACATGGAGTATTTAGCTGCGGTGAGTGCTACCGACGATATCCGGGACCGAGTCAGAGAGGGACAGAGGCGAGATGTCAAATTGGAGCCGATATTCTGGGCCTTAGAGAATGGTGTAGTAGGGGATTACACGATGAGGGATGGTGTGGTATGCTTTAGAGGTCGGACTTATATACCGGAAGGAGGCCAGGTTCGGGAAGATATTATGGCGGAGGCCCACCACAACAGATACTCGGTGCACCCGGGCATCACGAAGATGACTGTACATTTTGAAGAAGACTATGTACTGGCCTGGCATGAAGAAGGATATCACTCGGTTTGTGACCCACTGCGAAGCTTGCCAGCTAGTGAAGGCAGAGTGCAAAAACCCCGCGGGTTTGTTGCAACCACTCCCGGTACCAGAGTGGAAGTTTGAAGACATCGCGATCGACTTTATTCACGGACTTCCCCGATCACGAACGGGAAATGACTCGATTTGGGTCATCGTCGATCGGTTGACAAAGTTAGCCAGGTTCATTCCGATCAGGAAGGATGACGCTGTGGGAGTGTTAGTACGGAGATTTTTGGAGCAGTTCGTTCGATATCACGGCATGCCCAAGACAATCATGTCAGATCGGGATGGCCGGTTCACTTCCAGGGAGTGGAGATCCGTGCAAGCTTACTTAGGCACGCGATTGACCTTCAGCACCGCATTCCACCCGCAGACGTATGGGCAGACAAAACGCACCAACCGGACGCTGGAAGATCTTTTAAGGCTATGCATTTTGGACCGCGGGGAACCATGGGAGAAGCTCTTACCCCTGGTCGAGTTCTCGTATAACAACAGTTACCAGTCCAGCATCAGGATGGCGCCTTACGAAGCCTTGTATGGAAGGAAATGTTGGACCCCGCTTTCTTGGATTCAGTACGGAGATCCGAAGGTGTTGGGATCTGAATTTGTTGAAGACACCGAGGTTTAGGTGAGGCTGATCAGGGACAGGATGTTAGAGGCGCAGAGCAGACAGGCTAAGTACTATGACGCCCGACATCGGCAGGTGGAGTTCTGGGTGGGTGACCGAGTCTTTTTGAAGATCCGGCCCATGCATGGAGTCACGCGGGTGCGTGGTTGGAGGAAGATGCACTGCCCTAGATACATGGGCCCTTACAGGATCCTGGAGCAGATCGGGCCCCTATCCTACAGGCTGGAGTTGCCACCAGAGCTGGCAGCTCTACACGATGTCTTCCACATTTCCTCGCTGAGGAGGGCTCTGCTACGCCCGGAGCAGCAAATTTTGACCACCGAAGGGTCGGTAGCTTCAGACCGGTCAGTTCGTTTGGAGCCGGTTAGGATCGACGACCGAGGAGTACGGTTCTTGCGTCACAAGAAAGTCCCATTAGTCAAGGTCCTGTGGAGGAAACACAGCCAGGAGGAGCATACCTGGGAGCCGCAGGACCTGATGCAACAAAGATACCCAGAGCTGTTCAGTCAGGTATACCTCACAAACCCCTCAAGATGTTTAAATTATTTTCCTGCTATAAACTAGTAAGGGCTGCTTTAGGCAGGTAGAGGCTTATTTTTTGTTTATTGGGGGCTTATCTTTTGTTTATGGGGATCTTGGCTTCATCAATTGAGTGAATTGGTCATAGATTTAGGTTTCCCTTAAAACCTAATTTAACAAACATGGCGTCGTAATGGGATGTTACGAGTTTCTTTCTTCGGTGGAAATTCCCATTGGCTTAACCTTGATTTCGGGGACGAAATCTTTGTTTTGTTTATTGGGATTTGTAACATACCATTTCCAACTATACCCTAGGAGTGGTTTTGTCCATGGCTAGGTCATGACAAACCCTAGGAAGCCAGAAATGGGCCAAGAGATAGGAGACAAAGTGTGGAAAATCATCATGGTCTGCAAATAGTAGAACTCTGAACAATGGTTTAGGATGACCATGGGGCTACACCTTGACCCCAAGACCCTACCACAACACCCTTAATACCTTGGGAGGCCCATTAGAGCCAAAGGACCCACTGGGGTAAATCAAAGAGACTCAGTTGACCAAAGTCAACCCTAACCCAAAATGGGTCAAACTAGCCTACTTAGGGTCAATTGACCTACTCCTAGCCTAGAGGACCCCACCTATGCCATCCTAACCCTAAAGTTAAGTCAAGGGGTCACTAAGGACACATTGGGGTCAGCCCTAGAAGCCAAGTTGACCCAAGTCAACTCAAGCCCCTAATCTGGTCAAAGTGCCCTTATTAAGGGTAGGTGACCTCTAAAGTGTAAGGTAACCCTACAAAACCACAAATAGGCCTTAGGGGAGGCCAATGGGTCACCAAGGACCCAATGGGGTCAACCCATATGATCGAATTGACCCAGGTCAACCCTAACTTAAGCCAAGTCAAACATAGCCCAAATGGGCTAACCCAAGCCCAAGCCACTTCTTCCTTGGGCTAACCTCACTTTCATGATCATCATGACTAAGTGGGTTGCACATATCCTATGGTGTTGACCAGTCAACATGGGTGACTAGGAGAGATAAGGGAGCTTCCCTTCATGTTAATGGTGGAGAGAGAAGATGGGGGAGAGGAAGGGAAGAGTGGGAGCCGGCCAAAGGGAGGCCAACAACCACTTTTAATGGCTGCAATCAACTCCTCTAGGGAAGAGGAGTTGATTCCAGCCGTTTCCCGGCCACCAAGGGGTAGATTCAGCCCTCCTCCACTCAACCCGAGCCACACCATTAATGGTGTTTAAGTGCATTGAAGAACCAGCCGCCCCCCTCCCCAATTGCCCATTTAAACACCATCAGTGGGCAGAGGGGAACATTTTTGAGCTTTTACCTTGAGGAGATAGGCCGTCCCACTGTGCTGTTGCAGAATACGAGCGCCGCTGCCGTCGACAATGGCATCCCGCCGCTCCTCCCGCATTCAGGCCGCCAGGAAGGTCCTCCCCCTCTCCTTAACTCACAGGTAGATCATAGGTCACCTTAGGTTAAAGGTTCGGGCTCAATTGAGCTCGATCCAAACCATGATTTTCATGGTTTTTCGGCAAAAAAACATCCTACTAGAACCGCCGGAAAACACCTCTCCGGCGGCTGAGCCGCCGCCTGGCGAAAGCCACCACCTCAATGGAGGTGGTGGTGGCGGTGGCCGGCCGGGGAAGGGGCTGGATCGCCGGTGGCAGATCTTGGAAGCTGCTCCAGGCGGGATGGATCCTGGCCGACGACTCAAGGAAGAAGACGATGGGATCCCGTCGAATGTGCGCCAAGATTCGTGCCTATTTGATTTTAAACTATAGGAAATATTTTTGTATTAATGTGATTTATGTCAAAGATTTTGATATTATTGGTTTTACATTTTAAAAATACATAGGCTCACCTGGTGGAAAAACCTTCAACATGAAAGTTTTAGTCCTTTGTGTCTACGTTATTTTAAAATTGGTTTGAACCCATTTGGGTGCATGGGCTGACCAGGGCACCCATTTTGGTGGGACATATACTTAGGGCTAGATAGTCATTAAACAGAGTGCCCACACATCATCCCTGGTCCAAATCAATTGAACTTTTGGCAGGGAGTCTAACCTAGCTATACCTAGGGACTGCCCAAAACTCAGAATTTTTGGAGACACTTTGCCTAAAGTGTTTACTTTTATTTAATAATTCTAGGGTAATTTAATAAGTGGTCAAATGACCTCCAAACCCTCCCAAATTTTGGAGAGTGGTCCCTAGCATCTAGACCTAGTTCTGCATAACATTTTAACTCATTTGGATATGTTTTGGTTAGGGAATCACCAAATCCTAGTTTGGCATTAAGGAGGTTTTTTTGTTCACAAGTGCACTATGGACTTAGGGTGGTCCCCTCCCCTCAACAGAGGCTGTGGTTTTGGACACTGACTTGGCATGGCCAATGCCACCCCCTTAAGGAAAATGGGATGATTTAGGCTTGATTTACCCTACGGTCCAACCTCAAACCCTAAGGAAGGACTTTTGAGGGTTGTGAAGGATATTGGGCAAATGCCCTTGTATAGCTTTGGAAACCCAGTAGAATTCAGGGTAATGTATCCTAAGTTCTGTGGTAGGAACCTTAGAGGAGTTGGAGTAAGGTAGACCTCTCAAAACCCTAACCCTAGTTTTAGGGTAGGAGCACAATTTGAAGATTCAGCCACTAACCCTTCCCCAAAAGTTATGAAACTTGGGTAGTGTAGGTTTTAGGCCATCTAGAACCCATGGTAATTTCTCCAGAATTTTATGGATTTTATTCCTAGTACTTCATTTGTAAATTACCAAAAGGCCCAAAATGAAGTTTGATTTTCTAATGGTTATTCTATGCATTTGAATCTAATGAAACTTGGTCAGAATATCTTAAAGGCCTAAGTGAACATCCCTGAATTTTATTATAATTTTTACTTGAGTTTATTTAGTACTTCCTTCACAAGTTTTGGAAAGGGGTTTGTTAGAATAAAATTAATTAATGATGATTTATCTGTTGCAAAATCATGAGAATTAGTTTTTGATGTTTTCAGGCAAAAGAGTACTTGTAGAAATTTATTTATAATTTTTAGAGGTCTGTTTATAGAACTTTCTTTACAAAACCCTAATTTTGAGAATTGGATATTTAGTTAATTCAGGAAATAATTCTTTCAAAACAATTATGAAACTTTACTTGGAGGTTTGTTGTGCCCTTATAATCATCCTGGAATTTTATCTGAATTTTTGGAAGTATTTTTGTTGTACAACCGCTTTAAATGATTTATTATGGAATAAGTTTGAAATACAAATTTAAGGGCTTAAACCTTGCTGACAAATTGGGAGATTCTGGATTTTTAGATGAATATTCATTTTGCATTTAACATAAATTTAGTGGAATTGTATCTTGTATAAAACTTGTACTTCATGCTCAAACTTGGAACTTTTGGTTAGTAGAATAAATAAATAAATTATCAGTTAAATTATGAAAATTAGGAAATTATGGATTCAGACTACAAATGCCAATATAGACCTCCAATAATTATTATATGAGTACTGGATGATCATTTGGTATACTTCCCCTTTTGCGATTCATATAGCTTAAGTGGTCTGCATTTAGTAAAACTGCAGGAAATCATTCGGGATATGAATTAGAGCACATGTGTTGGGTTTTGTTGGTTTGTTGGAAGGATAATTAAAATTAGGTGCATCATTGGAAGATAAAATGAGTAGGGTGTTGTTTTGGCTAGGGTTTAGAGGCGCTCGGGTCCAACGAAAGATCGTCCTCCCCGAGGTGAGGTAGAGTCAAATCACTCTAGGATTAGCCTATCGTAACATGAGAAAGTATGGTTAAGGGGGATCAACCAATAATAATAATAAGTACCTTGCGAAAGGGAACGCTGGGCGTAATCCCAACATAGTTCCTAGTGCCCCTTGAGAGCCCTTCACAAGGAATACCGGGGGCAGTCCTGGGTTAACGTAAACTGTTTTAACAAGCTGAAAAGAGTAACTTAGTAATTAGGGTTGCACCTTTCACAAACACTGATAGTACCGGAAGATAGCTGGGAGCTTCGGCTCGGATGGTTAAAAGACGGACTTTGGGTCCGGGGAGCTTCAGCTCGATTGTTTGAGACGGACATTTTGGTCCAGGGAGCTTCGGCTCGGTTTTTGATTTTCCTAAATTTGCATGTGCATAAAAGGAAGGAAAAATTAAGGTGGTGGGTCTTCGGTATTGGAGGGTCGATGCACTAACGCCAATACATTGACTCGGCAAGTGTGGTTAGCACTTCGCCAACAGAAGTCCGGTGCGCCAGCCGGCAAGAGTACGCAGGAGTCCGCTTCGTGCACCAAGCGTTGAGGCATATGATAGGTCTGACCGGTAGTGCTTTACTAGTTTAGAGGTGGGAGAGGCCTAACCCACCACTTCCGTCTGCCACTACGGAGGTATCCTAGGAGGTTACGACTCCAGAAAGGGGGAACTAAAGGTCTGTGTGCACAGAGTCGGGTGTGTGTGTTGTACTTGCATGTCCATCATACCCACTTGCATGTCATAGCATAATCGATTCATTTAAACCCTGACACCTAATTTATAAGTGGAATGGGACGCTTATACATTAGGACATGCAAAATGACCCCTTGGTCTATGAGCTTGTGTGTGCAAGTTTATAAATTAAGGTCAATATATATATATATATATATATATATATATATATATATATATATATATATATATATATATATATATATATATATTTATATATTGTTGTTTGATAACCGACACCCCAACGTATAAATTGGTATGAGACATTTTATACGATGAGAGCCTTGCATAAAACCCCTTGGCTTATGTGTTCTCACATAAGTGAAGGTTAATTTTCATATTTCATCTTATTGTCAATATCTATTATAGAATTGCTAGTATAGGTCCGCTGCCATCTATTTTGATTATTCTCCACCTTCAAGTCCTCCCCTTTCTTCCTCTCCGCTAGGTGCCTAGGAGCCATGGGGGAAGGGGTGGGGGATGATAGGACTTAGTCTTTTAGACTAACGGTTTTCGAACCGCATCATTTTAGGGGATCGTGGAGCCCAGCATGAAGGAGCAGCCCCAGAGACTGGTGCTCTTGGAGGTGGGGCAGTCTAGCTCCGGAGTTCATACAGCCGGGACCGTGAGTCTCGACCTTGAGTAGATTTTCTGTTTTTACTTCCGCATGAGTGACTTGTAGTGAGGACATGATGTACCGGGCATAAGCCCGTATTTTGCTACTCTGATGTATTCTTCTGTGGAAACTCCCTTCGTGGAGATATATTTACTATGATATGTGATTTTCTGTGGACTGCCAATCTGCATTTACTTTATTGTGCTACTTTTTTGTGATCGATTTGGCCGGCAGAATCAGCGCTTTGTGGTGATGACCCTTCAGGCCGTGAAGGAGTCACCGCAAAACAGCGGTTCTGGGCCTAAGACCCCGGTATCGAAAAAAGGGGGGGGGGTCTTACACCTAGAGTGTAGGCTAAGTCCTTAGAATCAACATCACATGGACTAGTTTTCAACAGACTGCTAGAGACTCAAGCTAGACTATGTCGACACCAGAAGACTTGTGCCGACACAACTGTGTCGACACCAGAAGCAATTATGTCGACACTTCGGAAATGCTGTGTCGACTCCAGAAGCCAGACTATGTCGACACACAGAATATCTGTCGACACCAACTATGTCGACACCAACAACAAGATTGTGTCGATACATAGAAGACTTGTGTCGACACAGAGAACATCTGTCGAAACCAACTATGTCGACAACATAGCCAGATTGTATCGACACACAGGACTTGTATCGACACACAAAATATCTGTCGACATCAACTGTCTCGACACCAAAAGCAATTGTGTCGACACACAGGACTTGGGTCGACACACAGATCATCTATCGACATCAACTGTATCGACACCAGAATCCATTGTGTCGACACACAGGACTTGTGTCGACACATTCCACAGAAGCTATGTCGACACCAGAAGCTAAAGAAGAACTGTTGACTCAGCTCGACGAAGTAAAAAACTGAGCTCGACGAATTCTTTGCAATCATTTACAATTGGCAGAATTAATTAAGGCTTAATTAAAGGTTATTATAGCTACCAGAATTAATACTATATATTCTTATGAATATAGCCGTTTGGAGGCTGCATTAATTATGGATTAAATCAGAATTTAATGCTAATTGATTCCCAAAATAATACCATTCTCGGGAAGAATTCAACCGTCTTCAAGATAAATGAATTCAAAGAGAAGGGAATAACAAGAAACACAGACACTAGAGAACAGACAGGGAATAGATACACAGTGAAGGCTTTCCATTTTACAGAAAAGGAAGAACTCTGCATCAATCAATACTCACAGAGTTCTTCATCTGCTTCAGGCTTCTCAAGAGACACACAATCAATATCAGTCTAAGAAGCTTGCAAAGACATCATCAATCTGAAGGCCTATCACCCTGAAGCAAAGCTCCATCTTCCTGAACCATTCAACATCTCAGGGGGAGCCCTTTGCTAACGTCATATCCACTTAAGTCTTCTCAGTTGTACATTGAGAAAGAGAAGACAAAATCATCTCTCATCCCCCCACTGTATAAAGGGTTATAAGTCCCTTCAAAAGTTAACCCCCTTTGGTTGCAAGTCTCCTGATCAAAAGACTTGAGGATTGGACTTTGAGCACCGGATCAAAAGCTCATTGGTGTTAGGCACCTGATCAAAAACATGAGTGGATTCCTACCAGGGTGGTAGAAGAGTGGATGTACCCAAGCGGAACCACTATAAATTTCTTGTGTTGTCGGGTAGCTCTTTTCTTTTGTTTCTTGCTGTGGTTGTGCTAGTTAGGATAACTGTGTTTGTGCTTTAATTTAATTCCTGTAGCACTAGGACTAGATTAAAGTAGTTGAAAATTTTATAAAACCCTAAATACTCTTTTTACCCCCCCCCCCCCCCCCCCCCTCTAGCGTATTCCAGATCTAACCCCTCACTTTCATATACCGTATCTACCTAAAGGAAAACCTCACGCTCACCGCACACTCGCGGGAGAGGGATTCCTATGTAAAAGGAAGAAGACTTCACATGTACAAGTTAAGAATAATTACCCATTGCATTCTCTTTGGTGCCATGCCAAAGATCTGGACGGATGAAAGTGACTGCAACGACCTTACCACCACAGATCCGGACTTAGCTTGCGAATCGGGGCTTTAGAACATCAACAACGGCGAGATTTACCCTCTGACACCGCTGCTCCTCCTCCAGGTTAATCTGGCCAACTCCAAATCCAGAAGAAAATGAAGTGAAAACGGCCAAACCAGGTATATAAACCAAGCTACCCCCGCGTGGTACCTTATTTCAATGCCACGTTTCGAGCTCAACCGCCAAAACTCTCCAATCAGAGGCCGACACGTGGACAGCACCGTTTCGGATACTCTACCACCGCGCGATAGTATTCTAATGTCGCGTGATAGACGACGGTGGTTATGACAAGACGCTGGTCGCTATCGTCGCGGGATAACTTCTACTGCCGCGTCGTAGGATCCCGAGAACCAAATCAGTTAAATTGACCCCGTTGTCGCCAGCAGTGGCACTATCGTCGGGCGATAGTTTCCCGAGGGCTTTGCCAGATTAATTCCCCTGCTACCGTCGCACGATAATAACTTTTCATCGTACGGTAACATCTTTCTCGAGAGCTCGATGTTCTCTCAAGAACTCAATGTGTTTGACGCAAACCCTAGAGCTACCGCCGCATGGTAGCTAGCTACCTCCGAGCGATAGCCCCTTGAGATGCATCTTCCGCCTTAGGGAATTTGGGGAATTACAATGTGGAAAGAAGTAACTGAGTTTGTTCAAAAAATTAGGAGTTGCCAAATGCACGCAAACATTCCTCGGCAGCCACCAGTCATCCTTATAGCATTGCAAGGGGCATGGACATTCACACAATGGTGAATTGACCTTTTCGGCCACCTACCTATGGCCTCGTGGCAGAGGAAATTTATTATTATGTCCATCGATTATTTTACTAAGTGTGTTGAAGAGGAGCTATTGGGTACATTGGTTTAAATGTACCTGATTTGAAGAAGCCTCACCCTACTCAATGATATACATCAAAATGTATTTGATGTATTTTGAGTTACTTGTGCAAGTTAAGTATTTGCAGGACTAAAGCAAAAAGTTTCTAAGTACATATGTCGACACCAAGAGGGAAAGTGTCGACACTTAAGAAGACTTGTGTCGACACTCAGTCAAGCAGTGTCGACACTTGGAGTCATTGTGTCGACACCTGGGATGCAGAGTCGACACCAGACACAAAGTGTCGACACAAGGAGCTATGTCGACACTCAATGAAGAAAAGTGCAGAGAAGCAGTGTCGACACAAGGAGCTGTGTCGACACCCAGTGGAATTGTGTCTACATCAGAAAGTGTCGACACTTGGAGCTGTGTCGACACTCAGCAAAAGTTAGCAGAGACTAAGTATAAGTGTCGACACCCAGAACAATGTGTCGACACTCAACAGAAGAGTCAGCACTTGAAGTAAGTGTCGACACCCAGAATAATGTGTCGACACTCAACAAAAGAGTCAACACTTGAAGAAAGTGTCGACACCCAGAACAATGTGTCGACACTCAGCTGAAGACTCAACACTTGAAGAAAGCGTCGACACATGGAGCTGTGTCGACACTTAGCGAAGAACAGCAAGATCAACAAAATATTCTAAGTACAAGTGTCGACACTAAGGGGATGTGTCGACACCTAGCTGAAGTCTCAACAGAAGAATAAAGTGTCGACACAAGGAGCTGTGTCGACACTCAGCAAGTATCAACACTAAAGACAAGTGTCGACACCAAGAAGCAGTGTCGACACTGACAAGTTCAACACATGAAGATGTGTCTGTTAAATTTTCTCAACGTGGTCAGCAAGATAGCCCAAATGCCAAATTAATATCTTCGGAACTATCCAGTTCGCACGCTGAACCTGCGGAAAACCCAAGGACTAGAGGTTTCACACAACAACACAATGGAAGCACAAGAAGGTCTTATTATGCATTCACTTCTTTACAATCCGAGGCATACATAGCGAGACATGATTTCGCTAGTATAACAGCTGAAAACAGAAAGAACCAAAAAAACAAGCCGGGCAGACAGAACCCGGAGTCCGCCGAGACTGCTGAGGTCGCCGAGACCGCCGAAGCCGCCGAACTATACTGCTATCCGCCGAATACCACGGAGTCCGCCGAAGCCGCAAAGCCGCGCGGACACACCGTTATTCGCCTCCTGCTGAACCCGAACTGAGGAACACCCCTACCCGCCTGAAGCCAGCGGACAGGTTATTGAAGTTGGCAAAGTTGAAACAGAACTGACAAGCCGCAGAGCGACCTCCTGCTGAGTCCGCAGAGACCGCACACTTCCAAGCACTGACCGAAGTCAAAGCCAAGCTCCTGGCTCCTTGAAGTTATCCGCGCGACCTGCACACAGCAAACCGTCAGCCTGAAACAATCCGCGCGGACTGGAAAACACAGACCGCAGCACTTCGCCCAACCCAATTTACTGTTCACTCACGTTACTTAGATTACTGTAGATGTGCCAGGGGGGTCCTATTTATAGGCCAGGTGAGGAGTGTAGTCACCGCCCAAGAGATAGCGACACCGCCCCAGTCCGCGCGAACACAGACGACCGTCCGCTCAGTCCGCGAGGACTTAGCCGGTCACCAAGGGAAACCGCCAGGAGCAAGGCAACCATTGACGAACCCTCTCCAGTCCGCCTGAGCTAAGCGGACAAGGCATCAGCCCGCAAAGCTCCAACCACTGCAGGACAGCAACCCCCTTCAATGGCTGTCCGCACCAACCCGAGGCAGTCCGCAAGACCCACACCTCAATCCGCCACGAGTCCACGACCAAAGGCAGCTAGCAACAGACCGCCCGGTCACAGCGGACTCGGCGGATACGGCGGACACCATGAACTTGGCACAAGGTGTGACCAAGCCCAAAACCATCAAGGAAGAAAGCGAGCATGGCGGACACAAGTTCTCGTCCGCCAAACACCCTAGCACAGCCCGCCACCAGTCCGCGAGCACCTCGCACTTGTCAAACGCAGTAGCTTCCTCCCGGACTCCAAACAGCAGTCCGCCAACCGGACTCCACAGCAAGACCTGCTGTAACACCAGAGCTCGACAAGGCCTCAGCCAAGCTCTAAGCTCAGTCCGCAACAGCCTGAACCGCGGACACGCCAGTCCGCAAGCTACCCGCGAACTCGAGCCAATCTGCCTGTCAGCACACGCTTGCACCCGCGGCCACAGAGCAATGCACCATTCCGCAAGCCTCTCTATCCGCAGATACCAGGCCGCACCAAACCGCGGACTCCATGCAACAACCCGCTCAACACAGCCGGCTTCCACCAGACTTTTCACTAGGCCGCAAACCGCAGTCCGCCCAGTCCGCCCAGTCCGCCAAAGCTGTCCGCCACAGGCCGCGCGGCCTGTCCCGTCACCCACTTCCACTTCACAAATTTCAACACTCCCCTTGAAGTGACAAGTGGTGACCAAGCCTAGGAAGCTGCGCAAGCGTTCAAAAGGCCCCTTCGACAGCGGCTTCGTGAAGATGTCAGCAAGATTATCTTCACTCCGAACATGCCCGACCAGCAGAGATCCTTCCAACACCTTCTCCCTGATGAAATGGTGATCAATCTCTATATGCTTGGTCCTGGAGTGACACACTGGATTGTTAACCAGTTTGAGAGCACTCTCATTGTCACCCCGGAGTAAAGAAGGCCCTTGCACTTCTTCATGGACATCCTCTATAAGTCTCCTCAACCAAACGGCTTCCCGAGCAGCCAAGGCCGAAGCCTTATACTCCGCCTCCGTGGTTGAAACCGATACCGAGTCCTGCTTCTTGCTACACCACGAGATGCTAGCTGAACCGCAAGTGAACACATAACCTGAAGTAGACCTTCGATCATCCGAATCACCGCCATAGTCAGCATCCGTGTACCCGAGCAACGCAAACTCCGCATCCCTTCCATAGAGGAGTCCCATCTCAGAAGTCACCTTGACATACTTCAGAATCCCCTTTGCCGCCAACAGATGAGATTTCCTTGGTTCAGCCATATATCTACTTACTCGGCCAACAGCATAAGCTATATCTGACCATGTAATCGTCAGATAGATCAAGCTCCCAACAAGAGCCCTGAACACCAAGGGATCATTAAGCACCCTTCCCTCATCTCGTCGAAGCTTCAGCCCAGATTCCAGTGGAGTAGAGCACTTCTTCCCTTCGCCCATGCCAAACCGCTTCACAATACGATCAGCATATCCCTTCTGGCTAATGAGAATCCCGCACTCCTTCCTCTCCACTTCCAGACCGAGAAAGTGATGCAACTCTCCCAAGTCCTTCATCTCGAAGCGTATAGCAAGCTCAGCCCTGAGCCTTGCTACTTCCTCCTCCGAATTCCCTGTGATGATCATGTCATCCACATACAGTAGGACCAAGACCCTTAGCTCTCCCTTCTTCTTGACGAACAAGCTAGAATCCGAGTTAGAAGCAAAGTATCCACAGAATTGCAGGTACTCTGCAATCTTCCCATACCACGCTCTTGGAGCTTGCTTCAACCCGTAGAGAGCCTTCCTGAGTTTGCAGACATAGTCCGGATGCTTTTCAGAGACAAAACCAAGCGGCTGATCCATGAAGATGTCCTTGTCAATCTCTCCGTAAAGAAAAGCATTCTTCACATCGAGTTGCCACAACCTCCATCCCTTGCTAGCCGCCAAGGCGATCACCACTCTTACAGATGTCATCTTCGCAACTGGACTAAATGTCTCCTCATAGTCTTCTCCATACTGCTGTGAGAATCCTCTAGCGACCAGGCGAGCCTTGAATCGATCAATGCTCCCATCAGCCTTCTTCTTCAACTTATACACCCACTTGCAAGTTACTGGAGTAATGCCATCAACCTTGGGCACAAGATCCCAGGTTTCATTCTTCTTCAGAGCATCAATCTCTTCCTTCATGGCACCTTCCCACTCCTTCACTCCAGTGGCCTCGTTGAAGTTTACAGGCTCTCGTTCATCCAGAGGACCTGCAAAGAAGCAGGAGACAAAGCTCACTGCATTCCCTTCACAGTACCGAGCCGTTGGCTTAACCACCCTCTTCGATCTCCGAAGACATGGCTCCTTGCTCACGGCTTCTGTTGCTTCTTCAGGCTCCACTCCTACCTGGGGCAAGCATTGAGCAGTCCTCCCCCTGCTTCCTGAGCCAGAAGGCTCAGCCTCGGAGTTCGAAGCAACAGGAGCTGCTGGGGAAACAACAAGCTCCTCTTCCAAGCCTTCAGCAGCCACCACCGGTGCTTCATCAATCTTGCTATTTCCGGTTAGCTCCACCGAGCCACCTCCATATGACGTCAGCTCGTCAAAGACAACGTCTCTTGACACCACGAACTTCTTTGTCACAGGATCCATGCATTTCCATCCCTTCTTCCGCTCATCGTAGCCAACAAAGACAAGTTTCCTTGCCTTCGCATCCAGCTTTGTCCGTGAAGCATCCGGGACATGCACATAGCAAGTTGAACCGAACACCCGAAGGTGTCCAACACTTGGTTTCTCCTTCAGCAACAGCTCAACAGGAGTCTTCATGTTGATAGGACTGAGTGGCATCTGGTTGATGACATAAGCAGCACAAGACATTCCCTCCGCCCAAAAGGACCTTGGGATATCTTTCGCATGCAGCCAGCATTTGCAGGTTTCCGTCAAATGACGGATCTTCCGCTCCGCTACCCCATTTTGTTGTGGAGTGTGGGCACACGTAAGCTCCCGTTGGATCCCGTGCTTCCTGTAGAAGTTAGAAAACTCGGAGGAGACAAACTCCCCCCCGTTATCAGTTCTAAGCTTCTTAATCCGCAAGCCAAGCCGGCCTTCTACCAACTCCTTGAACTCCACGAACAAATGGAAGCCTTCCGACTTCTCCTTCAAGAAGTACACCCAAGTATACCTTGAGTAGTCATCAACCAAGACAAGCATGTATTTGCTTCCACCAAGGCTGGCAGTAACCGTCGGTCCCATCAGGTCACCATGAATACACTCCAATTGTTTCTTGCTCCTTGTTTGTGATTTATCAAATGGAAGGCGATGTGCCTTACCATATTGACAGCCCGCACAAACATGCCCATCGCCAAAGGAGGACAACATCGGCAACCCCCTCACCAGACTTCTACTAGCCATCGCCTTCAGCTTGTCCATGCCAACATGCCCCAGCCTCTCATGCCAGATAGCCGCACTATCATTGGCCCTCATCCTATCAACATAGGCACTGGTGGAAAGAACAAATAAGTTCTTCACCCTCCTCCCAACATGAGCAACATCAGCCTTCACCGCTGATACGTTGCGAAGGAACCTCACGTCTGTTGGCCCAAACAGAACGTGATACCCAGCGTCCACCGCGTTGGTCACCGAGAAGAGGTTCTTCTTCATGCCCGGCACGTGATACACACTCCTTAACGTGAGTGGCCCCTGATCACTACCCAAAGACACGACCCCCTCTTTCTCTACTGCATAAACAGTATTATCAGCAGTGATAATAGCTGCATTACCTGAGTAAGCCTGCATGGAGGTGAACTTCGATTTGTCTCCGGTGAGGTGATGACCACACCCGGAGTCCACGATCCACTCGCTGTTGAAGTCCTCAACAGATAAGGCCCAGACACAAGTGCCCGTCAAGAAAGCTCCTCCCCATTCTGCTTCTTCACTTCTCGAGCAAGCTTCCTCCTTGCCCGCAGCATGCCCAGGCTGCAGTTTGACCTTGCAGTCCCGCTTGAAGTGCCCTCACTGATGACACCGGTAGCACTTCAGATTCTTCTTCCAGTCCTTAGGAACATTGCTCCTCTCCGGCGGATACGAAGTTGAAGTCTCCTTCTCACCAGCGGCCTGCACCTTCTTCTTCTTCTTCCCTTCCCATCCCTTCTTCTTGCCTGAGAAGAGAGCCTCGATGCCTTCCTGATTCAGTTTCACTCCAGCCATCTGCCTTGCTAAGCTCTCCTGCGAGGCAAGTAGATTCTCCAGCTCCAGCAGAGACGACTGAGTAGCCCACCCTTGAACAGATGTGACAAAGGCCACATACTCCTTCCGCAAGCCGCGGATAATGTGCATTTTCATCTTTGCCTCAGAGATAGGCTCATCAGGATCCAGTGCCAACAGCTCAGCACACAAGCTCTTCATCTTTAAGAAGTATTTGGAGATGGAAAGGTCTCCCTGAGTTGCCCTGGCCAACTCATTCTCCAGGAACTGCAGCCGCGCCACATTCTTCCTATTGAACAACTCATCAATGGTTGTCCAAATATCAGCAGCCGACTCACATCCAATGATGTGATCAAACAGTTCCGGAGAGACAGCTCTCTTCAGAATGAACTCTGCCTTAGCATTAGTTCTTCTCCAGAGCCTCACCTGCTCAGCAGTACCGAAAGCAGCAGTAACTTCCTGTCTGTCGTCACCACCGACGACTTCCCACAGCTCCTCGCCAAGAAGATAACTCTTCATGCACGACTTCCACTTCTTGAAGTTAGTCAGCGTTAAGAGTTCAATGCCAAGACCTCTTGCAAGACTTCCTTCCATTGCAAACACCTGTTGGTACCCTTCAGCAGCTCCGAGCAACAACACAGGTTGATCACCACTCAATCACTGAGTAACAACACTGGCTGACTTCCGCTCACGCAACTGAACCCCCGAAACCTCGGCAACCTGGCTTTGATACCATGCTAAATTTTCTCAACGTGGTCAGCAAGATAGCCCAAATGCCAAATTAATATCTTTGGAACTATCCAGTTCGCACGCTGAACCTGCGGAAAACCCAAGGACTAGAGGTTTCACCCAACAACACAATGGAAGCACAAGAAGGTCTTATTATGCATTCACTTCTTTACAATCCGAGGCATACATAGCGAGACATAATTTCGCTAGTATAACAGCTGAAAACAGAAAGAACCAAAAAACAAGCCGGGCGGACAGAACCCGGAGTCCGCCGAGACCGCTGAGGTCGCCGAGACCGCCGAAGCCGCCCGAACTATACTGCTATCCGCCGAATACCACGGAGTCCGCCGAAGCCGCTAAGCCGCGCGGACACACCGTTATTCGCCTCCTGCTGAACCCGAACTGAGGAACACCCCTACCCGCTTGAAGCCGGCGGACAGGTTATTGAAGCTGGCAAAGTTGAAACAGAACTAACAAGCCGCAGAGCGACCTCCTGCTGAGTCCGTAGAGACCGCACACTTCCAAGCACTGACCGAAGTCAAAGCCAAGCTCCTGGCTCCTTGAATTTATCCGCGCGACCTGCACACAGCAAACCGTCAGCCTGAAACAATCCACGCGGACTGGAAAACACAGACCGCAGCACTTCGCCCAACCCAATTTACTGTTCACTCACGTTACTTAGATTACTGTAGATGTGCCAGGGGGGTCCTATTTATAGGCCAGGTGAGGAGTGTAGTCACCGCCTAAGAGATAGCGACACCGCCCCAGTCCGCGCGAACACAGACGACCGTCCACTCAGTCCGCAAGGACTTAGCCGGTCACCAAGGGAAACCGCCAGGAGCAAGGCAACCATTGACGAACCCTCTCCAGTCCGCCTGAGCTAAGCGGACAAGGCATCAGCCCGCAAAGCTCCAACCACTGCAGGACAACAACCCACTTCAATGGCTGTCCGCACCAACCCGAGGCAGTCCGCAAGACCCACACCTCAATTCGCCACGAGTCCACGACCAAAGGCAGCTAGCAACAGACCGCCCGGTCACAGCGGACTCGGCGGATACGGCGAACACCATGAACTTGGCACAAGGTGTGACCAAGCCCAAAACCATCAAGGAACAAAGCGAGCATGGCGGACACAAGTTCTCGTCCGCCAAACACCCTAGCACAGACCGCCACCAGTCCGCGAGCACCTCGCAATTGTCCAACGCAGTAGCTTCCTCCCGGACTCCAAACACCAGTCCGCCAACCGGTCTCCACAGCAAGACCTGCTGTAACACCAGAGCTCGACAAGGCCTCAGCCAAGCTCTAAGCTCAGTCCGCAACAGCCTGAACCGCGGACACGCTAGTCCGCAAGCTACCCGCGAACTCGAGCCAATCCGCCTGTCAGCACACGCTTGCACCCGCGGCCACAGAGCAATGCACCAGTCCGCAAGCCTCTCTATCCGCAGATACCAGGCCGCACCAAACCGCGGACTCCATGCAACAACCCGCTCAACACAGCCGGCTTCCACCAGACTTTTCACCAGGCCGCAAACCGCAGTCCGCCCAGTCCGCCCAGTCCGCCAAAGCTGTCCTTCACAGGCCGCGCGGCCTGTCCCGTCACCCACTTCCACTTCACAAATTTCAACAGTGTCGACACAAAGGTGTTGTGTCGACACTTAGAAGAATTCAATAAGTTACTGAAGTACAAGGACTTGTGTCGACACACCCTATCAGTGTCGACACATAAAGAAGAAGCAGTGTCGAGATATAATATCTACAACACAAGGAGTTGTGTCGACACCTTGTAGACATGTGTCGACACATACACAACATGTGTCGACACTTGGTCTATAAGTGTCGACACTTAAAGACAGAAAGTCTCGACACTTTCAGACAGTTAGAGATTTTCAAGAACTGACTGGATGACTTGACAGCTATCATTTCAGTCGGTCTACAGCACTTGTCAGAGTTGTCAGAAAGCAGTTATGAACCGGACCAGCCGGTTACCATGAAGAAGGCCTATAAATATGCTTATACAGTCTACAGAAAGAGTTGTTCACATTATTAATCAAGTATCTAACAAAGAAGATCTAGCTATTCCTTTAAGAATAAAGTGCAGATCTAAGAAGTTGAAGAGAGAGAGCTCCATCCAAGAAATCAGCCGTTGGAACTAGGCTGAGAAGAAGGGTTCAGATTTATTCTGGATCTTAAGAAGCAGAGATCAAGGATCAACTGCAGAAGGAGTCAATCTTATTGAGTTCTACTTTCAAGAAGCTTTGAAGAAAGCTAAGTCAGATTGATTTCAGCTGAGTTCTTCCAAGAACTCATCAAGAAACTCACAACTCCCCTCTCTTGTCTTTGGGTTGCTGAGTTAACAATTGTATATTCATTTTATCTTGTAGGATCTTTTGGATCTGAGTTTTTGTAAGCCTGTAATTATAAAGGCTGAGTGTAGGAGATTGAAATCTCTGAGTGTAGGCCCTGGTGGCTGAGTGTATGCCTTTGTGGCTGAGTGTAGGCTTTGTGGAAAAGCTGAGTTGTAGGGCCTTGGGCCTGAGGTGTAGGAACCAGTTTGGGTTCTGAGATAGTGGAGAAATTTGGCCGAATCTAGTACACTGCTAGATAGGCGAAGGGGGAAAGTGGATGTACCCAAACCTTGGGGAACCACTATAAAACTGTGTATCTTCTGTGTGTTGTGTTTTGCTGTGAATACTGTGTGATTGCTGTGCAATAGTAGATTAGATTCTGTGTTCAAAACTGATTGCTGCCATAAAAAGTTAAAAAGAATTTGGTCACCTATTCACCCCCCCCCCCCCCCCCCCCCGTCTAGGTGTTTAGGTACTATATCTGTCAAGTGGTATCAGAGGGAGGTTGCTCAAAAAGGACTAACAGTCTGAGGAGATCCTGATTGGCAGATTCAGTCTAAGTCAAATTACAGATTCAAAAAAATCAAGAACCATGGGTTCCACAGATAATCACAAGGAATTAGGATCCATGAAATTACCTATATGTAGGAAAGAGATGTTTGGGATCTGGAAGGAAAGGGTAAGGCTGTTTATGGAAGCCTCAGACCCTAGGATTTATATCACAGTCAAAGAGGGGCCATATGTGCCCATGATGATATCAGTTCTAGATGCAAATCAGAGAACCCCAAAGGATTTCTCTGAAATGACAAAGGATGAGATTGTCCTAGCCACCATGGACAAAAGGGCTCAAAACATTATAGTGAGTGTCATATATGATGCAACTTTTCAGAATTTAATACACTGTAAGACAGCCAAAGAGATGTGGGATACTCTTATTGTGTATATGGAGGGTTCTGAAGAAGTAAGGCAAGACAGAAAATCCTTGCTAAATCAAGAGTATGAAAGTTTTAGACAAGGAAAGGGTGATAGCATAACTGAGTGCTATAATAAGTTCTATAGGATAGTGAATGAACTCATGTCCTATGGAAGAGAGTTCAGTAATTATGAATTTAATGACAAGTTTCTAAGGTCCCTAACTAAAGATTGGGACACCAAGATCTGTGTCATTAGAGAAATGGCTAAGTTGGGAGAAATTCCTCCACCTACACTGTTTGGCAAATTATTGTCATATGAAATGCAGTTGACAGTGAGGAAAGAGGAGGAGAAATCAACAAGAAATGAACATAAGGAAAGAACAGTAGCTTTCAAGACAGAAGCCCCCAGAAAGTACAGAGGTAAGTCACTAACTCCACCTCCAAAGGTTGCTGAATCAGAGTCAGATGAGTCTGTCAGCACAAAGTCTGAAAGCAGTGAAAGTGATGAAAACTTTGCTGCCTTCACTAGACATTTTCAGAAGTTCTTGAAGAAGAAACAGTGGAGGACAAGGCCTTCTACTTCACAGGGAAAATAAGACTTCTATCAGAACAAAAAGTCTTCAAAGAAAGACAGGAAGAGGACTAAGTCTAGCAAGGCAACTGTTTCAAAAATAGTGTGTTATTGCTGCAATAGACAAGGCCATGTTGTTGCAGATTGTCCAGAAAAGAGAAAGGAGTCTGGTGACAGGAAGAAGACTCATTTCAAAGGCAAGAAAGAGAAGTCTTTTGTTGCCAAAAAGGAGAAGACTCTGTCAGATATTTCTTCTTCAGAAACTGAGTCAGATGCTGTGGCATACAGAGGGCTGTTTGCTGAAGAAGAAGAAGAAGAGTTCATGCAGATTATGGACTCTATATATGAGCAAGAAGACTGTTAGTGCCAAGGACTGATGGCATTGACTGAAAATGACAAAATCCTGGAGCAGCCAGGACCCAGTAAGGTACAAAGTTCAACTTTAAGTTCAGTTTCTTGTGCCAGTACAGAATCAGATTCATCATCATCAAATGATGAGAGTGCATCTGAGTCTGAAGAAGATATTCATCAACTGATAGATGAATATAAAGTACTATTGCAAGCTTATAAGAAGAGCAAGTCCCTAGCCAAAAGTCAGGCAAAGGAAATTGCTGATCTCAAAGCTGCTGCAACAGAATTTGAGAAGTTATTTGATCAAAAGCTTAATGAGATAGCCAGACTGAAGCACATAACAGTGATTCAGATGGGAACTATATCAGTTAAAAATGATCAAATCAAGAGTCTGGAGATTAATCTTCAGAAGGAGAGAGAGCTTGTTGCTAGGTTTTCTAAACCTAAGTCAGTCCTACCTTTAATTGATGAATTTGTTCATCACAAAGGCAAGGCTGGACTGGGTTTTATTAAACCTGCAAGGACTGTCCAGTCCAAGTCCAAGGGCAAAGCCCCAACACTCAACAAGCCAGCTGTGGATAAAACAGCTAAGACTGTACCTAGGCAAAGGTACAATAAGTTTGAGTGTTGGTGTTGTGGCAAGATAGGCCACTTTGCAATGGACAGTTGGCACAATGCTAGTGCCAAAGTGAGTAGCAAACTGCCTATTGGAAAACCAGTAGGTAGCTTTGTCAGGTTGCAAACTAACAAGTACCAAGGACCCAAGAATTCTTTGGGTTCTAAGGTTCATTAATCTGTTTTGCAGGTGAGTCCAAGTGGCCATGCCCCAACATGGTACTTGGACAGTGGATGTTCCAGACATATGACTGGAACTAGAGGATTACTAAGGGACTACATTCCAATCAAAGATGGTCCAAAAGTCACCTTTGGTGGTTCTGAAAAAGGAATCATCAAAGGATTTGGTAATATTTCTAGTAACTTGGTTACCATTACTCAAGTGGCTTATGTTAAAGGGTTGAAACACAACCTAATAAGTATAAGTCAATTAAGTGATGTAGGGTATGACATCTCATTTGTTAAAAATGATTGTCATATCAAGAGGTCAACTGATCAAGAGATCATTTTGACTGGTTATAGGAAAAGGAATGTCTATTACTTAGACATTATGGTTGAGAACAATGGTTCTCCAGTGTGTCTTGTAGCTGATAAGACAGTCTCTCATTGTGTCAAATGGCACAAGAGGATAGCCCATCTTAACTACAAGACTATTGACAAACTCTTTAGCAAAGAGTTAGTGAGGAATGGTCCTTAAGTTAAGTGTGTTAAAGATGGTATTTGCTCAGCTTGTCAAAAGGGCAAGCAGACTAGATCCATCTTTAGAAGCATAGAAAATAAAGATGCTGTGAGGTGTTTATACCTCTTGCACATGGATCTCTTTGGTCCAATTCCAGTTCACAGCTTAGGTAGGAAGGTCTATACCTTTGTAGTTGTAGATGACTAAAGGTTTTCCTGGGTGTTCTTCTTAAAACAGAAATCTGAAAAACCTAGTGTCTTCTATAGCTTTGTCAAGCAAATTCAGAATGAACTAAACAGTACAGTGGTCAAGATCAGAAGTGACCATGGTACTGAATTTCAGTCTGATAGCATGACAAAACTATGTGAAGAATTTGGGATATTTCAAGAGTTTTCTTCACCTAGAACACCTCAGCAAAATGGAATTGCTGAGAGGAAGAATAGGACCTTGATTGAGGCTGGTAGGACCCTATTATGTGATACATCACTACCAGAATATTTCTGGGCTGAAGCAGTTAACACTGCATACCATGTTATAAATAGGGCTACCATCACTAAAAGCCTAAACAAGACCCCCTATGAGGTTGTGAAAGGCAGGAAACCAAACCTATCCTACTTCAGGATCTTTGGTTGCAAATGCTTCATACTTAACAATGGAAAGTCTTACTTGACTAAGTTTGTTACCAAGTCCCAAGAGGGAATTTTTGTTGGGTACAGCAACAACAGTAAGGCTTATAGAGTCTACAACTTGTCTACACAAGTTGTAGAAGAATCTGTACATGTAGTTTTTGATGAGACTAAACTTATTAACAATGAGTTGTCTAGTAGTGTATGCAGCCCCACAGGTTTAATAAAGAACATGGACAAGCTTACTATAGAAGAAGCACCTACTGCAAGACAGCAAGTAGAAGACAGTGGCTGTTGTCCAGGGGGAGAACTACATGTACCAATTGCAGAAGAAGTACAAGGAGTGCAGCAAGATGAAGGAACTGAAGAGGTTCAACCAGAAGTTAGGATGCCTCCAGCCAATAGGCATCTTAGAGATCATCCAGTAGAGCAGATTATTGGAGATCCAAGACAAGGAGTACAAACAAGGAGCAGAAATCTGAATGCAGCAATCTACTCCAGTTTTCTATCTCAAGTTGAACCAAAGAAGTTTGAAGAAGCCATTTTAGATCCACAATGGACTAAAGCAATGCAAGAAGAGCTGAATCAGTTCAAGAGGTGCATGGTCTGGGAACTTGTTCCTAAACCTAAAGACCACAATGTAATAGGAACCAAGTGGATCTACAGGAATAAGATGGATGAACAAGGGGTCATCATTAAGAATAAAGCAAGATTGGTTGCTAAAGGATATAGGCAAGAAGAAGGTATTGACTTTGATCAAACATTTGCTCCAGTAGCCAGACTGGAAGCCATAAGGATGTTTCTTACCTATGCAACCTTTCAAGGATTCAAGGTTTACCAAATGGATGTCAAGTCAGCATTTCTGAATGGTAATCTTAAAGAGGAAGTCTATGTGGAACAGCCATCAGGTTTTGTTGATTCAACTCTACCTAATCATGTCTATAAACTTAGGAAAGCTTTATATGGGTTAAAGCAAGCCCCTAGGGCTTGGTATGAAACCCTATCTAGTTTCCTTATTGAGAACAAGTTCTCAAGGGGGAAAATAGATAAGACTCTTTTCCTTAGGGAATCTAGAGGCAAAGTTATACTAGTCCAAATATATGTAGATGACATTATATTTGGGTCTACTGAAAGCAGCCTTTGCAAAAAGTTTGCAAAACTTATGCAAGGTCAATTTGAGATGAGTAGTATGAGAGAGCTGAAGTTTTTCTTAGGTCTCCAAGTTAAACAGACTGAGAGTGGTTTATCCATTTGTCAGTCAAAGTTCACCCTGGAACTCATAAGAAAGTATGGTATGGATTCATCCAGCACCATGAAGACTCCTATGGGGTCAAGTATGTCTCTCAGCAAGGATGATGCAGGGAAACCTGTAGATGAAACCTTGTATAGAGGGATAGTTGGCTCCCTATTATACTTGACTGCTAGTAGACCAGATATCATGTATGCTATATGTGTCTGTGCAAGGTATCAAGTCTGCCCTAAAGAGTCTCATTTGACAGCAGTCAAAAGGATATTGAGATATCTAAAGGGCAATCCCTATCTAGGCCTCTGGTACCCTAGGAATGGGGATTTTGAACTAACAGGTTATTCAGATACAGACTTTGCAGGATGCAAAGAAGATAGAAAAAGCACTACTGGAACCTGTCAATTCCTAGGTGGGAGACTAATTTCATGGAGTAGCAAAAAGCAAACAAGTGTGGCTATCTCCACTGTAGAGTCAGAGTATGTGGCTGCAGGAAGTTGCTATGCTCAACTTCTGTGGATACAACATCAGCTAGAGGACTATGGATTTCAGGTAAGTAGAACTCCACTCTTCTGTGATTCTACTAGTGCTATTTAAATAGCTAATAATCTTGTATCCCATAGTAGAACTAAACATATTGAAATTAAATATCATTTTCTTAGGGAGCATGTAGAATGAGAAGATATTTTATTAGAATATGTTAAAACTGATAATCAAGTAGCTGATATGTATACTAAGCCCCTAGAAGAAGCTAAGTTCAATAGATTTAAAATTGAACTAGGAATGATAAACTTAGAGTAAGTTTACAGAATTGGAAATGGCTAAGTAAAAAGGTGTCGACACATCTAGGATGTTGGTGTCGACACAGAATAGTGGTGTCGACACTTCAAAAAAAGGTGTCGACACATCTAGGATGTTGGTGTCGACACTTCAGAATATTAGTGTCGACACATGTCAAGTAGGTGTCGACACATCCAAAGTGGTGTCGACACTTAAGTTTTACTCAGAATTTTCTAAGTAAAGTCTCGACTATGTGTCGAGTTGTGTGGTGTCGACACATAAACATGTGTCGACACATAAAATCTGTTGACTAAACTTGTGTCGACACATATGTGTCGAGACATTATAAGTCAGTGTCGACACTTATTGCCAGTGTCGACACAATTTAAGTTAGCAGTCCCGCCTGTTCATCTTCAAAATCAGAAAGGTATAAATAGGGTTTTGTCTTTGTTTGTCGATACGCTTTCAAAGTTTCGAGACCAAACTTCTGTGTCGACACCTTTCTTCTCTCAAGACAAATTCTACAAACCCTAATGGCGCCTAAGCTAGAGGAGAACGTCAACGAAGGCTACGAGCTGGTGCGCGATGCTTTTGAGGATGCCGATCAAGAAACCAAGACTGTAGTAACCCTAGTAGCAGATTCAGGGTTAGAATATCTTGTTTCTGAACCTACTAAAATCTGGAAGAAAGAGGTACTGGAATTCCTCAATGGAGCTAAAGTGGACGAATCTGGATACAAGATCAAATCCAGAGTTCATGGAGCAAAGGTTAAGGTTTCATCAAAACGTCTGAGAAAGGTACTTCAGTTGCCAAGAACTAAAGAGGAAGATGAGGTTACTGCTTCAAAGACCAGGGAAGCTCTAACCTGGTGTGGACTGGATCCTAAGATGAAGCTTGGATCAGTGTTTCTTAGAAAGGGCATGAACAATCAAGGGAAATTACTTTCAGAGATTGTTGGCAAAGTCATACTCAGTAAGCCAGGAGGGCATGATAGAGTATCAGCCCATATGTTCAGTATAATGACAAGGATCATCTACACTTTGAAAACAGATTGGTATGTTATCATCTTTGAAAAGATAAAGGAAAGCTTGAAGAAGCCCAATCTGGGCAGGATCATAAGTCTATACCTAGCTGGTACCATACGAGAGGTTATGCAACAAGCTGCTGGAAGTAAAATCAACCACATGAGGAAAATGGATCTGAGAATATTCTCCAGATGGGACAGGGTGTTGTCTAAAGAGATGCCAACCCCTGAGAATATATTTCCTGAGAAAGTGTCACCTCCAAAGAAGAAGAGGAAAACTGCTCCAGTGGCTCAAGTGTCCTCTAGCAGCTCTGACAGTAAAGAACAAGTTGTCTTCACACTAGATGAGAATGAGGAAGAGCCTGCTGTGAAGTCTCCAGCTCGTCAAGAGGTTGCTGAAATCCAGGGGGAGCTTCCAGTTGTAGATGAACTCACTACACTGGAAAGTGAGCAAGCTACTACCACAATCCTAGAGGTAATCACTGAGCTTAATGCTTTAGTTTTTCATTTAGAGTATACTGATTTGTCTGATATTTATCAGCCACCACAGACTGATAGTCAAGTTCCAGATGCTGTTATAGAAGACACATCTGTTGTTGTTCAAGATGTTACTGATCTAGTGGTTGAAGAGCCAAGAATTTCTCCAGCTCATTCATCACAAGAGTATACTATGGAAGATTTATTTTTAAATCTGGATCAACAAGACTTTGACAAAGACAATGCTGCTGCTGAAGGAGAGAATGCTCCAGTTGAGGGGGAGCACATGCAAATTTTGGAAGAGCCTGTGAGGCAAGAACCTGAGACAGCACCAGATGTGCAGACTGAGAGGCCTCCAAGCCCTAAGGAGAGGGTAGAAATTGCCAGCACATCTGCCTCTGAAGATGAGGAGATTGCAAGGGCAAAGAAGAAGAAATTTCAGGTCTTCAGAAGAAGAAGCCAGAGTTATAAGAAGGCTTTGCAAACTGTTGCTCCACAGCCTATAGTTCAGACAGCTCCAGCCTTTGATTATAGTGCTTTAATGGTTGCACTGCAAATTAAACTTGATGAGCATAGAAAAGCCATAGAAACCTATGTGGATGAAGGGCAGAAATCATTGCAGTTTGATCTGGCCCAAGATATAAAGTCAATAAGATTTGAAATGAATCTTAACAAAAAGTGAAAGTCCACCTAGTGTCAACTATGTGCACCTATGGGGGGGGGGGGGAATAGGTGAAGTGTAGCTCTTTTGCGGAATTTACGAATGTACCTGCACAATAAAAATAAAAAGCACAGCACACAGAATACACAGGCAATTTATAGTGGTTCCCCAACTTGGGTACATCCACTTTCCCCCTTCGACCTATCTCCCAACAAGGGACGACTCGGTCTCTTCTCCAACAGGATTGAAATCCAATCCCTGCACTATCGGAAGGAACCCTTCCACGCGTGAGAGTCAACACTCCCACAAAATGGGTTGCACCCAACCCTTACAACACGGAACAATCGTTCCTTTACAACAAAAGTAAATATAGAATGTACACGAGATACAAACTTCGTTTGGAGACTACGGTGTTCCTCTTCGTTCGACGACGTGTTCGTGAAGTCAATGAAGAGTCTACAACCTTGGTCTCTCTTGGAGAGGATCTCCCCGGAACCGGCGGCGGCAACACGAGCGGCGGCTAGCTTTGGGATCGGCGGCTATGATGATGAGCGGCTGCTGAACTTGGAGATCCAAACTTCGTAGCGAAGCTAGCTTGGTCTTCCAACGGTCACACGAGGATTGGTCGTCTCGATCGATTCGGACGGGGAAGTTTTTCCCGATCAACAAATCGAGAGACAAGAGATCTCTGGATAGACACGTGAGACTCAAAGCTTTGCTAAGCTTCTGTCGCCGGAGATCGGGAAGAAAAGCGATCAGCAGCGGCGACGGACTAGCGCGAGCGGCGACGGATGTGGCGGAGCTATTTCGCGATTTTAGGGTTTGCTCTGCTCGGCTTCTTTTTGTCCTTTTTATTCCGTTCAAAATACCCGCATATAAATACTGTAGATGCTTTACAAAATGACCATTGTGGGACCCACAAGCTGAATCCCTAAGTCCCGGTCCAGAATCTTAACAGCAGCAGAATCCGGTTCAGGAAGTTCCAGAAAAACGCCAAGTCAAAATCAGTGAGAATCGAAAGTGATTCTTGCCGAGTCGCCGAGAATCAAAGGTGATTCTCGACGATTCGGCGAGAATCAAAGATGATTCTCGTCGAATTTGCCTTGGTTGTACACACTGCTTTGGGCCAGGTCGAGACGGCGAGAATCAACCAGTGATTCTCGACGATTCGACGAGAATCACTAGTGATTCTCGCCGAATCGGCGAGAATCACTTGGTGATTCTCGCCGAATCGGCGAGAATCACTTGGTGATTCTCGTCGATTTTTACTTAGAAGCAGAGGTGCTTGCTTAGAAGTGGCTGGGTCGAGTTTGGCGAGAATCAACTTCTGATTCTCGTCGAATCGGCGAGAATCATAAGTGATTCTCGCCGAATCGGCGAGAATAACTTGGTGATTCTCGTCGATTTAAACTTAGACGAATTTTCGTCTTTCCACCTATGAGATGCTCCTTGACCCATCCTTGCTCCTTGTCTGCTCCTGCATATTTACAGCCCTGTGCTTGAAAATAAGTGCACTCCAATAGAGAGAATACACGTAGGCTAACACACTGATCTGCTCAACGAGGGATTACGTTGTGCAGACCCGTGTATATTGACCTACTGCACCCTGACATTGGTGTGCACTTAGTGTGGAAAAACTGCAAGCACAACTAGAAAGATTTTATCAAATACATAGTCTATTGACCTTAGCTTGTCCAGGGGCTTCTTCAAATCAGGTACATTGTGGATACAATACCCAACAAAAAGGAAATGACAGACTGCTTCCACAAGGGTGGGAATGCAGTAGTATATTTGGCTACTCATCAGGAAAAGATCAAGGCTCAAGTCGATGACATAGCACTGAAGCAGGGGCATATTCTAAAAAATCAAATAAGGATGAATGACAATCTGACAGCATCTCATAATGCAATTGTCACAGAATTAAAGAACCAAGCTGCTGGACCTTCTACCTCTACTGCTACCGTTAAAGCTGAATTTGACAAAGCTTTTCAAAAAGAACTCACTGCTATTAAGACTGTCATTCAAGAATCTCAGAAGATGATAACTGACAAACTCCAAAGGTTAAAACCTTTCTTTAAAGATGGAGTTAATTATTTGGATAATCAAGTGAGATTTCAGAAAGATGATGTCAGAGATCATATAGAAAGAGAAGTCATAAAGGGGGAGAGAGTGTTAGTCAAGGCCAGCTATGATCATGCCAAGTGGATATCAAATTCTATCATAGCAACTCTTGGATATCCTCCTCTTTGTGATGATGATGATGTTGCTGAATCTGGAATTCATCCTGCATATCTAGGAGGGGAGCAACCTGAAGTGGCTCTAGTCATCTACCCTCCTCCAGATTTTGACATGATTCATGCAGATGTACAGTCCATGTATAGCCCACCTGGGGGTAAGGAAAATGTTATTATTGAAAAAGTTGTTCGGCCAATTTCTGAAGCTATGCAAGAGGCACTGCAGAAAGAAGAAGACACTAGATTGTCTAAGAAGAGGTTTAGGGAACAAGCTGAACAAAGACCAGACTTTGAGCAGTGGAGCCCTACCTCAAAAAACATTATATTGACTGCCTGGAAAGCTGCCAAAGATAATGTGCATGACAGGAACAAATGGTTTTCTGAGGCTGAATGGAGAAAACATGAGACTCGACAGGAGGCAATAGTCCAATATAGAAGGAAGGCCAAGATGGGAAAGCTACCTCCTACTGCTCAGGAGCCTAGCAAGTACTTTCCTAAGCCTTACCATTACTTTGAAAGGCAGAAGATTAAAGCAGTGTTAAATTTTCTCAACGTGGTCAGCAAGATAGCCCAAACGCCAAATTAATATCTTCGGAACTACCCAGTTCGCACGTTGAACCTGCGGAAAACCAAAGGACTAGAGGTTTCACCCAACAAACAATGGAAGCACAAGAAGGTCTCTTTTATACATTCACTTCTTTACAATCCGAGGCATACATAGCGAGACATGATTTCTCTAGTATTACAGCTGTAAACAGAAAGCACCAAAAAACAAGCCGGGCGGACAGAACCGGCGTCCGCCGAGACCGCCGAGGTCGCCGAGGTCGCCGAAGCCGCCCGAACTAAGCTGCAATCCGCCGAATACCACGGAGTCTGCCGAAGCCGCGAAGCCGCGCGGACACACCGTTATTCGCCTCCTGCTGAACCCGAACTGAGGAACACCCCTACCTGCCTGAAGCCGGCGGACAGGTTATTGAAGCTGGCAAAGTTGAAACAGAACTGACAAGCCGCAGAGCGATCTCCTGCTGAGTCCGCAGAGACCGCACACTTCCAAGCACTTGACCGAAGTCACAGCCAAACTCCTGGCTCCTTGAAGTTATCCGCGCGACCTGCACACAGCAAACCGTCAGCATGAAACAATCCGCGGGGACTGCCAAACACAGACCGCAGCTCCTCGCACAACTCAACTTACTGTTCACTCACGTTACTTAGGTTACTGTAGATGTGCCAGGGGTTCCTATTTATAGGTTAGGTAAGGAGTGTGGTCACCGCCCAAGAGATAGTGACACCGCCCTCAGCCCGCGTGAATACACACCACCATCCGCTGAGTCCGTGAGGACTTAGCCGGTCACCAAGGAAAGCCGCCAGGAGCAAGGCAACCAATTGACGAACCTACTCCAGTCCGCCCAAGCTAAGCGGACAAGGCATCAGCCCGCAAAGCTCCAACCACTGCAGGACAGCAACCCCCTTCAATGGCTGTCCGCACCAACCCGAGGCAGTCCGCAAGACTCACACCTCAATCCTCCACAAGTCCACGACCAAAGGCAGCTAGCAACAGACCGCCCGGTCACAGCGGACTTGGCGGATACGGCGGACACCATGAACTTGGCACAAGGTGTGACCAAGCCCAAAACCATCAAGGCCTAATGCGAGCATGGCGGACACATGTTCTCGTCCGCCAAACAGCCTAGCACAGACCGCCATTAGTCCGCTAGCTCCCCGCACTCCTGACCCATAGCAACGGTCTTATCCCGGACTCCAAAATCAGGCCGCCAAAACGATCTCCACAGCAGAGCACCTGCTGTGTCACCAGAGCTCGACAAGGACTCATCCAAGCTCTAAGCTCAGTCCGCAACAGCCCGAACCGCGGACACGCCAGTCCGCAAGCTTCCCGCGAACTTGAGCCAACCCGCCTGTCAGCACAAGCTTGCACCCGCGGCCACTGAGCAATGCACCAGTCCGCAAGCCTCTCTATCCGCAGATACCAGGCCGCACAAAACCGCGGACATCATGCAACAACCCGCTCAGAACATAGCCGGCTTCCACCAGACTTTTCACCAGGCCGCATACCATAGTCCGCCCAGTCCGCCCAGTCCGCCAAAGCTATCCGCCACAGGCCGCGCGGCCTGTCCCGTCACCCACTTCCACTTCACAAATTTCAACACTCCCCCTTGAAGTGAGAAGTGGTGACCAAGCCCAGCAAGCTGCGCAAGCGTTCAAAAGGCCCCTTCGACAGTGGCTTCGTGAAGATGTCAGCAAGATTATCTTCACTCCGAACATGCCCGACCAGCAGAGATCCTTCCAACACCTTCTCCCTGATGAAATGGTGATCAATCTCTATATGCTTGGTCCTGGCGTGACACACTGGATTGTTGACCAGTTTGAGAGCACTCTCATTGTCACCCCGGAGTAAAGTAGGCCCTTGCACTTATTCATGGACATCCTCTATAAGTCTCCTCAACCAAATGGCTTCCCGAGCAGCCAAAGCCGAAGCCTTATACTCCGCCTCCGTAGTTGAAACCGACACAGAGTCTTGCTTCTTGCAACACCACGAGATGCTAGCTGAACCGCAAGTGAACACATAACCTGAAGTAGACCTCCGATCATCCGAATCACCGCCATAGTCAGCATCCGTGTACCCGAGCAACGCAAACTCTGCATCCCTTCCATAGAGGAGTCCCATATCAGAAGAAGCCTTGACATACTTCAGAATTCCCTTCGCCGCCACTAGATGAGATTGCCTTGGTTCAGCCATATACCGACTTACTCGGCCAACAGAATAAGCTATATCCGGCCTTATAATCGTTAGGTAGATCAAGCTCCCAACAAGAGCCCTAAACACCAAGGGATCAAGAAGAACCCTTCCCTCATCTCGTCGAAGCTTCAACCCTGATTCCAGTGGAGTAGAGCACTTCTTCCCTTCGCCGATGCCAAATCGCTTCACAATGAGATCAACATACCCTTTCTGGCTGATGAGAATCCCGCACTCCTTTCTCTCCACTTCCAGACCGAGAAAGTGATGCAACTCTCCCAAGTCTTTCATCTCGAAGCGTATAGCAAGCTCATCACTGAGCCTTGCTACTTCCTCCTATGAATTTCCTGTGATGATCATGTCATCCACATACAGCAGGACCAAGACACGAAGCTCTCCCTTCTTCTTGACGAACAAGCTTGAATCCGAGTTGGAAGCAAAGTATCCACAGAATTGCAGGTACTCTGCAATATTCCCATGCTACGCTCTAGGAGCTTGCTTCAACCCGTAGAGAGCCTTCTTGAGTTTGCAGACATAGTCTGGATGCTTTTCAGAGACAAAACCAAGCGGCTGATCCATGAAGATATCCTTGTCAATCTCTCCGTAAAGAAAGGCATTCTTCACATCGAGTTGCCACAACCTCCATCCCTTGCTAGCAGCCAAGGCGATCACCACTCTTACAGAAGTCATCTTCGCAACTGGACTAAATGTCTCCTCATAGTCTTCTCCATACTGCTGTGAGAATCCTCTAGCGACCAGGCGAGCCTTGAAACGATCAATGCTCCCATCAGCCTTCTTCTTCAACTTATACACCCACTTGCAAGTAACCGGAGTAATGCCATCAACCTTGGGCACAAGGTCCCAGGTTTCATTCTTCTTCAGAGCATCAATCTCTTCCATCATGGCACCATCCCACTCCTTCACTACAGTGGCCTCGTTGAAGTTTGCAGGCTCTCGCTCATCCAGAGGACCTGGAAAGAAGCAGGAGACAAAGCTCACTGCATTCCCATCACAGTACCGAGCCGGTGGCTTAACCACCCTCTTCGATCTCCGAAGACATGGCTCCTTGCTCACGGCTTCCGTTGCTTCTTCAGGCTCCACTCCTACCTGGGGCAAGCATTGAGCAGTGCTCCCCCTGCTTCCTGAGCCAGAAGGCTCAGCCTCGGAGTTCGAAGCAACAGGAGCTGCTGGTGAAACAACAAGCTCCTCTTCCAAGCCTTCAGCATCCACCACCGGTGCTTCCTCAACTTTGCTACTTCCGGTTAGCTCCACTGAGCCACCTCCATATGACGTCAGCTCGTCAAAGACAACGTCTCTTGAAACCACGAACTTCTTCGTCGCAGGGTCCATGTATTTCCATCCCTTCTTCCGCTCATCGTAGCCAACAAAGACAAGTTTCCTTGCCTTCGCATCCAGCTTTGTCCGTGAAGCATCCGGGACATGCACGTAGCAAGTTGAACCGAACACCCTAAGGTGTCCAACACTCGGCTTCTCTTTTAGCAACAACTCAATAGGAGTCTTCATGTTGATAGGGCTGAGTGGCATCCGGTTGATGACATAAGCAGCACAAGACATTCCCTCCGCCCAAAAGGACCTTGGGATATCTTTCGCATGAAGCCAGCATTTTCAGGTCTCCGTCAGATGACGGATCTTCCGCTCCGCTACCCCATTTTGTTGTGGAGTGTGGGCACAAGTAAGCTCCCGTTGGATCCTGTGCTTCCTGCAGAAGTTAGAAAACTCGGAGGAGACAAACTCACCCCCGTTATCAGTTGTAAGCTTCTTAATCCGCAAGCCAAGCCGGCCTTCTACCAACTCCTTAAACTCCACGAACAAATGGAAGGCTTCCCACTTCTCCTTTAAGAAGTACACCCAAGTATACCTTGAGTAGTCATAAACCAAGACAAGCATGTATCTGCTTCCACCAGGGCTGGCAGTAACCGTCGGTCCCATCAGGTCACCATGAATGCACTCCAATGGTTTCTTGCTCCATGTTTGTGATTTATCAAATGGGAGGCGATGTGCCTTTCCATATTGACAGCCCGCACAAACATGCCCATCACCAAAGGAGGACAACTTCGGCAACCCCCTTACCAGACTTCTACTAGCCATCGCCTTCAGCTTGTCCATGCCAACATGCCCCAGCCTCTCATGCCAGATAGCAGCACTATCATTGGCTCTCATTCTATCAACATAAGCATTGGTGGAAAGAACAAACAAGTTCTTCACCCTCCTCCCAATATGAGCAACATCAGCCTTCACCGCTGATACGTTGCGAAGGAACCTCACGTCTGTTGGCCCAAACAGAACATGATACCCAGCGTCCACCGCGTTGGTCACCGAGAAGAGGTTCTTCTTCATGCCCGGCACATGATACACACTCCTTAACGTGAGTGGCCCCTGATCACTACCCAAAGACACGACCCCCTCCTTCTCTACTGCATAAACAGTATTATCAGCAGTGATAATAGCTTCATTGCCTGAGTATGGCTGCATGGAGGTGAACTTGGACTTGTCTCCGGTGAGGTGATGACCACACCCGGAGTCCATGATCCACTCGCCGTTGAAGTCCTCAGCAGACAAGGCCCGGACACAGGTGCCCGTCATGAAAGCTCCGCCCCATTCTGCTTCTTCACTTCTCGAGCAAGCTTCCTCCTTTCCCGCAGCATGCCCAGGCTGCAGTTTGACCTTGTAGTCCCGCTTGAAGTTCCCTCGCTGATGACACCGGTAGCACTTCAGATTCTTCTTCCAGTCCTTCGGAGCATTGCTCCTCTCCGACAGATATGAAGTTGAAGTCTCCTTCTCACCAGCGGCCTGCACCTTCTTCTTCTTCTTCCCTTCCCATCCCTTCTTCTTGCCTGAGAAGAGGGCTTCGCTGCCTTCCTGATTCAGGTTCACTCCAGCCATCTGCCTTGCTAAGCTATCCTGCGAGGCAAGCAGATTCTCCAGCTCCAGCAGAGACGGCTGAGTAGTCCACCCTTGAACAGATGTAACAAAGGCCACATACTCCTTCCGCAAGCCGCGGATAATGTGCCTTTTCATCTTAGCCTCAGAGATAGGCTCATCAGGATCCAGTGCCGACAGCTCAGCACACAAGCTCTTCATCTTTAAGAAGTATTTGGAGATGGAAAGGTCTCCCTGAGTTGCCCTGGCTAACTCATTCTCCAGGAACTGAAGCCGCGCCACATTCTTCCTATTGAACAACTCATCAATAGTTGTCCAAATATCAGCAGCCGACTCACACCCAACGATGTGATCAAACAGTTCCGGAGACACAGAACTCTTCAGAATGAACTCCGCCTTAGCATTAGTTCTTCTGCAGAGCCTCACCTGCTCAGTACTACCGAAAGCAGCAGTCACTTCCTGTCTGTCGTCACCACCGACGACTTCCCACAGCTCCTCGCCAAGAAGATAACTCTTCATGCACGACTTCCACTTCTTGAAGTTAGTCGGCGTTAAGAGTTCAATGCCAAGACCTCTTGCAAAACTTCCTTCCATTGCAAACACCTATTGGTACCCTTCAGCAGCTCTGAGCAACAACACGGGTTGATCACCACTCAATCACTGAGTCACAACGCTGTCTGACTTCCGCTCACACAACTGAACCTCCGAAACCTCAGGAACCTGGCTCTGATACCATGTTAAATTTTCTCAACGTGGTCAGCAAGATAGCCTAAATGCCAAATTAATATCTTCGGAACTACCCAGTTCGCACGTTGAACCTGCGGAAAACCCAAGGACTAGAGGTTTCACCCAACAAACAATGGAAGCACAAGAAGGTCTCTTTTATACATTCACTTCTTTACAATTCGAGGCATATATAGCGAGACATGATTTCGCTAGTATTACAGCTGTAAACAGAAAGCACCAAAAAACAAGCCGAGCGGACAGAACAGGAGTCCGCCGAGACCGCCGAGGTCGCCGAGGTCGCCGAAGCCGCCCGAACTAAGCTGCAATCCGCCGAATACCACGGAGTCCACCAAAGCCGCGAAGCTGCGCGGACACACCGTTATTCGCCTCCTGCTGAACCCGAACTGAGGAACACCCCTACCCGGCTGAAGCCGGCGGACAGGTTATTGAAGCTGGCAAAGTTGAAACAGAACTGACAAGCCGCAGAGCGACCTCCTGCTGAGTCCGCAGAGACCGCACACTTCCAAGCTTTTGACCGAAGTCACAGCCAAACTCCTGGCTCCTTGAAGTTATCCGCGCGACCTGCACACAGCAAACCGTCAGCCTGAAACAATCCGCGCGGACTGCCAAACACAGACCGCAGCTCCTCGCACAACTCAACTTACTGTTCACTCACGTTACTTAGGTTACTGTAGATGTGCCAGGGGGGTCCTATTTATAGGCTAGGTGAGGAGTGTGGTCACCGCCCAAGAGATAGCGATACCGCCGTCAGCCCCCGCGAATACACACCACCGTCCGCTGAGTCCGCGTGGACTTAGCCGGTCACCAAGGAAAGCCGCCAGGAGCAAGGCAACCAATTGACGAACCTACTCCAGTCCGCCCAAGCTAAGCGGACAAGGCATCAGCCAGCAAAGCTCCAACCACTGCAGTACAGCAACCCCCTTCAATGGCTGTCCGCACCAACCCAAGGCAGTCCGCAAGACTCACACCTCAATCCGCCACAAGTCCACGACCAAAGGCAGCTAGCAACCAACCGCCCGGTCACAGCGGACTTGGCGGATACGGCGGACACCATGAACTTGGCACAAGGTGTGACCAAGCCCAAAACCATCAAGGCCTAATGCGAGCATGGCGGACACATGTTCTCGTCCGCCAAACACCCTAGCACAGACCGCAATTAGTCCGCTAGCTCCCCGCACTCCTGCCCCATAGCAGCGGTCTTATCCCGGACTCCAAAATCAGGCCACCAAAACGATCTCCACAGCAGAGCACCTGCTGTGTCACCAGAGCTCGACAAGGCCTCAGCCAAGCTCTAAGCTCAGTCCGCAACAGCCCGAACTGCGGACATGCCAGTCTGCAAGCTTCCCGCGAACTCGAGCCAACCCGCCTGTCAGCACAAGCTTGCACCCGCGGCCACTGAGCAACGCACCAGTCCGCAAGCCTCTCTATCCACAGATACCAGGCCGCACAAAACCGCGGACATCATGCAACAACCCGCTCAGAACACAACCGGCTTCCACCAGACTTTTCACCAGGCTGCATACCACAGTCCGCCCACTCCGCCCAGTCCGCCAAAGCTGTCCGCCACAGGCCGCGCGGCCTGTCCCGTCACCCACTTCCACTTCACAAATTTCAACAAGCAGAAGAGCTTAAGAAGAAATACTTGAAAGGCAAGTAGCATGCTGATGCTGAAGTTGTTGATGCTCCTGTTCAAGCCAAAGTTCAAGCTGGAAAAGGAATAGTGATTAAGGAGCCAGAACAGAAATAGAATTAGAATTTTCTTAAAAATTACTTTGAAATCTTTTTGATGTAAAACATTCTGTAAAATGAATATGACAGATATTAGAACAATGTGTTATATGTTAAATCTATTTCATATTTGTTCTGTGATGATGTCTATGTCTATTTAATATTTGTTCTGTGATGATGTCTATGAATACATGTGTGATTGATACATGTTTATGTTTACCCTGCTATATAGTATCCTGCTTTACATTATTTTGTAATTTAAATTATGAATGGTGTATATCATTGACTAAGGGTTATGACTTCTCCAAATAGGGGGAGATTGTTGGGTACATTAGTTTAAATGTACCTGATTTGAAGAAGCCTCACCCTACTCAATGATATACATCAAAATGTATTTGATGTATTTTGAGTTACTTGTGCAGGTTAAGTATTTGTAGGACTGAAGCAAAAAGTTTCTAAGTACATGTGTCGACACCTAGAGGGAAAGTGTCGACACTTAAGAAGACTTGTGTCAACACCCAGTCAAGCAGTGTCGACACTTGGAGTCATTGTGTCGACACCTGGGATGCAGAGTCGACACCAGACACAAAGTGTCGACACAAGGAGCTGTGTCGACACTCAAAGAAGAAAAGTGCAGAGAAGCAGTGTCGACACAAGGAGCTGTGTCGACACCCAGTAGAATTGTGTCTACATCAGAAAGTGTCGACACTTGGAGCTGTGTCGACACTCAGCAAAAGTTAGCAGAGAGTAAGTATAAGTGTCGACACCCAGAACAATGTGTCGACACTCAACAGAAGAGTCAGCACTTGAAGTAAGTGTCGACACCCAGAACAATGTGTCGACACTCAACAGAAGAGTCAACACTTGAAGAAAGTGTCGACACCCAAAACAATGTGTCGACACTCAGCTGAAGACTTAACACTTGAAGAAAGTGTCGACACATGGAGCTGTGTCGACACTTAGCGAAGAACAACAAGATCAACAAAATATTCTAAGTACAAGTGTCGACACTAAGGGGATGTGTCGACACCTAGCTGAAGTCTCAACAGAAGAAGAAAGTGTCGACACATGGAGATGTGTCGACACTCAGCAAGTATCAACACTAAAGACAAGTGTCGACACTGACAAGTTCAACACATGAAGATGTGTCGACACAAAGGTGTTGTGTCGACACTTAGAAGAATTCAATAAGTTACTGAAGTACAAGGACTTGTGTCGACACACCCTATCAGTGTCGACACATAAAGAAGAAGTAGTGTCGAGATATAATATCTACAACACAAGGAGTTGTGTCGACACCTTGTAGACATGTGTCGACACTTACACAACATGTGTCGACACTTGGTCTATAAGTGTCGACACTTAAAGACAGAAAGTCTCGACACTTTCAGACAGTTAGAGATTTTCAAGAACTGACTGGATGACTTGACAGCTATCATTTCAGTCGATCTACAGCACTTGTCAGAGTTGTCAGAAAGCAGTTATGAACCGGACCAGCCGGTTACCATGAAGAAGGCCTATAAATAGGCTTATACAGTCTACAGAAAGAGTTGTTCACATTATTAATCAAGTATCTAACAAAGAAGATCTAGCTATTCCTTGAAGAATAAAGTGCAGATCTAAGAAGTTGAAGAGAGAGAGCTCCATCAAAGAAATCAGCCGTTGGAACTAGGCTAAGAAGAAGGGTTCAGATTTATTCTGGATCTTAAGAAGCAGAGATCAAGGATCAACTGCAGAAGGAGTCAATCTTATTGAGTTCTACTTTCAAGAAGCTTTGAAGAAAGCTAAGTCAGATTGATTTCAGCTGAGTTCTTCCAAGAACTCATCAAGAAACTCACAACTCCCCTCTCTTGTCTTTGGGTTGCTGAGTTAACAATTGTATATTCATTTTATCTTGTAGGATCTTTTGGATCTGAGTTTTTGTAAGCCTGTAATTATAAAGGCTGAGTGTAGGGCTTGAGAGCCGGAGTGTAGGAGATTGAAATCTCTGAGTGTAGGCCCTGGTGGCTGAGTGTACGCCTTTGTGGCTGAGTGTAGGCTTTGTGGAAAAGCTGAGTTGTAGGGCCTTGGGCCTGAGGTGTAGGAACCAGTTTGGGTTCTGAGATAGTGGAGAAATTTGGCCGAATCTAGTACACTGCTAGATAGGCGAAGGGGGAAAGTGGATGTACCCAAACCTTGGGGAACCACTATAAAACTGTGTATCTTCTGTGTGTTGTGTTTTGCTGTGAATACTGTGTGATTACTGTGCAATAGTAGATTAGATTCTGTGTTCAAAACTGATTGCTGTCATAAAAAGTTAAAAAGAATTTGGTCACCTATGCACCCCCCCCCCCCTCTAGGTGTTTAGGTACTATATCTTTCAGGAGCCTTTGGTCAAGATCACTTAAGAGAACACTAAACAATTTATAAGGAAGAATATTATGTGTCGCTTCGACATTATTGCAATCATCATTACTGACAGCAGGACACAATTCACAGGAAGATCCTTCACAAAGATGTGTGAAGATCTAAAGATTAATTTACGATATATAGCTGTAGTGCATCCCTAGACTAACGGGCAAATCAAAGTGACCAATCGAAACATCCTGAAAGGTTTAAAAACACGACTACAAGAGGCCGGGGGCAATGGGTTGATGCACTCCCCAATGTATTATGGTCATACCGAACCACAGAGAGGACCCCTACAGGAGAAACACCATGCAAACTATACTATGGAACGGAGTCAATCATCCCTGTCAATATTGGCATTCCAAGTTCGTGACTCATTAATTTCAACCTAGAAAAGAATGATGAAGCTCTCTGCGAAAATCTTGATTTAATCTATGAATCCCGAGATACGGCATCCCTTCGTGCTGCCACCTATTAACAACACATATCACAACACTATAATCAAAGAGTGAGACCCAGATCCCTCAACATTGGGGATTTTGTTTTACGAAGTATAGAAGCAGCTGGTAAAGGACCACAGGGAGAAAAACTCTCACCTTCATAGGAGGGACCATTCGTCGTCTCTGCAATCGTCAAGTCGGGAACTTACAAGCTAAGAACCACAGAAGGAAAGACCCTTCCCCAAACATGGAATGTGTAGAACCTGTGTCGATTTTATCAGTGATATCTTGTTTTATTGATTATTTATTCCGTATTTCCAAGTTTGATGAAGAATTTTTATTCCACATTCGAACTTTATAATTTGCAAACACCGCAAACATGGATTCATGGAAGCTAACTTCTGTCTTTAAATATTACAGTGTGCCCCTACAAATGTTGTCATATCAAAACTTAAATCGGTAAGACTGCGCATGCGGATTGAAAATGAAAGTAATTCACCGAACCTGGCTTTCTATGACATGACATCGTCAGGGCCTGCCCCCCTCACTACTAAGTAGCGAGCGATCCTCGTGCAAATTAAGCCGCGAGATCCATTAGCATAAATTAGGTAAGACTATGCATGCGATTTGAATAGGAAAGCCCTTCACCGACCCTGTCATTCTACGTCACAACCACGCCAGGGCCTGCCCCCCTCACGCAAAATAAGCAAAGATGCAAGACCCGCTCGTGCAAATTAGGTAAGACTGCACATAAAGTTTGACTGGGCAAGCCTGTCATCGATCCTGCCTTTCTAAGTTTCGTCCTCCCTATGGCATGCCCCCTAGTGATCGACTAAGATGCGTGCGATCCTCATGCAAACTAAGATGTGAGCAACCCACATGCAAACCAAGCTACAAGCCATCCTTCGACAAACTAAGACGCGATTATAGCCCACACAAAGCAATGATGCAAGTCAAACTTACAAATAATATTTGAGCAAAAGGGGGAAGAACAACCCCGTTACAATATTCGCATACCAAAGCACATAAAACTAAACACTAACAATGACAATCAAAAGCAAAAGACAAACATACAACAAACTCAACCAAAAAAGATACAAGCATGCAAGCATAAATAAACCACACTAATATATATCAGCTGCATCCACACCAAAATCGGGACTCAGTCTCTCGTCATCTAAGATGTCATCAAAACTAAGACTGGATACATCACACTTCAAACCACGCGCCTGAGTGCAAGCTCACGAGCATCCTCCAAATGAGGCACCACCTCACTAGTCCAAAAATCTTCATGAACCTCCTCGCCGATCAAACAATGATCACGCATGTAATTTAACGAATCCATGTATTCATCAAGACCGACAGCCTTCAATTCTGACATGCGACTTTTAGAAGAAAGCGTCTCCACTCGGGCCTCCGATGCCCCAAGATCAATCACCTAATGGGAAATCTCCTCTTGGGCATTCTTTAGCTTCTGCGCAGTTCTCTCCACCAGAGATTTTTCCACCTTCAAGGACGCTCGAGCGTCTTCCAATTACACCTTCAGCTCCGATCTAATCCAGCAGAATCTGGAGATATCCCGATCATGATCATTTCTCAAAATAGCAAGTGAGCTCGCCGCCGTCCGAAACTTCACCTAAAGAGCCAGATATCTGTCTTTCAAGCACACGTAATGATCATTCCAAGTGACAGTAATATGAGTATGGGCCTCAATCTACAAATACAATACAGAGAAAAGTCAGTACGATGCAACAATAACAAAGGAAAATCAAATCAAAACAAGCAAGCTCACTCACCGTATCTATCCAAAGGAAAACCTCACGCTCACCGCACACTCGCGGGAGAGGGATTCCTATGTAAAAGGAAGAGGACTTCACATGTCCAAGTTAAGAATCGTTACCCATTGCATTCTCTTTGGTGCCATGCCAAAGATCTGGAAGGATGAAAGTGACCGCAATGACCTTACCACCACAGATCCGGACTCAGCTTGCGAATCGGGGCTTAAGAACTTCAACGACGGCGAGATTTACCCTCCGACACCGCTGCTCCTCCTCCAGGTTAATCTGGTCAACTCCAAATCCAGAAGAAAATGATGTGAAAATGGCCAAACCAGGTATATAAACCAAGCTACCCCCGCGTGGTACCTTATTTCAATGCCTCGTTTTGAGCTCAACCGCCAAAACTCTCCAATCAGAGGCCGATACGTGGCCAGCACCGTTTCGGATACTCTACCACCGCGCGATAGGATTCTAATGTCGCGTGATAGAGGACGACTGTTATGACAAGACACTTGTCGCTATCATCGCGGGATAACTTCTACCGCCGCGTGGTAGGATCCCGAGAACCAAATCAGTTAAATTGACCCTATTATCGCCAACGGTGACACTATCACCGGGCGATAGTTTACCGAGGGCTTTGCTAGATTAATTCCCCTGCTTCCGCCGCGCGGTTATAACTTTTTGTCGTGCCGTAACATCCTTCTCGAGAGCTCGATGTTCTCTCAAGAACTCAATGCGTTTGATGCAAACCCTGGAGCTACCGCCGCAAGGTAGCTAGCTACCTCCGAGCGATAGCCCCCTGAGATGCATCTTCCACCTTAGGGAATTTGGGGCATTACAATGAGGAAAGAATCAACCGAGTTTGTTCAAAAAATTATGAGTTGCCAAATGCACTCAAACATTCCTCGGCAGCCACCAGTCATCCTTATAGCATTGCGAGGGGCATGGACATTCACACAATGGGGAATTGACCTTTTCGGCCACCTACCTCTGGCCTCGTGGCAGAGGAAATTTATTATTATGTCCATCGATTATTTCACTAAGTGGGTTGAAGAGGAACCTTTGGCCAGGATCACTTAAGAGAACACTAAACAATTTATATGGAAGAATATTATATGTCGCTTCGACATTCTTGCAATCATCATTACTGACAACACGACACAATTCACAGGAAGATCCTTCACAAAGATGTGTGAAGATCTAAAGATTGATTTACGATATATAGCTATAGTTCATCCCTAAACTAACGGGCAAATCGAATTGACCAATCAAAACATCCTGAAAGGTTTAAAAACATGACTAGAAGAGGCCGACGACAATGGGTTGATGCACTCCCCAATGTATTATGGTCATACCGAACCACGGAGAGGATCCCTACAGGAGAAACGCCATGCAAACTATGTTATGGAATGGAGTCAATCATCCCTGTCGATATTGGCAATCCAAGTCCCTGACTCATTAATTTCAACCTTGAAAAGAATGATGAAGCTCTCTGTGAAAATCTTGATTTAATCTATGAATCCCGAGATACAGCATCCCTTCATGCTACCACCTATTAGCAACGCATATCACAACACTATAATCAAAGAGTGAGACCCAGATCCCTCAACATTGGGGATTTTGTTTTACGAAGTATAGAAGCAGCTGGTAAAGGACCACAGGGAGAAAAACTCTCACCTTCCTAGGAGCGACCATTCGTCGTCTCCGTAATCGTCAAGCCGGGAACTTACAAGATAAGAACCGCAGAAGGAAAGACCCTTCCCCAAACATGTAATGCGTAGAACCTGTGTCGATTTTATCAATGATATCTTGCTTTATTGATTATTTATTCTGTATTTCCAAGTTTGACGAAGAATTTTTATTCCACATTCGAACTTTATAATTTGCAAACACCGCAAACATGGATTCATGGAAGCTATCTTTTGTCTTTAAATATTACATTGTGCCCCTACAAATGTTGTCATATCAAAACTTAAATCGGTAAGACTGCGCATGCGGATTGAAAATGAAAGTTATTCACCGAACCTGGCTTTCTATGACACGACATCGTTAGGGCCTGCCCCCCTCACGACTATGTAGCGAGCGATCCTTGTGCAAATTAAGCCGCGAGATCCACTAGCATAAATTAGGTAAGACTATGCATGCGGTTTGAATAGGAAAGCCCTTCACCGACCCTGCCATTCTACGTCACAACCACGCCAGGGCCTGCCCCCCTCACGCAAAATAAGCAAAGATGCAAGCCTCGCTCGTGCAAATTATGTAAGACTACACATAAAGTTTGACTGGGCAAGTCTGTCATCGACCCTGCCTTTCTACGTTTCTTCCTCCCTATGGCATGCCCCCTAGCGATCGACTAAGACGCGTGCGATCCTCATGCAAACTAAGATGTGAGCAACTCACATGCAAACCAAGCTATAAGCCAGCCTTCGACAAACTAAGTCGCGATTACAGCTCTTGCAAAGCAATTCTGCAAGTCAAACTTACAAATAATATTTGAGCAAAAGGGGGAAGAACAACCCCATTACAATAATGGCATACCAAAGCACATAAAACGACGCACTAGCAATGACAATCAAAAGCAAAAGACAAACATACAACAAACTCAACCAAAGAAGATACAAGCATGCAAGCATAAATAAACCACACTGCTACACATCACCTACATCGACAACAAAATCGGGACTCAGGCTCTCGTCATCTAAGATGTCATCAAAACTAAGACTTGATACATCATACTTCAAACCACGCGCCTGGGTGCAAGCTCACGAGTATCCTCCAAATGAGGCACCACCTCACTCATCCAAATATCTTCATGAACCTCCTTGCTGATCAAACAATGATTCACACATGTAATTTAACGAATCCATGTATTCATCAAGACCGACAGCCTTCAATTCTTACATGCGACTATTAGGTTATTGACCCACCATGTATAGCCTAAGGTCAATTTGTTAATTCTAAGGTCTACGTCAGTCTTGTACAACCCATATTCATGGAGGATGGACCCTACCACAGCAAGGTCAACAAAAGTCAAGGTCAACAAGTCAAGACATGAGTGAAAGACAGCATACAAGATCGTGGAAGGCCTGAGCGAGTATAGGCAAGCTCCCCTCGCATACTCGCCAGGTAGGCGACTAGGCAAGATACTCGCCCAACCCGTGCGAGTTCCCCTGAAAGTCGCCTAGTCACCGGGGTTGGGGGAGTGTAAATATGACCACCCCCCCCCCCCCCCCCCCGCCTTGGATTTACCTATAAATAGGACCCCAAGGTTATGAGGTGAGGCACTTAAAATCCTCGACAGGATACTCGAGCGCTTCATTATCGAGATACTAGCTGAGTCTTTGGATTACTTTTCCTTAGAGAGCAAATCGCGACCTTGCGACTTTGCCAACTAGCTTCCCTCGTACCTAGTTCGGCCATCTTTGGTTGAGAAGGGGCTGCTCCTTTTGAGCATCCGGGTACGTGGTGGGACCTTCTTGCCGCAACATCTGGGGTCCTGTTTGACCAGATTCATCGTCCTAGTCACCCTAGCTGTCTGATCTAGCTTCTGAGCCAGTAACCTTAAGCGACTTTGGTCCGAATTCTGAGGTTAGGATTTTTCCTAGCTTTAGCAAGTTTGACTAGGTTAAACATGTTTGATCCAGCCCTCAAAAGTATTCAGAGATTCAGACTTAGAAGATATGCAGTTTTAAAGAGTTCAGAAAATCAGTTCAAAGTACTTTGAATTCAGCTCGACGATCGTCGATCACATATCGACGAACTCCGAGTGTCAACTCTGAGTTGAGCTCGACGAAATATGAGCTCAGGTCGACGATCTTCCCTCTTCTACTCAGATTCTCTGGTCGACGAACTTAGAACTCAGCATTGACAGATATCTTCCAAATCAATTATCTCTGAGCTCAGCCCGACGAAGGAGATTTGCCAGCTCGACGAACTTGGAGTTCAGTTCGACGAAATCTGTCCTGAGTTCTTTTAATTTCCTTCAGTCTCAGTTTGACGTATTCTCTCTCATTTTGACTTCAATTTATATTGTTCTAAGGCATTAATTCTCGTATAATTAATGCTCATATTCTCAAGATTATAGTCATTTCTTGGCAACACTGATTATGGTTTTCACAGAGCTAATTACTTGACTTATTTACTGGGACAGTTGAGGAAACTCATTTAATGCAAATATCCAGCTGTTCAACTCTCAAAATCTCAGCAGTAAATTCAGGATACGATTCAAATTTCAAAAGGCTGAAATCTCTCAGGATATAAAAGCAATTCTTCTCTGTTCAATAGTATAACAAAACAACAACAACCATTGATATATTTTTAAGAAAAAAACATTGCTATCATTCTTACTTGAAATTGAAGAAGAACATCAACATACAGATCATTAGTCTTCTTCATTTTCTGCTTCAGGATTTTTCTAGAGACAACAGTTAACATCTATCTGAAAGTTCCTGAAGATCATCAAGACAACTTCAAGGCCAACACCATATGCAAAGCTCTCATCTTCCTAAACCTTTTTTCATCTCAGGGGGAGCTTTGACAACAACATCCACTAAGTCTTCTCTATTGTTTGAGAAAGAGAAGACAACATCATTTTATTTTCCTACTGTAAAAAGGGTTTTTAACTCCCTTCAAAAGTTATCATCTGGTTATCAAGTCTCCTTATCAAAATAATTGGATTGGTTTTTGGGCACCTGATCAAAAGCTCAAAGGGTTGTGAGATCTCCCTTGAAATAGATCTTCTGGTGACAGGGCACTTGAGCAAAAATCTATGGTGGCAGGGCACCTGATCAAAAACCTGTAGTGGATTTCTACCTGGGTGGTAGAAGAGTGAATGTACCCAGTTTTAGGGAACCACTATAAACTTTTTGTGTCGTCTGGAATGCTCTATTACTCTATTTGTTGTGTTGCGATTGTCTTTATTTTTATTCTCTCTCTATACATATAGATATCACTTATTATAATTCTGCTATAAAAACTAATCAAAGTTTTTAAAATACTCTATTCAGCCTCCCACCCTCTATAGTTAAGACAGATCAATCTCTCAGTTTTAATTGGTATTAGAGGGTAAGGTTGTTTAGTTTCACGGGCTAACACCTGAACCAAAAGATCTATGATAGATCTCTTTTTCTCTAGTGTCTTCTCTATAAATCATTGCACAAAATAAGGAATACTCAAGCACCAAACCTCCAGTGTGCAACTTAAATATTTTTGCTCTTTAGAAGTAATTCCACCACATGACAGGTCCCCTAACTCCTTCTGCAACAACGTCAACAAGTACCTCAGCAATTCCACCACCTGAGTGGACAGAGGCTCGGGAGAAGTTAAAGATTGTTGATGCAAAAGCTATGAACATCCTAGCTCAGACTATGTCTGATGATATCTTCCAGAAAGTTACTGTATGTTCTTCAGCCAAAGAGATCTGGGATTCCTTAAATGCAATGGTTGTTGGCTCTGCTGATGAAAGAAAAGATAGAAGATCTCATCTCATTTCACAATATGAGAACTTCAAGATAGAAGGGTCAGAGTCAGTGGCTGACATTTACAATAGACTCAGCCTAATTGTCAATGAGCTGAAGAACCTGGATAAAAAAATTTCACTGACTGAGATAAATGACAAGATTCTTATGTGCTTCCCCAGCACATGAGACTCCAGGATTTGGCCAATCAAGGAGGCCAGAAGCCTAAATGAAATATCCACTGAGTCTTTGTTAGGCAAGCTCAAGTCCTATGAGCAGCTTATCAAGACTAGAGAAGCGGCTGAATAGAAGACTTCTACCTCATTAGGTAGGAAAGAGCAAAATATTTCTTTCAAAGCATTTGAAGAATCAGAAGCTCCATCAGCAAATAAAGAACTCCTAAGCTTGCTGACCAAAAGATTTTACAAGATGGACAGAAATGATTTCAGAAGGAAGTCATCCAGACAAGATGACAGACCAAAATATGACAAAACTCCTACCATGGAGATCGTCTTCTTTGGTTGCAGAAAATCTGGACACATTCTTCCTGAGTGTCCAGAGAATCAGAAGAAGGAGAAAAGAAGAGACAAGAACTCCAAAAAGCAGTACAACAAGCCCTCCTCAAACAAGCATAAGAGGAAGGAGAAAGTCTTTATTGCAGAAAATTGGAGTGAGATAGAATAAGAATCTTCATCTTCCAGCTCCAGTGAAGATGAGGAAGAAGCTAAAGCAAAAGAAGTTTGCTTGATGGCTACCAATGTATCAGGCTACCTTTCAGAAGCTAAAAATTCAGAAAATGAAGATTCTGAATCAGAAGAGGATCAGGTAATATCCTCATTTGATTTTAATTCAGACCATTTTGAAACTGAATATAAATTATTATGTAATGATCAAATTAAATCTGAGAAGAAAATCAAACTTCTCGGAGATAAGCTAACTGAACGTGATAATCTGTTATCTGAAAACATCAAGATAAAAGATGAACTAGTTATAGCTTCAGAACAAATTACTTCTTTAAAAATTAGATTGAATGATCCAAAGCAATTTGAAGAATCCCTAAATTGGAGAAGCATCAAATTAATGGACATCACAAGCACTGTAAATGCCAGGCTTAATGGCAAATTGGGCTTAGGTGCTTCATCAAGCCAACCTCATCTAATTTAGAAAAACATTCTGTCAACCCCCATTAAATTCATATCAGAAAAGGGCAAAGAAAAGGCAGATGAGAATAACAAACCAACTAAACTTAATCAGAAACCAAAGAAAAAGAGAAAGAACATGAAAAACCTTAATCATAACAATGTTCAACAGATTTCATCGAACTTAGATCGACGAAATGCATACAGTTCATCAAACTTAAGCCGACGAACTCTGAACATAAATTTCTATTATAATTATCCTTCGAACATCGATCGATGAAACCAATATGGTACATCGAGCCGAGATCGATGATATTGGGGCACAAAGAATGAATACTTCCATTCTCTGAGCGGAGTTTGACAAACTCATCCTATTTGTCGAACTCAGATCGATGAACTTATCAAAATTCACCGATCCCAGTTCAGCTTAACAGAAACTTTAATTATCCCAAAACATTTAATCAACCAAAACAATTTGTTAACCCATTTACCCAATGGATAATTCCACCTAGGAAATTTCACCCACTAGGATATAAGAACCAACCTGAATGCTCTTACATTTATAGTTTTGAGTTTGAAAAGAATCAAGGACCCAAGGTTACCTAGGTTAAGAACACCTAATTTTTCATTCTGCGGGTGAAGGACTATTCTACCATAGAGGAACAATGGTACCTGGATAGTGGTTGTTCAAAGCACATGACAGGAAGCAAGGATAACTTAACAAACTACAAGTCCAAGATTGGTCCAAAGGTGATATTTGGTGACTCCCACTGTTGCCAAACTGAAGGCTATTGGATTGTCAAGGTTTGAGTTGTCACTTTCAGGAAAGTAGCATATGTGAGTGGTCTAAAACATAATCTGATATCCATAAACCACTTATGTTATGAAGGTTATCAGGTATCCTTTAACCTTTCCTCTTGTCTTTTTTCTCTAGTAAATAATAAAATTATCTTAACTGGCCTTAGGCAAGGAAATATTTATGTGTAAACTTCAAATCTGCTAGGTCAGAAATTTGCCTATTTAATCAAATCAGTAACAATAATGAATTATTCCATAAAAGATTAGGGCATGTAAATCTCAAAAAAATTGCTAAACTCTCCAGGGAGAACCTTGTTTAGAGGATTGAGCTCTTCCCCCTACAAGAAGGAAAGCCTCCACAGGGCTTGTCAATTAGGCAAGTAAACCAAAAATAGTTCTAAATCTATTAATAAGAGTGATTAACCCAGGCTTCTGTACCTGCTATACATGGATCTATTTGGACCATTGCTGTAAAGAGCTTGGAAGGGAAATCTTATACCTTAGTTATTGTAGATGACTTCTCTAGGTTCACTTGGGTGTTTTTTCTTGAGAAACAAGTCAGATAACTTTAAAGTTCTTAAAAATTTTCTTAAGAGCATAAAGATTGAGTATTCTACTCTAGATGCATTGATCAAAAGTGATCATGGTATTGAGTTTGAATCTCTTCCTATACAAGAATTCTTTGAGATGGAAGGTATTAGGCTTTACTTCTATACTCCTAGAACTCCACAACAAAATTGGGTAGCAGAATGGAATAATAGAACCCTCATTGAAGCTGTAGGAACACTGTTTGTATATGCTTACTTGCCCCCATCCTTTTGTTCAGAGGCTGTATGAACAACAAACTTTGTCCTGAATAGGAGTTTAATACATAAACTTAAGGAAAAGACACCCTATGAATTACTCGAAGGGAAGCAACCTAAAATAGATTACTTTAGAATTTTTGGTTGTTGATGTTATATTCATAATAATAATAAGAAACATCTTAGAAAGTTTGAAGACAAAGCTGAAGTGGGAATCTTTCTCGGATATTCCCAAGTCAGCAAGACCTATAAGGTGTTTAATAAATCAACCTTAAAATGGAAGAATCTGTACATATAACTTTTGATGAAGCTAACATGTTTTATAAGGAGAAGGATTCTTCTACAAAAGATTTATTGCAGGTACCCCAATTATGTGAGAAATTGGATGATTTAAATCTCACCAATGAGGCTATATCACATCCTTATCCACATATTGAAGAAGACAGTGAAGAAGAATTCAGTGAAATAGCTGATGAACCACCAACAGCAAATACAATTCCACAAGTGTAATTAATTCCCAATGTTGTAGCTGAACCAACTCCTCAAACTGATCTTGTCACACTTAGATATCACCCTATATCTCAAGTGATTGGATACATATCAGTTGGTGTGCAAACAAGGCATTAACTCAACCAAAACTTGATGCATGCTTGCTTTATATCTCAATTTGAGCCCCAATCCATAAAAGATGCAGAAAAAGATCTCCACTGTATTATTGTAATACAAGAGGAGCTCAATCAGTTTGAGAGATGCAGAGTTTGGGATTTAATTTCTTGACCCAAAGATTTTCAAGTCATTGGATCTAAATGGGTATTCAGAAATAAAGTGGATGCACAAGGAGCCATCATCAGGAATAAAGCAAGGCTGGTAGCATAAGGATATACACAGAAAGAAGGAATTGACTATGATCAAACCTTTGCACCTGTTGCAAGACTGGAATCTATCAAAATGTTTCTTGCCTATACAGCCTACAAAAAGTTTAAGGTCTACCAAATGGATGTCAAGAGTGCCTTCTTGAATGGTGAACTCAAAGGGAAAGTATATGTTGAACAACCACCAGGTTTTATTTCTCCAACTCATCCCTCCTATGTTTTCAAATTGTATAAAGCTCTTTATGGTTTAAAGCAAGTTCCAAGAGCTTGGTATGAGACCCTAGCTAGCTTTATTTTAGAGCATAAGTTCACTAGGGGCATTGTAGATAGAACCTTGTTTACTAGGCATCATAAACATAACATATTATTAGTACAAATATATGTAGATGACATCATTTCTTGCTCTACTGATTCCGAACTATGCAAAAGGTTTTCTGATCTGATGCATTCCAAGTTTGAAATGAGTAGCATGTTTAAGCTTTCATACTTCCTTGGTCTCCAAGTGAGGCGATCCCTTGATGGAATTTTCATTTCCCAATCAAAATATATTATGGAGCTAGTTAAAAGATTTGGGATGACTGATGCCTCATCCAAGAAAACACCCATGGCTTCTAATGTTGTGATTGATTTTGATGAACATGGCAAGCCAGTTAATCAGAAAACATATAGGGCTATTGTTGGATTGTTATTATATCTCACAGCTAGTAGGCTAGATATAATGTTTGCTACATGTCTTTGTGATAGGTTCCAGCTGAACCCTAAAAAATCTCACTATATTTTACTTAAAAGGATTTTGAGATATATAATGTGTTGCCCAAATCTAGGGCTCTTTTATCAAAATGAGTCAGAATTTGAATTAACTGGATTCTTAGATGCTGACTTTGCTGGATGTAGAGTGGACAGAAAAAGCACATCAGGAACATGTCAGTTCCTTGGTCATAGGCTTGTTTCCTAGTTTTGTAAGAAACAAACATCTATGTCTACTTCAACTGTAGAAGCTAAATACATTGCATCTAGCAGTTGTTGTTCAAAAATATTGTGGATTCAAAATCAAATCCTGGATTATGGTTACAATCAAAATAATTCAACTATATTTTGTGATAGTACCAGTGCAATTTCCATTACACAAAATCTAGTGCATCATAGTAAAATCAAGAATATATAAATTAGACATCATTTCATTAGAGAGTGTGTGGGCAAAAAGAAAATTAATCTTGTCTTTATCTCTACTGATTTCCAAAGAGCAAACAACTTCACTAAACCTTTAGATGAGAAAAAAACATCTGTTCTTTCTGAATCAGCTGGGTATGATCAATGGAGAAGGTTAATTTAATTTTTGTCTGAGGTCGAAGAATTGGTCACAGTTCATCGAATGGAGATCGACGATCTGAGAACTATTCTTGAGAAATTTTGTCTACCTAAGTTCGACGAACACTCTGCATGAAGTTATTTTCGTCGAGCAGAGATCAACGATCTTGCTTCAGAAAAGTTTTTGTCAACTTGAGAACGACGAAAATTTTTCTCTGCTTCCAACAGAGATCGACGATATCATTTCTTCATGAAATATTTCATCGACCTGAGAACGAAGATTTTTTTTCCTTTCGCAGGATAGAGTTTGTTGCTTCATATTCTGAAAACCTTATAACTAGGTTTTCTTCGAGCTCAATCCCGCGCTATCTAGTTCTCTTGCACTTGATCTCTCTCTCTCTCTCTCTCTCTCTCTCTCTCTCTCTCATTTTTACTGGAAAACAATGATGATTCCGATGATTTCTCTCTCCAGCATGAAATATGATACTGGATTCGACATCGACTTTGATTCATTCAGCTATATAGATCAGATAATCACTGACATTCTGTAACTGTTTGAAGAACAACAACTGAGGAATCTTATGAGCACCAGGATCAAACTGCCAGCGATAGAGATAAGAGAATGGGTCTACACTTCAACATCCCCAGATGCAGAAACAATGATTGATACCATCGCATGCCATCAGGTTACTCTAACACCTACTATTTTAACTGAGATCTTTGACTTGGTTAATGGAGAAGAAGATATAGAATTAGACAATTATGAGTATGATTCTATGCTGATTAAGATAGGTCACTCAGAGGGAAACCCTAATAAATTGTTAAATAAAAACTTGTCTATAAAATATAAGTTTCTAGGAAAGCACACAACCCATGATTATATTACCAGGCACCAATTCTTTGTGATGTGTGCCCTGGTTAATAAGAAATTAGTAAATTGGGGTTTGTTGCTGTTTGAATTAATCAAGAAGAAAAACTCAAAGAAATAAGTATATTATGGGAGGATTTTGGAAATTTTCCTCCAGGCCAAGGATCCTGAACTTTTGGTCTCCCAGACCAAGTTCATCAATGCCTCCAAGAGGCTAACTTCTGCATTATTTGGTAGATGGGAGAGGACCATCTCTAAGTCAACCAGGGCTTCCTCCTCTTCTAGAGCTTTAGAGAACACCAGGACAGTAATAATCACTTCCTCAGCTAAAGAAGAAGCTCCTGCTCCTCCATCTTCACCACAATCCACAGTTTCTTCATCAACTCCCCTCCAACAACCATCCACTTCCTCTCAAACTCCTACTGCCTCACCATCACAACCTCATTCCCCACTTCCTCAATCACCAATTGACATACCAGAGGATTCTCCATCTCCACCTCACAATGATGACATACCTCCTCAATCTCCTATACCACCTCACCTTGATGTCATACCACCTCCTTAATCTTCTCTATCATTTCCAACTCTTGATCTTTTACCATCTCCATCACCATCTCCTCAACATCAACAATCTCCATCTCAGGGTGAAATCATGCCAGATTTTATTCCTCCCTCTTCCTCCATCCATCCATGTGTATCTACTCAGACACCACCTGAGTTTATGCAACCGGATTTTCCCCCCATTTCCAATATCTTGGAGCTTATCTCAGCAACTATCAGGCATCTCATAGCAGAGGAAATTGCTCCTCTAACTACCTCCATAAACTCTCTTGCTGCTCTTCTTGCTTCCTCTTACTCTATCCCTTCTTCTTTACAGGGCCCGGGTTCTATACCCACTGAATCCAGGCAGGGGGAGATGCTCCAGGAAGAAGCTCCAGCTCCTGCTCTAGAAGCAGCAGTAGTTTCTCCAGCAGCAGCAGTAGATTCAATTTGTACATAAGCAGTTCCAGAGATTATCATTATTGGTGATTGCAGCATCAATCCCACAGTGGATTTAATTTCTCTACTTAATTCTTTTAATTCAGTTTACAAAATTTTTTTACCAAGTTTTGATGTTCATCACTCCCAGGCCATAGTGTGTTATACTGCTCCAATAAGTCCTGCAATTGTGAATCAACTAAGGGCATGTTTTGTTGTTCCAGATATTATATAAAGCCTAGTTGTTGTAGATTCTTGTGAGAGAGTTCCTATTTCTGAGCCTCAGGCATTCTCTCCACTAACCTATGGCTGGTGTGAATCCCCAATTCCAGACTTGGATGAGATTATGTTTGCCGATATGGAAGAAGAACATGAGGCTTTTCAGGATCAGATTGTTACAGAAATTTTTGCAGAGCAGCAGTTCAAAAATTGCTTCTGGTTTCAGGAACCTCAGCTGATTGGCTAAAGCAATTGGATGATCTGTATGATAATGCTCCTGAATCATCTAATGATGATGAGGATTATGATGATTCAAGTTCTAAGAAAGTAAAGTCTAAGAAGAGAAAGGCTCCTCCCAAGGCTGGTCCTAAGTCTGACCCTACTGCTGATATTCCTTACTATATTCCGCACAATATTCCTCTCACTCCAGATATGGCTCACTGGATGAGATTCTCTAAAAATGAGCTCAGGGAAAGAAAGAAAAGGAAAAGATACAGTTCCCCACCTAGGCAGACTAGGAGAGGACCTCCACCTCCTCCTACTGTAGGTGCATCGAGAAATGTTGCTAAGACTCAGAAGCCAGCCTCAAGTAGTTCTCAATCTTCTAGTCCAGCATCCCATCTGTCTTTCAGACCAGATGGGAAGGATAGTCAATACAGACCTCCAAGGTCTTATTATTCAGTCCAACCTCAACAGACTTTCCCTCAAACCAACTTTCAAAAGCAATCAATTACTTTCAGAAATCCTCAAAAGTCTTCTTAGGATGCTCATAAATCTAATCTAGAAAAACCTCACTCTCTAACCTACGAACCTGAATTAGATCCAAATTTTAGGATGGCCAAATTCCAAGAGCTGATTGGGTTATCTCAAATTAACAAAGCCAGAGCAGAAGGAGCAGATCTATCTAAATTCACTACAATGTCTACCTATAGACATAAGGAGCTTGATACATTTCAGGTAAACAGAAATCTTTTTGACCCTAATGAAAACATGCAGATCCATTCAGAAGCTATAGTGCCCAGAGATGCATCTGTAATAATTCTTGGGGTCCAAGACCTGAAGATGTCTCAAAAGGAAGCAGAAAATCCAAACATGAAAATTGCTTTTGTTAAGTCATCTTCTGATCCTCCCTCTGATAGATCTTAAACATTTTTGTTTTGCTTTTTTTCTATTTTGTGTGATTTATATGTGTAATGAACTTAGCCATATCATATTTGCTGAATAGTTTAAAATTCTGTCAGATATTTATGTTGCTTTGTGTTTGTATGTTTTTCTATTTTGTTTAGTGACCTCACCCAAATATTGAGAGATTGTTGGATCCCTAGTTTAGATTTGGGCTAAGTTCACTATTAGGTTATTTGACCCACCATGTATAGTCTGGGGTCAATTTGTTAGTTCTAAGGTCTAGTTCAGTCTGACTAGGTTAGACATCTTTGATCCAGCACTCAGAAGTATACAGAGATTCAGACTTAAAAGACATGCAGTTTTAAAGAGTTCAAAAAATCAGTTCAAAGTTCTTTGAACTTAGCTCGACGATCGTCCATCACAGATCGACGAACTCAGAGGGTCAACTCTGAGCTGAGCTCGACGAAATACGAGCTCAGGTTGACGATCTTCCTTCTTATACTCAGATTCTCTTGTCGACGAACTTGGAACTCAGCATTAACAAATATCTTCCAGATCATTTATCTTTGAGCTCAGCTCGACGAAGGAGATTTCTCAGCTCGACAAACCTGGAGTTCAGTTCAACGAAATCTATCCTGAGTTCGTTTAATTTCCTTCAGTCTCAGTTTGGCGTATTCTCTTTCATTTTGACTTCAATTTATATTATTCTAAGGCAGTAATTCTCTGATAATTATTGTTCATATTCTCAAGATTATAGTCATTTCTTGACAGCATTAATTATGGTTTTCACAGAGTTAATTACTTGACTTATTTACTGGGACAGTTGAGGAAACTCATTAAAAGCAAATATCCAGCCGTTCAACTCTCAGAATCTCAGCAGTAAATTCAGGATACTATTCAAATTTCAAAAGGCTGAAATATCTCTGGATATAAAAGCAATTTTTCTCTCTTCAATAGCATAGCTGATGTAGGGGTGACGGTGATTCGTTCCCGAATACGCTAACGGAAATTATTATCACAAGACATAAAACCAAAGGGGAGGGCTCCGACCAAAAAGCGAGCGAAAAGGGGTCGGGTTTGCTCCCAAATCTGAAAGAGAAAATTGCCGGACTCGATACAACGTCCTTAGGACCTACCTCTCCAACAAGCACACAACTCACCGCACCTACACAAGCATCTATTGTACCAACTTGAGCCGTTTCAACGCAGCAATAATTTATTTTCGGAGCGGCGGAAAACTTCAATAGGCGGTCGAGTTCGAGTTGTGATTAACTCCCTTGTTAACACCAAAATGTGCCAATCTTGGAGGGCAAGTCAAGGCTAGGCCAAGTCTCGCTCTCGCAACGGATCTACCCAATCCGGATCACAAGAGGTTCAATAACAATGAAATCAAAATTGGAATTTGCAAGCGACGTATTTAAAAATCACGGAAGAAACGGTTTGCAAAAACCACCACAAAATCTAAAGCAAGAATCTCTAAGGGGAAGAAGTTACCCAACCAAGAACAACAATCACACAAGATAAGGTGGGAGAATCACTCTCTCCACGGATCCACCGGCTTCACACCGAATGGGCTGCAACCTTCTTCCTTGGAGTCGCACCGAAAGGAAGCCACGCCGGAGTCGCACCGAACGGGGATGGAGGAGGCAAGGCTTGGCTTTACACCAAAGGGGGGGCGGCTAATAGACTCTCTCCATGGTGGCTGAATTCTTCAAAGGGGGGTTTTTTAGGTTTTCTTTTCATTCTCATAACTCATCATAATAGTCTCCTTTAAATAGGAGTTACAAAAGAGATCCAACCGTCCATGATGGAGATGAAATCTCATCCATCCAGGCGGTTACATACACATAATAGCCTCCTTTAAATAGGAGTTACAAAAGAGATCCAACCGTCCATGATTGAGATGAAATCTCATCCATCCGGGCGGTTACATACACACCAAAATGTTTGCAGAAAATAATTAAAGATTACAAGTCACAAATGAATATAAAATTATTAACCAAGATTTTAATAATTTTATATTCGCACATAAAATAATAAAGCATGACAAATTAATTAAAATAGTCTTCAAGTGAGGGTAGCACGCCGCGGGCGGAGGTTGTAGCGGCATCGTCTGTTAGCGTCATCACGGTTCCAAAGGTCTTTATGTTGTAGAGCCTCGGCAATTGGATCATCATCAAGTAGTGGCGGAGGGGCAGCGGCATCAATCCTCCCCCACTCAAAATCACGTATCTCCGATGCGTGGTCCGAGAGATAGCGGCGGAGAAGCTCAGCATCCAAACGTTGAAGCTCTGTCGCAAGTACCCATGAATCATCTGAAGGGGGGCGGTCACGCCAACGGATGAGGAAGTGGTAGGTAGCACCATCAGCAGTGGTAAGTGGCTCAGCAACAAGTATCATATCTGGAGTGAGAAATGTCTTCGGAAACCTGGGAAACATGTCAGCAGTAGGGAAAAATGAAGGCAACGTACCATCCGATGTTATACCTGCGGGGACCGAAAGAGAGAGATCATCCGAACTACCACTCCCCAACCCAGTAGAAATTTTAGTGGAGGGAGAAGACGACAAAGAATTCAACTCAGGTGGAGGAGAAACAAACGACGTCAAATTCGAGACATTAAAAATAGGGGAGATACCCCAATCAGCTGGCAAATCCAACACGAAAGCGTTGTCACCTAGTTTCTTTATAATTCGAAAAGGGCCGGCGTGCTTTGGTGCCAACTTTTTAACGGTGCCAGATGGCAAGCGTTCGGGAACTAACCGGACTAGGACCAAATCGCCGATATTGAAGTGCGACACCCTCCTATGTAGATTAGCGTGCGACTGATAAGACTCGTATTGAGCAGTCAAGGTAGCTCGTATACGTGCATGTAGGTCATAAATATGTTGGGCGAAGGATTGTGCAAATTGACTTGTCTTGTATGTTGGGGGCAAAGGAACCAAGTCAAGAGGCACAGTGGCCTTGTACCCGTGAACTATCTCATTTGGAGACAGACTAGTGGACCAGTTTTTGGAATTATTATAGGCCAACTGGGCGTGGGGAAGAAGAAGATCCCACGTACCTTTGTGATCGCTCACTAGGCATCTAAGGAGGCTTCATAGGCTCCGATTGACTACCTCTGTTTGCCCATCGGTTTGAGGGTGATAGGCTGAGGAAAACAATAACTTGGTACCCATCAAGACCCAAAGTGTTTTCCAAAAATAGCTCGTATACTTAACATCTCTATCCGAGACTATTGTCTTCGGCACTCCCCGGTGACTAACTACTTCCTTAAAATATAGTTTGGCAATGTGAGATGCGTCGTTGGTTCTAGCGCAAGGAATAAAATATTCCATTTTAGAGAATCTATCCACCACTACAAAAATAGAATCGTGACGGCGTAAGGTGGTGGGTAGGCCTAGAACAAAATCCATACTCATGTCTTCCCATGGCGTGGAAGGGATAGGCAGGGGCGTATATAATCCTATGTTGGTCTTGGTGCCCTTGGATACCTGACAGGTACGACAACTACTAACTACCCTTCCCACCATTGCCTTAAGTTTTGGCCAATAGAATTTCTCCTCAACTAACATAATGGTCTTATTCCTACCGAAATGACCACTCAACCCTCCACTATGCAATTCCCAGATGATATGAAGGCGTAGTGATGACTGCGGGATACATAACTTCCCATGTCTAAATAGGTAGCCATCCTTAATGACGAACGCAGTTATAATCGTGGGGGAGCTATCTTGGGTAGACAAATATGCATCCTGAAAGTCTAGACATGTGGCGTACTCATCCTTGATTCGCTCGAATCCTACCACGTTAACCTCCATAGTGGTGAGTAACAGGGTCAGGCGACTAAGAGCATCCGCGACTTGATTGTCAGCTCCTTTAAGGTGTTTGAGGTTAAAAGTGTAACCCTGTAGGAAAGATACCCACTTAGCGTGTCGCGGGCTGATTTTATGTTGGCCATTGATGAACCGCAGTGCCTCATGATCGGAGATTATCACAAACTCCTTAGAGAGGAGATAGTGCCTCCAATGGTGAAGACATCTAATGACGGCATAAAACTCCCTATCGTAATTCGAGTAATTCAATTTGGCGCCCGCTAACTTCTCACTAAAATAACTCACAGGGTGCCCTTCCAGACTCAAGACACCTCCTATTCCTACGCCAGAAGCGTCACACGTAAGCTCAAAGACCTTATTGAAGTCAGGTAGATGTAGGACAGGTGCCTTAGTCATAAGTTCCTTAATGCGTTGGAAAGCAGTAGCGGCGGACCTTGTCCAGGTGAACTCACCTTTCTTCATGCAATCACTAATGGGGGCCATAATGCTACTAAAGTCTTTAATAAAACGGCGGTAAAAAGTAGCTAACCCATGGAAACTTCGCACCTCTCGTAATGTGGTCGGTTCGGGCCAATCCCTCATGACCTTAACCATATTAGGGTCAACTCTAATGCCTTCTGAACCGACTATATAGCCTAAGAATTCCACTTCAGTGACATAGAATGTGCATTTCTTGAGATTAAGGTATAAGGTTTCCTTCCGCAGGGTGGAAAGAACCGATCTCATGTGGGAGACGTGCTCAGCAGTGGTGGTACTAAAGACTAAAATGTCATCAAAATAGACGACCACAAACTTCCCCATGTAAGGCTGAAAGACATGGGTCATCATCCGGGAGAAGGTACTTGTAACATCCCATGTTACTTCTAGACCCCTCAACTTAGATTGGGTTAGGCATGGGGTCAGATTTGAGATCAACTAGGTTTGACCCTATGTAGTGGGTGGTAGCCATGTGGGGCCCACTATAAGACCTTAGTCAAACTATGTCAAACTAGCCTAAGTGGGGACCCTAACCACACCATGACCCCACCACATTGCCCTAACCCTAAAGACAATCTAAGTGGACCCTAGGGTATGTCACTGGGTCAACATTTTGACCCCAATTGACCAAAGTTAACCTTGGGCTTAATTTGGTCAAACCCACACTCATAGGCCTAATTAACCTAAGTGGGGCACCCCATTGACCCAAACCAAGTTGGGTGGTGCCACTAGACCCATTTCCACCAGGTGGGGTCAGTCCACCCACCATAGTTGACCAGTCAACCCTAAAAGTCAATTTGGTCAACAAATTGACCTAAAGAGTGAAATGAAGGCCAAGCCATTTCCCCTTGGACCAAGCCCACCAAAATTGGCCCATAATCAGCCCAAGTGAACAAGACCAGTCCTACCCCTCTAAATCAAGAGAGAGAGTACATGCAAGGGGGTAAAATTGAGATTTTTAGGAGAAGAGGAGAGAGAAAGGGGAATGAAGGGAATAATGGCCACATGGCCACCCCATCAGCTGGTTTTGGCTGCCCAAAACCAGGTGGCCGACCTCCCCTATTCATTTCCAGCAGAATACCAGGGCTGTGAGCCACATGGCAGCTGGGTGAAACCTCCAAAGCTCAAAACCGAGCTAACATTGGAGTTAACTCCACTTATATCCCACCTCAGTCCAAACAGAGCTCACCATTAGCTTCAGAAGGCCGAGAGGAGTGGAATTCGACTGCTTAATCATGGAGAATGGTGGAGAATTGAGCTTTCGGGGTGGAGCTCGCCGGCGCACCACCACCACGGCAAACCGCCGCCTGACCCGCAGCCAAGCCTCGATTCAGGTGCGTTTCACCTCACATCTTCCCGTACTAACTTTCTAGATCGATCTAGGGAGATATCGGGCTCAATCGAGCCCGATGCCATGAGAGGAAATGGTGAAAATCGGGCATTTCTTTTCTTGCTCGGGTTCGCCGGAGGAGCCAACTCCGGCGGCCCCACCGCCGGGAAACGCTAGCCCCCACCTTAACGAAGGTGGTGGCGATATCCGCCGGCGGTGGTGGTGGCTCAGCTGGCCGGAAAAGGGCAGCCAACATCGTCCAGGAAGAAACAATCGTGGCCGTTAAATCATCGGGGACGATGACCAGATCCCGTCGGTTTTACTTTAAGATTCATGCTACAAAAAAATGATTTAATTTAATTACTTGATGAATAGTGAAATTTCTGTCACACCTTTTCAGTAACTTTGCATGTTAAATATAGGCCTCTTAGAGGAATTCCCAGAACTTAGCCCCTTAATGAAAAATGTAGCCTAGGGTCTTACCTTTAAAATGCCACCCTAAACATACATTTTGGTGTAGTGTACAGTCCTGTAGGACATTTCTCCTAGGACTGGTCCTAGACTAGGGCAGAAATTATATTGGATACCCTGGTCTCAATATTAGTCACCATGGCCCCACATTTTGGACACATGCATGATTAGGACATACTTAGCTCCTGCCAAAATTTAGGAATTTTTAGAGAATAGTTTCCTATAGTTTTTGGTAAAATATCAAAATATAAATAAATGACATATATGGAGTTCTACTCCTCCCCATGGCCGCATATTTTGGTGGTGGGTCAGTGGGGTCATCCTTGGTGCATGATAAAATTTTCAGCACCTTGGGTTCACTTCATGTTGGGAAAATCCACTTGCATGTGCTAGCTATGTTTAGCCTTGGTGTGCAAATAGCAAAAATGCCAATTGGTGTATTTAGCCCAATGGTGACATGCAAGAGTCATGAAATTATTTACAGTGGTTCATTAGGGTAAATTTCATCCCTCAAACTAATGATGGAATTTTTGGAATCAAAATTCCATTTATTGGAATTTATTTTAAATATAGCTATTTTGGAGATAAAATTGGAAAATCGGATTTATTCAAGTACAAATCCAAACAACTTTGCCAAGGCATAGATAACATCACATTTGACTTAGGAAAAATATGATTTCTCTGTTTTGAAGAACCTTTGGAGTAGATACCCTAAATTCCCCATTTTACCCTTATTTTTTAAATTCTTGAAATGATGGATTTATACCTCTGAAAAATTTGGAAATTATTCTACTGTCATAAAATGTTATTTTTAGTCTTGCACAAATTTCTCAGAATTTAATGGATGCATTATTTGTGTTAAATTAGTATAATGGCATTTTGGTAAATATCTTATAATGGAATCCTATAGGCCATCTTACATTAAATGTTGATGATTCTCTGCCAATAGTCATAAATTAGTGTCCTAAAAGCTCTGCAATATTTCTGGAATTTTGGTGTACATAATGCCTATACATCATTTGGAAAATGGAATTTTTGTGGAATTGATATTAAATTGAAAATGATAATAAATAATTTAAGGAAAATTATAAAATTCTGTAGGCAGCAATATTTTGTCAATATACATCTCAAGAAAAATTCCCTAGGTCAGTGGATACTTAATCAAACTACTTCATGTGTAAAGTGACCTAGCATTTAAATTAAAAGAATTAATTAAAGGACTATTTGGCCAAGAAAATTATGAGAATTCTTAGGGTAGTTCCCTTAGTCCATAACACCTTAGGCTAAATATTTAGAGGCAAGATGCCTTAAGGTTTTGAAGATCCCATTTTTAGGGTAATCATAGGTCATGGTCTGCATATAACATAAATAGGTCTTGCCTTAGGTGATTACCAGGGGATTGATTATCGGCAGAAATAAGAGAGAGTTCAACATGAGTAACCCTGGTGGGTAGAGTTGCCTTAGTGAGGGATCAAAAGTGCAAGTCTTAGTTAGCAATTGGAATGGGGGTCGGCGGAAGACCGTCGGCATCCCGGTAACACCTTAAGCCACTAGGGTTGTACTAGAGCAATAAGGAGAGCTGGGGAGATACATGGGTAGTCATCAACTAAAATAAGTATCCTTGCGAAAGGGAACGTTGGGCGTAATCCCAACATAGTTCCTAGTGCCCCTTGAGAGCCCTTCACAGGGAATACCGGGGGCAGTCTTGTGATTAACCTTAAATCTCTAAGTATAATAAACCGTAGACAAGAGTAGTTTAATAGGTTAGGACATTGTTGTACCTTCTCGCCCGTGTGGGGGCTGGAGAGATTCATGATATATGATCACCCGTTTGGGGTTTGAGGGAGTTGACACAAAGGCACTAATGTGCGTTCTCACCCGGGTTTGGGTTTGAGGGATTCAGGACGGGTTTTTGTCCTGCGAGCAGGAGGCTCGGTATGAATTACTTGCATGTGCATAAATATCGTGGCGGGGCATGCGGTACTGGCCGTTTGTCACACCGATGGCAGTACGGTGCTCCAGGCGGTTGTGGGAGTTAGAGGGGCCAGTGGGTTGTTTTACACTGCGGTCTGGAGGACGATCCCCGATAACACACATCCGACCCAACAAGACTGACGGGTTTGTCAGCAAAGTACGTACGCGAGACTCTAGAGTGCACCTTGGACGTGTACAGAGGCGTATGAGAGGGGTCTAAGGCTTGGTAGTGTGCATACCGGTCTAGAAGCGGAGACGCCCGCTCCGCTGCTGCCGTAGCCACAGCGGTGGTACCCGAGAGTGATGCTAGCTCTCAAAAAGTGGGAACTAAAGGTCTGTGATCACAGAGTCGTTGTGTGTGAGTTGCACTTGCCTGCGCATAAAAATTGCATCATATCATTCATTCATATTAGGTCATACGCTTCATAGATCCTTATCATATAAATTAGTATGGGCTCTTTTATATGATAAGTTAAATTTCCTGCAAACCCTAACTTATATATTTGTATGGGCATTTATATAAGTTAGGGTACGTTTGTGATGATAGCATAGTGGTAGCTTAGCTTATTTACTTGTTCTTACTACTGCTTCTTTGCTTTTCTTTACTGCACTGCTCTTACTTACTACTTGTACCGTACATAGAATTACAGTACTTATAACAGCATTAGTTAGATATTGTCACCTGCTTCCACTTTGCTACCCCTTGTTGTCCTCCGCTTCGTCCTCCCGCTCGGTGCCTAGGAGCTGCGGGGCGAGGTGCGGAGGAAACGACTTAGTCTTTTTGACTAATGGTCGGTGACCAACTATTTTTAGGAGCCCGTGGAGATGGAGCACCAGCACGTCGAGGAGGCAGGACATGAGGAGCAGATACCACTTCAGCAGGCTACTACCACTACTGTGCGTCCTCAGGTGGGACGAGATCCGATGTTCTAGCATAGCTTCCGCATTTATGATTTTGTGAGAGAGAGATTTGATGTACAGGGCATAAGCCCTTTTTACTCTTTCATTTGTACTTATTTGTGGACTATTATGTTGTACTATTCATCTCTTTTTCATGATTGTACTGTGGCTTGTGGACTGGTATTTTTACATATACAGTTTTACTTCTTTCTTCTCATATTGGCCTACAGGTTTATGATCGTACTAGCCGGCAGGATCGGCGTGTTGCGGTGTCGGCTAACCCGTGAGTTAGTGCCACCGTAAGACGGAGGTTCTGGGCATAAGATCCGGTAGCCCTCCTTGGTGAGGGGGAGGGGGGTCTTACAGTACTGGGGGCATTGGATAGCCCAAAGGGCATCATAAGCCACTCGTATAACCCATCCTTGGACTTAAATGATGTCTTCCACTCGTCCCCCTCACGGATCCTGATCTGGTGATAGCCACTCCGCAAATCTAACTTTGAAAAAATGGTGGCGCCAGATAAGACATCTAGGAGGTCATCTAATCGCGGAATAGGAAATCTATATTTGATGGTAATCTTGTTGATGGCACGGCTATCAACACACATTCTCCACGTACCATCCTTCTTGGGGGCAAGAAGGGCCGGTTCCTCACATGGACTCATACTAGTCCTAATGAACCCCTTTTTCATCAAATCCTCGATCTGGGTCTATAACTCCTTATGGGCGGCGGGGTGAAGCCTATAATGTGGTTGGTTCGGTAAGGAGGAGCCGGGGATAAGGTCTATAGCATGCTGTATATTCCTAAGCGGTGGTAATACCGAAGGCAGCTCATCCTGGTACACGTCCTTATACTCATCCAACAATTCCCGTAACTCTCTAGGCAACTCATCCAATGCTCTCGTATCCCCTTTCGCACTCATAAGAACTAGAGCGTACATCATCCCGTCAAGAAAGGGATCCTTCACAAACTCTTTGCATCCCACGAGACTCAATGTTTTCCTCTCGACTGGAACAGTGGTGTCCTTAGCCAAAGCTACTGGCTCTTTCGGGACGGTCGGTCTCAACATAATGACCTTTCCATTGAATTTAAACTCATATGTGTTGGCACTTCCAAAGTGTGTTACGTCACGGTCGTAAAGCCAAGGGCGGCCAAATAATACGTGACAAGTGTCCATTGGAAGGACATCGCACCACACCTCGTCAGTATAGGATTTAATCGAGAGAGGTACAAGGCAACGCTTGGTGACTGGGACGGTAACCTTATTAATCCAGGATACCTGATAGGGAGCCGGGTGGGGCTGCGTAGTCAAGGACATACGTGTAACGGCATTCTCAGAGATGACGTTTACACAACTGCCACTATCAATGATCAATTTGCACAACTTCTCGCCACTCTTAAAGATCAAGGAACATATACTAGTCCTTTTCCAGTCATCTAACGGACGAGGGGTGGTTAAGATACAACGCATCACCATAACGGGGTGTTCGTCCTCTAAATCGCTTGGGACCCCTTCTGTGTCACTCTCCTCAGCAGCTTCGTAAATGAAATCAGCAAGGTCGGTAGTCGACTCTAGAAGGGCTATGGCTTAGTCTTCGTTGGGCATTCAAAGGCATAGTGGCCTTGAATGCCGCAAGAGTAACAAGTAGTGTTAGCCTTGCTAACCTTCCCTATAGGGACACGCTCACTCGCAGGATTCTTGCCGTTCCTAGCAGTAATCACGACAGACTTTGACTCGGCAGACCGAAACTTCCCTTTATCCTGATATGTGGAGGAAGAGGCTCCAGCTGTGGACTTTCCCTTCGCATGGGAATACCGGGAGTGAGCCTTAGAGGCTAAGTGCTTTTCGATGTCGAGGGCGGCATTAAATGTCGTGTTCAGATCCGTATGACCATATCGTAAGAGCTTCTGCTGAATATCGGGATGAAGCCCCTTATGAAATCTGGATAGGGTGACCTCGGGGATCTCCCTCAAATCACAACGCACCATACGGTCCTTCAGTTATCCCATATACTCAGCTACCAAATTGGAGCCCTGTCGTAGAGTGGCAAGCTCGTCGAACATCTGTGTCCGATGGTACGCGGGAACGTACTGATCGATCAACAAGTTCTTCATCACGGCCCATCCAATAAGTGGGACCCCGTTCCCGGTTCCTAGCCTACGCTCTTCATTCAGCCAATAGGTTTTGGCACGTCCCGTTGGCTTCATCCTGGCAACTTGGACCTTTTGATGGTCCTTAAGGGTGTGCCAATCGAAGTAGCACTCCATATCCACCACCCAAGTAAGGAAGATCTGGGGATCTCCCATGCCATCATAAGTGGGGGCGTCGATCTTAATGGCCCTAGTAATATCGTAAGCACGATCGTGGTGGTGTTCTCGAGGGGGCACTCGGGGAGAGTCCTCATCGGAATCCGACTCAGGAGTTTGTTGGCGCCGGTTGGGCTGCTCAACATTAATGGGTGGCGGGGTGGCCTTGCTTGATTTTGTAGGATCTGTGCCAACATGTTTCTAAGCTCCGTCATTTCGTTACATAGCCCTGCTATGGCCTCGGTGTTGTGTTGGGTACATTGGTTTAAATGTACCTGATTTGAAGAAGCCTCACCCAACTCAATGATATACATCATAATGTATTTGATGTATCTTGAGTTACTTGTGCAGGTTAAGTAATTGCAGGACTGAAGCAAAAAGTTTCTAAGTCCATGTGTCGACACCCAGAGGGAAAGTGTCGACACTTAAGAAGACTTGTGTCGACACCCAGACAAGCAGTGTCGACACTTGGAGTCATTATGTCGACACCTGGGATGCAGAGTCGACACCAGACAGAAAGTGTCGACACAAGGAGCTGTGTCGACACTCAATGAAGAAAAGTGCAGAGAAGTAGTGTCGACACAAGGAGCTGTGTCGACACCCAGTGAAGCTGTGTCTACACCAGAAAGTGTCGACACTTGGAGCTGTGTCGACACTCAGTAAAAGTCAGCATAGACTAAGTATAAGTGTTGACACTCAGAACAATGTGTCGACACTCAACAAAAAAGTCAGCACTTGAAGAAAGTGTTGACACTCAGAACAATGTGTCGACACTCAACAGAAGAGTCAGCACTTGAAGTATGTGTCGACACCCAGAACAATGTGTCGACACACAACAGAAGAGTCAACACTTGAAGAAAGTGTCGAAACAAGGAAGAATGTGTCGACACTAAGCTAAAGACTCAACACTTGAAGAAAGTGTCGACACAAGGAAGAATGTGTCGACACTAAGCTAAAGACTCAACACTTGAAGAAAGTGTCGACACAAGGAAGAATGTGTCGACACTAAGCTAAAGACTCAACACTTGAATAAAGTGTCGACACATGGAGCTGTGTCAACACTTAGCAAAGAACAGAAAGATCAACAAAATATTCTAAGTACAAGTGTCGACACTAAGGGAATGTGTCGACACTCAGCTGAAGTCTCAACAGAAGAATCAAGTGTCGACACAAGGAGCTGTGTCGACACTCAGCAAGTATCAACATAGAAGACTATGTGTCGACACCAAGAAGCAGTGTCGACACTTAACTGATTCAACACATGAAGATGTGTCGACACAAAGATGATGTGTCGACACTTAGAAGAATTCAGCAAAATACAGAAGATCAAGTACTTGTGTCGACACTCAATTCCAGTGTCGACACATGCAGAAGAAACTGTGTCGAGACATAGTATCTACAACACAAGGAGTTGTGTCGACACCTTGTAGACTTGTGTCGACACATACACAACTTGTGTCGACACTTCTTCTATAAGTGTCGACACTTAAAGACAGAAAGTCTCGACACTTTCAGACAGTTAGAGAACTTTCAAGAACTGACTGGATGACTTGACAGCTGTCGTTCCAGCCAGTCTACAGCACCTGTCAGAGATGTCAGAATTCAGTTATGAACCGGACCAGCCGGTTACCATGAAGAAGGCCTATAAATAGGCTCATACAGTCTACAGAAACTGTTGTTGAGGTAGTTCACATAGTTGTTCAAGTTATTGATCAAGTATCAAAATAAGAAGATCTAGCTGTCCAAGTGCAGATCTAAGAAGTTGGAGAGAGAGGGCTCCATCCAAGAAATCAGCCGTTGGAACTAGGCTGAGAAGAAGGGTTCAGATTAATTCTGAATTCTAAGTGGCAGAGATCAAGGATCAACTGCAGAAAGAGTCAATCTAATTGAGTTCTACTTTCAAGAAGCTTTGAAGAAAGCTAAATCAGATTGATTTCAGCTGAGTTCTTCCAAGAACTCATCAAGAAACTCACAACTCCCCTCTCTTGTTTCTGGGTTGCTGAGTTATCATTTGTAAATTCATTTTTATCTTGTAGGATCCTTTGGATCTGAGTGTTTGTAAGCCTGTAATTATAAAGGCTGAGGGTAGGGTTTGAGAGCCTGAGTGTAGGAGATTGAAATCTCTGAGTGTAGGCCTTGGTGGCTGAGTGTAGGCCTTGGTGGCTGAGTGTAGGCCTTGTTGGCTGAGTGTAGGCCTTTGTGGCTGAGTGTAGGCTTTGTGGAAAAGCTGAGTTGTAGGGCCTTGGGCCTGAGGTGTAGGAACTAGTTTGGGTTCTGAGACAGTGGTGAAGTTTGGCCGAATCTAGTACACTGCTAGATAGACGAAGGGGGAAAGTGGATGTACCCAAAGCTTGGGGAACCACTATAAAACTCTGTGTCTGCTGTGATTGTGATTTGCTGTGAATGCTGTGTGATTGCTGTGCAATAGTAGATTAGATTCTGTGATAAAAACTGTGTGCTGCCATAAAAAGTTAAAAAGAAATTGGTCACCTATTCACCCACCCCCCCCCCCTCTAGGTGTTTAGGTACTATATCTTTCATGTTGGGATCCCCATGCTTGTTCGCAGCCATCCTAGACGTAGACGGTGTCGCGTACTCGGATCCGTGCCTAGTGCGCATTCAGGTCTAGGAAATTTTGGAAAGGTGATTTTTCCTAGGGCTGTAGCTATACTGAAAATAAGATATTTTGATATTTTCCCGATGTGAGAAACACGTGGATCGTTAAAAAAAATGTTTTTGAAAATTTGCTGAAAAAGAAAGATTTCAGCCCACTATTGGCAGACCACAGAAAATTATTTTTTTGATTTTTTTTAGATCCGATCGGGCAACAAGAAACGTAGAGAGGATGTTTGCAACGTGGGAGTTGAAACGACCTCCTCTGATACCAAATTGATGTAGGGGTGACCGTGATTCGTGCCCGAATACACTAACGAAAAATATTATCACAAGACATAAAACCAAAGGGGAGGGTTCCGACCAAAAAGCGAGCGAAAAGGGGTCGGGTTTGCTCCCAAATCCGAAAGAGAAAATTGTCGGACTCGATACAACGTCCTTAGGACCTACCTCTCCAACAAGCACACAACTCACCGCACCTACAGAAGCATCTATTGTACCAACTTGAGCCGTTTCAACGCAGCAATAATTTATTTTCGGAGCGGCGCAAAACTTCAATAGGCGGTCGAGTTCGAGTTGTGATTAACTCCCTTATTAACACCAAAATGTGCCAATCTTGGAGGGCAAGTCAAGGCTTGGACAAGTCTCGCTCTCGCAACGGATCTACCCAATCCGGATCACAAGAGGTTCAATAACAACGAAATCGAAATAGGAATTTGCAAGCGATGTATTTAAAAATCACGGAAGAAACGGTTTGCAAAAACCTCCACAAAATCTAATGCAAGAATCTCTAAGGGGAAGAAGTTACCCAACCAAGAACAACAATCACACAAGATAAGGTGGGAGAATCACTCTCGCCATGGATCCACCGGCTTCACACCGAATGAGCTTCAACCTTCTTCCTTGGAGTCGCACCGAAAGGAAGCCACGCCGGAGTCGCACCGAACGGGGATGGAGGAGGCAAGGCTTGGCTTCACACCAAAGGGGGGGGGGGGGTGGGGCGGCTAATGGACTCTCTCCATGGTGGCCGAATTCTTCAAAGGGGGGTTTTTAGGTTTTCTTTTCATTCACATAACTCATCATAATAGCCTCCTTTAAATAGGAGTTACAAAAGAGATCCAACCGTCCATGATGGAGATGAAATCTCATCCATCCGGGCGGTTACATACACATAATAGCCTCCTTTAAATAGGAGTTACAAAAGAGATCCAACCGTCCATGATGGAGATGAAATCTCATCCATCCGGGCGGTTACATACACACCAAATTGTTTGCAGAAAATAATTAAAGATTAAAGTCACAAATGAATATAAAATTATTAACCAAGATTGGAATAATTTTATATTCGCACATAAAATAATAAAGCATGACAAATTAATTAAAATAGTCTTCAAGTGAGGGTAGCACGCCGCGGGCGGAGGTTGTAGCGGCGTCGTCCTTTAGTGTCATCACGGCTCCGAAGGTCTTTATGTTGTTGGGCCTCGGCAACTGGATCGTCATCAAGTAGTGGCGGAGGGGCAGCGGCATCAATAACAGAACAACAACAACCATTGATTCTTTTTTTTTTGAAAAAAGCATTGCTATCATTCTTACAGGAAATTGAAGAAGAACATCAACACACATATCATTAGTTTTATTTAGTTTTTGCTTCAGGATTTTTCCATAGACAACAGTCAACATCTGTCTGAAAGTTCCTGAAGATCAGCAAGCCAACTTCAAGGCCTACACCCTATGCAAAGCTCTCATCTTCCTGAACCTTTCTTCATCTAAGGGGGAACTTTGACAACAACATCCATTAAGTCTTCTTAGTTGTTTGAGAAATATAAGGCAACATCATTTTCTTTTCCTACTATAAAAAGGGTTTTTAACTCCCTTCAAAAGTTATCATCTGGTTGTCAAGTCTCCATATCAAAATAATTGGATTGGTTTATGGGAACCTGATCAAAAGCTCAAAGGGTTGTGAGATCTCCCTTGAAATAGATCTTGTGGTGATAGGTCACCCGAGCAAAAACCTGTGGGGGCAGGACACCTGATCAAAAACCTATAGTGGATTCCTACCAGGGTGGTAGAAGAGTGGATGTACCCATTTTTTGGGAAACACTATAAAATCTTTATGTCGTCTGAAATGCTCTATTCTTCTATTTGTTGTGTTGTGATTGTCTTTGTTTTTATTCTCTCTCTATACATATAGATATCACTTATTTTAATTCTTCTATAAAAACTAACCAACGTTTTTAAAATACTCTATTCACCCCCCCCCCACCCCCACCCCCTCTAGAGCTAAGACAGATCTATTCCACACTTTCAGCAGTTTCGACTCGACGACCAGAAGGAACAACCTCAACTAGAGAAGCTATACAAGGCTCTACATCCTCATCACCACAAAAACTATAACGATTTTCCTCTTCCGATCACGAACTGGAGAAGTCTCGACTATCTGCACTGAATAGGAAGAGATCCTGCAACACAGCAAATGCTTTTGCTCCACGAATGAGGAAATACTAAAAAGGCGATTGGCCAACTCGTGAGGCTCTGTGAATCCAAGCATCGGGGAAAACTCCCTCTCCATCCCTTTCTGGCGATGACAACGGTCTGACAGTGCATTCCATAATTCTGGCAAGCCCCAAGCATTTCTAACATAACCAAACAAGGTATTCTAGAGATGATGGTCCATGCAGGTCTCGAAATCAAGTCCTATTTTGTTGCTAAAAATCTTAACCCAGCCACCACCATCAACACGAACATTGCACAAGTCTCTAAAGCAGTCCAAGGAGAACCTCGAACCATGCTCCCTAAAGAATACGATCAGTCCTACCAAACACACCATCCCAAGCGGAGTAAACTGGGATATTAGAAGGCCACAAAATTTTAGAATGTCTACCATCTCCTTGAACGACGAAAGCCGGAAGCCTGACCTCAGAGTAACCTCACAAATCGTCAGCTAGCCTCTCGGAGGGTTTTAGACCCTCTCCTTAATACGCAGTATCCACACCTCAAGATCGGTAGGTAAACCATATCTCTTCCTCTAAATCACAACTTGATCATCGAGAAGAGACGAACCCAAATGCATCATTTTCGCGGTAAACTTCGAAGACTGAACTAAAAGGAGAAGCAAAAATTGGGGTTAGACAACAAAGAGCAAGTACCATGCAACAGAAGTGTTAGAACGGGTATAGGCACGCATGCGCACATACTCGAACGAACCCAGCAACATACGCAGCCAAGAACACAGGAATGCACCTGACATCATGTGGATAGGGCCGGGCGTAGACTTGGGCCTGCGCGCACAGCCTGCGGCCAGAACAGATGCCTGCGCGTATCCCAGGCTGCACGGCCAGGTGAGCGCGTACACTAGTTCGCGCGACCAAGTAGCGCGGCAATGTTCGTGCACACATGCAAGGCCGCACACACGGCCCAGTACACATGAGCCCAGGGGCGTGTGCAACCAGGTGGTGCACTCACTAGGCCGCGCCACCAAGTTGTGCAACCAGGTGTGTGCAAGTCCACACGCGCGGTCTGGCATGCGCCCTCCTCGGGGTGTGCTCACGCCCAGGGGTGCAGGCACCCATACCCACGCACGCATAGGTGTCAGGGCAGTCACCGAATCGTGCTCCCAAATGCACGAGTGAGGACATGCACCTACGTGCGCATAGGGGTTCGCGCGGTCACATAACTATGCACCCAAACATGTGCTCGCAGAGAGGTACCTGTGTCGGTACAGCCGCGCGCACCCATGGCCGAGATCCCCTCTAGACACGCGCTTCGGCATTCATCCCCATCATATTTCCCCACTCTAACGCCTTACCTGAATTTGCAATGCGTCGCCGTCTTCCTTCTCCAGCCTTTCTGCATTCACCATAGTTGCAATACCCACCAAGAGATATAAAGGGAAGAAATCCTCATTCTTTACCCGTACTTGTTTCTGATACCGAGAATTTGGGGGGGGGGGGGAATTGATGGGGATGAACCCCCTTTTTATGAAAAGTTAGTGTGCACATATCCATCCCCCAAAATGATCTCCACTAAATTAGTGGAACCATGGGTTTGACTGTGTGCGCGATCACCACATCCGATCTCGCTGTACACCAATCCCACTCCGCGTAACTCCTTAACTGCCGTCAACGCCATCTCGCTGGTGCCAGGAAGCCAGCGCCACTCCTAATCGCAGACCGCCCCTCCTCCCACCTTTGGCTGCCGGAACGCGGCCAAGTGGGTAGCCACGTCCGCCGCCCCTTCGGCAGCCAGCATGCAGCCGAGAGGACTGCCAACCCGGCCACCCCACTTTCGGCTGCCAACACGCGGCCAAGAGGTTGGCCATGCCGGCTTCCCATTAAGCCGCTGGTGAATGGTTGAGAGGGAGGCCAAGCTGACTGTCCCCTTTCGATCGTCGGTGTACGGCCGAGAGGGTGGCCAAGCTAGCCACCCCTTTTCGGTCGCCGGCAGACATCTAAGAAGGTGGCAAGGACGGCCTCCCCTTCGGCCACCTGCAGATGACCGAGAGGGCGGCCAAGCCGGCCTCCGCCTTTCGACTGCCAGCATGCGATCGAGCGGGTGGTTGAGCCGGTTGCCCCCTTTCGGCCGCCCCCTTTCGTCCTCCGGCGCACGACCAAGTAAGTGGCCTCCTTCCTTGCCGGCAATCTCGCCAACGAGTTCACCGCTCTTCCAAGAAAGTGCTTCCCCGCCGTCTGATCATCTCGGTTCGATCATCATCGTCTGATTTGCACGTAACCACCCACTAACTAACATTGTTAATGGAGAATTTTATTATTTAATTCATCAGTCTGCTGGTATCTTAAAAATAATCATGATACGTGCCATTAAACTATAAAAAATAATATTAATTTGGGTGGTTATGGTGTGCAGATAACCGCATAACCACCATAACCTCCCCCTGGAGGCTATAAAAGGAGCCTCATGCGTCCTCATTTTGATGCAGGCCTTCGCGTTGACACCTTGAAATCTACGGGCTAAGCGCGATTGTCTCTTAACATTCTAATTTTTCACTCGCACAATATTTCAATGCAGCGCACACACAAGCGATTATATCAAATAGATTCTAAGGTACGAGTAGCCAAACCGATTAGGATCGAATAAATGGCTATAAGTCAATATTCTTTCGGGCTAAAAGGACCCACCCGATCCGATCGAGCGAAGGTTGTACCAAAAGAGACCTACCAAAATTTGCGATCCAAAAAATGGTAGATCTCTTCCAACAAAAAAGAAGAAAACGAGGTTCACCATTCCTCTCGAACTTAAATTAAAAATAAGGATGAACAACAAATCAATCGAAGGAATCCATGATAAAATCCAAAGCTTCAAAAATAATGCTAAAATTAATCCACCACAAAGAAAAATCTAGAGGGAAATCACAAGAAAAGTAGAACGGTTTCGTTACCCAATCTGAATGGATGATTACGATTCACTAGTCCAAATTGCTCTTCAACGACTCTGCCGGAGTAACGTCAGGTGGAGATGAAACTCGTCTGCCTACATCGCTTAACAGCTTGGACGAGATCTACCCAGAGATTCATGAGGGCTGGTGGTGGCAAAAAGGAGGGTGGTCGTCCTTGGTTTGTTGGTGGAGAGTGGTCGGGTTTTGGTGTTATGGAGGTGGTGGTCGGTTTTGACTAGGGTGGCCGAGGGTTATGTATTATGGGGAGAGAGAAAAGGTGGTGGCTAGGAGAGGTGGTCGTGCACTTGAGGAAGAGGGTGAGATTAGGCCGGTGGTTTTGTAGAAGGGATGGCCGAGTACTAGAGGGAGAGGAGGGCTTAGGGTCTGCGGTTTAGAGGAGGATGAGAGGCTTGGCTGATTTTTTTTGAAGGAGGAGGAGGGAATACTCAAGAGGAGGAAATTAGGTTTTCTTTGATTTCATTCAACTTAATGAAAATGAACCAATACAAGGCCTTATATATGCTTACAACAACATTAGGCTACATGCATCCCAAAATAAAAATAAACACACCAATGTCTAAATAAAACATAATGAAATAAAAAAATTCTCAAAAATAACAATATAAATTCAACTAAAATATTAATATGCCGTCTTGCGCCGAGTGCATAGATTGTAGCGTCGCTCCACCGGATCACCATGACGCCGCTAGTCTTTGACTGGAGACGGAGAAAGATCTTCTGTAAGCATGTCGTCGCCTTCTTCGTCATGTTGGGGGCCGTCGTCTCGATCAATCCTCCCCCGCTCGAAAGCACTCATCACCGATGAGTTGTCCTGGAGGTACTAGCGAGAAGAGCATCATCCAAGAGTGCCACCTCCGATTCCGGAAGCCAAGAGTCATCGGAGGCCGGAAGATCACACCATCGAATCAAGTAGGAGCGAACATCACCACTTTGAGAGGAATACACTTCATCCTTGATGATCTTGTCTGGAAAAAAATTGGTCCTGGGAAACCTGGGAAAAGCACTAGGCAATAAAGGAGGAAACGTTTCTTAATCAACAGTCAACGTACCTCCATTGGATACCGATGGAGAGAGAGATCCAGAAACAAACTCACCCCACAACCCATTAGAAAATGCAGTGGAACCAAATAGGTAGTTAGATAATTCAAGTGGTGGAGAAACATATGATGTTAAATCAGAAACATTAAAAATAGGGGAAATACCCCCAATCAGTGGGCAACTCCAAAAGATATGTGTTTTCTCCTATTTTTTAAGATCCGAACAAGTCCAGCTCGCCGATTCGCCAACTCTTTTATAGTGCCTGAAGGCATCCGTTCAGGGATGAGATACACCAAGACTAAATCGCCAACCTTAAAGTGAGACTCTCCTTTATGTACGTTAGCATGAGCATATAACATCCCATGTAACTTCTAGGCCCCTTCCACTTAGATTGGGTTAGGCATGGGATTGGTGTCAAGTGTTTTAGCTAGTTTTGACCCTAGGTAGTGAGTTGTAGCCATATGGGGCCCACTATAGGACCAAGTCAAACTAGGTCAGACTAGCCTAAATAGGGACCCAAACCACACCATGACCCCACCACATTGCCCTAACCCTAAAAAAAATCTAAGTGCACCTAGGGCATGCCATTTGGTCAACATTTTGACCCAAGTTGACCAAAGTCAACCTTGGGCCTAATTTGGTCAAACCCACACTCATAAGCCCAATTAGCCTAGGTAGGGCACCCCCTTGACCCAACCCAAGTTGGGTGGTCCCACTAGACCCATTACCACCAAGTAGGGTTAGCCCACCCACCATGGTTGACAAAGTCAACCCTAAAAGTCAATTTGGTCAATATAAGGCCTAAAGAGAGAAAATGAGTGTCAAGCTCATTTCCAATGGTCTAAGCCCATGAACCAAGACCCATGACCAACCTTAATGGTTAATGACAGCCCCTACCCTCCTGAAATTGGAGAGAGATTGCATGCAAGGGGGTAGTTTTGGAAATTGGGGGAAAACGAGGAGAGAGAAGAGAGGGAAAATGGGGATGAAGGCCATGTGGCCCTCCTCTCTTCCCAAGCACAGATCTGAACCCACACATCAATTATCATCCATTCCAACCCAATTTCATGCCACTTGGAGCCAAGGAGGAGAAACCAAAGCTCATGGCCGAAATTCCCATCATGGCATCTCTGTATACAAGCCATATCAGCCAAAACCAACCATCCCATTAGCTTCAGAAGGTCCAAAGGAGTAGAATTCGATACCTGGATCGAAGATTTTGGTGGAGAATCGGGTTCGGGAGCAAGCTCGTGGGAGAGGAAAATTTCCATGTCCAACCGCCGCCAAACCCGCCGCCAAGCCCCAATCGAGGTCCGTTTCACCTCACCTCTACCCGTACTAGTTTCCTAGATCTATTAGGCGAGACATCGGGCTCAAATGAGCCAGATCCAAGATGAGCTTTTCATGAATTTCAGATTTTTTTGATGGAGTGCAAGTTCGCCGGAAACCGCCGCCTCCGGCGGCCAAGTCGCCGCCGAACGTTAGCCCTCACCTCAATGGAGGTGTTGGTGGTGGTGGCCGGCCAGGGAGGTGGTTTGGTGGCCGGGAAATGGCCTTGGAAGGTGCTCCAGGTCGTGCAAGTCACGGCCCTTGGCTCCATGGAGAAGATGAACAGATGCCCTCCATTCTGCTTTAAGATTCGTGCTACATCAAAATTCAATTTTCTGTCCCTGTTTTTGCTGTAACTTGTAAGCTAATTTTAGGCCTCTTAGAGGCATTTCCGGAAACTAGTCCCTAAATACAAAATGTATCTGACTGTCTTACTTTAATTTGCCACCTTAAAGTTATGATGTGGTGTAGTGTACAGTCCTGTAGGGCATTTCTCCTAGGACTGGTCCTAGACTAGGGTAGACATTCATTTGGATGCCCAAGTCAAACCAGAAATCACCATGGCCCCAAATTTTGGATACATGCATGTTCAGGGCATACCTAGCCCCTGCCAAAACTTAGGAATTTTTAAAACAACGTTTCCTATAGTTTTGGTCAAAATATCAAAATGTAAATAAATGCAATATATGGAGTTATATGACTCCTCATGGCCCCAAATTTAGGAGGTAGGTCCTTGGGGACACCATTAGTGCATGATAAAAATTGCAGCACTTTTGGATCATTGCATGATGGGAAAATCCACTTGCATGTTTTGGTGTACATATTGCCTTGGGTGCTAATAGCAATAGTTCAAATATTGGGTATTCAGCCTATTGGAGGAATGCAAAAATCTTGGATTTGTTTACAGTGGTTCATTAGGGTAAATTTCACACCTCAGAATAATTATGGGATTTGTGGAATCAAAAATCCCATTAATTAGAATTTTTAAAGATATGGCATCTTTTGAAAATAAATTTGAAAAATAGGTTTTCCTCAAGTACAAATCCTCAAACTTTGCCAAGTTGAAAATAAGGTTATATTTGACTTAGGAAAATTTGATCTTCTGTTTTGAAGAACGTTTGGAGTATAATATCCTGAAATCACCATTTTACCCTTATTTCATTTATTCTTGAATTGATGGATATGCACCTCAAAAAAATTTGGAAATAATTCTACTGTTGAAAAATTGTACTATTAGTCTTGCATAATTATTTCAAAATTTATGGATGTACTGCTTTTTGTTAAATTAATATAATGGCATATTTTGTAAATATGTAAGAATGGAAATTGATAGGCCATTACACAATAAAGGTTGATGAAACTTTGCCAATAGTCATAAATTAATGTTTTATATGTTCTGTAAATTTCCTGGAATTTTGGATTACATATTACCTGTACTTCATTTGGAAAATGGAATTTATGTGAATTTGGTATTAAATAAGAAATTGGAATAACTAGTCAAAGTAAAATTATGAAACTCTGTAGACAGTAATAGTTTATCATCATACAACTCAGGAAAAATTACCTAGATCAGTGGATGCTAAATCATACTACTTCATGTGTAATGTGACCTAGTAATTAATTTAAAAGATTTAATTAAAGGATTATTTGCCAAGGAAAATTATGAGAATTCATAGGATAGTTCCCTTAGCCCATACCACCCTAGGATAAATATTTAGGGGCAAGATGCCTTAAGGATTGGAAGATTCCATTTTTAGGGTAATAATAGGACATGGTCTGCATATAACATAAATAGGTCTTGCCTTAGGGGTTACCAGTGGATTGATTATCGGAGGAAATAAGAGAGTGCAACATGAATGATCCCTGGTGGGTAGTATGGTCTTAGTGATGGGTCAAAAGTGCAAGTCTTTAGGTAGCAACTAGAGTGGGGTCGACGGAAGACCGTCGGTTTCCCGGTAACATCTTAAGTCACTAGGGTTGTTCCAGAGCAACAAAGAGAGCTGGGGTGAAACATGGGTAGCCATCAACTAAAGTAAATATCCTTGCAAAAGGGAATGCTGGGCGTAATCCCAACACAGTTCCTAGTGCCCCTTGAGAGCCCTTCACAGGGAATACCGGGGGCAGTCCTGGGATTAACCTTAAATTACTAAGTATAATAACTCGTAGACAAGAGTAGTCTAATAGGTTAGGACATTTGTTGTACCTTCTCGCCCGTGTAGGGTTGGAGAGATTCATGATATATGCTCACCCGTGTAGGGTCTAAGGGAGTTGGAATAAAGGCACTAATGTGCGTTCTCACCCGGGTTGGGTTTGAGGGTTTTCAGGACGGGTTTGGTCGTGCGAGCGTAAGGCTCGGAATGAAATACTTGCATGTGCATAAATCTAGTGGCGGGGCATGCGGTACTGGCCATTTGTCACACTGATGGCAGTACGGTGCACCAGGCGGTTGTGAGGGTTAGATGGGCCAGTGGGTTGTTTTACGCTGCGGTCTGGAGGATGATCCCCGATAACGCACATCTGACCCAACAAGACTGACGAGTTGTCAGCAAAGCACGTACACGAGACTCTAGAGTGCACCTTGGACGTGTACAGAGGCGTATGAGAGGGGTCTAAGGCTTGGTAGTGTGCATACCGGCCTAGAAGCAGAGACGCCCGCTCCGCTGCTGCCGTAGCCACAGCGGTGGTACCCGAGAGTGATGCTAGCTCTCAAAAAGTGGGAACTAAAGGTCTGTGATCACAGAGTCATTGTGTGTGAGTTGCACTTGCCTGTGCATAAAATTGCATCATAATATTCATTCATATTAGGTCATACGCTTCATAGATCCTTATCATATAAATTAGTATGGGCTCTTTTATATGATAAGTTAAATTTCCTGGAAATCCTAACTTATATATTTGTATGGGCATTTATATAAGTTAGGGTACTTTTGTTGTGATAGTATAGTGATAGATTAGTTTATTTACTTGCTCTTACTGCTTTCCTTTACTTCCTTTATTGTACTGCTCTTACTTACTTATACTATACTTAGAACAGCTAGAGTAGATCATTATTACTTATTACAACTGCTAGTTAGATTCTGTCACCTGCTTCCACTTTTGCTACCCCTTATTGTCCTCCGCTTCATCCTCCCGCTCGGTGCCTAGGAGCTGCGGGGCGAGGTGCGGAGGAAATGACTTAGTCTTTTTGACTAATGGTCGGTGACCATACTATTTTTAGGAGCCCGTGGAGATGGAGCACCAGCACGTCAAGGAGCAGGACTTGAGGAGCAAATACCGCTTCAGCAGGCTACTACCACTACTGTGCGTCCTCAGGTGGGACGAGATGTGATACACTAGTATAGCTTCCGCTTATATTTTGAGAGAGAGAGAGTGGTTTTGATCTACTGGGCATAAGCCCTTATTACTCTTACTTTTGTACTCTTCTGTGGACTATATTGTGTACCTTTCATTTCATATATATGATTGCACCTATGTGACTTGTGGACTACTGGATTTATATACTGCTTTATTTCTTCTTCTCATATTGGCCTATGTTTATGATCGTAATAGCCGGCCGGATCGGCGTGTTGCGGTGCCGGCTAACCCCTGGGTTAGTTCCACCGTAAGACAGCGGTTCTGGTCATAAGGCTCGGTAGCCCTTCTTGGTAAGGGGGAGGTTGGAGTCTTACAGAGCATGATAAGATGCATATTGTGTGGTTAGCGCTTCATTAATGTGCTTATGCAAATTATGAACATGAGAGGCAAAATCCTGTGCAAATTGACTTGACTTATAAGATGGCAGTAATTGAATCAAGTCAAGTGGCACTGATGCTTTATATCTGTACACGATCTCATTCGGTGATAAACCTGTAGACCTACTTTTTGTGCTATTATTTGCTAACTGAGCATGGGGAAGGATTAGGTCCCACGTACCCTTGTGGTCATCCACAAGACAACGAAGCAAACTACCCGAACTTCTATTTACCACTTCTGTTTGTCCATCCACCTGTGGATGGTAGGCTGAAGAAAATAATGGTTTGGTGCCCATAATCCTCCACAGGGTCTTCCAAAAATAACTAGTAAATTTTACATCCCTATCGGTCACTATAATTTTTGGAATACCCCTATGCCCAACAACTTACCTAAAGAATAGTTTTGCTACATGTGACGCATCGTTGGTCTTACTACATGCAATAAAATAGACCATTTTAGAAAAGCGATCTACTACCACTAGAATGGAATCATGACATCTAAACGTGACTGGTAGGCCTAGAATAAAATTGATACTAACATCTTCCTAGGGAATGGAAGGAATCGAAAGAGCGGTATAAAGTCCCGCATTCTTTTTATTACCTTTTGTTAATTGACATGCGCGACAACTTCCCACAATTTTTTAACCGTAGATTTAAGGCCTGGTGAGTGGAACTTATCTTCTACTAACGTAATGGTCTTATCTCGCCCGAAATGTCCACCTAGACCACCACTATGTAACTCCCATACAATAAAATGCCGAATGGAAGAACGAGGAGTACAGAGCTTCAAATGTTTAAAAAATAACCGTCCCAAATATTAGATGCTGCGATGGTAGTGGGAGAGTTGTTTTGAGTGGAATAATAGATGTCCTTAAAATCCGAGCAATTAACTTACTCATCCTTTATTCTACCGAAACCAATCACTTTGACCTCTAGCGTAGACAACAATAAGGAGACACAACTAAGAGCACTCGCCACACAATTTAAAGTTCCCTTTACATGTTTAATTATGAAGGTATACTCCTGAATATAGGAGACCCACTTAGCATGCCTTGGGCTAACTTTATTTTGGGAATTAATAAATCTCAACGCCTTATGGTCGTAGAGAATAATAAATTACTTAGAGTTCAAATAATGTCGCCAATGCTGTAAACACCGAATAACCGTGTAAGACTCTCTGTCATAATTAGAATAGTTTAATTTTGGCCCCGAGAGTTTCTCACTAAAGTATCGAACAAGATCTCCCTCTTGACTCAAGACACCACCAGTACCGACTCCAGACGCGTCACTGGATAATTCAAAAACTTTATTAAAATACGATAATCGTAAAAGAGGAGCTTCCGACATTCCGGATTTTATTAAATCAAACGCTTTGGCGGCCAATTTAGTCCGCGTAAATTCTCCCTTCGTCATGCACTCCATGATTGGTGTCATGATACTACTAAAATCCTTGATAAATCGGCGGTAAAAAATAGCTAATCCGTGAAAAGACCAAACATCCCGTATATTAGATGGTTCCGGCCAATCCTTGATGGCTTGGACCTTCTTAGGGTCAACATGGATGCCTTCCAAACTAACAATATAACCTAGGAACTCCACAGATAGAACATTAAATGTACATTTCTTAAGATTAACAAATACTTTTTTCGTACGCAATGTGGTAAGTACTGTCCTCAAGTGAGAGTCATGCTCGTTCGGGGAGGCGCTAAAAACTAGGATATCATCAAAATAAATAACTATGAATTTTCCTAAATATGGCTTGAACATTAAGGTCATCAATTTCGAAAACGTACTCGGGCCATTAGTGAGCCCTTCCCCAAGCACTAACCACTCAAAAAGTCTGTCCTAGGATTTAAAGGCCGTTTTCCACTCATCTCCCTCCCTAATCCTGATTTGATGGTAGCCACTCTTAAGATCTAACTTTGAAAAATCATGTCCCCGGCTAACATGTCCAATAAGTCGTCCAATCAAGAGATGGGAAACCTATATTTAACAGTTATTTTATTGATGACCTTATAGTCTACACACATCCTCCAAGAACCATCTTTCTTAGGGACCAATAACGCAGGTACAACAAAAGAAATCTTAATATGATGAATGAACCCCTTACTTAGCAAATCTGAAATTAACTTTTGCAACTCTAAGTGTGCAGAGGGTTTTAGTCGATAATGGGGAATATTTGGAAACGAGGAACCCGGGACAAAATAAATCTCGTGTTGAATTTCCCGCATGGGTGGTAACTCGAGGGGTAAATCTTCCTAGTAGACATCCTTAAATTCGTCTAGAGGGCATTCAATATTAGTGGTAATTTTTCAAAAGAGGAACTATCTTCCTTGATTTGCAAACAAACTAGCGCATATATGATACCATTTATAAAAGACACGCTCTCAAACTCGTTCTTACCAATCAAATTTAACGTCTTCTTCTCTACAGGTACATGTACAACCCTGTGTCCGGCGAGCGGGCCCCGCCAGGAAGGTTGAGCAGGCCTGTCCCCGCGACCCGCACCCGAGCGGCAGGACGGGCTGAACGACTGAAGGGCTGCTCCACTCCCGCCCATCTCAGGCGAGCGAGCTGGCGACCCGCAGCAAGCGAGCCGGACCCGCGATTGGCGACCCGCCGGCCAACCCCCCGTACGCGACCTGGCTGCCGATCCGCCCGGCAGGAGACAGGCAGCTCGCCCCTATCGGCTCGTGCTCGCCCAGGGAGGATAGGCGAGCCACGAAGCCAGATCGCACCCGCCTCCTGCGGGAGAACTGAAGGCGAGCTGACCGCCCGGGGGTGTGAATAGCTACTCAGAACAGCGGAGCCTCGCTGTTGGCAGACCAGGTTGGACTGCGCATAGCTGTTCAGAACAGCGGAGTTTGGCTGTTGGCAGACCCAACCAGGGGCCTTTTGGTACTTCCAGGTCAGTCCTTTTGGTTATTGGCAGTTCAGATTCTGAAAATCTATAAATAAGACCCAAGGGGTACCTCAGAGGACACGCTTTCAGTGCCTCCTTGCTCTCATTCTCAAGTGTTCTCTGAGGGTACCTTAGCTCGGCTCTTGGCTAAGGATGGGAAGCGCTCAGAGATCTTCCGGGTTTGTGGTGGGACCTCCCTGCCGAGCCCTTGGGTCTGTTTTCTCTTGTCCCTCTCGTTGTTTTTCTTGCAGGAGCAAAGTAGGCGCAAGACCACCCCTTCCCCAAGGGTAGAACTCCACAAGAGGCCGGATTCCGGTTTCAACATTTCGGTGCGGTGAGCGTGGAAAGTGGTCAGTGCAGAAAAGCTTCGGCGAGCTCAATGACGGGAGGTCAAGGATCCGACAGGCAGAACTCGCCACCCCCTCCGCCTCTCGCAACAGTGGGAATGTTTGAAGACTTCAGGAACGAGGTGCTGGACCTCGTCAAGATCGCACTCGGCGTGCGGGCCGAGTGCTCGACTCCGGCAGCCCAGATCGCGGCGGCCCCATCTTTAGGCGAAGACGCTCCTGGCAGGCGAGCCGGGAAGGAAGTGGCTGAGGAAGGCCGGGGGAGCGAGCTCTCGGGGCGCGAGCTCTTCCCCGGCTCGGCAGGCCGAGGTCGATTCGGCGATTTGGGCTCGCGGGACTCGCCGGCTCGCCCGGTGGTTGGAAGCAGTCCATTCAGCGAGCTGGTCTCCTCAGCACCAGTGCCAGAAGGGTTCAGGGAGCCCGAGATGACCTACTACACCGGGAAGGGAGACCCGGTTCAGCACGTCCAGTGGTTCGAGGACGTAGTCTCCATCCGTCAGATGTCGGACGGATTCAAGTGCCGCCTCTTCGTCATCATCCTCTGAGAGAAGGCAAGGGAGTGGTTCCACCAGCTGCCGGCCAGTTCCATCTATTGCTTCGAGGACCTGCGCCGAGGGTTCATGTTGAGGTTCACTACCTCAAAGAAGAGGAAGAAGGAGTCTGAGTCCCTGTTCCACATAAAGTAGGGGGTGAACGAGACGTTGGGGAGCTACGTCGATCGGTTCTAGGAGGAGGTTACCCAAGTCCAGGAGATGCCGGGCCACAGTCTGATGATGGCCTTCATGCTGGGCCTGCGGCAGGGTTTCTTTCGCATGGAGCTGAAGAGAATTCCCCCCCCCCCCTCTCCTACGAGGAGCTGATGGAGAGGGCGGCGAGAGAGGTCGACGGGGAGGCGTCGAACCCAGAATTTGCAAGGAAGTTGGCCAGGTGGGCGACTGAGGAAGAAAAGGAGTCGAAGGGAGGAAGAGGACAGGAAGAGAGGAGGGGGGAGCCCAGGCAGAGGGAGCAGAGGGAGCAGAGGCAGCTCCAAGGATAGCAGCCGGGGTGGGGGCGTCAGGAGCCCGACCGTAGGCTGGGCTGGAGACCAGAGTGGAAGGGGAAGGGGCCACAGAGGGGATACTACGGGAGAGGTCACTATCAGGGGAGGCAGGACCAGTTCCACCCACCAGGCTGGAGGCAGGGTCAGAGGCCGCGTCTCCCCGATCAGGAGGAGGCCATGGCCATAGCTCTGGGAGCAAGGAGAGGGGTCATGAGAAGGAGGAGAAGAGAGTTCAGGGTGGAGCTGCCCTACTGCGACTTCCATCAGGAAGAGGGGCACGCAACAGCCACATGCCCGGAGTTCTTGGAGATGAGAGGGAACAGGGGTCGGCAGCAGCAGCAGGAGGAGGTGCGGCAGGAAGTGAGGATCGAGGAGGTCCTGCCTCGGGCGGAGGAGGATCGCTGTGAAGACCGGGTGGATGTGGGGACCCGAGGAGGGATCGGAGTGATCCACGGGGGAGTGGGAGTCGAGGATTCCCGCAAGGCAAGTCTCCACACCATGTACCGGCGGAGCGTCGCCTCTACGTCCCAAACCCCGCCGCCAGAGGAGAGGATCACCTTCTCCAGAAGTGATATGCCGAACCACGAGGATCCGTTCTGTGATGCTGATGAATTGTAAATATACCTAATTTTATGTACATTACTTAAGTCGTTTTATTTAATTTTTGTCATTTCTACTTGTTTTTATTCAATAAAATGCTCCTATTTTTGTAAATATTATACTAACTTGCTTTATTTTATTTGTCAGGAAAAAAAGTCAAAATCTACAAAAATGACATGTCACGCCCGTGACATATTGGTCACGCCCGTGACCAGGGCGTGACAGCTCAAAAACCCGAAAAGAGGCCAATTTTGAAGAGGAAAGCCTGACACGCCCTTGTTCCATAATTCGACACGCCCGTGCCAATCTGACACGGGGCGTGACCAAGCCGTGTCCATCCCGCTCGACGATTTCAACTCAACGTTTGTCGACCCAAGAGGGCCACGCCCGTGTCTGATGTGCGACACGCCCGTGGCAGCCCGACACGCCTCGTGCCAGCCAGGTCAATGTTTCGCGCTCAACCTTCGTCGAACCCAAGAGGGACACGCCCGTGTCCGATGTGCGACACGCCCGTGTGCGCCCGACAAACTGCCGCCGGCGAATCCCGAAGTCAACATCGCCTTTAAGCGCCGAACGACACGCCCACCGTCACGCCCGTGACCTGGGGCGTGACCGCCGCGTTTTCGGCCGGAAAGTCAAATCTCCGTCAAATCCATCGGATCGCCGAATCCCGCGGTAAAATAGTGCTGACACGCCCCCCGACACGCCCGTGTCGGAGGGCGTGTACTTGGAAATTTTTGCCTATAAAAAGGCAGCTGCTGTATGAGTTCAGGGTTCCAAAAATCCGAACCATTTTGATGTATAAGGGCTGCCGTTAGAGCTGCTTTAGTGCTATGTAAGGATTCTCTTTCCCCCTTTTTGAATTTAGTTTGTTTAAGCTCCTGTAATCAACTTCTTTTATTAATAAAATAGATATTTTTCTCATCCTCATATGCTCTGAATTTTCTCTAAAGGCCTCCTTTACTTCAATCTTATACACTTTCATGTTTTAAAACGCAAATGTTCTGGTTTTCTTTCCAAATATAACAAAACTTATAGCCGTTACTATGCCGATTTTCATTCTCACTCTTTAAATTTGGTTAGATTTAGGATTTTCATACTTTAAAAAGCATTCTTATGAACATGTTAAACTTAAAAAAAAGGTGATTTTCACCTCTCTTAACTTAGCTTTTAATTTGTTTTAATTATAAAACTATTGCTTATTTTTAGCTTACTCTCACTTTTTAAACCATTTTACAAGGCTATAATAATATATAAATTGTCATTTTTATTTTTCATAAACTTGCATTTTAAGAACTCACAAAAAATATTTTCGCTCAAACAATTTTTATTTTCACTTTTTAAGCATTTCTATCAAAATCTAACGGTAAAAATGTAAACGTTTTAAATTTTCGGGCACTTGCCCTTCTCACTTTAATTTGAAAACTTTTTGCTCAAACAATTTTTATTTTGCCTTTTTATGCATTTCTACTGCATTCCAGCGGTAGAAATGCAGTCATTTCTAGCAAGTGTTTTCAGCTCGAGTGTGTGCGTGTATGAGATATTTTTCAGCTCCTAAGTTAAATTATGCAAGTGTGTGTGTGTGTGTTTATTTATGTCGAGTGCGTGAGTAGTTACTTTCAAGTAGAGTGCGTGTGTTGTTTTTATTTTTCCGCCTACTCACTTGAGTTAATTGGCTGGATTTTATTCAAGTAGAGTGCGTGTGTTGTTTTTATTTTTCCGCCTACTCACTTGAGTTAATTGGCTGGATTTTATTCAAGCAAGTGTTTTCATTTTTTATTTTTCCGCCTACTCACTTGAGTTAAATGGCCGGTCTGTATTTTCAGTCCTACTCGTTTGAGTAGGACTTGTAATTTTCATTCTTTATTTTTCCTCCGACTCACTTGAGTTAAATGGCTGGATTTGATTTTCCGCCTACTCGCTAGGAGTTGAATGGTCGGACTTTATTTTGATGTAAATATTTAAGAAAGCCCTGTAATCGCATTTATTTTCTCCTACTCGTTTGAGTAGGACTCGCTTTCATTTCAGTCCTACTCGTTTGAGTAGGACTTGCACTTTTCAGCTTTTATTTCCCGCCCCCACTCGTTTGAGTGGGACTTGCAAATTTCAATTATGCGCTTTTCAGCTTTTATTTCCCGCCCCCACTCGTTTGAGTGGGACCTGCAAATGTCAATTATGCAATTTTTTATGTGTAACTTAGGTTTATTTCTTCCTTTTGATTATATGTTTGAATGAGTGCGGGTGTGTTTATTTGTAATAACTTTTCTAAAATTAGGTTATTTTGCTTTTCTTCTTATTTTCTTTATAACCTTTCAGCGAATAGTTTAGGACGCTCGCACAACCAATCATATAAGCTATCCCCATTTCGATGAGTGGCTAATTGCTTTTAGCCCTCGGTATCGAAGAGCTTTGGGATCTAAAATGGTTTAAATAACCAAATGTCTAATTTTTCAATTTAATTAAAAACTTAAGGTTTACCCCGGGTTAACGACGCGTAGACCCACATATCGATGTGTGGGCTCTATTTCCGTTATCCATACGCTAGCTAGCCGAGAAACCGTGCATATGGACAGATCACCCCTGGGTAGATAGAGTTCCGCACTAACCCTCGAGAGAGGAGGCGCGCTAACTCTACCGGATCGGGTTCCCCACCCAATAGCGGGGTTCTTAGCGTACTGCGGGCATTAAGGGGAATCCTTCGTCGGACGAGAGCCTGGTCGAATAGCCTTAATGTCTAGGTGAGCGAAATTCCTAGAGATAGGTGAGCTCATTATTTTGAACCTCCACGACCAAGTTTCCGCATTAATTAAATTGAAACCTTAGATATCTAGTTATTCAAATCTATTTTTAATCCTAACGCAATTTGATACCGGGAGTTATCTCTTCATCGACTACTTTCTTAAAATCTATTTTCGTTCTTATTTTACTTAAAACCCTCAACTTCTATTTCGGTAAAATAATAGTGTTTTCGGAGGAGTAGGGGTAATCAACCCGTTCCCGGGAATAATACGACCTCGGTATTCTCCCGAATATCGAGTACTACTTGCGATAGGTGCACTTGCCTACCCTAGCAAGCCCGCGGCGATCGACTCACCGAACCAACCACAGTAAGAGTCTGTTCGCGGGCCAATCAGATGCGCTGGTCATCAAGGCCGCCATCGAGAACTTCACTGTCTCTCGGATCCTCGTGGACAATGGGAGCTCCGTGAACGTCGTCTTCAAAAAGGCGTTTGACGCGATGCAGGTGGAAGCTAAGAGGGTGCTGGCCTCGGACGGGCCCTTGTTCGGGTTCTCAGGAGAAAGGAATGAGGTAGAGGGAGGAGTCGGCCTCCATGTCACCCTGGGGGGGCAGTCCCGAAACTGCAAGTTCGTCATTGTGGACGCCCCCAGCAGCTACAGCGCAATCTTCGGGAGGCCCCTTATCAGCGCCTTCCACTGTGTCCCCTCGTCTTTCTATCAGTGCCTGAAGTTCAACGCTGAGGGGGTGCAGGTCAGGGTTAGGGGAGACCCGAAGGTGGCGCGGGAATGCTACGTCACCGCGGTAAACACCATCTCTTGGCAGGAAGGAGCCGAGGAGATGGGGCGGAGGATGGAGGAGGACTGCGCAGAGAATGCGGAAGGAGGAGATATGGAGGAAGTGGCCGAAGTGAGAGCCGTAGGAGGGGAGATGGAGGTAGAGGTCCCCGTTCCGGAGGAAGGGGACGTCGAAGGATGGGGGGAGCAGACCAGGCTGGAGGTCGCAGAGGAGGTGGTGGAACTGGAAGTGCTCACCCGCGGAGACAGGGTGGAGAGGATCCGCGTCAGCGGGGGGCTGACCCCGGAGGACCAGGGCAGGATGCTGGAGTGCATCCAGAAGAACGTGGACATCTTCGCCTGGAGCGCCGCGGAGATGCCGGGGGTTGACGCGGATGTGGCTTGCCACCGCCTCAACCTGGACCCGGGAACACGCCTCGTCCAGCAAAAGAAGAGGTCCACGACGGACAGGCTGGCGGAACCCATCAGGGAGGAAGTGGCGAAGCTTCTCAAAGCCGGCTTCGTGTCCGAAATTCAGTACCCCGGCTGGGTCTCAAACGTAGTGATGGTTAAAAAAGGAGACGGCCGCTGGCGGTTGTGTATCGATTTCTCTCTTCTTAATAAAGCTTGTCCTAAGGACTGTTACCCTTTGCCTCGGATCGACGCGCTGGTTGATTCCGCCGTCGGCTTTTCTGTAATGAGTTTTTTAGATGCCTTTTCAGGTTACCACCAGATCAGGATGCACCCCCCGGACATCAAGGATGTCTCATTCATCACAGGGGACGGCTGCTATTGCTACAAGATGATGCCGTTCGGGCTGAAGAACGCTGGGGCCACCTACCAAAAAAATGATGGATAGGGTCTTCAAGGAATAGAGGGGGAGGAACTTGGAGGTATACGTGGACGACCTCATGATCAAGAGCCGGGACGTGGACTCCCACCCCCGGGACCTGGAGGAGACGTTCGCCACCCTACGCAGATACAAGATGCGGCTGAATCCCCTTAAATGCGTTTTTGGGGCTAGCCGAGGGAAGTTCTTGGGGCACCTCCTCACCCCCGCGGGGGTCGAGCCGAACCCGAACAAGGTCAGGGCTATCCTGGAGTTGGGGTCCCCGCGGAATGCGAAGGAGGTCCAGCGGCTGGCAGGGAAGCTAGCAGGACTGAGCCGCTTCCTTTCTCGGGCAGGGGAGAAGTACTCCCCCTTCTTCAAAACGCTGAGGGGAGGCCAGAGGTTCGAATGGAGCAAGGAATGTGAAGAGGCCTTCCAGGCCCTCAAGGTGCAGTTGACACAAGCTCCGCTGCTCCAGGGGCCGAAGGAGGGTGAGGATTTGTTCTTATATCTCGGGGTTGGGGCAGAGGCCTTGAGCTCCGTCTTAGTACGTGAAGATGGGAAGAGGCAGCTCCGCATTTACTATGTCAGCCGGGTCCTGAGGAAGGCCGAGCTCCGGTATCCGATCCTGGAGAAGCTTGCATTCGCATTAATCGTCTCGGCTCGAAGGCTACGACCCTACTTCCAGGCACACTCAATCCGAGTGGTGACCGACCATCCTCTCCGCAACGTCTTCGAGGGGGTGGAGCATTCAGGCCGGCTGGCCAAGTGGTCGGTGGAGATAAGCGAGTTCGATGTCTCCTTCATTCCGCGGCTCTCGATCAAAGCTCAGGCGATGGCCGACTTCCTGGCCGACTACGTGGTGGAAGTAGCGGAGGAGGAGCTCACCCGCCCGACTCCTTGGAAGGTGAGGGTGGATGGAGCCTCAGGAAGGCATTCTCTCGGGGTAGGAGTGATTCTGGAAAACCCTCAAGGGACTCGGATCGAGCAGACGGTGGTGGTGCATTTTCCCATTACCAACAACCAGGCTGAGTACGAAGCAGTGATAGCGGGACTACGCCTGGCCAGGGAGTTGGGGGTGCTGGATGTGGAGGTCCTGACCGACTCCATGGTGGTGGCTTCCCAGATCAACGGGGAGTTCGAAGCAAGGGAGCCCGTTTTGAAGTTATACTTGGCCAAAGTAAAGGGGGTCATAGGGACCTTCCAGACCTTCTCCATCCGGCACGTGCCAAGGGGGGAGAATGAGCAGGCCGACCAACTGGCGAAGCACGGCCCCCGGGCAGGGGGCACCATCACCGACCTGTTTCGCCCCTCCATCGAAGAAGGAGAGCTCATGGAGATCGATCAGCAACCCTCGTGGATGGACCTAGTAGTAGTTTTCCTCTCCACGGGAGAGTATCCAGAGGGAGTAGACAGGAAGAAGCTGAGGCACAAGTCCGCCTACTACCTCCTTAAAGACGGGCAGCTATACAGAAAGACCCTCTCTGGGATGCTGGCCCGCTGCGTGTCCGAGGGCGAGGCGCAGAGGATCTTGGAAGAAGTCCACTTCGGGGAGTGCGGGAGTCATTCCGGGAGTCGGACCCTGGAGGGGAGGATAGTCAGGCAGGGGTATTTCTGGCCCATCCTGGGCCGGGACGCCGCGGGGTTCGCAAGAAGATGTCATAAGTGCCAGCTGTTCGCCCCCCTCCAGCTACAGCCAGCCCAACAACTCAAGAGCATCACGGCCCCCTGGCCCTTTGCAATCTGGGGAATGGATCTGGTTGGACCGTTCCCCCAGGCCAGCGGCCAGAGAAGATTCCTCCTAGTGATGATCGACTACTTCTCAAAGTGGATGGAGGTGAAGGCGTTGGCCAAGGTGACCTCACAGGTAATCAGGAACTTCGTTTGGGGGGAGATCATCTGTCGCCATGGGCTGCCCCAGGCCATCGTCACAGACAACGGACCTCAGTTCGCCAGTGCCGAGTTCACCAGTTTCTGCGAGCAGCTTGGGATCGACCTCAGATTCGCCTCGGTCCACCACCCCAGGAGCAACGGGCAGGTGGAGGCGGCAAACAAAATCATCGTCAATCTCCTCAAGAAGAAGGTGGAAAACTTGAGGGGGAGCTGGGTGGAGCAGCTCCCCGTCGTTCTTTGGGCCCTTAGAACCACTCCTAACACGGCCACGGGGGAGACCCCCTTCAAGCTCTCCCATGGGTGCGAGGCGGTGCTCCCCATAGAATTTGAAGTTCAAACACCGCGAGTCGGAATGGCCAAGGAGGGCAGAGAGGAATGGCAAGCCGAGAACGGGGAGGAACTGAGACTCTCCCTTGACATGGTGGAAGAGTTGAGGGATCTTTCAGCCATCCGACAGGAGGAGGTCAAAAGGAGGATGGCAAAATACTTTGACAAACATGTCAGGGTCAAGCAGTTCACAGATGGGGACTTGGTACTGAAGAAGGCAGACGCGGCAGGAAGGTCACCGTCCGTAGGGAAACTCAACCCCAGCTGGGAAGGGCCATTCATTGTGAAGGAAGCTTTGAAGTCGGGGGGCTATCGGCTCCAAAATGTAGAGGGCGAGGCCCTGAGTCTCACCTGGAGTGGAGACGACTTGAAGAGATTTTTTCCCTAATTTCCTGTAAGCAACACGATTTATTACAATGAAGCTTTTCTTCTCTCCCCCCAGGATTGTCATACCTAAGCTTGCTCAGAGAGTTGGAATGAACTTGGACCCCGAGAAGATCCCGCTGTCAGGCTCCCACCTAGCTGGCAGTGCCAGAAGTCACTCGGTGTCATCCCTAGCCTCGAGAAGATCCCGCTGCCAGGCTCCCGCCTAGCTGGCAGGGCCAGAAGTCACTCGATGGAATGAACTTGGACCGCGAGAAGATCCCGCTGCCAGGCTCCCACCTAGCTGGCAGGGCCGGAAGTCACTCAGTGTCATCCCTAGCCTCGAGAAGATCCCGCTGCCAGGCTCCCACCTACCTGGCAGGGCCGGAAGTCACTCGATGGAATGAACTTGGACCCCGAGAAGATCCCGCTGCCAGGCTCTCACCTAGCTGGCAGGGCCGGAAGTCACTCGGTGTCATCCCTAGCCTCGAGAAGATCCCGCTGCCAGGCTCCCACCTAGCTGGCAGGGCCGGAAGTCACTCGATGGAATGAACTTGGACCCCGAGAAGATCCCGCTGCCAGGCTCCCACCTAGCTGGCAGGGCCGAAAGTCACTCGGTGTCATCCCTAACCTCGAGAAGATCCCGCTGCCAGGCTCCCACCTAGCTGGCAGGGCCGGAAGTCACTCGATGGAATGAACTTGGACCCCGAGAAGATCCCGCTGCCAGGCTCCCACCTAGCTGGCAGGGCCGGAAGTCACTCGGTGTCATCCATAGCCTCGAGAAGATCCCGCTGTCAGGTTACCACCTAGCTGGCAGGGCCGGATGTCACTCGACGGAATGACTCCGAAAGCGACGACCTGCGACCCAGAACAAATCGCGTTATCGGACTCCCACCTAGCCGGCAAGGCCGGGAACTACTCGAAGAGCGTGCGCAGCAAGACGGAATCACAAGAGTTAGTCAAAAAAGAGGGAAAGGGTCTAGCATAGCCCCATCCTCAGACCCCAGGAAAGGTGGTCGAGTAAACGCAAAGGCCTGGCGAGAGTCCGCAGAGAATTAAGCATGCGGCCGAGGGGCGAGCCAGCTCGCCTCGCTCGGCGGACGGGCCAGCTCGCCTCGCTCGGCGGACGGGCAGCCGCCTCGTCAGAGCCGGGCCGCAGCGGCAGGTCGCGCCATCCGGCAATGACAGCATTGGAAAAATAAGGCAGGCGAAAAAGGCATTCATAAAAGGAACAATAGCTAAAAATATGAAGTATAAGCGCAACTCGTACATACATCTCAGAACAGATTGTTACACATAATAATGTTCATCTAAAAAGTAAATTACAAAAAGTAAGGGGGGGCGCGAGATCTAGAAACCCTAAAGGGGCTGGAAGGCCTTGTCGCCAGGGTCCGGCACGGGGAGAAACAGCGCCGGCACAACGTCTTTCGCCGAAAGCCCTGCCGCCTCGCCCGTAAGCAGATCCACGCGCCGCAGCATTTGCATCGTGTATTTCGCCGTGCTGGCCGCGTTCTTTTGCTTTAGCACTTCCAGGTCATGGTCAGAGAGGTGCTCGCGCGGGCAGACCCTGCTGTCTGGAGGAGCAGCGGCGGCGGCCTCCAGCTCGCGTACCCGGGCCTCCAGCGCCGCCTTCTCCTGGCCAAGGGTGGCGATCTCGGCACCCATTCGACTCGCCGTCGCCGCATCCTGAAAAAGGAATGGGAATAATCGTGAGCTGTGTTCGCGAGAGGGAGAGGATAACTCAGGCTGAGCGCGTACCACCCCGCCCAGGTACTGCGCGAGGGTCTCCTCGGCAGCGGCGGCCCGCCCTCTCTGAAGGTCCGCGTCCGCCCGAGCGAGCTTTCGGGCCTCTTCCTTCTCATTCGCCATCTTTTGGATGGACGCGGCGTTCCGCTCCACCTGGGTGCAGCGTCTCCCCACCATATGAGCCAGCTCCAAACCGCGCAGCTGGGCCCGCGCGCTCTCATGGATCAGCACTCGCGTCTCCTCCTTGTCATAAATGGCGGCGTCTTCGCGCGAGTACATACCAAAGGAGAAGCTGTACGCCTCCCCGCCGATAGTATCCTGCTCCATCCAGCTCGACAGCAGGGTCGAGATCGTTGCACGGTTCGACTCCTTATCCCACGCCAGGAGCGGGACTCCGAGCTCGCCCAAGTACTTCTCGCCATAGCCGAAGTTACGATGCCCTCTCGGCACCGGCTCCGCAGCGGCTTCAGACCCACCCGGCGGCGCGGATGTGCCCGCCGCCCCGACCGGGGAGTCGCTGGTCGAAGCAACCAGCAGGGGCGAGGGGGCCTCAGTCGGCAAGATCGCGGGGGCCTTGCCCTTTATTTGACTCGCGGAGGGTTGTGGATCCGCGGTCTTCGCCGACTTCGGCGGAGGCGCTGACTGTCCGCCGCCCGGCCGCTTCTTGGCCGGGACCTATGGGATGTCGCGTTGGGCGGCATCCACAGCCTGGGCGCGGGCGAGAACCCCGGGGGGAATCCGAGCGCTCTCGTAAGGGGGGTGAAGAGGGATGTCGCGTTCACCTACGAAGAAGGGAAGGTGAGATGAAAGAAGAATGGGAAAGTAAGGCCTAACGAAGACGAGTGGCAAACCTCCCCCCGGCGGGACAGCCGCGAGATCGTCAAGGTGGCGGCGCAGGAACGCGACCTCAAAGTTCTTCCCAGCGAAGAACGCGCACAGATCAGCTTCGTGGCCGCCTAGGCTGGGTGGTCGGTAGCTCGCCTCGCTGAGCTGCACCGGCGAGAAGGGAACGTTGCTGAAGTCCCCTTTGACGAACAGGAACTTCTTCAGCCAGTTGTGGCTCTTGTTAACTGTCTCCCGCACCTTGAGGTGGGCGCTGGAGAAGTAGGCCGTCCCGTCTCGATTCGCCCTGAAGGAGAACAGCTTCCGGAACACTGCGAGGCTGAACTCCACCCGCTCCTCTCGCAGGAAGCAGGCGAACCCCATCATGACGGCGATGGAGTTCGGGGTCATCTGGCCCAGGACGACCCCGAAGTATTTTAGCACCTGGCGCACCTCGGGCCACAGGGGGAGTCGCAGGCCTACCTCAAAGTGAGCGAGAGGGATGGCGAGCTCATCCCTAGACAGGTCGTTGATTTTTTCCCCCTCTTCGGGTCGCCTCGCAGAGAACCCGGCTGGGATATGGTCGCCTAGAGCTTCCAAGTATTCGCGCTCTGTGATAACGGCGCGAGGGAAATCATGCTCGGAGAAGGTCCAAGCGCACTTGCTTCGGCCGTCCACGTCGCCGCAGCCTCCACTCATCCCCGTCGAGTCGCCGTCGAACGCGCGAGAAAAAGCCAGAAGGCGAACGCAGACGATAATCCGCGGGAACGGGAAGCAAGAAAGTTTGGAATCGGTGGAGAAATTAGGGCCTGCAAGGCCTATTTATAGGGAAAGAGAAAGGGCGGGAAACTTCCCGCCGAAAGGCGGGGTGCGGATAGCCAAAAATCAGCCCGACGGTTCGACTTCCCGCGCGCGACCGCACCTCAAAGGTCGAGCCGGCACGGTCCTCGCCCGGCTGCAACCGCGGGAGACCAGCGCGGGCGAACCAACCCCAACCCGCACCCGCACGCCGTTCCGTGCAAGACGGGAGACTCCCGACTGGCGAGCTCCTCGGCTCGCCCTCGCCCCGATCAGCGCAAAAGGAAGAATGGACCTTTCCCTTAACCCGCCCACAGAAAACAAAAGAAAAGCAGCACGATAATTTCAATACATCTCAGCAACAAAATAGTTAGGCCCATATGCATGCTGAAAGAGTCGCAAGCAATTACAAATACAAGATAACCACGAAATGACGATAACCCCGCGGTATCCCGCGAGCGAGGGGCAAACAACTGGGTCAGTACTCGACCCACTTCCACCTGTGCCGCCTCTTCGTTCCCGACTGAGGCGGCACACGGGGATCGTGGTAATCGCGAACCGCCACCAGCTCCCGCTGAGCCAGGCCGACCTGCTCCACGGCGCTCTTAAGATGCCCCTCGGCTCGCGTTATGTGCACGCCCGGCGAGGTGACATCGTCGTCTTCCGCTTCGCGCGGAGGGCCCTCCAAGGCCGCGAGCCGGGCCTCGGTCTCGGCCTTGTCGTCATCGATTCTCTTCATGATCTCCTGCAGCAACAGTGTGTGTTTCTGGAATAGCCGCGTCACCTGCCTCTTCATCCCCGCCGCATCGGTCGGGTCTCCCAGATAGTCAGAAACACTGTCCACGTCAGGCGGAGGCGAGTACCCTTCGCTCATCTCGGTCTCAGGAGAGGCCCTGTGGAAGCCTGCAAGCGGGGAGGGGTCAGAATGAGCGAGCAAGAGACAAAGCCAACGAATAAAAACCAGCTCACCAGGGGTTCGCACGTCGCCCGCACCGACAGATGGGCGAAAAGAGCCCGGCCGACCCTGAAAGTTCCCTCCCTCGAGGGTCTCAAGAGATTTCCCCAGCCCGTGGGAGACCGCCGGACAGGGAGTTTCCGGAGGTGGGCGATCCAGAACCGAGGAACCAGCGACCTTCTCGGGTGACTCGCGAGAGGGGCGATCCTCTCCCCCATTCCCCGCCCCCTCACAGGGGATCGCCTGCAAAACAAAGGGTCAAAGGTACAGCAATAACTCGCGGAAGGTCACGACCACTGGGGATTACCTCGACACCCGCGGCCGAGCTGGAGCCCGGACAGTCTCCCGCCAGAGACCGCCTGACAATCTTCCCCTTCGCCGGCCTGAAGACAGGGCCGGGAGACCCGCGTGATAACCAAGGGGCAGCCTCGAGGGCCTCCTCCTGAGTCTTCAGGCTCGCCGCCGCCAGGCGAGCTCGCACCTCTTCGCTGACCGGCATCGAGAAATTAAGGTCTGCTCAAAGGAAATGAAGGGATCTGGGGAGCCTCCTTCAGGGGTTAGCGGTGCGTATTTATAGCAGGATAGTGGGCCCCTACCAAAAGATTCCCTGCCAGCTCAGCACAGAGCTCGCCGAACACGCGGGTTGGATGATTCTTTCCGAGCTTGATTCAAGCTCAAAAAGAGTGGGGATTGTGTACAACCCTGTATCCGGCGAGCGGGCCCCGCCAGGAAGGTTGAGCAGGCCTGTCCCCGCGACCCGCACCCGAGCGGCAGGACGGGCTGAACGACTGAAGGGCTGGTCCACTCCCGCCCATCTCAGGCGAGCGAGCTGGCGACCCGCAGCAAGCGAGCCGGACCCGCGATTGGCGACCCGCCGGCCAACCCCCCGTATGCGACCTGGCTGCCGATCCGCCCGGCAGGAGACAGGCAGCTCGCCCATATCGGCTCGCGCTCACCCAGGGAGGATAGGCGAGCCACGAAGCCAGATCGCGCCCGCCTCCTGCGGGAGAACTGAAGGCGAGCTGACCGCCCGGGGGTGCGAATAGCTACTCAGAACAGCGGAGCCTCGCTGTTGGCAGACCAGGTTGGACTGCGCATAGCTGTTCAGAACAGCGGAGTTTGGCTGTTGGCAGACCCAACCAGGGGCCTTTTGGTACTTCCAGGTCAGTCCTTTTGGTTATTGGCAGTTTAGATTCTGAAAATCTATAAATAAGACCCAAGGGGTACCTCAGAGGACACGCTTTCAGTGCCTCCTTGCTCTCATTCTCAAGTGTTCTCTGAGGGTACCTTAGCTCGGCTCTTGGCTAAGGAGGGGAAGCGCTCAGAGATCTTCCGGGTTTGTGGTGGGACCTCCCTACCGAGCCCTTGGGTCTGTTTTCTCTTGTCCCTCTCGTTGTTTTTCTTGCAGGAGCAAAGTAGGCGCGAGACCACCCCTTCCCCAAGGGTAGAACTCCACAAGAGGCCGGATTACGGTTTCAACAGTATAGTAGTGTCTTTGGAAGAAACTGATGGATATTTAGATGGAGTGGGTTTAAAAATAATGGTCTTACCATTAAATTTTAACTCATAGGTGTTAGCTCGCCCTAGATGAGTAACGTCATGGTCATAAAGCCATGGGAGTCCAAGTAAGACATGACAAGCATCCATGGGGATGACGTCACACCATATCTGTTTAGAATAAGCCTTGATGGTAAGGGGTACCAAACAACGCTTCAACACCAGGAGGGATGTTTTGTTTACCCATGCCACCTTATAAGGGTGATGGTGCGGCTCAGTAGCTAATGACATTTGGGTCACCGCATTTTTGGAAATTACATTCATACAGCTACCACTGTCTATGATCAACTTACACCACTTCTCTCCACTCTTAAAATTTATAGAAAAGATATTCGTCCTATTCCAGTCATCTAAATCTCGTGGAGTAGCCAGAATATACCTCTTGACCAACATATGGGAATCATCCTCTAAATCACTCGGTACTCCTTCTGACTCGCTATCTTCTCCTGCCTCATATACAAGGTCGTCAGACTCACAAGTGGAATCTAAGAGGGCTAATGGCTTGGGCTTAGTAGGACACTCACTAGCATAATGACCCTGAATCCCACAAGCGAAACATGTGGCATTCATTTTGCTAACCGTTCCTACAGGGACTCTCTCACCTGTTGGGTTTCTATTATTCCTGGCAGTCACGAATATTGAGTTTGTGTCAATGGATCGGAACTTCCCCTTATCCTTATAGGCGGAAGTGGGAGGTGGTCCTAAGATGGACTTTCCCTTCTGAAACGAGCGAGACGTATTTTTTAGAATGTTTTGTTTCTCAATATCTAAGGCAGCATTAAGAGTGACGTTTAGGTCGGTGTGACCATAACACAGTAATTTTGCATGGATGTCGGGGTTTAACTCCTTACGAAACCTAGAAGGGTGATTTGTGGCATCTCCTTCACGCCACAACTAGCCATCATATCCTTAAGAAGACTCATATACTCAGAGACCGACCTATAGCCTTGTTTGAGGGTAGCCTAGTCTTCAAACATCTGCGTTCGATTGTACTTAGGAACGTATTGGTCTGTCAGCAGTTCCTTCATGTCTGCCAAACTAATGGTTAATTCACCATTCTAACCTCTCAGGCTTCATTCCTCATTCAACCAGAATATCTTAGCCCTACCTAAAAACTTCATTCTCACCACTTGCACCTTATCTGCATCAATCAGATTGTGTACCACTCAAAGTAGCACTCTATTTCCATAACCCAGTCTAGGAAAACTTAGGGTTCTCCCAATCCATCGTATGATGGGGGTTTGACCCGGACGGCCCTAGTAATATCAAACTCATACTGTGCTCGCGGAACTTGTTCATTATTATTGTTAAGGTTTGGGTTATTAATTCCTTTCGCATATTGTTTGGCGGGTTGATTATGGGGAGCCGTGATACTTAATCGCAGGTCGTGAAGCATCTCCCTAATTGCCGTCATTTGTTTCATGAAATCCTGTCAGAGTTCCTCAAGTGTTGTGAGACCGTGACCCGCATCCCGTTCGTCCTCCATATTGGAAGAAGACGGGGAGTACTCCATACCTAAGCTAGTGCGCTTGCAACAAAACAGTAGTTCTGGCCTAAGGAAAAAAACAGAAGGAATTGTTCACACTTACTATCTAGTGTAGAAAAATATTTTATTTTTATTTTCTTACTGGAAATAATTAAGAGATTATTAAAAAATTTCTATTTTTTGAAGAAAAATAAAAATTTAGGTCGCTATTGGCTGACCATAATTATTTTTTGTAATTTTGAAAAATGATCGTGCAAGATAAGTGTGTGTTGACGAACAAGGCAACAGGGGGAGGGTACAAATTAGGAAATTGACGTGAACCTCCCTCTGATACCAAATTGATGCAGGCCCTCGCATTCACCCTGAAATCTACGGGCTAAGCGTGATTGTCTCTTAACGTTCTAATTCTTCACTCGCACAATTTTTCAACGCAACGCACACACAAGTGATTATATCAAAAAGATGCTAAGGTACGGGTTGCGAAACTTATTAGGATCGAATAAATGGCTATAGGCCAATATTCTTTCTAGCTAAAAGGACACACCCGGTCCGATCGAATGAAGGTTGTACCAAAAGAGACCTACCAAAATTTGTGATCCGGAAAATGGTAGATCTCTCCCAACAAAAAAACGAGGTTCGCCAATTGTCCCGAACTTAAATTAAAAATAAGGATGAACAACAAATCAATCGAAGGAATCCACGATAAAATCCAACGCTTCAAAAATAACGGTAAAATTAATCCACCACAAAGAAAAATCTAGAGGAAAAACACAAGAAAAGTAGAACTATTTCGTTACCCAATTGAAATGGATGATTCTGATTCACTAGTCCAGATCGCACTTCCATGGCTCCTCTGGAGTAACGCTAGGTGGATATAAAACTCGTCCACCTACGTCGCTTCATGCCTTGGCCGAGATCTACCCAAAGATTCTTGAGGGCTGTTGGTGGCAAAATGGAGGGTGGTTGGCCTTGGATTGTTGGTGGAGAGTGGTCAGGTTTTGGTGTTATGGAGGTGGTGGTCAGTTTTGACTAGGGTGGCTGAGGGTTATGTATTATGGGGAGATAGAAAAGGTGGCTGCTAGGAGAGGTGGCCGTGCACTTGAGGAAGAGGGGGAGATTATGCCGGCGGTTTTGGAGAAGGGATGGCCGAGTACTAGAGGGTAAGGAGGGCTTAGGGCCGGCGGCTTGGAGGAGGGTGAGAGGCTTGGCTGATTTTTTTGAAGGAGGAGGAGGAGGGAATACTTAAGAGGAGGAAATTAGGTTTTCTTTGCTTTCATTCAACTTAATGAAAATAAACCAATACAAGGCCTTATATAGGCTTACAACAACATTGGGCTACATGCAGCCCAAAATTAAAAATAACACTCCAATGTTTAAATAAAACATAATGAAATAAAAAAATGCTCAAAAATAACAATATAAATTCAACTAAATATTATTATGTCGTCTTGCACCGAGGGTGGAGATTGTAGTGTCACTACACCGGATCACCACGACGTCGCAAGTCTTTGACTGGAGACGGAGAAAAATCTTCCATATGCTTGTCGTCGCCTTCTTCATCATGTTAGGGGTTGTCGTCTACATCACATTTCTTACATTTTTTTCTCTGATCCTTCTTCTTCCTCAGGACAGATGTACCATCCCATAAACAACCAGACCCCTAGGAAGTTTTCTCATTACTAGGTCATGATAAAGCTTTCAGAAAATCAAGAGGACCATGAGTGCCTAGGTAAAATAGATGAAATCACCTTGGTCTGCAAATAGCAATTTCTTGTTACCTAGCCTAGGGTTTATCTTTGGGATCCAGCCTGACTACCTGACACCACCATAACACTTTCAATCTTATAAGGGTCATTTAGAGCTCTAACAACACACTTGGGGTTAACCAAGGAGGTCAAGTTGACCAAAGTCAGCCCTAACACTAGTTAAGTCAAACTGCCCTAATTTGACCTAAATTGATACATCAAGTCACAAATGGACTTGAGTGGTGTCAAGGGACCCATGAATCCTCACTTCGGTCAATCACATCACTTACCTTGACCGAAGGGTTTAGCCTAATTAACTAGGGCTAATTATGCCCAAAATGGGGGAGGAAAGTTAAGCACAACTACAATCCAATTGGGCTAGGCCTAATTTTGGTTGTCCATTGGCCTTAACAAATGGAAATTACCTGAAATGCCACTAAAATTCTAGATGGGATTACTAGGACAGAGAGAGTGAAGTTCTACCTAAAGGGAGGATAGAGAAAGAGGGGCATTCATGGCTTTGGAAGGCCATGAGGCACTCAACTCCTCCTTTTATGGCTCATTCATCCCCCTTGATCAATTTTGAGGAGATGGAGGGGTTTTCCTGACCACCTAGTGGTAGAATCTCAGGAGTTTGGAGGTGGACAAAATACTCAATTCTAGGCCATTAATTTCCATTCATGGATTGACCCTCCCACTCCCCAATTTGACCCCTCCATCAATTTTAAAATCTCATAAGCAGTGAAAATGAAGCTTTACATCACTGCTTTAGGTGGAGGATTGAGAATTCAGCAAGGACAAGTTTGGAGGTCATCAGCCATAGCACACCACCACCACACTCACCGTCAAGCCCGCTTGCAGGTCTAGTCCTCTTCCCTTTCCTCTATGCCAAGAAACCCTTGTTCAACCTTAGGGATGCCTATTAAGATTAATGAAGGAAATTGGTTCACATCTCCAAGTATTGGCACAAGACTTTGTAGATATTCCAATTGGATTGAAAGACACCTTGGATAATTTATTTAGAATTTTATGGCTAATATTCCCCCACAAAACACTTATTATATAGAATAAAAACTTTCCCTTCAAGTGGAAAAAACATGACCATACAATATTGGAAGGGCATGAAACTTTGGTAATAGGCTTTTACTAATGTTATGTATGTCTGTAAGTTTTAGTGTAATTTGTAGTTCAAGATTTATAGTACCTCCTTTGCAACATTTGATATTAATGTCCAAAGAAATAAATTTGTTTTAGGACAAATTGTGCACTAAAAAATTATGATACTTGACCAGTAAACCTTTTAGAAAATTATGAAGCTTTGTAAATTTTATTACAGTTTTTGGAGGTAATTATGTAGTGGTTCCTTCACAATTTTCCCAAGGTGTAATTTAATTTATAAATGTAATTATGATGCTAAATAAAATTAAAAGATCATGAGATTTGGGAAGTGATATTTTCTAATCATGATATTCCCCTGGTAATTATATTACAATTTTTAGATGATAAAATCTTTTACTCCCTTTGTTAAATACCATTTGATCAAAAGAATTATATTGTGACTTATGATAGAAATCATTTTGGAAAAATCATGAAATTCATACCTTGTTGTTATTTAGCCATTATAAAATTGAGGGAATTTTAGTAACACCTTTGCTTGTCAGAAACAAGTACATTATATGTTCAAAGTCATGGGAGGTATGATTTTAGCAAAAAATTAAGAAGATTGATTTAAATAGGAAAAATACAAATCTTTGGATTTTAGTACAACAGGTCTTGATAGACCCCTAGAAATAATCCAAAGGTTTTTGATGAAGTAATTTTGGGTATTCACTTTTATCATTTAAACTAGTTCATTTGGTCTGCATACAGTAATTTGAGGTATTAAAGGTAGAGCTATAGGTCTCACATGGGAAGTAACATAGTGGGTGCATCTAAATTTGGTGGAGTCTAGATGAGGTCACCCTTAGGGCCAATTGCTAAGAAGACTGAGTACTAGGGAGGCGGAGTTGTGTCCAAAGCTGATGAAGTATTGTCTCTCCCCTGAAAGTCGTAATTCATTTAGGGTTAGCTCAAGAGTATTGTGGGAAGAGGTTGAGTAATAAATAGATAACCATAAAAGTAAGTGCCTTAAGAAAGGGAGCTTTGGGCTTCAGCCCAACGTAATTCCTAGTGCCCTTGAGAGCCCTTCACCGGGCATGCCCTGGACAGTCCAAGGTTAACCCTAATTTGTAGGAAAAGTATATTTAAAGATTAACCATTAATAAACTATTGTCACACATTCACTCACCCCATTACTTCGGATGGATATTTAGTTTATCCCGGCAAGCGGCGGACTCGGTGTTTGATTGAATGAATGGGCTAGTTTGGTGAGTCGATAACTTGGGAGCTCTTTTATAGCATGTGTGCATGTGCATTAAAGTGGCAGGTCCTCGTTATTGGACGGTTGTTCACACCGATGTTGATGTGTTTAATCAACAAGTATAAGTGTTCACTTAGAGAACAAAGACTTGTGAATTTTCCAGCATCAGTACAGAGGAATCTGTAGCACCTGATTGTCGATATACTGAGTAGCACGCAAGGTCTAGGCCAGGTAGTGTGAACACTGACCTAGGAGTGGGGAGGCCAAACCCACTACCTCTGTTTTCCACTACGAGAGTTACCTGAGAGTTTAGCTAACTCCAATGGGGGAACTAAAGGTCTGTGCACATAGAGTCAGGGGAGTGTGTTGCACTTGTGTGAGACATATCATTTAGCATGCATAACACTACATGGCATACAAAATATGGCATAAAACTTATACCCCTAACATATAAATTATTATGTGATCATTATACGTTAGGCCTTACAAAACGACCCCTTAGTTTATAAGTTTATATGAACATTCTTATAAATTAAGGTTACTTTCTCTGTGATGATAGTTATCTGCTTTACACGTATTTCATGTTACTATTTCTATTCTGTTGTTTCTTTACTTTTTGTTTCATTTATACACCTGTTAATATTGTGATAAATATTTTTAGCATATGGTAGATATGGCCACTATTACCTGCTCTTGTTTACTCTCCACTTTCAATACCTTCCTCTTCATCCACCGCCACACAGTGTCTAGGACTCGTAGGGGGGAGGGGGACAAACATCCTAATGGGAATAACACCAGGGACACCAGTTGGTAGACAGGGTGCTGCTCTAGGGGACCCAACACAACCAGAGTACAATGTAGGAGGAGGTGAACCAGCCTAATCCAGGAGTAGCAGCAACAGCCACGAGATCCGTGAGTGATTAGTAATTTTTCTTCTGCGAGCATTTTGTAGTGAGTATCATATGTACTAGGCAGGAGCCCATTTGAGCTTCCTTTTTAGATTAACTTTTGTGGACTTATTTTTATGGCATTGTGATTGTGGACTCATTTCATATATATGATTTCGTCTTTTCTTCAATGATATAAGATTGAGTATCTATCGATAGAATCGAAGATTTGTAGTGATGACCTCCTCGGGGATGGTATCACCACAAAGCAGCAGTTCTGAGCATAAGACCCGGTGTAAAAAGGGGGTATTACACCAAAGCTCTGTCGGATTCCTCCTACGAGCAGCATTCAAGCCGCTTCAAGCCACGCACAAGCCATCCTCGAGTCACATTCAAGCTGTTTTAAAGCCACATTCAAGACATCTTTGAGCCATCCAACGAAGCCTAATTCGTTACATCCTGGAAGTCCCCACCAGCATAATTCTAAGTGCTCCACTCTTGCGCTCCGCGCCATCTCAACGCATAGAGATGCCCATCACTGCAAAGTGTAATTTGTAGAAGATACTTAGCATGAATACTCGTCGTTTGTCGAATATAAAGTGTTCTCTCACCTCCAAATTATAACGAGGAGTGGTCTATCGCCCCTAATTCAGCAAACAGATTGTAACAACAAGCAAATATTGGACTATGACTGGCGCAGACCCGGTCACGTGGTTTTTTACCCAATTGAGGGGTTTTTCAACGTTAAAACCTCATGTGTACGATTGATATATTAGATCTTACAACACCCTTAGAGGGGGGTGAATAAGTGCTTTATGGAATTTATTTCTTAACTAAAAATATCAGAGTTAATTACTGAAGTTTCGAAATATTTTATAGAAAATTATATTTTAATATATCAAAAAATATTATATTGAAGATTACAAGTAAAAAAAGGCAGAATTCAATATTTCTTCACTTCCGTCAGCATTAAGTGTTATCGTCGGGTGCTAGTTCATAAATATTTAATTCAAGCATTTATATCTAACAAAAATAAACCCTGCAATATATTTTACGTTAAAACTTTTGAATGATATATTTCAAAACATTTTATAACATAAAAATAAAATCAAGGTAATGAGACAAAAAGAAATATGATTTCATTTCATTAGAAATTGAATACAAAAATGTTTGATTTTTATAATGCTAGAAATTAAGGCGAATAGAAGAATTTCTTTTTGATGATTCACCGGTCCTTCGCCCAAGGACCGACTAGCTATAGCCTATCTTACCCTAGATACGACATCTAACCTCCCCTAGATCTAACCTCGACCTAGTCACTGCACACAAGGCAACGAATTTCTCCTTAGCCACACAAGGACCTAGATGTCACGCACAAGGTGACGATTTTCTCCTAAGCCACACACGAACCTAAATGCCACACATAAGGCGACGATTTCCTAGTAAGCCATACACGGACCTGGACATCACGCATAAGGCGGTGATTTATCTACCGATTACAAAGATGATAAGATAAGTTACAAAATAAAAATTCCGAATAAAAACTCCATCAAAATGAAGCTCTGAAGACGACGTCGAATCCTTGTAAAGATTTCCAGAGATGCTATGCACAAACCCTCTCTTCTTCGCTCTTGAACGTTCTTGTAAAAGTGGGAGTTTTCTTAAGGCTAGAGCTCTCTTTATGAAATGCATGTGAAATAATACTCTAGGTAAAGAAATTCGTTATCTTCACAGAAAAATTCAGCCTTTTTATATTTTTGAGATATCCCCCGAGGATAGTGTCTATCGCCCTCCAGTAAAATAATTTTTGGTTGCCATGTGTCCCATGATTCCGAGGTTTCAGTGGGATGATTTGATCATAGGGATATCTCCAGAGATATTAGATATCGCCTGCCGATACCTCCAAATAGTGCACTTGGTGGCTGGATCGTGTGGAACATGGCATTCATCTTGTTGACGTCATTTTCGTTATCACTTGGCGATATTGGCTATCGCCAATGATATATCCTTTCTATTTTTTCCATCCAAACCTTTCCAGATTGTAGTTGACTTCGTACTCATTCCAGAATGGGGTGGCATGTTCTGTAACTCTTCACAGATTGAAAGTTATGGTCGTTTGAAGTTTAGTACACAAAACTCGTGCTTTTATGTTTTCCAAAATATACACACCCTTAGATCATGCTCATGACTGTGAACTTGTCTCCTCATTCAACATGTACAACCTACACACTATAAACACACAAAATATTAGATCAAATACATATGGTATTTGTTATTCTCAAACCAAGATATTCAGAACCCATGCTTCAACAATCTCCCCCTTTTGATAATAACAATTACCTATATGAGAAATTAGTGAGTACAAGTACAATTGTTGGGTATTGCATCCACAATACCCCAGATTTGTATGAAGCCACCCTTAAACTATGATGAATTAAGGTTGTATTTGATGTTATTTTTTGTTAAGTGTTTACAAGACTTAATTGCTAAGTGTAGACCAATGTCAGTCTACAATGAGTCTCCAAACACAGGACCATACAAAATAATCCTTCATTATGTGATCCATGATGTTGACTCATGTGTAGCCTCTCTATTGGGACACACTTCATTTTCAAGATCTAAAAACAAGAGATATGATGGATGCTGATTTTTATGAAGAATCAAGTTTTTCAGTTTTTCAGAAAAAGTCTAAGTATAGTTCTCGAGTACTATATTTGTACTCGATAATGACTTATGAAATTTCTCGAGTTAGACTTGTCTTAATTTCGAGTGGCAGAAGTTGTTCTCGAGAAAGCTTCTTGCTGTTCTTGAGAAGGGCCTTTGTTCTCGAGTAATATATGGCAATTCTTCCTTGGTTATTTCCTTTCCAGTTCTTTATTTTTCTAAGACCTTTTCTCGAGAATACCGTATTATTCTCGAGAAGACTATCTTTTGTTCTCGAGATGCAGAAGTCATTTCTCGAGACCCAGAGTATTTTTCTCGAGTGCCAGACATTTGTTCTCGGGATGATCTTTTGTTCTCGAGAAATAAAATGTTTCTTCTCGAGAACAAAACATCATTCTTCTTGAGTACATCTGTCATTCTCGAGACTGCAGATTTCCACCTCCATATATTTTTCTAAGTGTTTTTCTCGAGATCTTCTTAGCTCTTCTCAAGAACCGGTATGTATTTTCTCGAGTACTATTCTTCATTCCCGAGAATGCTATTTTCTTCCACCACATTATTTTTCCACAAGTCTTCTTCTCGAGAACTTTCTTATTGTTCTCGAGAATAGAATTCATTTGTTCTCGAGTACTATACTTCTTCTTAATAACACATGTACTATTTTTCTGAAAATTGCTAAGTCCAAACAGACGTGTATTTCAAACATCATTAACGTGTGATTGGTCCATGTGGATGTCATTAATGATGATTATGACCGTTAGGGTAATCCTATAAAAGGTCTTGTCATTTTTGACCAACCCTAAGAGGAAGAAGAATTAAGAAGAATTACAGCCGCCGCAAGAAGTAATTCTAAGATTTCTGAATCCGACATTTCCTTTGAAATCGAGAGCCACCGATCTTCATCTTCATCGCCTAAGCACTTTCTATCCAGATCGATTTAGAGAAGTTGATTCACAGATCAAGATTCTTTTCAAATGATTAATCTTCTATTTGATCGTGTGAGTCCAGAGAATTTCAGATCATGATATTGCTGATTCTTCTTTAATAAATTCTGATAGAGCTACAAAGTTCAAAGGAAGAAGAACATGCAGAAACATTTCAGATCTGAGATCAAATCACTGTTTGTATTTTATTTTTCATTATATTCCCGTAGGAGTTCTTTCTCCAAGTGGTAGGAGTTGTATTCTCCGAGTTCTTGTAGTGTAACGCCCCAAAATTTGAAAGAAGGACGAGCAGCATCGAGAGCCAAGTTTGGGTCTTGGTGAGGTTCACACGGCCTAGGACACGGGCGTATCCATGGCCGTGTCGTATCGGGTTCGTCGAGAGCCCCGGAAGTCGGCGATTTTTCGCTCAGGTCGTCAACTAGTGGGGGACATGCCCGTGTCGGAGCCCGTGTTGCAGGCATGTTCCCTCGACTGACACAGTTGTGTCGACACAGAGGAGGTATCGACACAGGCAGGGAACACGGCCTAGGGCACGGGCATGTCCATGGCCATGTCTTACCGGGTTCATCGAGTGCCTGTGGTTTCAACATTTTTCGCTCAATGAAGTGTCAAGGCAGTTAACATGGTTCGGGACACGGGCATGTCCAGGGCCGTGTCGAGCGTGTTCGACGAATTTCTACGAGTTCAATGAAGAGGCAGTCGACAATCGTCGAGACTTCAAACATGGCCTGAGACACGGGCATGTCCCAGACCATGTCCTTCTCGGGTTGTGAGTCGGGACATATGAGGGGTTGGACACGACTTGGAGCCCAGGTGTGTTCGGGTTGGACACGGCCGTGTCAAATGTGATACGGGCGTGTCAAAGACCCGTGTCCTGTTTTGGGTGCGATGGTTTCGCCGTCGTTTGGGGAACACGGCCTTGGACACGGGCGTGTCACAAGCCGTGTTCAGCCCAGGTGTTTTGATTTTCAGTTCGGATCGTGGTCGTTCTTTCCCTTCTTTTAAGATTTGATGGTCCAGGGTTGCCCTTGCTGAGTTATGTCCGAGAATAGGGTTACAAACCCTCATTCTTCTCTAAGAAATCCCTTTCTAAGATCTAGAGAGAGGGGAGAGTAGGGAACAAGATGAAGGAGAGATCCGGCTATTGGAGAGGCTTTGGTGCTCCAAATCGCGAGCCGAGTCCAGATCCGTGGATGCAAGATCGTTGCGAAGGTTTTCATCCAGCTAGATTGCCATGAGGAGGAAGAGCAGTCGGAAGTTAATGACCCTTCTCCTCTTGGTTTTAGGATGCATGTTTTAGCATCTTTTATTTTCTAGTTTTTGGACCCCAAACTCTCAAATCAGAGGGGTTTGGGTCGCCAAGGTTCAAGATGAACCTCCGGGTCGATTGAGTCCATCCCCGACATGTTTTTGCAATAGAGATCCGCTCTGTTAGTGGATTAGGCATGGTGGGTGAAGCCGTAGTCGTGACCGTTAGTCTGACTCGGTGATGTTGTATACGAGCTTTAAGGATTCGTAGAGATCCATTGCGGCAAGATGCAGTTTGTGATGTTTGTGATGTTTTCCCCCTTTTCTCGAGTGAGTACGTGTAGTCAGAACCGGACAAGGTTAGCTCGTCAATGGAGGTAGATGGTTTCCTTTTCAAACAAGGTTAGCTCTACATTTGTGGTAGATGGTTTCCTTGGTGCGCGAGAATACTGCAGTACGAATGAGGGACTAGGGTGGGATTTGCCTTGGTTTGTGATGTGCCAAGGCGTGGCTGTATCTTCGTGGTCGGCTGGCTCTCTTGTGATGTGCACGTCATGTATGGAGAGTGTCCCGGTGAGACTAGTCCCCTCCTGTGAGACTGACGAGAATGCCAAGCATGGGGCAAGCCAGGGAAATGAGGCCATAAGCAGGTGGTGTCCAGCAAGGCTTCTTAGAATCGGTCTGTGTGTTTGTTGGAATCCCGACAATAGAAGTCAGAGCTTGCAGGCAAGCCCGGGTCTAGACCTTGAGCGGGTGGGGCCTTGGCAAGAGTTCTGTTTGGCAGCTTGTATGACGTTGGGGGAATGTTGGTAAACCCCCCTTTGTTTGCGGCTTTATGCCAATGGGGAAATGATGAGTACCCTTATGATGTGATGATGTGCTAGATGCATATGCGATAGGGTGCCTTGGGTGAAGCATGGATTTTTGCATACATGCTGCATAAGTAGGCCCTTTCATTATATGCTCAACAATAGAGAACATGTATGTTGTTTGAGACATCCAACCTATTCTTAGTGCATTACTTGTTTATATATATATATATATATATATATATATATATATATATATATTGCATAAGAAGTGTTGACTTGCAGGTTGGAGGAGTTCCCCGGGGTCTGTTAGGGGGGGTCGGGAGGAGATGTGTTGGTTACACTTTGAGGTCAGTCTTTGCTGACCCACGTTACAATCAAATTTTTATAGGGCAAGGATCGCAAGCAGGAGCTAGCTCGTCGGCCAAAAGGACCTAAGCCTCATGAAGGGTTACCGTTTTGCTGTAGTTCTACTTTTATGACATTGTATGTTTGATGCTCATGTTTTCCGGCTTGCATGTCGAGGTAGTCTAGGAGTGCTTATGCACATTTATTACTGGTGTTATTATTTGAGTTTTGTACTCACTTCTGTTGTAAGGCCTTAAGGCCGCTTCGATACTCCTATATGATGTGGATAACTTCTAGTCGGTTTGCTTTTTCGCTGTGCTGTGGTTATGAGTTTTGAGATCGGGTAGTTATATCATCTTATAATACTGAAGCTGTGGCATCTGTATGTTGTGGGGCCCCAGCGAGACCCATATTATACGGTCATTACAGGGGAGGTGTTACAATTTGGTATCAGATCCAGTTTTGGTTCAAGGTCAGTGCATATAGAAGTTGTCCACATAAGAGTAATGCGGGACCATGAGTGTCCTTATGTTTGAGACTTGCGATTAAAGACTGATTCCTTGTTTTCTTACTTCCTTAAAGAGTGCAAGAAACAAGATGGGTACATCGAGACTAAGAGAAGAGCTTTCGGCGAGCAGCTCCACAGCTCAGGGTCCTTTGGGCATGAGTGTAAACCCGGACGACTTCTGCCGTATGCTTGTAGAAGAAATAGTGGCAGCCCAGGCTACAGCAATAGCTCAGGTAGCAACCACTGCTACACTGGATATGTCGACGATGGTGCCAGGAGGAGAAGCCAGACGAGTAGAGCCTTTGGCAGAATGGGTGGTTGTCGGGCATGGAGACCGGCAGATGAAATACTTTCTAAGTTTCCATCCCCCGACATTCAAGGGTGTCGGTACTGATGAGTCCACTTTATATACCAATTTTCGGACTCATCCGGGCTAGTTTTCACACGGTTGCACTTCACTTTTAGTTCTTTATCGTTCCTATTTCATCTAATCTTTATTTCCATAGGAAGTGCACATTTATGCCCGTGGTTGTGTATTTTGTTATTTTTATAGTTTGTACTCCTTTTTTTATTGTCTAGAATGTCTGCACAGATTAGTAATTGGTTTTTCCTTTCGGTACAGGGGTCGTGTGCGTGTTCCGGGATGGTTGTGAAACAGGAATACTGCGCACGATCATGGGATCTAATTCGCACGACCAATGGTCGTGCGCCCCTGATCGTGCGCACTACTCTACGTTTTCTAGAATCAGCCTGGGGTAAGCGCACGACCACTGGACATACTGCGCACGACCACCGGTCGTGCGCCACTGATCGTGTGCATTGATTCCTCTTTTCTGGAGTCCTGTCTGGGTAATTGCACGATCATTGGACTTAGTGCGTACGACCACTGGTCGTGCGCCACTACTCGTGCGGATTATCCCAGTTCTTCTTCCTGATATTCCATGTCATTGCGCACGAGCACATGACATAGTGCGGACTGTAAGATCCCCCACCCCCTTACCAAGGAGGGCTACCGGATCTTATGCCCAGAACCGCCGTCTTACGGTGGCACTAGCTCACGGGTTAGTCGACACCGCAACACGCCGATCCTGCCGGCTAGTACGATCATTAACCTGTAGGCCAATATGAGAAGAAGAAGTAAACTATATATGTAAAACTACCAGTCCACAAGCCACAGTACAGTCATGTAAAAGAAATGAATAGTACATCATAATAGTCCACAATAAAGTACAAATGAAAGAGTAAAAAGGGCCTATGCCCAGTACATCAAATCTCTCTCACACAAAATCATAAATGCGGAAGCTATGCTAGAACATCGCTCTCGTCCCACCTGAGGACGCACAGTAGTGGTAGTAGCCTGCTGAAGCGGTATCTGCTCCTCATGTCCTGCCTCCTCGACGTGCTGGTGCTCCATCTCCACGGGCTCCTAAAAATAGTTGGTCACCGACCATTAGTCAAAAAGACTAAGTCGTTTCCTCCGCACCTCGCCCCGCAGCTCCTAGGCACCGAGCGGGACGACGAAGCGGAGGACAATAAGGGGTAATAAGGTGGAAGCAGGTGACAATATTTAACTAATGCTGTAATAAGTAATGTAATTCTACTCTAGAAATTCTAAGTACGGTACAAGTAGTAAGTAAGAGCAGTGCAGTAAAGAAAAGAAAAGAAGCAGTAGTATGAACAAGTAAATAAGCTAAGCTACCACTATGCTACCATCACAAATGTACCCTAACTTATATAAATGCCCATACAAATATATAAGTTAGGATTTCCAGGAAATTTAACTTATCATATAAAAGAGCCCATACTAATTTATATGATAAGGATCTATGAAGCGTATGACCTAATATGAATGAATGATATGATGCAATTTTATACGCAGGCAAGTACAACTCACACACAATGACTCTGTGATCACAGACCTTTAGTTCCCACTTTTTGAGAGCTAGCATAACTCTCGGGTACCACCGCTGTGGCTACGGCAGCAGCGGAGCGGGCGTCTCCACTTCTAGACCGGTATGCACACTACCAAGCCTTAGACCCCACTCATACGCCTCTGTACACGTCTAAGGTGCACTCTAGAGTCTCGCGTACATACTTTGCTGACAAACCCGTCAGTCTTGTTGGGTCGGATGTGTGTTATCGGGGATCGTCCTCCAGACCGCAGTGTAAAACAACCCTCTGGCCCCTCTAACTCTCACAACCGCCTGGTGCACCGTACTGCCATCGGTGTGACGAACGGCCAGTACCGCATGCCCCGCCACGATATTTATGCACATGCAAGTAATTCATACCGAGCCTCCCGCTCGCAGGACCAAAACCCGTCCTGAATCCCTCAAACCCAAACCCGGGTGAGAACGCACATTAGTGCCTTTATGCCAACTCCCTCAAACCCCAAACGGGTGAGATCGCACATCAGTGCCTTTATACCAACTCCCTCCAACCCTAGACGGGTAAGCATATATCATGAATCTCTCTAACCCCCACACGGGCGAGAAGGTACAACAATGTCCTAACCTATTAACTACTCTTGTCTACGGTTTATTACACTTAGAGATTTAAGGTTAATCCCAGGACTGCCCCCGGTATTCCCTGTGAAGGGCTCTCAAGGGGCACTAGGAACTGTGTTGGGATTACGCCCAGCATTCCCTTTCGTAAGGATATTTATTTTAGTTGATGGCTACCCATGTATCTCCCCAGCTCTCCTTATTGCTTTAGTATAACCCTAGTGACTTAAGGTATTACCGGGAAACCGACGGTCTTCCGCCGACCCCCACTCTAGTTGCTAACTAAGCCTTGCACTTTTGATCTTTCACTAAGGCAACTCTACCCACCAGGGTTACTCATGTTGAACTCTCTTACTTCTGTCGATAATCAATCCCCTGGTAACCCCTAAGGCAAGACCTATTTGTGTTATATGCAGACCATGACCTATGATTACCCTAAAAATGTGATCTTCCAAAACTTAATGCATCTAGCCTCTAAATATTTATCCTAAGGTGTTATGGACTAAGGGAACTACCCTAAGAATTCTCATAATTTTTCTTGGCCAATTAGTCCTTTAATTAAATCTTTTAATTTAAACACTAGGTCATTTTACACATGAAATAGTATGATTCAGTATCCACTGACCTAGGAAATTTTTCCTGAGATGTATATTGACAAAATATTGCTGCCTACAGAGTTTCATAATTTTCCTTAAATTATTTATTCTCATTTTCTATTTAATATCAATTCCACACAAATTCCATTTTCCAAATGAAGTATAGGCATTATGTATTAAAAAATTCCAGAAAAATTACAGAACTTTTAGGACACTAATTTATGACTATTGGCAGAGTATCATCAACACCTATTTTGAAATGGCCTAAAAAAGTCCATTATAAGATATTTACAAAAATGCCATTGTATTAATTTAATAACAAACGATGCATCCATTAATTCTGAGAAATTTATGCAAAACTAGTAATAACCTTTTATAGCAGTAGAATAAATCCCAAATTTTTCAGAGGTACATATCCATCATTTCAAGATTTTACAAGATAAGGGTAAAATGGGGAATTTAGGGTATCTATTCCAAACGTTCTTCAAAACAGAGAAATCATATTTTTCCTAAGTCAAATGTGACATTATCTATGCCTTGGCAAAAATGTTTGGATTTGTACTTGAAGAAATCCTATTTTCCAATTTTATTTCCAAAGTAGCTATATTTAAAATAAATTCCAATAAATGGAATTTTTGATTCCAAAAATTCCATTATTACTTTGAGGGATGATATTTACCCTAATGAACCACTGTAAATAATTCCATGACCTTTGCATGTCACCATTGCGCTAAATACACCAATTTGCATTTTTGCTATTTGCACACCAAGGCTTAACATAGGCTAGCACATGCAAGTGGATTCTCCAACATGCATTGAACCCAAGGTGCTGAAAATTTTATCATGCACCAAGGATGTCCCCACTGACCTACCACCAAACTTTGGGGCCATGGGGAGGAGTAGAACGCCCTATATTTCATTTATTTGAATTTTGATATTTTAGCAAAACCTATAGGAAAATATTCTCTAAAAATTCCTACATTTTGGCAGGAGCTAAGTATGCCCTAATCATGCATGTGCCCAAAATTTGGGGCCATGGTGACTAATATTTTGACCTGGGCATCCAATTTAATTTCTTCCCTACTCTAGGACCAGTCCTAGGAGAAATGTCCTACAGGACTGTACACTACACCAAAATATATTTTTAGGGTGGCATATTAAAGGTAAGACCCTTGGCTACATTTTCCATTAAGGGACTCAGTTCTGGGAATGCCTCTAAGAGGCCTAAATTTAACATGCAAGGTGACTGTAAAAGTGTGACAGAAATTTCACTATTCATCAAATATTAAAATTAAAACATTTAATCCTCTGCACGAATCTTAAAGCTAAACCGACGGAATCGGTTCATCATCCCCAGGGGTTTGACGGCCACGATTGCTCCTTCCTGGATGATGTTGGCTGGCATTTTCCGGCCAGCTGAGCCACCACAACCGCCGGCGGATATCGCCACCACCTTCGTTAAGGTGGGGGCTAGCGTTTCCCGGCGGTGGGGCCGCCGGAGTTGGATCCTCCAGCGAACCCGAGCAAGAAGAGAAAGGCTCGGTTTTCTCCAATTTCTCTCATGCCATCGGGCTCAATTGAGCCCGATATCTCCCTAGATTGATCTAGAAACCTAGTACGGGAAGAGGCGAGGCGAAACGGACCTGAATCGAAGCTTAACTGCGGGTCAGGCGGCGGTTTGCCGTGGTGGTGGTGCGCCGGTGAGCTCCACCTCGAAAACTCAAATCTCCACCATTCTCCATGATTAAGCAGTCGAATTCCACTCCTTTCTGCCTCCTGAAGCTGTTGGTGTGGTCTGTTTGGACTGAGGTGGGCTATATGCAGAGTTAACTCCAATGTTAGCTCGGTTTTGGGCTTTGGAGGTTTCACCCAGCTGCCATGTGGCTCACAGCCCTGGTATTCTGCTGGAAATGGAGAGGGGAGGTCGGCCACCTGGTTTTGGGCAGCCTAAACCAGCTGATGGGGTGGCCATGTGGCCACCATTTTCTTCATTCCCCTTTCTCTCTCCTCTTCTCCTAAAAATCTCAATTTTACCCCCTTGCATGTATTCTCTCTCCTGATTTAGAGGGGTAGGACTGGTCTTGTTCACTTGGGCTGACTATGGGCCAATTTTGGTGGGCTTGGTCCAAGGGGAAATGGCTTGGCCTTCATTTCACTCCTTTAGGTCAATTTGTTGACTTGTTGACTTGGGGAGTTGACTTGGTCAACCATGGTGGGTGGACTGACCCCACTTGGTGGAAATGGGTCTGGTGGCACCACCCAACTTGGTTTGGGTCAAGGGGGTGCCCCACTTAGGTTAATTAGGCCTATGAGTGTGGGTTTGACCAAATTAAGCCCAAGGTTGACTTTGGTCAATTGGGGTCAAAATGTTGACCCAGTGACATACCCTAGGGTCCACTTAGATTGTCTTTAGGGTTAGGGCAATGTGGTGGGGTCATGGTGTGGCTAGGGTCCCCACTTAGGCTAGTTTGACCTAGTTTGACTATGGTCTTATAGTGGGCCCCACATGGCTACCACCCACTACCTAGGGTCAAACCTAGTTGATCTCCTTAAGTCTCACCCCATGCCTAACCCAATCTAAGTTGAGGGGTCTAGAAGTAACATGGGATGTTACACGGACGACCACTGGTCGTGCGCCTGTGATCGTGCGCATTGTTCATTTCTGCTTTTGTATAAATAGTGCAGGGTCCGCCCTAATTCGGGATTGCTCATTTTTCCTCCGCCGTTTTCCGCTTTCTCCGTCGTTCTCCTTCATCTTCCACCCTAGGGAGGTGCTCCGGGCATGCTTTCACCGCCAAATCTAAGCCAGAGCTTCCTCTCGGCCTTCTCCTTCATCTGTGAGCTTCAAGTAGGGTTTGACGCCATAGCCATCAAGAAAAGGAAAGCTAGCAAACTTCGTCTGCTATCGTGAGACGAAGAAGACGGGGCATTGGAAGGTGGTGACAGCCCTTCTCTATCCCGGACGCAGTTGAGGACCGAGCTTGGACACGGAATGACAACCCAATGATTCCAACCGTGAATCCTCAGCAAGGCTTCGGATTCGGTCGATCTCTTGACTTGTTCTTTCTTTATTGTTGAATATTGGTGTTTTTAAACCTATTTATATTGATGAAGTGCATTTTGGTTGTTTATGTTATGTGTTTCATGTCTATGTGATTCCTATTTCATATTACTGCGTAAGTTGCTTGAGTTGCGCCTTATATTCCATCCACCATCCATCCACCCTTGCCGCACTAGCAATTTCTAGTGGTGTGCGTAGCGAAGAGGTGCTTACGACCCTCATTCCGCCATTCTAACCACCTCATCCGCTAGAATTCTCGTCCATCCGCCTAGTGATTCGGTGCATAGCGGCCCGACTAGTCTTCCATCCCACCTGGCGAAGCATCGCATAGCGGCGTTGCATAGGAGTAGTTGTTAGATTTTTACTTTCTTTTTATCGCAACAATCCAAACCCCCTTTAGTTAGCTCCGACCTGAGGACTTCAATCTCAAGTCCTCCTCGAAATTAACTCCACCTTACCGTGTTCCTTGTGAGATCGATACTTGGGAAAACCCTCATTTTATATTACTTGTGTGACCGGTTCACTGCCGTGATCTATAGCATCAGGAACTCTGACTGATGCGGAGGATTGGTGGGAACAGATTCAAGAGATTATGAGGGCGGCAGAGACGCTCGAAGAGAAGAAATCTGAATTTGCGGCCTTCATGTTCGAGGGAGACGCAAAGTTGTGGTGGGCGGGCCATAGCGGCCGCCAATTTCCTGGACGCACCCCGTCGATGGAAGAATTTGGGGATGCTTTTCTGAAGAGGTACATTCCCGTTTCTACGAGGTTGGCCCTTCAGAGGCAATTTCTGGACTTGATGAAGCAAGACAAGACGGTGGACGAGTATGTGTAGGAGTTCAACCGTTTGGGTCGTTACGCGGGAACGATGATGGCAGATGACGTAGAGAGGGATAACCTCTTTTACCAGGGGTTGAGGGAGAATCTAACGCAACCCCTCATTACCATGAAGTGAGCTGGTTTTAACGAGCTAGTTGAGGCTACCAAGATGTTGGAGAGTGATCTAGAGTGAAGCCAACACCGCAAGGGTTTTGCACCCAAGCAAGGAGAAGGGAAGCCTTCTCAATCCCAAGGAAAGTCAGAAGGGAATAGATGGAGGAAGAATCCTCACCCGTACAAGTCTGGGGATAAAAGCAAGTGGACGTCCGGAGGGTCTCACTCTAATGGGCCACCGACGTGCTTCAACTATGGCAAGGTGGGGCACATAGCTCGTTTTTGTAACCAAGGGGGTGCAGAGCAGGAGACATGTAATGCCCCCACTCGTCACATGGCATATAACAGTGGGTTAGGTCGAGGCCCCACGTCTTATGTCACTGACAAGCGGCAAAATTACTTGTGGAAATCAAAATATACTCGCATCCTATCTCAAAATATTCTAGCGCAACATTTTACGTTAACATGAACTCAACTCATAGAATGTCCACTACTATATAAACTCCACATTTATATATTCAAACCAGGAATGTATACAACTCACACACTGGCCTTAAGGCCTTACAGATTTCTCTTTGCACAAATACATTTTTGTACATCGGCACGCAGGCCGGCCACACATTAAATCCAACCACGTTTCTTCGCACGGCCTTCAAGGGCCTTTAGCACCATTCCTTCCATTCCGCATATTGCCATTCCAGCAGCAACACCTACAATTCACCATCCAATCCAAACAGAAAACAAAGTAACGGTCAGCATTAGCTGACCACTTATAACGACCCAACCCATTACCCGGGGCAGTTGTTCTTTCCTTGTATGCATAACCATCATCATTTCTTTAAATCTATCAATCACAGTCCATATCACAAACGCCGGTCTCCACTGGATGCTCCGTGCACTCAGGGCACCTTCTGGGTGTACCGAATATACCAGTCGTACGCCACCGATCGAGGCTCTTCACTTGTTGGTTTGGCGGTTCAATCCTAGTCCACCAATCTCACTATTGGCGACATCCCGTCCATACCACTCAGAGGTACTACCTTGCAGCATTCACAAACAACCAGAAGAGATCGACCCACACCATGTGTTGTGGCAGCCAGGTATATCAAGGGTCCCCTGGCATTTCCACCCATCGACCGCTCACCTATATCTGATCGACCCACACTATGTGGTGCAGCAAGATGGGTCCACCTCACTTCCTCCCAAACATTTCCACACATCGATCCTCACTAATCCAGATCAACCCACGCCATGTGGTGTAACATTCCAGGTTCATTCCACATTTCCCCAGCCATGCTACCCATTGATCTCTCAACATAACCAGGAACTTAACCAAAGCCTCTGTACAACCATAACCCATATTCATTCATCCATACACAACCATGCAATCGAAGTATAAACCTTTCACAATATCAAATCCACTGAGTCGTCTCCAGTTTACCCATGATCATCACCAATCCAGACTATCCGTCCAGATGGGCTTCACACAGCATGCATATGCCGTACTCACACTTCCGGCTCTAGATGCAAACTCAACCAAGCAATCACTTCCGCGATCCACCTCTTGGTGGAGGATTCCACGCACATGCATAAAGAAAGGACTTCGATGTCCAAGAAGGAGACCGTTACCCATGAAGATCGCCTCGGAGCCATGAATCCGCCGGATGGAAATCACCGTCTCAGTGTTGCTTCCACGAATCCGAACTCGGATCTTCAATCCACACTCCGCAGTTCCTCCAGCAGTGGATTTCCTCCTTCCTCCTTTCCTTCCCTTACCCTCTATCTCTTTCTCTCTCTTGGAATGATAAGATGAAGAAGAAGAAGAAAATGAAGAGATAATCCTCATTTCTTGGCCATATAACAGCAAGGAGCAAACTGAACCATCAGCTCCCATAGGAAGAAAAGGAACGGCCAGAAAATTTCCTGAAAATAGCTCTCTCGGGTCTGACACGCCCTATGAAACGCCCGTATCACATGCTGTGTCCCCTAAGCGGTGCATGAACGGCCTTATCCAACCTTATCCACACCAAGGTGACACGGCCATGTCACGCCCGCGTCAGCCCAGTCACGCCCGTGATACGGGGCGTGTAACCCACTCGAGACCCACTCGAGAGGACTTACTCGAGAGAAAACCAACTACTCGAGTACCCAGATAGGACAAGCCCGTATCACAGATGACACGCCCTTGTCACACCCTCTTACTCGAGTACTTTTCCACCTACTCGAGTACATTTTGATCTATATGAGAGCTACTCGAGGATGAGCGGGACACGCCCTGTGACACGCCCGTTTCACAGGCTGTGTACCCTCTACCCGACGATCGTGAAGCGCAGTTCATCGACCTAGAGAGAGTCATCGACCAGGGGAGGACATGCCCTGGGTCACACCCCCTACATGCTCGTGTCACAGGCGTGTACCTCCCAAAAATTCGTTGACCGAACTTCGTCAACCGAAATTCGTCGAACCCACTCAACCCAAGCAGGACATGCCCGTGTCCTAGGCCGTGTTACCCAATCTTTTTTTGTTTCTCAAATTTTGGCTGTTACAACCCTCCCCTCCTTCAAGAAATTTCGTCCACGAAATTTCACAGAAAACAACAACCAAATGGCTGTTACACCATTCGCAACCATGCACACGAACAAAGCGAGCCGGGTTTAAGCTCAGCAGCCACGGCTTGTCTCACCCCAAGACACCGCACAAACGAACCAAACATACAACACAGACAACAGCACATCCCTCGCTTCCATCTGTTCACATGCAACCATAAAATTGATAAAGTGCGCGAGAACAATCACATCATCGAACTTATCATAATCGAACTATCACTTACATAACACAAGTGTGCACCAACAAGTCAACATATAACATTACAGATACAACATGATCTGTACAACAATATCCTCAGTAGGTACATGATCGAGAACATTACTCGTGAGTCATGTTAAGCGTGCTTGGGCTGGAGAAGTCCTGGGATCGGTGACCTCCTGGGAAGTCCCCGTGCTGTCTGCTTAACGGGAGAATTTCACTCATCAAAGGGAGGTTGCGGCCACCAACAACCTGCCTATGGAGGGAGAGGGGTTGGGGTGCTTGGGTTGCAGCCCGGTAACGGTCTAATGGAGGCCTAGTGGGCTGAGGCCCACGGACGGCCAAGGGGACATTACAAGACAAAGTAGGAGCAGACTGTGCGCTCTGGCCCCAGTGCTACAGAGAAAGGAAAGATGGCGGAGTCGAGCGCTTCTCGGTTCTAACCGGTGCAACCAAGGGCTTACAACTTTGGACAGCAGGAAGCAATCCGTCAACCCGACGTGGTGACAGGTATTAGGAAGTTTAAGTTTAACCTTGCGCTCATAGGTTTAGACTGTTATTGTTGATGTTTATGTTGTAGGCTTTGTGTTGGTTTCCGGATACCCCGCTAGAGTACTGTTTGATACGAGAGCGTCACACTCCTTTCTTGTGGAAAGCTTCATCCAGAGGATTGGAGTTGAGTCATTTTCGATGAATGCAGAGCTGAAGGTGTGTATGCCCAATGGGTCATCCATGACCACCGGAAAGAAAAGGGCGCATTTGTTGGGAGCTAAGCAGAGTTGACTTCGTATTGATAGCAGTGGTCTTACCGTTGGTCGAGTTTGATGTGATTTTGGGAATGGACTGGCCAGTATTGAATTCCTATCCAAGGTGGTGACTCTAAGAAGCGAAGGGCAGACAGAGGTCAAATTTGAGTGCCTTAATGGAGTGGCCTGTTCTCTGATTTCGGCCTTGCAGTTGGCGCGGGCAGTTAGCCAGGGTGGAGTAGCTCTTGTAGCATTATTGTAGGTTCTCCTTTCCAGGTTATCACTTGGGGAAGTGTCAGTGGTGGCAGAGTTCGAGGATGTATTCCCTAATGAACTACCTGGAGCGGCTCCTTGATGGGAGATCGATTTCTCGAATAAGTTAGTACCGGAGGCTAGCCCGGTGTCGCGTCCTCCGTTTAGGATGGCACCAAAGGAGTTGGCTGAACTCAAGGTACAGTTGCAGGAACTGTTGAATCAAGGGTATATCAGACCCAGTTCTTCACCGTGGAGCGCGCCGGTGTTGTTTGTAAAGAAGAAAGACGGTAGTATGCGACTGTGCATAGACTACCGAGCGCTGAATAAACTGACCGTCATGAATAAATATCTAATTCCTCGGATAGACGACCAGTTTGACCAGTTGGTGGGGTCAGTAGCGTATTCAAAGTTGTACTTGAAGTCAGGATTCTATCAGTTGCGGATTCAGGATAAGGACATACCCAAGACAGCATTTGGTACGAGGTATGGACACTTTGAGTTCTCGATGATGCCATTCTGGCTGACGAATGCACCATCTGTATTCATGGATTTGATGGATCGAGTATTTCGAAAATACTTGGACACTTTTGTAGTTGTCTTTATTGACGACATCTTGGTGTATTCCAAATTGGAAGTGGAGTATGAGACTCACTTGAGAATGGTCTTCAAGTGTTGAGGGAGAAGCAGTTGTACGCAAAGTTCTCGAAGTGCGAGTTCTGGTTAGAGAAGGTGGCATTTTTGGTCCATGTGATTAGTGGGGATGGGATGGCGGTAGATCCAACAAAGGTGGAAGCCATCAAAGATTGGCCGATTTTGAGAACCGTGGCGGAAGTCCGAAGTTTTCTTGCACTAGCCGGGTACTATAGGAGATTCATGGAAAACGTTTCGCGAATAGGTCTACCCCTCACCTCACTTACTCATAAAGACTAGAAGTTTGTGTGGACTCAAGAGTGCAGTCAGGCATTCGAGACGCTGAAGGAAAGCCTGATGACGACTCCAATCCTAAGTCTACTGAAAGGGACTAAAGGATTTCAGATCTTCAGTAATGCATCGGGATGCCGTTTGGGTTGCGTTTTGGTGCAACATGGCAGGGTGATAGCTTTTGGGTCTAGGCAGCTGAAGCATCACGAGAGGAATTACCCCGTTCATGATTTGGAGTTTGTGGAGGTAATTTTTGCGTTGAAACTGTGGCGGCACTATGTTTATGGTGCGAAGGTAGAGATCTTCACGGATCACAAAAGCCTGAAGTATCTCCTAGATCAGAAGGACCTGAATATGCGACAGCGCAGGTGGGTTGAGTTCATTGGAGACTATGAGGTGGCGATTCAGTATATGCCAGGCAAGGCCAATGTGGTGGTCGATGCATTGAGTAGAAAATACTCTGGGCAAGGGAATTGGATTGACGCTCATGATGAGCGGTTGGGCGGGAATGGGAGTCCCTCGGCTTGGAGTGCGTAGAAAGAGGCGAGGCTAGCGTGGCTCGATTAAACTGGATTGAAGTGCAGAATGACTTATCCGATCGTATTTGGGAAGCGACTCGTCTGGATGTGGAGTTTCAGACATTCGTGGTGGAAGCTCAAAAAGGCGAGAGCAGTGCCTGGGAGATGATTGACGGGATTTTGAGGAAGCACGGAAGGATTTGTGTACCACAGTTTGGCAAGCTCCGTGAGGAGTTGATGTTTGAGGCTCACTTTACAAAGTACTCCATTCATCCGACCAGTACAAAGATGTACTTGGACATGAAGAGATCCTTTTGGTGGACTGGACTGAAGAGGGACATAGCTTTGTACGTGAATCGATGTCAAACTTGTGCCTCGGTGAAGGTCGAGTGTTAGAAGTCGGGCAAGTTCCTGAAGCCTCTTCTAATCCCCGAGTGGAAATTTGATGACATCTCCATGGATTTTGTGCATGGGTTATCTAGATCACAGCAGGGTAATGACGCGATTTGGGTGATTGTGGATCGCTTAACCAAAGTGGCTCACTTCATCCCAGACCAGAAGGAGGACAGCGTGGAGAAGCTGGTGGAGTTGTATGTTCGCAACATTGTGCGACTACATGGGATTCCTAAAAGTATAGTCAGCGATCGTGATGGACGTTTCACGTCCAAGGACTGGAGGTTGGTTCAGAAGAGTCTGGGCACGAAGCTGAAGTTCAGTACGGCTTTCCATCCTCAAACTGACGGGCAAACTGAAAGGACGACCGTACTATGAAGGATATGCTGAGGATGTGTGTTCTTGACTTCGACAAGAAATGGGAGGATCACCTCTTCATGGTGGACTTCCCATATAACAATAGTTACCAAGCAAGTATAAAGATACCATCATACGAAGCTCTATATGGGAGGTGGTGTCGAACACCGATGTCATGGACAGAGGCGGGAGACACCAAACTTTTGGGAAAAGAAGTGGTGGCGGATGCTTGTGAGTTAGTACGGACCATACAAGAGCGCATGAACGTGGCTTAAGATCGACAAGCAAAATATTTTATTGCGCGCTACAGGAAGTTGGAGTTTGCGGTAGGCGATTGGGTCTATTTTAAGATCAAGCCGTTCAAAGGTGTTTCACGGATCCGCCAACTCAAGAAATTGAGTCCAAGGTTTTTGGGACCTTTTGAAGTTGTTGAACGGGTGGGAGGAGTTGCATACCAGTTGGCGTTGTCCGCAGAGTTGAGTGGATTGCATGACGTCTTTCATGTCTCCGTCTTGGGGAAAGCCTTGGTAGAGGCTAGTGTGGTGATCGAATCGGCATCGGTGCCGATAGAGGAAGACTTGAGGACGCAAGTCCGTCCAATTACTATAAAGGACTCAGAAATTCGGCAGTTGCGGAACAAAGAGGTCAAACTCGTAAATTTCTGATGGGACAACTGCGGCCTTGAGGAGCTCTCTTGGGAGCGAGAACAAACCATGCTGGAGGAATATCCAGAGTTTTTCCGTTCAGGTATCATTTGAATTTTGTGTACCTCTTCTTGCTTTTTGGTAATTTCGGGATGAAATTCTTTTAAGGGCGGGAGAGTTGTAACGCCCCAAAATTTGAAAGAAGGACGAGCAGCGTCGAGTGCCAAGTATGGGTCTTGGTGAGGGTCAAACGACCTAGGACACGGGCGTGTCCATGGCCATGTCGTAACGGGTTCATTGAGAGCCCGGTAAGTCGACAATGTTTCGCTCAGGTCGTCGACTAGTGGGGGACACGCCCTCCGACAAGCCCGTGTCGGAGCCCATGTTGCAGGCGTGTTCCATCAAGTATCGACACAGAGGAGGTGTCAACACAGGTAGGGAACACAGCCTAGGGAACGGGCGTGTCTATTGCCGTGTCTTAGTGGGTTTGTTGAGCGCCTGTGGTTTTGAAGTTTTTCGATCGACGAAGTGTCGAGGCAATGAACATGGTTCGGGACACGGGCGTGTCCATGGCAGTGTCGAGCGTGTTCCACGAATTGCTGCCAGTTCGATGAAGAGGCAGTCGACGATCGTCGAGACTTCGAACACGGCCTGAGACATGGGTGTGTCACAGGCCGTGTCCTTCTCGGGTTGTAAGCCGGGACTTGTGAGGGGTTGGACACGTCGTGGGGCCCATGCGTGTTCAGGTTGGACACGGCCGTGTTAAATGTGACACGGGCTTGTCAAGGACCTGTGTCCTGTTTTGGGTGCGACGGTTTCGTCATCGTTTGGGGAACACGGCCTTGGACACGGGCGTGTCACAAGCTGTGTTCGGCCCAGGTGTTTTGATTTTCAGTTCGAATCGTGGCCATTCTTTCACTTCTTTTGGGATATGATGGTCCAGGGTTGCCCTTGCCTCGTCCGAGAATAGGGTTAAAAACACTCATTCTTCTCCAAGAAATCTCTTTCTAAGATCTAGAGAGAGGGGAGATCAAGGAACAAGGTGGAGGAGAGATCTAGCTGTTGGAGAGGCTTCGGTGCTCCAAATCGCGAGCCGAGTCCAGATCCGTGGAGGCAAGATCATTGCGAAGGTTTTCATCTGGCTAGGTTGCCATGGCGAGGAAGAGGGGTCGGAAAGTAACGACACATCTCCTCTTGGTTTTAGGTTGCATGTTTAAGCATCTTTTATTTTCTAGTTTTTGGGCACCAACTATCAAATAAGAGGGGTTTGGGTCACCAATGTTCAAGAGGAACCTCCGGGTCGATTGAGTCCATCCCCGACATGTTTTTGCATTAGAGATCTGCTCCGTTAGTGGATTAGGCATGGTGGGTGAAGCCATAGTCGCGACCGTTAGTCTGACTCGGTGATGTTGCATACGAGCTTTAAGGATTCGTGGAGATCCGTTGCGGCAAGATGCCATTTGTGATGTTTGTGATGTTTTTCCCCTTTTCTGGAGTGAGTACGTGTAGTCAGAACCGGATAAGGTTAGCTCCTCAATGACGGTAGATGGTTTCCTTGGTGAACAAGGTTAGCTCCGCATTGGTGGTAGATGGTTTCCTTGGTGTGCTAGAACGCTGCAGTACGAATAAGGACTAGGGTGGGATTTGTCTTGGTTTGTGATGTGCCAAGGCGTGGATGTGTCTCCATGGTCGGCTGGCTATCCCGTGACGTGCACGTCATGTGTGGAGAGTGTCCCGACAAGACTAGTCCCCTTCTGTGAGACTGACGAGAATGCCAAGCATGGGGCAAGCCCGGGCAATGAGGCCATGAGTGGGTGGGGTCCAGCAAGGCTTCTTAGAATCAGTCTGTGTGTTTGTTTGAATACTGACATGAGAAGTCAAAGCTTGCAGGCAAGCCCGGGTCTAAGATCTTGAGTGGGTGGGGCCTTGGCAAGAGTTCCGTGTGGCAGCTTGTATGTCGTTGGGGGAATGTTGGTAAACCCCCCTTTGTTTGCGGCTTTATGCCAATGGGGAAATGATGAGTACCTTTTGCTGTGATGATGTGCTAGATTGATACGCGATAGGGTACCTTGGGTGAAGCACGGGTTTTTGCATACATGCTGCATAAGTAGGCCCTTTCATTATATGCTCAACAATAGAGAACGTGTATGTTGTTTGAGACATCCAAGCCTGTTGTTAGTGCATTACTAGTTTATATATATATATTGCATACGAAGTGCTGACTTGCAGGTTGGAGGGGTTCCCCGTGTTCCGCTAGTGGCAGCCTAGAGGAGATGTGTTGGTTACATAGTTTTAGGTCAGCCTTTGCTGACCCACGTTACAATCAAATTTTTACATGGCAACGATCGCAATCAGGAGCTAGCTCGTCGGCCAAACGGGCCTAAGCCTCATGAAGGGTTACCGTTTTGCTGTTGTTCTACTTTTATGACATTGTATGTTTGATGCTCATATTTTCCGGCGAGCATGCCGAGGTAGTCTAGGAGTTCTTATGCACATTTATGACTGGTGTTATTATTTGAGTTTTGGGCTCACTTCTGTTGTAAGGCCTTAAGGCCGCTTCGATACTCCTATATGATGTGGATAACTTCTACTCGGTTTGCTTTTTTCTGCTGTGCTGTGGTTATGAGTTTTGAGATCGGGTAGTTATATCATCTTATAATACTAAAGCTATGCCATCTGTATGTTGTGGGGCCCCGGCCAGGCCCATATTATACGATCATTACAGGGGAGGTGTTACATGTAGAAAGTTTTATCTTCCGAGTGTAGATCCAGTTTTCAAATCGAGTTGTATGAATGTTGTTCCGAGGTGTCGGATTGTTTTCAATCCGAGATTAGTGGAGTAGCCGAGTTTATTGCTTTACTAGATCGGTAAGTGGAAAGTGGATGTACCCAAGATTGGGGAATCACTATAAATCTTTGTCCTCTGTGATTGCTTGGTTGATTTTTTGTGCATAGCTCGTTATATTTTTTATTCCGCAAAAAGATGCACAACTCACCTATTCACCCCCCCCCCCCCCCCTCTAGGTGATTCAGGTAAGACAACTAAAACATTTTCAATTGGTATCAGAGGGAGGTTGTTCATAAAAATATTAACACCTTGAACAGATCTTCCCCAAAGTTATCTTTTGAGTAATCCAAGCATGGACAAGACCAAGGATTTTGCAAAGCTTCCTTTGTGCACAAAAACTAACTTTCCCATATGGAAAGAAAGGATTAAGTTCTTCATGGAAGTTGTGGATCCAAGGATCTTCATGATTATTGAATAAGGTACTTATGTTCCAATGACCATCTCCAATATTGATCCTACCAAAAAGGTTCCTAAGAAATTAATTGATGTTGATAAAGATGAGATTGCACTTGTCTCGTTGGACCAGAAAGCAAAAAATATTATAGCAAGTGCGGTCGATAATTCCATGCTGCAGAATCTGATTCACTGCCAATCTGTCACAACCCGCATTTTCACCGCATATAATAACTATCAGAGTAAGGGAAAAATGCGCGTCATGATGCAACGTCAGTAGGGGATAACTGCGGACGCTCAGGAAGACACCTACTTAAACATGAAGAAAGATTCTTTCAGTTATTTTAAGGAAAATCAGCTAAGTGCGATAGTTGTATCCCTCGGCTTAGTGACTCACTTAGTCCACGAATCAAAATATAGTTATACGCTGTGGAAAAATACTTGTTTAGATTGACTCAAACATCCTACATGAGTATAAACGTCCCCAAAGGACAACTCATGCTATGCAAGACTCTAAATTTATAATAGTAGTAAAGATAGCTTTTACGGTCGCCATATATAACAAGTTAGAGCTTTTAAATTATGCAGTGCATAAAGTAATAGTAGTAGATTTTATTCTTAAAAATACCTAACATGCATTCCTAACATAAATCATCCAAGAGAGCAAGAAAACCATATCCACATATAAAAAAACTAAGCAGCTAGCAAGTATCAAAAAGTAACAATACTGTGCGCGTCAACAAACTGACACGAACCCACAAACAGAAAAGTATGTCTGAACCAGTAACTAAATAAACAACAAACTACCTCGTTGAGACGAGGTAACAACCATAGCCAACACTGCCACCCAGAAACTCTAAAACTAGCTCTGCTACCTGCTACTGCTCTGAACCTAAGGTATTTCAAAGACAGAACACCTCAGCAAGAAGGAACAAATGGTGGCAGAAAATAATGATCCCAAATAAACAAAGGTCAAGGGGTACCAACCCAAGACCAGCAGTACTGAAATAAAGTACAAAAGAGGAACAAGTCATCATCATGAAGAAGAACTCTTACGTGATTTGTCACGTACTACAATAGTACACCAGGCGCACGAGGCTATAAGGTGACAACATGAATAATTTGTAAGGAAAAAATACAAATCCTTTATTAGGTACATGTGGTTGACTTTACCCAAAAATACGGGCGAGGTGGTCACTCGTGGACACACCACCCAAAAACACGGGCGAGGTGGTCACTCTTGGACACACCACTCAAAAACACGAATATAAAATACGTCTAACTGCGAGAGAGTCTCATACTCTCCACCATACACCGCAGACATCCAAAAGACGGGTAGACTTCCACATGGCACTAATGAAGGAAACAACCACTCAGGAGGTGGAATTGTCCACTAACTCCCGCAATCAAGAAACCTCAAGAAACCATAACCCAAATATCTCGAGATTTGGCTCGACAGATTCTACTTGACATTACGAGATTCAAGACGCGGTTGATCAACCTCTAGGAGCAATTTACAATCCTAGATAAACTCTAACACATTTAATAACGAAAGCTAAGGCATTTATAGCCATGAATAAGACACTTCAAGAACGATCAAACATAACCAGACAAGATCGAGCTTACCATGACAAAACCTTACAACATTATGTGATCGTTGAAACAGTTAATTAAAATAATTATTTGGAAGAATAAGCGCAGCAATTTTTAAAGACATGAAAATATAGCCGTTACCATCAAATCGGAGAAGGAGAAACGAGGGGAAACCACCACTTGCCTTGGTTTTATCAGAAAAGTCCTCTGAATCACTCAACGTCGTAGATCGGGGCAAAATGATACGGGAGGTGGTGAAATCTGAACAAGAACGGCCGAAAAGCAGGTTAGGGCCGAAAAAACCCTAACGAGAAATCTCAAGGAACGGGGAAAGATTTACCACGATGGCGTAGCTCTCGGCGAGAGCTTTCCGCATCTATGTTTGGATGAAGATTTCGAGCACTGGAGCACCGTCGGCGGCTACAGGAAGGTTCACGAAATATTTCTCTCTCACCCTCACGCCGCACTGGTTCGGGAAGAAAAGAATCGAAGAAGATGATGAAATTCTATCTGATAGAAATATGTATATATATACATATAAAGATATATATATATATATATATATATATATATATATATATATATATATATATATATATATATATATATATATATATATATATATAAGTTTATAAAATGTTTTGTCTAAAAACGGAATATTTATGCCCGGGCGCGCGGAAGATGAAAATAAAGGTTTAGGATGGCTTCAAATCAAAAAGTAGCCACCATGAAAGTTGTAGATCTCGTTCGGACGCACAAATTTCATGTTAACCATTTTCCATACGACATCATTTTGACGCTCAAAAAGGCTCCCGAACATAAACTACAACGGAATACGCGAGATCAAGCTTACGGTACTCGAGAGGTAGAAAACGGCTACTCGAGTAGGTAGAAACAGACACTCGAGTATAAATAAAAAAATTACTCAAGACAGAAATATAGTACTCGAGTAGTTAAGAAATCACTCGTGTAGGTATATAAATCACTCGAGTAGTTAAGAAATCACTCGTGTAGATATATAAATCACTCGAGTAGTTAAGATATCACTCGTGTAGGTATATAAATTCACTCGAGTAGTTAAGAAATCACTCGTGTAGGTATATAAATTCACTCGAGTAGTTAAGAAATCAGGCACTCGAGAGGCACAAAATGAAGACTCGAAAAGTACTCGAGTACTCAAATAATATACTCGAGTGGCACTCGAGCCGAAGAACAAATCCGTGCAGAAAGAACAATTTTTTTTGCAAAAACAATTCTTTTATCAAACTTTACGAATGAATAATAAATCACATTTTTAAATAGTGTTATAATATTAAAATATTCATATTTATATATTTTTGAATAATGAAATTACGAGATCAAAACGGAGGCCCAAATGCGTGCGGAATTAAATGAAATTTGCACCGTAGGCGAACACTGACGCTACGAATGTAACGGCGAAGTCAAAACCAAAATCCGACGAGCCATTCCCGAGATATTACTCTTCAAAGTATACGGCGAACAAAAACCATCCAAAACTTCAATCACGCGCCGCGACTCCAAAAATGCTCGGATTGCGACGAAACTTGACGAGCAAATCCAAAATTACTTAACTTAAATTTCAAATGCAAAATTTTCCCATTACAATAAGAATTCGGCTGACTCGACCGCACATATGCAAAAATGTCTTAACGGCATTGCACCGTCAACTCGACAGTAAAAGTAACGCCACGACGTCATAAATATGACGTTGCCCATTCAAATAAAATCATCCAAAAATCGGGTGCGTTACTGTCACTCCCCCTAAAAAGAAGTTTCGTACTGAAACTTAACACAACTCCAAAACCAAAACAAAATGATAAAATCAAACATAATTGAAAACATAACGACATACCCGAAACTAAGAGAAGAGGTGCGGATGAGATTCCCTCATCGCTGATTCCAATTCCCCCATCGCGCTCTCGACGTCTTGATTTCTCCAAAGAATCTTGACCATAGGGATGGTCTTTCTCCGTAACACACACTCTTGAGAATCCAGAATACGAACAAGTTCTTCCACATACGTAAGGTTGGGCTAAATCTGGGGCATCGAGTCGACGACTTGACGATCGTTACGAACACACTTCCGCAACTAGCTCACATGGAACACATCATGGACACCAGAGAAGGTAGCAGGCAACTCCAGCCTATAAGCTGACACTACGATGCGCTCAAGAATCTGGAAACGTCCCACATATCGGGGGTCTAACTTGTGGTTCCTTTCAAAACTTTTAACGCTAGACATCGGAGAAACCTTCAAAAAAACTAAGTCTCCAACGACAAACTCCAGATCGACCCTTCGTTGATTAGCATACTTCTCATAGCGCTCTTGAGCCACATGGAGCTTTTCTCGAATATGAGTCACTGCATAATTCATCTCCTCAAGGGCTTCCGGACCTAGTAACGGTCTCTCACCAACTTCAGCCCAAAACAAAGGAGTTCTACAACGCCTCCCATATAAGGCCTCAAATGGGGCCATCTGCAGACTCTCTTGATAACTATTATTGTATGCAAACTCTCCTAGTCTGAGACGCTCATCCCAAGCACCACCATGATCCAAAATATAACACTTGATCATATCTTCTACGATTTTATTTACCCTTTCCATCTGACCATTCGTCTGCGGATGATAGGCGGTGGAATACCTTTAATCGGTATCCAACCCCTCCTGTAAACTCTTCCAAAAGCGAGACGTAAATCTGGAGTCTCAATCTGATACAATGCTAATAGGCACTCCATGTAATCTGATGACCTCTTCAAGATATAACTCAGCTATCTTCTTCATCGAATACCCAATCTTAAACGGAAAAAAGTGAGCACACTTTGTCAATCTATCGAATATCACCCAAACATAGTCGTGCCCATGGGGCAATTTTGGTAGACCAGTGATGAATTCCATTGAAATACTTTCTCATTTCCAACTTGGAATATCGAGCGGTGTCAATTTGCCACCAGGCCTTCTATGATCAGCCTTAACACGCTGACACGTATAACATTCTGATATAAACTTCGCGATATCATTCTTCATTCCCGACCACCAAACAATTTGTTTTAGATCTTTATACATCTTAGTGGAACCAGGGTGGTAGGCTACACTAGAACCATGAGCTTCAGCACAGATCTTAGCTCGAATATCGCCAAAGGCGGGGACGCAAAATTTACCCTGATAGCTCAAGGTATCCAACTCATCCAAGGAGAAATCCTGTAGCTCTCCCTTCACAGTTCTATTCCAGAGGTGCAACAAATCAGGATCATCCTTCTGGTGAGCTAGAGTAAGTGAAATCCAAGAGGGCTCTTTTGCTTCCAAACTAGCAGGCACAGTATGACTCTCAACCTCAATATCCATCAACAAAAATTCTTCTACCAAGGACTGTATCGACAGATTAAAAATTTTGGCAGTCTTTCTACACAAAGCATCGACTACTACATTGGTCTTTCCTGGATGATAAAGAATTTCCACTTCATAATCAGCCATATATTCTAACCACAGACACTGGCGCAGATTTACTTCCTTCTGAGTGAAGACGTACTTCAAACTCTTATGGTCCGTATAGATCTTGCACAACGCGTCATACAATAATTGTTGCAACAGCTTCAGCGCATAAATTACGACAGCAAACTCCAAATCATGCGTTGGATAGTTTCTCTCATGAATCTTTAGTTGCCTCGATTCATATGCAATCACCTTACCATCTTGCATTAAAACACAACCAAGTCCGATATGTGACGCATCAACATACACATCATACTCAACTCTTTCAGTAGGTAAGGTTAAAATTGGAGCAGTACATAATCTCTTCTTTAACTCTTGGAAAGCCTCTTCACACTTATCACTCAAAACGAATATAGTATTCTTCTGAGTAATTCTAGTTAGGGGAGCAGACAACACCGAAAATCTTTCCACGAATCTTTTATAATATCCAGCCAGGCCTAAGAAGCTCCTAATCTCCTTAGGTGTAGACGGTCTCTCACATTCCATCACAGGAGAAATTTTGGTCGGGTCTACAGAAATACCGTCCTTGCTTACAACATGACCCAGAAAGGACACCTGAGGTAGCCAGAACTCACATTTGCTCAACTTCGCATATAACGTTTGCTCCCTCAGGGTCGACAAAACCAAACGCAAATGCTGAGTATGCTCCTCAACATTGCGGGAATACACCAAGACATCATCTATGAACACAATAACAAATCGATCCAAGAAATCCTTAAACACACTATTCATCAAATCCATAAAAGCAGAGAGTGCATTGGTTAAACCAAAAGACATCACCAAAAACTCATAATGTCCGTGTCGCGAGCGGAAAGCGGTTCGGGGAATATCTGTCTCACGAATCCTCAACTGGTGGCAGCCTGAGCGAAGCTCGATCTTTGAAAATACCGAGCTACCACGCAACTGATCGAACAGATCATCAATCCTTGGTAGGGGATATCTATTCTTAATGTTTAACCTATTCAATTCCCTATAATCGATGCAAAGTCTCATTGATCCATCTTTCTTCTTGACAAACTAAACAAGTGCACCCCACGGAGAAGAACTTGGTTTAATAAAATCACACCTCAGCAGCTCATCGAGCTGAGTATGCAACTCATCCAACTCACGCGGAGCCATACGGTATGGTGCTTTGGCAATAGGACGAGTACCTGGCTCGAGGTCTATCACAAACTCTATCTCCCTTTCGGGAGGAAGTCTTGAAAGGCTATCAGGAAAGACATCTGGAAACTCTCGCACCACCGAGATATCCTCAATACGTGGCGTAACAAAAGCTATTTCTAGAGCAGAAATAGAAACTAAAAGGCCTCACAACCAGACTCTATAGCACGATAAGCACGTACCGCAGAAATGATAGGGGAAACTCTGTCCTGAAATCCATAGACGCTCATAGGTTGTCCATCATCCATCCTGAAATCCAGTCGCTTAGCCTTGCACTGGATGACCGCATCATACTTGGACAGTCAGTCCATGCCCAAAATCACATCGAAGTCAGCCAGATCTAAAATCATCAGATCCGCAAAGGCCAGAAAATTGTCAAGATAAATAGGGCATCTCAGAACTCCTTGATTAGATATCACAGAATCACCGGAGGGAAGCTTGACGTTGAAGGAGTCTCCTAATTGATCCACATTCTGGCGATGTTTATCAACAAATCTCTGGGCCACAAAGGAATGGGTGGCACCCGAATCGAAAAGAACGCGCGCCCACCTATTCTGCACCTTAAACTCCCCTAAAACCATAGCATACATAACTAAACAAATGATAACTAGGGCAACAACGATAAGTAATAAGGATAAATTAAACTGAGGCTAACCTAATATCACTTGGGTAGAGGTTTGAGCTTCCTCGTTGGTCATCACGTTTAGCTTTCCTTTCCCTTTATCCAGGTTTAGTGGCGGCGACAGAGCTCGAAGTGGGGCAGGCTGCAGTGGGGGTGAGCCTGGGGGCATGAAGACTTCTGGTGTCCCTTCTGCCTGTACTGGAAGCAAATCCTTTTCTTCATCTAGCACCGACTCAGATCATCACCCTTCCTTGTACAGAATGAGCACACTAGCTCTCCCTTGGGTGCACCTTGGATGGCGCGCACCTGCTGCTGCTTCAGGGTGGTAGTCCTCTTGAAACATCTTTCGTAAGGGTGGTCGGGACGACCACATAAACTACACACTTCCTTACTTTTCTTCTTCGAAGGAAGGCCAGATGCCCTGCAGCTACCATCCTCAACGCCTTTCCTTTCCTCCTTCCTCACCGCTGCACCGCGGTTCTTAGCGTTTTCAATCGCCTCCACTTTCAAAGCGGCTCCCACTGCTTCAGCATAACTTTCAGCTCGATAAGCGCATGCCAACTGCTGGGCATCGCTTCTTCGTCCTCTAAGGAAATGCTTCACTCTACCCTCCTCAGAAGCTACTAAATCAGGAGCAAACCTGCTTAGTTTGCTAAACTCAATCTCATACTCGCTCACGGTGAGCTGTCTCTGCTTCAAATGTAGGACGTTATTCATCAGACGGTCCTTCTCGACCGAGGGTAGAAACGTTTTCAGCAGCATCTTCTTAAAAGATTCCCAAGAACATCCTTCCTTCAGACCCTCTCTTTCCCGAATCCACCAACTCTTTGCTAGGCCTTTTAACTGATAGGATGCAATCATCACCTTCTGGGCTTCAAGAATTCCGGAATATGAAAACATCTCCACGATGGAGATGATCCAATCATTTAAAACCAAAAGGTCGGCACTCCCGTCGTAGGTAGGAGGTCCCGACCACTGAAAGTGCAATATGAAATTCATTTCTGGTGGTATCATCATCGGGGGCACTAGAGGAGCAGGGGTATTGGGCACGGCTTTGCCCAAGGCAGGCTCTTGCACAAAGGTTGCTGCGCGGGAGCGGCAGACAACAAAGACTCAATTTACGATTGCATCGCAACTAATTTCCCGGACAGAGCCTCGTTGCTCTGACGCAGACTTTCGATAATCACATCACTTTGCGCACCTGATGACTCACCCTCCGATTAGGGAGTTGACCTCGTTGTAGGACGCTTTGGCGGCATTCTAAAAGCAAACAGACAACTCATCAAAATCCTAGCTTACAACAAAGTCGCTCAACTAGTTCAGACCATACTTATAAGACACTTGCTTATGCTGCAACTTGCTCTGGGATTTTATAATGATGTTATGTCCTACTTAGGATGATATCCTATCATCCTATTGACTCTTGTGCATATGATATGAATGCATAGATTCTTTATTCTTATTTAAAATCATGTGTGTACATGTGTCATCATGTAGACCTTAACTTAGCACACATGCTTATGCGATGATATGCAATGTATGTAGTGTTATGCATTCTATAAAGGCCCTAATGCATGTTATGCGTGGCGTACACATGAAATGTTATGCATCACATACTACATAACATCGCATGCAATGAGAAAAGAAAACGTGTTAATGGGCAACCATGTGATGGTAGTTATGCATCCCATACTACATAACCATCACATGTTGCCACATATGGTGGATCCATATACAAACACATATTATGCATCTCATACGACATAATATGCCATGTATACTTCTTATCATGCTATGAGTGTAGTGACTATGCTTCGGCTAAGGCATACTGATGACATATCGGTGTGTGTATGAAAAGCCACTAAATAACCTACACTAATAAGGAAAGGTTGTCCGACCAATTGTCAAGCAACCTCCCTCTAATACCAACTATCACAACCCGCATTTTCACCGCATATAATAACTTATCAGAGTAAGGGAAAAATGTGCGTCATGATGCCACGTCAGCAGGGGATAACTGCGGACGCTCAATCAGACACCTACTTAAACATGAAGAAAGATTCTTTCAGTTATTTTAAGGAAAATCAGCTAAGTGCAATAGTTAGCCGTATCCCTCGGCTTAGTGGCTCACTTAGTCCACGAATAAAAATATAGTTATACGCTGCGGAAAAATACTTTTTTAGATTGACTCAAACATCATACATGAGTATAAACGTCCCCAAAGGACAACTCATGCTATGCAAGACTCTAAATTTATAATAGTAGTAAGGATAGCTTTTACGGTCGCCAAATATAACAAGTTAGAGCTTTTAAATTATGCAGTGCATGAAGTAATAGTAGTAGATTTTATTCTTAAAAATACCTAACATGCATTCCTAGCATAAATCATCCCAGAGAGCAAGCAAACCACATCAACATATAGAAAAACTAAGCAGCTAGCAAGTATCAAAAAGTAACAGTACTGTGGGCGTCAACAAACTGACACGAAACCACATACAAAAAAGTATGTCTAAACCAGTAACTAAATAAACAACAAACTACCTCGTTGAGATGAGGTAACAACCACGACCAACACTGCCGCCCAGAAACTCCAAAAACAGCTCTGCTAGCTGCTACTGCTCTGAACCTGAGGCATTACAAAGACAGAACACCTCAGCAATAAGGAACAAATCGTGGCAGAAAATAATAAGCCCAAATAAACAAAGATCATGGGGTACCAACCCAAGACCAGTAGTACTGAAATAAAGTACAAAAGAGGAACAGGTCATCATCAAAAAGATGAACTCTTATGTGATTTGTCACGTACAACAATAATATACCAGACGCACGAGATTATAAGGTGACACCATGAAAAATTCATAAGGAAGAAATACAAATCCTTTATTAGTCACCTATGGTCGACTTTACCCAAAAACACGGGTGAGGTGGTCACTCGTGGACACACCACCCAAAAACACGGGTGAGGAGGTCACTCTTGGACACACAGCCCAAAAACACGAAAATAAAATACGTCCAACTGCGAGGGAGTCTCATACTCTCCACCATACATCGCAGACATCCAAAATCCGGGTAGACATCCACAGGGTACTAATGAAGGAAACAACCACTGCGGAGGCGGAATCGTCCACTAACTCCCGCAATCAAGAAACCCCAAGAAACCATAACACAAATATCTCGAGATTTGGCTCGACAGATTCTAATTGACATTACCAGATTCAAGACGCGGTTGATCAACCTCTACGAGCAATTTACAATACTAGATAAATTCTAACATGTTTAATAACGAAAGCTAAGGCATTTATAGCCATCAATAAGACAGATCAAGAACGATTAAACATAACCAGACAAGATCGAGCTTACCATGACAAAACCTTACAACATCATGCGATCATTGAAACAGTTAATTATAATAATAATTTGGAAGAATAAGCGCATTAATTTTAAAAGACATGAAAATATAGTTGTTACCATCAAATCGGACAAGGAGAAATGAGGGGAAACCACCACTTACCTTGGTTTTACCGGAAAATTCCTCCGAATCACTCTACGTCGTAGATTCGGGCAAAATGATGCGAGAGGAGTTGAAATCTGAACAAGAATGGCTGAAAAGGAGGTTAGGGCCGAAAAAACCCTAACGGGAAATCTCAAGGAACGGGGAAAATTTTACCACGATGGCGTAGCTCTCGGTGAGAGCTTTCCGGATCTATGTTCGGATGAAGATTTCGAGCACTGAAGCACCGTTGGCGGCCACCGGAAGGTTCACGAAATATTTCTCTCTCACGCTCACGCCGAACTAGTTCGGGAAGAAAAAAATCGTAGAAGATGATGGAATTCTCTTTGATAGAAATATGTATATATATATATATACATATATATATAAATATATATATATATATATATATATATATATATATATATATATATATATATATATATATATATATATGTTTATAAAATGTTCTCTCTAAAAACAGAATATTTATGCCCGGGTGCGCGAAAGACGAAAATAAAGGTTTAGAATTGCTTTAAATCGAAAAGGTGCCAACATCAAAGTTGTAGATCTCGTCGAGACGCACAAATTTTATGTTAGCCGTTTTTCCATACGACATCATTTTGATGCTCAAAAAGGATCACGAACATAAACTGCAACGGACTACGCGAGAACAAGCTTACGGGTAGTCTAGAGGTAGAAAACGGCTCCTCGAGTAGGTAGAAACAGACACTCGAGTATAAATAAAAAAATTACGCAAGACAAAAATATAGTACTCGAGTAGTTAAGAAATCACTCGGATAGGTATATAAATTCACTTGAGTAGTTAAGAAATCACTCGTGTAGGTATATAAATTCACTCGAGTAGTTAAGAAATCACTCGTGTAGGTATATAAATTCACTCGAGTAGTTAAGAAATCAGACAATCGAGAGGCAGGAAATGAAGACTCGAGAATTACTCGAGTAGTCGAGTAATATACTCGAGAGGCACTCGAGCAAAAGAACAAATCCTTGCAGAAAGAACAATTTTTTTTTGCAAAAAAAAAAAATCCTTTGATCAAACTATACAAATGAATAGTAAATCTCATTTTTGAATAGTGCTATAATATTAAAATATTCATATTTACATATTTTTGAATAAGGAAACTACGAGATCAAAACGGAGGCTCAAACAGGTGCGAATTAAATGAAATTCGCACCGTAGGCAAACACTGACGCTACGAACGTAATGTCGAAGTCAAAACAAAAATCCGACGAGCCATTCCCGTGATATTACTCTTCAAAGTATACGGCGAACATAAACCATCCAAAACTTCAATCGTGCGCCGAGACTCCAAAAATGCTCGCATTGCGACGAAACTTGACGAGCAAATCCAAAATTACTTAACTTAAATTTCAAATGCAAAATTTTCCCATTACAACAAGAATTCGGCCGACTCGACCGCACAGACATGAAAATGCCTTAACGGCATTGCGCCGTCAACTCGACGTTAAAAGTAACGCCACGACATCATAAATATGATGTTGCCCATTCAAATAAAATCATCGAAAAATCGGGGGCGTTACACAATCTGCTAAGGAAATGTGGCAGGCGCTTATCACCTTGATGGAAGACACTGAAGAAGTTAGGGATGATAGAAGGTCCCTATTGAATCAAAAGTATGAAGCATTCCGACAAGGATCAAAGGATTCAATTGCAGATACCTTTGAAAATTTCTTCAAGATTGTTAACGCCCTGAGAGTATATGGCCGGGTTTTTACAAATGGAGAAGTGAATGATAAGTTTCTATGGCCCTTGACTAAGGAATGGGACAATAAAGTCTGTGCTATCAGAGAGTTTGGCAAGTTGGCAGAGACTGATCCCCAGAATCTTTTCGGAAAGCTGATGTCATATGAACTACAAATCAATTCTATAAAAGCTAAAGAAGAGAAGAGTTGGTCATCATCCAAGGAGAAGTCTGTCGCACTGAAGGCAGACTGCTCTAGGAAGGTCAAAGCTACGTCACTTGCTCATGGACATGAAGATAGTGATGAAGAAACTTCAGAGCCAAACACTTCAGGCTTAGAATTATCTAAAGGAGAGTTTTCTCTACTCTCAAGGCAGTTTAAGAAATTCTTGAACAAGAAGAAGCAATGGGGAGGCAAGGATGCCTCGTACAGAAGATCAAATCATGATGGTGATCGACATAAGAAAGGCTTAAGCAGCCATGACAGGTATAATAATAAACAGAATAAACATATTTCAGCTGACATCGTTTGCTACTATTGTAATAAGTCAGGTCACGTAATCGCCGAATGCCCTCACAAGAAGGAGGGTGGAAAGAGAGATGAGAAGAAATCTTCATACAATAAGAAAAGGTCTGAAAGAAGACTAATAGCCAAGAAGGGCAAGTCTCTTAGAGACTCTGACTCATCTGAGTCAAGTGAAGAAGAGGAAGCCTACTTTATGCTAATGGCACAAACTGATGATGAACAAGAACCCCAATTCACTAGGAAGGTAAATTCTCACACCCCTCTTTCTGAATCAGATGCTTCTGATCATGATCATGAGGATAGCTCTTTTGATGATGAGTCTGAACTCATGGCCCAGTATAAAGAGTTGATCAAGGCTCACGACAAATGTCAAAGAGTCATGAAAACTCAGCCAAGGAGATAAAGTCTCTCAAGGATGAAGAGAGCACTCTGAGAGAGGAAGTCGCCAAGACGGACTCACTCAGAGAGACCTTCAATACTGCCATTGAAGAATACAAAAAAGCTTTTGAGCACCTAGATCTGAAGGAGAAGATCATAAAAGAATTGGAAACACAACATGGAGCGAAAAAGAAACTTGTTGAAAGTTTCTCAAAGCCCAAGACTGTCCTTCCTTTTGTTACTAAATTCTCAGCTAAGGCCAAAGGTGTTGGCCTAGCCCATGTTGAAGCTCTTAGTAAATCCTCTAGGATAAATAAGACTCAAAGAAAGAATAAGACGGCCAAGAAGTCTTTGGCTAAGGAGAAGGGGAAAGCTCCTCAAGATCATACTTATTTTAAGAAGGTCATATTTCCAACGAACGAGTTTGATCTTGACTCATCCTACGGTCACTTTGCTAGTCCTACTTATGTAGAGACCAAGTCTTGTTACCAAGGATGGACACATCCCCGGAACTTTGGTGAAAGTGTTTTTAAGGCACCTTATGAAGAAATAACACTTCAGAGCTATGACCCTTATAATCGTGGTCATAACATCAAAATGACACCAAAAGAAAAATCTGTTGTGGAAAAGCCACTCAAGGAGAAGAAGACATGTGATTTCCATCACCATGAAGCTTCTTCCTCCAAGACTGTTGGGTACATTCAAAGACTACTGCCCCTGCTAGACCACACTCTCAAAGGGTCAAGCAGGAGAATTTCAGGCAAAAATACAACAAGTTTGATTGTTGGTGTTGCGACAAAATTGGTCACTTTGTCATTGATTGTTGGTTTAATTCCAGAAATTATATAACTCCTCAAGTTAGCAATGTGAGAAAGATCACTCATAATTCTAATGCACATAGGGGGGGGGGGGTTCTAACTCGAGACTAAGTACCAAAACGTGTTTGGGTTCCTAAGGCAAATTTATTTGTGATTGCAGGTATGTCCAAAGGCCACCAAAACTTCTATCTGGTATTTGGACAGTGGATGCTCTCGGCACATGACTGGGATAAGAAGCCTTCTCCGGAATTATTCTCCAGTCTTGAACGGGCCAAAAGTCATCTTTGGAGGTTTAGACTGAGGAATTACTAAAGGCTACGGTATGATTACGAACGGTAGTGTATCGTTCTCAGATGTTGCTTATGTTGAAGGATTGGAACACAATCTCATAATCATAAGTCAGCTCTGCGATAAAGGATACATTATTGAATTTCATGCAGAGAAGTGCTTGATAAAATCGATTACCAATATGGAAACGATTCTATCAGGCACTCATAGTAAGAACATATTTTGCTTGAATTTTATTTGCATATACTCTTCTACACTAGTGTGCTTTTTGGCTAAAGATATTGCGTCTCTTGGTGACCAATGGCACAAGAGACTAGAACATATTAATTTCAAAACTATAAATAAATTATTTTCACATAATTTAGTACGTGATGCCCCAAATGTCAGGTATGCTAAAGATAGACCTTGTCACATATGCGTAAAAGGCAAGCAAACAAGGGCTACCTTTAAAAGCATTATTGTCAAAGATTCTAATATATGTTTACTTTTACTCCATATGGACTTGTTCGGTCCACTGCAAATTAGAAGTTTCGGAGGTAAGGATTATACATTGGTTATTTTTGATGATTACTCGCGCTTTGCGTGGGTGTTCTTTCCAAAACACAAGTCAGATACCTTCGACATCTTTATTAAGTTTGTATGGCTAGTCCAGAATAAATACAACTATTTCGTAGTCAAAATCAGAAGTGACAGTAGAACAAAGTTCAAGTCTGGGGCCATGACAGAATTTTGTGAAAACTTAGGTATCTTTCATGACTTCTCCTCTCCTCATAATCCTCAACAAAATAGAAAAGCTGACAGAAGGAATAGAACAGTCATAGAGGCCTGCAGGACCATGTTGAGTGATGCCTCACTACCGAAATACTTCTGGGCGGAAGACGTCAACACTGCATGCCACATGCAAAATCGAGCACTCATAAACAAGAACCACAATAAGACACCTTGTGAACTTCTAAAGGGCATGTTGGGTCCGGCGTTCCTTCACTTGACCCGTGGCGCTCTTTTCCTTATTTAAGAAATTAAGTAACACCCTTTCCAACAGTCCGAGCTTTTGGAACAATTGGTTATACGCTTGATCCTTCAATTGGAATCAGAGCAAGTCACGGCTTCAAGACCGGCAGGGGGCGCTATTAAATCCTGATTTTCCCTTCTATATGTGTGGGTCCGGCGGGTCAGGCAACCGTGGACATATGGTAACCCCACCTCTGAGCCGTGCAACCATGGACATGTGGTAACCCCACCTCTGAGCCGTGCAACCTTGGACATGTGAGAACCCCACCTCTGAGCCTTGTGGGCCATGTGGTAACCCCACCTCTGAGCCATGTGGGCCATGTGGTAACTCCACCTCGGAGCCGACGGGTTGTGCTGGATACCGGGGGGGGATTGTTGGGTCCGGCGTTCCTTCACTTGACCCGTGGCGCTCTTCTACATATTTAATAAATTAAGTAGTACCCTTTCCAACAGTCTGGGCTTTGGAACAGTTGGTTATGCGCTTGATCCTTCAGGGCAGGAAACCGGTTGTTGCATATTTTAGAATCTTTGGCTGCAAGTACTTCGTTCTTAACAATTGCAAGTATCACACTATCAAATTTAGTGAAAAGAGTTTTGAAAGTATTTTTGTAGGGTATAGTAGCAATAGTAAGGCAAATAGGATATTTAATAGCAAAATGCTGGTGGTAGAAGAATCTATTCATGTTGTATTTAATGAGACGAGCTTGTTGCAAGGTAGCTCTTCTAGTGTGTTTATTGAAGATGCAGGTTCAAAGTTAAAAGAATTAAACTTGGATGAGCCAATTGAAGAAAAAGTTGAAAAGTTCATTAAGATCACCACTACAACCCCAATTGGAGAGGTTGATGATCAAGATGAAGAAACCATTCAAGTTGATGAAGTCACTCCAGTGGTTGAAGAAGCTCTAGATGCAAGGACCTTAGAGCTCAGACACTTGAAGGATCACCCAATGGACCAAATCATAGGAGATCCCCAGGATGGTGTCAGAAATCGTAGATGCACAGATAATGAGAATTTATATTTGAGTTTTCTATCACAGGTTGAACCAAAGAAGTTTGAGGAAGCAAACTCAAACACATCATGGGTAATGGCAATAGAAGAGGAATTGAATCAGTTCAAGCATTGTCAAGTCAGGAAGCTTGTTCCAAGACCCAAACGTAAAAATGTCATCTCGACAAATGGGTCTACAGGAACAAGATGGACGAGGATGGAACTATCAAAAAGGGCAAGGCCATACTCATCCCAAAGGATACCGACAAGAAGAAGGATTCGACTTCGACCAGACATATGCTCCAGTGGCAAGGCTAGAGGCAATCAGGTTGTTCCTAGCATATGATGCACATAAGGGCTTCACTATCTATCAGATGGACGTGAAGTCCGCCTTGTTTAATGGTGACATAAAGGAAGAAGTGTATGTGGAACAACCTCCAGGTTTCGTTGATTCTAACTTTCTTGATCACGTCTATCTTTTATTTAAAGCATTATATGGTCTGAAACAAGCTCATCGATCTTGGTATGAGACGCTATCTAACTTTATTCTTGAGAACAAATTCACAAGAGGAAAGATAAATAAGACATTATTTCTTAGGGAAAAAAAGGAAAGATTTTGCTAGTGCAAATCTATGTCGATGACATTATATATGACTCTACTGACGACAACCTCTGCAAAAAGTTTTCCAAACTTATACAAGGGAAGTTTGAAATGAGCAGTATGGGAGAGCTGAAGTATTTCTTAGGCCTTCAAGTAAAACAATCTAAAGATGGAATTTTCATCTCTCAGATGAAATTCACCAAGGATTTGATTAAGAAATTCGAAATGGAGAACGCAAACTCTATGAGGACTCCAATGGGTTCAACTATGTCTCTGGACAAGGATAAGAAAGGGAAACCTTTTAATGAAACCAAGTACAGAAGCATAATTGGATCCTTGCTCTAACTTACTGCTAGTAGACTGGATATAATGTTTTTAACATGTGTGTGTGCTAGATTTCAAGTGAACTCTAAGAAATCTCACTATGCTGCTGTAAAGTTGATTTTGAGATACCTTAAAGGTACACCAAATCTTGTCTTATGGTACCCAAGAAGTAATGACAACAAACTAATTGGTTTCTCAGATGCAGACTTTGCAGGTAGTAAAGATGATAGAAAGAGCCCTTCCGGGACTTGCCAATTCCTTGGAAGGAGGCTCATATCTTGGAGCAGCAAAAAGCAGAATTGTGTCGCAATTTCAACGGCCGAGTCAAAATACATTTCTGTCGGCAATTGTTGTGAACAATTGCTGTGGATAAAGAACCAGCTCGAAGATTACAACCTATAAGTCCAAAACATTCCTTTGTTTTGCAACTCCTCCAGTGCCATTGCAATAGCCAACAATCCAATCTCACACAGCTGGACAAAGCACATAGAGCTGCGATACCATTTCATCCGGAAGCATGTGGCGCATGGGGACATAGATATACAATATGTCCCAACTAACAGGCAAATTACAGATATTTTCACGAAGCTGCTAGACGAGGCTAAGATCTCGTTCTTCAAAACAGAACTTGGCATGCTCAACAAGGATGAAGAAGAATGAAGACAAAGGTAACATGCAGGTCAAGATTTTATTTTACTTCAAAATCAGAAAATTTCAGAATTTGGACTTCATTTCTCAAGTACAACACTTGTACTCGAGAACAACAGACTTCATCTCGAGAACAGCAAAATTATTTCTCGACTTCAAAGAACTTATTTCTCGAGAAGAAGTGTTCTACTCGAGAATAGGAAATATTCTACTCGACAACAACAAGTATTCTAATCGAGAACAGGATATCTCTACTCGAGAACAAGGCTTATTCTACACGAGAGCAAGGATTTGTATACTCGAGTGCTGATAACATTCTTCTTGAGAACAATCTCTCCTCTCGAGAAATGTGGTGGAAATTTTTCTTCAAGATCAATTTTTCATATCGGCACCCAGGCGCTTCGCCGCCTCTTTCCATGTATTTTTTTAATGATTATTTATATGTTTAATCATCAAATTAGAGGTAAATATAAATAGAAATAAGTCTAAGAAATTTTATTCTCAATTTCAAAACCCATCTTCTCGAGAAAATCCGTTTCATCTTCCTCATCTTTGTCGTCTGTGCAAGCCCATTTCTCCCTTTTGCCGAACAGTCAGATCGTTTTCTCTATATCAATGGCTTCGTCTTCAAAATTATGGATCAGTAGTGATCTATGTTCCAACGGGATTGCAGAGATATCATATGATTTCAGAAATGTCCTCTTCTGCTAGATACAGCCGGGTTATCCTTTATTCTTGAACATCCGTATCGAATTCTCTCTTATGAAGTTGAAGAATTCTTCCAGAATGCCAAGGTTAAGAGTAATGGCAAAATCATCAAGTCCAAAGTTCAGAATATCAAGGTAAAGATGTCTACTTTGTCTATTTCTCAACTTCTATAACTTCCAGCAATAGATATGGAAGATGACCTAATAGTCTCTGACTATGAGAGAACATATAGTTTTTGTGGTATCCCTCAAACCTCTAACACCATTAGAAGACTACTTATGAATGATGAAAGCAAATTATTGGCTGACATTTTGGCCAAGGTTCTTCTATATAAAACTAGTTCTATAAGTTATATTACTCCAGAATATTTTGATCTAATGACAACAGTTATATGTAGAAAGAAATTCTAGTGGGGAATGATGTTGTTTGAGAAGATTAAGGGATGCATTAAGAGTCCAAACTATGGAAGAATCATTTCCCTTTTCCTGAATCAAATGAATACAGAAGCCTTTCCAATGAAAAGGGCATAGCCCTCCACCACATGAAAATGGTTTCCATTACCTCCATTCAGAGATGGGAGGTCAAATTACAGAAGTCAGACAAAGCTGCCAAAGAAATAGAAGATGTGGACAGGACCCCATCTCCTCCTTCACATCAAATAACTGATTCAGTTTTTGAGGGGGATCCTGCACCATCTGTCTCTGCCCAGCCTACTCAAATTCCTCTTCAAGATATTCCATCTGCTGCTTCATAAATTCTAGTCTCAGTTACTACTGTTGTTGCCAACTTACCTTCAGAAAAAAATACCATCTACCTATACTTCTACTATTCCTTCCACTCTACTGTATTCAGAAACAGACTTTCCTAATGATGAAGTTATTCCAGATTTTTCTGCTGCTGATCTTCCAGATGCTGAACATCTGACAGATGCCCAGACACGAGCTCAAATTATGTCCACTCAAGATTATATCAACAAGATGATAGAGGAGCTTTCTTCCATAGAACCTCCTTTCAATATCCCTGAAGATCACCACTCTTTTCCAGCAACACCAGCTAAGTCTCTAGCACAATCATCTCCTCCTTAACCAAAAAAATCTCCAGCTCCAGGACAGCCTCTAGAAAATCAAGAATCATCTCCTCCAGCTGATAAATCTCCTCTACAAGAAAATGTACATGATAATGATGTAGTCTCAATTCATGATTCAGATGATGAAATTCTAGTGAAGCTGTTGATCCACCCCTTCCAAGTCTTTATTTCCAGATTCCAACCATGTTGCCCACAATTAATGAAGATGAAACCATCACAGTACAAACAAGGAAAGCCTCTACTTCTTCTGTTGTAACTGAAGAAATCCTTCCATGGACTGTCCCTGCTCACCCTCCACCATCCACTCAGATAGAAACCTACACTGAAGGTACAATTCTACATAGGACTGAAGCTATGCTTATTGATCACAAAAAATACATTGATGATTCTCTGAAAATTGTAACTTAAAAATGACTGCTTTACAAAAGGAAATAAGTCGAGGATTTGCTGAAATCTAGGACAATACAGATGAGTTTAAGAGACTCTTGCAAATTGGTGGTAAAGTTATTGATCTCACAATTATTAGCACTGGTACTGTTATGGAGCAATCAGTCACCCTTACTAATAATCAAATTCTCCTAGACAAGAGAGGTCATGAAAGAAATTTTAAAACCTGTGAAGAGGTTGGCAAATTTAAGGAAGATGTAATCAACACCCTCTCCTTAGATGTCAGAAAGGGGTAGGATAAAGTGAAGGAACTTCTATAAAAACAAGCTCAGAACATGAAAAATCAATGGGAAGATCAGTTAAAAGAGATTCAGACCTCTATACTCAAAGAAATCTAGAGTACTAAATTATATACATATGATACTTCTATATGGATGCACAATCAGTTATTTCCTGAACTTGTTATGGATCCTAATGCTCCACCTCCTGCCAACCTACATGTCAATAGGAATACATTTTCTCCACCACAAGAATATTTTGAAGGACCACCTCCAGCATACTTTGAAGGACCTCCTCCAGATTACTATGAAGGTCCCCCTCCTGATATGTATGAACAAGTATGGAAATATGAACAAACAGGAATGCTTGCTCATCCTCCAGATGTGCAAAAAGTAAAAAGAAGAAGATATGGGGATAGAGCCTCTGCTAGTAGATCAACTCCACATCAAGAAGCTGAAGGAAAAAGAACTCAACAGTATACTAAAGCTTGGAGTCCAACCTCTAAATCCCTTATCTTGGAAACTCTAAAGCTTGTAGTTGATTTTAATGAAAACAAGAACCTTCACTATAGCCATCAGGAATGGGAGCTATATGAAAAGTCCCTCACTAAGAGAAGAATTTATGACAGGGAATATGGGAGAAATAATCCTAAGGCTCCACCTAGACCACCCAAGTACTTCCCCAAGCCTTTTAGTTATCAAAAGAGACAATAGGAGAAGCAAGAAAGACAAAGAAAGCAACATCAATAGGATAAGTAAATTGAAGATAATGATAGTTCATTTTTAAAATTATAGAATTTAATTCTCTTAGATAAATTTTCTACTTATATGAACTTTTAATTCTGATCTGATTTTTACATATTACTACATTTCTTCAAATTGTCATGCTATTAGTATCTTTATTTGTTTTTCTCTTGATGTAATTCACCATAGTGTAGAGGGCTCTGACTTCTACAAATAGGGAGAGATTGTTGGGTATTGCATCCATAATAGCCCAAATTTGTATGAAGTCACCCTTAAATGAAGAAGAATTAAGGTTGTATTTGATGCTATTTTTTTGCTAAGTGTAGACCAATGTCGGTCTACAATGAGTCTCCAAACACAGGACCATACAATGTAATCCCTCATTGTGTGATCCATGGTGTGGACTTATGTGTAGCCTCTCTATTGGGACACACTTCCTTTTCAAGCACTAAATTCAAGAGATAAGATGGATGCTGATTTTTATGAAGAATCAAGTTTTTCAGTTTTTCAGAAAAAGTCTAAATATATTTCTCGAGTACTATATTTGTACTCGAGAATGACTTATGAAATTTCTCAAGTTAGACTTGTCTTAATTTTGAGTGGCTGAAGTTATTCTAGAGAAAGCTTCTTTCTGTTCTCGAGAAGGGTCTTTGTTCTCGAGTAATATATGACAATTCTACCTGGGTTATTTCCTTTCTAGTTCTTTATTTTTCTAAGTCCTTTTCTTGAGAAGACCATATTATTCTCGAGAAGACTATCTTTTGTTTTCAAGATGCAGAAGTCATTTCTCGAGACCCAGAGTATTTTTCTCAAGTGCCAAACATTTGTTCTCGGGATGATCATTTGATCTCGAGTAATAGAATGTTTCTTATCGAGAACAAAACATCATTCCTCTTGAGTACTTCTGTCATTCTCAAGATTGCAGATTACCCCTCCACATATTTTTCTAAGTGTTTTTCTCAAGATCTTCTTAGCTCTTCTCGAGAACCAGTATGTTTTTTCTCGAGTACTTTTCTTCCTTCCTGAGAATATTGTTTTCTTCCACCATATTATTTTTCTGCAAGTCTTCTTCTCGAGAACTTTCTTTTTGTTCTCGAAAACAGAATTCATTTGTTCTCGAGTACTATACTTCTTCTTGATAACACCTGTGCTGTTTTTCTGAAAATTGCTAAGTCCAGACAGACGTGTATTTCAAACATCATTAACGTGTGATTGGTCCATGTGGATGTCATTAATGATGATTATGACTGTTAGGGTAATCCTATAAAAGGTCTTGTCATTTTTGACCAACCCTAAGAAGAAGAAGAATTTAGAATAATTACAGCCGCCGCAAGAAGTAATTCTATGATTTCTAAATCCGACATTTCCTTCCAAATCGAGAGCCGCCGATCTTCATCTTCATCGCCTAAGCACTTTTGATCCAGATCGATTCAATGAAGTTGATTCATAGATCAAGATTCTTTTCAAATGACAGATCTTCTATTTGATCGTGTGAGTCCAGAGAATTTCAGATATTGATATTGTTGATTCTTCTTCAACAAATTCTGATAAAGCCACAAAGTTCAAAGGAAGAAGAACAGGCAGAAACATTTCAGATCTGAGATCAAACCACTCTTTGTATTTATTATTTCATTCTATTCTTGTAGGAGATCTTTCTCCAAGTTGTAGGAGTTGTATTCTCCGAGTTCTTATAGGAAGTTTTATCTTTCAAGTGTAGATCCAGTTTTCGGATCGAGTTGTAGGAACGTTGTTCAGAGGTGTAGGATTGTTTTCAATCCAAGATTAGTAGAGTAGTCGAGTCTATTGCTTTGCTATATTGGTGAGTGGAAAGTGGATGTACCCATGGTTGGGGAACCACTATAAATCTTTGTGTCCTCTATGATTGCTTAATTGATTTTCTGTGCATAGCTCGTTATATTTTTTATTCCGCAAAAAGATGCACAACTCACCTATTCACCCCCCTCTCGGTGATTTAGGTAAGACAACTAAAATATTTTCAACAATTTTGTTTATAGGTAAGTGCACTAAAAGGTATACATGAATAACAAGTTTATAGCATGATTGTTTTAAAGTATTAGTGCATACTTTTTTTATATGAAGGCCCCCCTACATAAGTGTTCTCTATATATTTTTCTACCCCTAAATATCTATTCCACTAAATTTATTAGTTTATTGTCCCCCTTTTGTTATTAGAAAACGTGGATAGGGATGAGTATACAACTTTTAAGATTAATTAAGGATAACTTATAGGAAGAATAGTCATGATCGAGTAACAAATGAAGTATGCACCTCATATATGATTACTCCCCTTGCATAGATGCTTCTTATGAATTTGTAATGTACTCCCCGTAAATAATTAGATTTATACAATTTATTCTCCTCTTTGGTAGTATCAAAAGAGGGTATTAGGTGAGTGTATGCAATAAGAATTAATGTGCTCTATGTTGTAAAAAATGTAATATATAACTTATTAAATACCACTTGTTAAAAATAAGCATGATGGAGCATAAAGTAATAAGAAACATAGATCAAATGATAGAGTAAGCATTTATATTTCAAGACACCACTTGTTTAAAAAACATGAATAAGTCCAAGTAATAATCACATTGGAAAGTATAATAAGCATTCCTAAAAATAAACAACTTTTCAGAATGTAACAACATATACAAAATAATGAGTTTTAAAACTAAAAAGTTGATGTTTGAGTTAAAGTTCCAAGAGACGCTATTCTAATGAGATATAATTGCAAGCATGATTTGAAAATTTCAAGAAAAGATACAAAGCTACACTGTAATAAAATTTGCATTTCAAGTAAACAAAAATATTGAAGTGGTCATGCTTTATTATCTAGTGCTTTTACTTAAGTTTGTAGGGAATTGTGTAGATATGCATTAGGATCCAATTCTCATGAGTAGAAGTTTTATATATGATAATAATGTTTACAAAAGTGATTTGATAAAAAATACAAATGTATTAATCAAAACGAATGACATATATAATGAAATAACACAACATTAAAATACATAAATAAAATTACTTCTACGATATTTCAATGCACATACATAAAAAGTATAACTACCAAGGTGTTTCGCACACACAATGCTCATTAATACTTATCAAAGAGCGAAGTACTTCTTGGGGATCACTTTTATTCTTTTTAACTTTGTTTTTTTTGTAATCCAGAGTATTAAGAGAACTGAATGTTTTTGTTTGCTACAAGACACTTTACAATCTTTTCCAAGTTGCTCAACCTCACAATGCTTATTAATACTTATCTGGAGGGTGAGTAGTGCATGGTGGAGTTTTCCTTATCATTTATTATATGTTTTTTATGCTTGTGACCAAAGACTCCAAATTCACTTATTTTGCAAACAAAATCATTTAAATTTTTTAAACCACTTTTCTGTAATGAATGAGTGTATGAAAAACAAAGAATTGAAATAATCAATTCAATGTAGTGTAGGTAATCTATTTATGAATTTTAATTATTATGTTATTACACTACATAAATATGCAAGTATAAGATTAAAAACACATGTATGTTATCAAAATAAGCGAGTGTGTAAAGTCATTATCAAACACAAAACATTACTCATACTTAGAGGTATGCTAAACAATTCTACACATATTTTCTACAATCAATTTCATTGCATATTAATAACGCTAAACAATTCTACAAATATTTTTAAAATAAATAGTTTCCTAGAAAACATAGAAGCATATTAATAATGAATCAGTATAATGACCTTCTATTTTAGAGAAAATGTAAAAAAGAAAGATTAAATAACAATTTTATGATACCGCCAACATTAGCACTAACAGGTGCGCTAACCACAAAAAGACGTTACATTGCATAGAAAATATGATTTTTAATAATTTTTCATTCTAATTTATCTTGATTCATGTTTTTTTAATATGAGTGACACCAAGTGGCGCAAAACAATTTTGAATAATAATGAAAATATTGCGGATACAATTTTTGGCCTATGGTGAAAAAAAGTTATTTTTAAAAATATTTATATTTTTCAAAATCATGAATGCCCAAATTATATATTCTATGGAAAAATAAAATATGACATGTTCGAACAAAAGATATAATATACATGACATACATAATAATATATTTTATAATAATGTTCATTCAGTGATAATGATGTAGTATGCTATAGATTAAAAATACCCAAACTATATGTCTACACCCTAGCCTCGTTCTATGTGACAGATGGATATAAGGAGCTGCACGTATGTTGTAGGTTGGGGTGTTGATCCCATATGCACCTAAAAGATGACTCTCAACCTTGCACTTTTTCCCTCAGTGCCTCACAAGGCCCCACTAGAAACCCTCCTTGGTTAAGGACAATACATTACTTAGATGTTAGTTCTCGAATGCACACAATCCTACGCCCTCGCTAATATGAGACAAAATTAGGTGTAAATAAACTATGTTCATTCAGCCATTCTGATCAAATCTTCAAGAACATCCTTCAGTTGTTTGAGGCTCCATAATTGAGAAAGTTCATGACCGTAAGGATCAAACTTCCAGTACAATAAATCAAGGAATGGGTATTCACAGCAACCTTTCCAGATCAAACCTCAATTTCTGGATCGATTTTTGGACACCAGGTTTCTCTCACCTCTACTATTCTAATTGAAATCTTTGGATTTATCAATGGGGAAGATGATATTGAACTATATAGTACTGAGTTTGATGATATGGTAGTTATAATGGGTCACCCCTAGGGAAACCCTAACAAATTACTGAAGAAGAACTTGTCAGTTGAATATAAGTTCTTGGTAGATGTTGTTGGCATGGTAATCCTGGGCAAGCACTCTGCCCATGACAACATAACTAGGCATCAATTCCTTCTGATGAGTGCCCTGGTTAGTCAAAAATAAGTGAACTGGGGTGAAATTGTGTTTGATTTGATTAAGAAGAAGATTTGTAAGAAGGATGTTAGTTTTGGTAGAGTTCTGGGAATTTTCTTACAAGCAAAGGTTCCAGAACTTTTAGTCTCACTAAACATTTTCATCAATGCGTCTAAGAGGCTTACCTCTGCCCTTTTTGCCAGATGGGAGAGGATTATCCCAAAGCCCTCCATGGCTTCCTCTTCTAGGATAGCTTCATAAGACATAAGGGCTGTAATAGCCACTTCACCAACCCCAACAGAAGCTCCTGCTCCTCACATTCCCTCTCCTCCTCCTCCATCTCCACATCATTCTATATTTCCTTCATCAACTCCATTTGTTGTTGTCTCCTATTTTCAACAACCATCCACAATCATTACATACACACATTCTACTTTCATCCCTCCCGACTCACCATCCAGACCACCATCTCCACACTCGCCAATCCACATTCCTGAGGAAACACCATCTCCACCTCCTTAATCACATCTACCATCACATATTGATGACATAGATCCACTACTGTCATCTCCAACATTTGATCTACTTTCATCTCCATCACCACAACACACTAGACCTCTTTCACCTCAAATTCATACATCTCCAACACATTCCCATATTCAGGAAGATACTATCCTCCCTGATGTCTCAACCTCCAACATTCCAACACTTCCAATACCCTCAATTCCACAAGCATTCACAATCTGTCTGACCTGCTCCATGCTATCCTCTTCTACTACTAACCAACCTTCTGCATCTAAAAATCCAAATGATTATATGTATGTTGATTTTTCTTCTATATCAGCAAACATTCTTGAGTTTTTTACCCCTATACTCAAGAAACTCATAGATGAGGTCATTGCTCCACTTACTGCTTCCATCAATACACTTTCTTCACAGCTAGGTTCCTTCTCCACTGTCCCTTCTTTAGGGGGCCTGGGTTCAGGTATCTCTGAATCCAGGCAGGGGGAGATGTTTAATGAAGAAGCTCCAGCAATTCATGAAAAAGATGCAGTAATAACTCTAGTAGCAGTAGTTAATGTAGAAGCTACAGTAATTCCAGAAGTTACAGCAATAGATACAGAAATGCTTCCAGTCTGTACATATGAAGAAGCAATAGATTTTTCAAATCCAGAACTCATCACTATTGGTGATTTTATCATTAATCCCACACTTGGTATTTCTTCATTACTTTATTCTTTTGATACAGTTTATAGCAGCACCTTACTAGTTTATAGCAATTACTCTAAAGCTATAGCGAGTTATACAGCTCCAATAAGTCATGTAGTTTTGGAACAACTAAGGACTAGTTTTATAACTATTGAAAATATTACAGAACAAGTATGTTATATAGAGGCAAAGGCTTACTCACCTACAACTTTTGGCTGGGCTGAATACTACATGCCCAATCTTAATGAAATCATGTTTCAAGATATGGAACCAGAGACTGACAGTGTTCAGGCTCAAGTTATTACAGATAGTGTACTAAAATAGCCAGAAGTTCAAACATAGCCTCAGGCTGAAGAAGAAAATACAGACGTACAGCCACAGGCTGATATAATAAATACAAATATACAGCCACAGGCTTATCCAGTATTCTCTATTGAAATACTTAAATAGATTAATGCTCTCTATGATATTCCTGCCAATGAATCTGATGATGATGATGATGGGTCAGATGACTCGGAAGATTTTGATTCTAAAAAGAGAAAACTTAAGAAAAAGGTTACATCCAGGGTGCTCCTAAACCCTATCCTATTGCAGAAGAAGGATACATCCAGTGTTTCCTCTGGACCATTTACATCAATGCCTCGAAGAGGCTTACCCCTGCCCTCTTTGCCAGATGGGAGAGGGTTATCTCAAAGCCCTCCAAGGCTTCCTCTTCTAGGATAGCTTCAGAGGACACAAGGGTTGTAATAGCCACTTCACCAACCCCAATAGAAGCTCCTGCTCCTCACATTCACACTGCTCCTCCTCCATCTCCACATCATTCTATATTTCCTTCATCAACTCCATTTGTTGATGTTTTTCCTTTTCAACAACCATCCACAGTCATTACAGACAACCTTCTACTTCCACCCTCCTGTCTCACCATCCAGACTACCATCTCCCCATTTGCCAATCCACATTCCTGAGGAAACACCATCTCCACCTCCTCAATCACATCTACCATCACATATTGATGACATAGATCCATTACTGTCATCTCCAACTTTTGATCTACTTTCATCTCCATCTATATAACTCACTCCACCTCTTTCACCTCAAATTCATACATCTTGACCTCATTCCCATATTCAGGAAGATACTACCCTCCCTGATGTCTCAACCTCCAACATTCCAACACTTCCAACACCCTCAATTCCACAAGCATTCACAATCTGTCCAACCTGCTCCAAGGCATCCTCTTCTACTGCCAACCAACCTAATACATCTATAAATCCAAATGATTATATGTATGTTGATTTTTCTTCTATATCATCAAAAATTCTTGAGTTTATTACCCCTACACTCAATAAACACATAGATGAGTTCATTGCTCTACTTGTTGCTTCCATCAATACACTTTCTTCACAGCTACCTTCTTCTCAACTGTCCCTTCTTCAGGGGGCCTGAGTTCAGGTATCTCTGAATCCAGGCAAGAGGAGATGTCTAATGAAGAAGCTCCAGTAATAACTCCAGCAACAGCAGTTAATGTAGAAGTTCTAGTAATTCCAGAAGTTGCAGAACCAAATACAAAAATGCTTCCAGTCTGTATAGATGAAGAAGCAATAGATTTTTCAACTCCAGAAATCATCACTGTTGGTGATTTTATCATTAATCCCACAGTTGGTATTTCTTCCTTACTTTATTCTTTTGATACAGTTTATAGCAACACCTTAGCAGTTTATAGCAATTACTCTAAAGCTATAGTAATTTATACAGCTCTAATAAGTCCTATAGTTTTGGAACAACAAAGGACTAGTTTTACAGCTATTGAGAATATTACAGAACAAGTAAGTTATACAGAGCCAAAGGCTTTCTCACCTCCAACTTTTTGATGGGCTGAATCCCCCATGCCCAATCTTGATGAAATCATGTTTCAAGATATGGAACCAGAGATTGACAGTGTTCAGGCTCAAGTTATTATAGATATTGTACTCAAAAAGCCAGAAGTTCAAGCACAGCCTCAGGCTAAAGAAGAAAATACAGTTGTACAGCCACATGCTAAGATAATAGATACAAATATATAGCCACAGGCTCATCCAGTATTCTCTATTGAAATGCTTAAATAGATTAATTCTCTCTATGATAGTCCTGCCAATGAATCTGATGATGATGATGAGTCAGATGACTGAGAAGATTTCGGTTCTAAAAAGATAAAACTTAAGAAGAAGGTTACATCCTGGCCTGCTCCTAAACCCTCTTCTACTGCAGACACTCCTCACTATATTCTGCACAATATTACTCTCACTCCAGACACTCCTCACTCAATAAGGTTTTCAAAGAATGAGATGAAAGCAAGGAAGAAGAGCAGGAGATACTCTCCACCTCCAAAATTTAGGAGAGGTCCTCCTCCTCCTCATCCTATAGCAGGATCAGCTGGAAATATTTCTCAAGTTCAAAGATCTACAAATTCTCATCATTTGAGACCATTTCATAGTAGTAGTAGACAACAACACAGATCCTAGGGTAGCTGATGAGTCCCGTTTATATATGGTTTTGCGGACTCATCTGGGCTGGTTTTCATGAATTTGCACTTCACGTTTCGGTTGTTTTCATTGATATTTCATTCCTACTGTGTTTCACGTTTAGTGCACTTTTGTAGCTCATGGGTGCGCAATTGCGCATTCGATTGCTGGGGGTATGCACTTAGTGCTCCCCAGGGCTCGTTCCAGTAGTTTTTATTGCATTTTGTTGATTGTTGGAGGGTCCTTCTTTGTGAGTTTTGATTGTGTGCAGGTGGTCAGTTTTCCCCACTTCAGAATTCTGATTTGTGGAAAATGCACGGTCGTGCGTTTTCTTGGCGCACGGTTTGTTTTCGTCGTGCATTTTCTACAAATTATTTTGGAAGATTGACCAGCCCGTCCGATTGCTTCACGCACGGTTTCTTCGAATCCATGCACGAAGGAAACACATAGTTTTCCTAGAGCCTTCTGGTTTTACCATGTTCAGTGATTGGTCGTGAGTCTTCTTCACGCATGGGCAGAAGCACCTGTGGCGCATAAGACGCGCGATTACACCCGGTTGCCTGCAATTTCAGCTCTCTGTCGTTACCCGTATGAATTACTTAATGCACGGGAAGATTGCCCGTGCGCGAAGGAAATGCACGGGTCAACGCATCTTCTTCTTCCGGCTTTTTCTGGATATTAATATCACATGGTTCACGCATGGTTGTGCGCCAGTCCGTGTGTGACCATGTTTTTATGACTTTTACTATTTAAGCCGCAGATTTCTTCTAGACCGGGACATCTTCATTTTCCCCGCCATTTCCACCGCTTTGAGAGGTAACTCGTCCCTTCAGCCATAATTTTCTCTCTCCTCCTTGGAGTGTTGATCCGGCCACCCATTCACCTCCAAAGATCTTCCTAAAGCTTTGTCTCCGACCTCCATCGCCATTACCGACCTCCAAGCTACTGTTTGAGTTCTTAGTTGCAGAACTTATGAAGCATTTCACTCAGATCCGAGTCAGCGACCACAACACGAAGCAGACGGGTGTGAAGAAGGAAGTGAGAGCACTTCGAGATCCTGGATACCATCCAAAGACTGAGCTAGGACGAGGCTCGACAACCCTCACTTCCGGCCATGAATCTTAAAGATCCTTCGAGTGCTTGTTTGTGTTTCACCCCCTCTTTTCTTGGATTTGTTTTAACCTAAACTTGTGCTAGAATGCTTGAGATTTAATAACCATGTTTTGCTCAAGGTCTTGCTATGGTTTTGTGTGGTGATTTCTTGATCATGATGTGTGTTGGTGAGCTTCATCTTTGTTAGAAAAAGTTGTGTTTGAGCCGTTCTAGCGACTGCTAGAAGCGCGCGATGCGAAGAGGTGTTTACGACCCTCGATAGTTTGTTCGTCTCCGCTATTACTCTTTGGAGTAATTCACCCTAGCGACGCGGTGACGGCGACCCGGACAAGATTAATGCTGCTTAGTGTTGGAAACCCAAAATCAAACCCCTCATTTTTAATTAGCACTTTCATTCAATTATCTGAAAGCGGAATCCATGCTCCCTACTTGCACTTCGCGTGAGATCGATACTTGGGGAAGCTACTCCTCCCTTTTATTACTTGGCCGTGAACGGTAATCTTACCGCCAGCGCATCAAGATTTTGGCACCGTTGCCGGGGAGTGCAACTATTGCGTGGATTTTGTTTCTTTTGGGAAAAGTTTGTGAGTTTTTTGGTTTTTTTTAGTGCTTTCTTTTTTTGAGTGTTGTATGACAGATCTGAACCCCGGTGGAAGGGGCGAAGATTTTGGTGTTGATCCTGAGAATGCATGAACGAGGAGAGCTCGCTTGCGTGCTGCTGCTGCTGATGCAAGGATGGATGACTTGGGCCATTTGGGAAATGGCCAAGGGGAACGAATCGTTGAGAACCAGGATGGGGCCCAGCCTCGCATTAAGACAATGCGGGATTTCACTACCCCTACAGTGGGGAGTGTTTATCCAGGGTTCGGGCCAACCATAGCCAATAATCATTTTTAGATCAAGCCTGCGATTTTGAATATGATTAGGAACAATACACAGTACTCGGGTCTATCGAGCGAGGATCCTCAGTTACATTTGGCTGAGTTTTCTGAGATATGTGGTACTTTCCTCTATGCGGGCATTGCGGATGAAGTTATGAAACTAAAGTTGTTCCCTTTTTCAATAAGGGATAGGGCCAAGACGTGGCTGCATACGATCGCGCATGGCACCGCTACCACCTGGGAAGCTTTATCTTCCATGTTTTTGTCTAAGTTTCATCCTGTTGATAAAATTTTTAATGCTCGCGGGGAAATAGCCACGCTCAGACAACTGGATCAAGAAACTCTTTCTGAGGCATGGGAGAGATTTGCCGACCTGCAGCGTTGTTGTCCTCAACACGGGTGTAAGCCTTGGAATTCGGTGGAGATATTTTATTTCGCCATTGAGCAAAATTTCAGGGCAATGATCGATGTGGCGGTGGGTGGCACGATCATGAACTTATCTCCGGAGGAAGTGTTGAGACTCCTTAAAGACACGACCTCCCACAACACGTATTGGACAGCAAGCAGGAATGCTCCTAGAGGTTCGAGAAATTTGTTTGATGTAAATGCGGTGGGGCTACACGCCAAATCGAGCCATCCTGCCTTGGATGGGAAGATGATGTTGACCCGATCAACCCCCCCCCCCCCCCCCCGGCTGCCCCTGTGATGACCATATCGTGCCAAGGTTATGGTAACTCTGGCCACCACGCTTATGAGTGCCCCGCGGGTGAGCTGTTTGCTGACCAGGCAGGTATGGCATGTGAAGAAAATGTTAATTTTATAAATAATCAAAATCGTGTTGTGCTTTACAATAATACTTATAACCCTAACGTTAGAAACCATCCTAATTTCTCGTGGAACATAAACGCACCCAGTCAAAGATGGCAGGGGGGCCAACATCAATTCGATGCTCAGGATTCTGGTAGCCAACCGCGACCGTCTCAGCCGGGTTATAATTAAAATTTGCAAGGGACGCGCAAGTGCGTGTTAGAGGAGATGATGAAAAAGTTTATTGAAATGGACCAGTCGAATATGGCAACTTAGACTGCTTCCATGAGGAATTTGGAAATGCAATTGAGACAATTGGCCCACGTATTTTCTGAGCGCACCCGCGACACTCTTCCTAGCAACACAGAAAAGAATCCCCGTGAGCAGGGGAAGAGTGTTGAGGATGTGGGGGAATGTAATGCCCGTGAAACGACTGTTAAACGTGAAATTAATGCCATAGAAACTCTAGCGCTATGTGATTCCAGTTCATCTTGCAACATTCTTGCTTTGCAAGATGTTGAAAAGATGAATTTGAATATCAAATCCGAAGGAAGGAAATCCTTAATGCTAGCTGATGGATCTGTGGTTGAGACCAATGGAGAGGTGAAGGGTGTAGAAGTGGTTTTGAATGGGGCAGCTTTCTTCACAGACTTTCAGGTGCTTGGACCCAGGGGTAACACGTCAAAACCCATCCTTGGCGTTCCCTTCCTTAAAGCTAGTGAGGCGATGTTGCATTTTGATGCTAGTGGCGTCACTGTTGTGCCCAAAGTTAATGCACCTTTACCACCTTTGCCCCCTCGGTTAATTTTTGCTAACCTCGTTAAACGAGTGAACTTAACTATCGTTTCATCTAATGATGTTTCTAGTGGTGTTATGGCAGATTTTCAATCGACGGGACTAGAACAGGTTGAGGAAGTTTTTGAAATGCCAATGACAACTAAAGGGGAAAAAGTGGCACAGGTCATTGATGTGATGCATGATGCTGCTGCAAAGATGGATGTGTTATGCACGTCGGATGTGGGCATGCAGAATTTCGATTTAAAAACTACAATTTGTTTAGCCAAAGTCTGTAAAACTAAGAAACAGGTAACATGGGCTGATCTTTCTCCCTCAGCGGGTAAATAAAGGATGCCCCCAGTTTTGGATGTTAATCTAGCTGCTGAAGAGCCAGATATGACCTTACCGCCCTGGTGCTCCTCTTTTGTGGAGTTAAAATGAAAGGAGTTGCTTCTGCGCAAAGCGCATAGTTTTGCCCGCATGTGCGGGATGGAGGAGGGTAGGGGCAGGGGAGACTTGTCTTCCTTGGGCCTAAAAGCTCTCCCCTCTTCCTCATCTCGCGTGTCTGGGGGGATCTATCACAAATCAGCGTTTAGCTGAAAAGTGAGGGAACTCTGGGGCCGTCTCCATTTCTCTTGTTGCTGCTAGCATTTTATTTGCTTAATGTTGTGTGTGACTTTGAATTGTCTTCCTCTACGTATTAAACTTTTGATACCTGAACATTGTATAAAACTGTTAATACAGGTATTTGGTCCACCTTAAGGACGGTAAAGAAAAGGGCTTTTGGGAGACAACCCAATTTTGCTCCGTTTAATTTGTTTGTTTAGCTTTTTGAGTGTGCAGGCCTATTATTTGCATGGTTGGAGATGTGCTTCTTGCAGGTGATTTTGTCTAGGTCGTGGGCTTATTGCTCAAGTTTAAAGCCAATCTTCTGGTATGCTCATCTTCTGAGCATTGGGTAACTTCTCCCCTTATCTCATTTTGATTTTAACTTAAACATATTTTGTTGTGCTTCTTGGCTTAAGTCTGGGGGAGAGCTTGTCGATGTTACCTTTGCACGTGCACTTCATTTGCATACCAGTAGTTGTTTTTAATTTATTTGTTTAGTTCATTGCATTGCGCATTGTAGCACCCACATGAGTGCGTACTTACCTTTTCGTGTACGGCGAGTCAAACTTGTTTCTTTCATTAGATTTAGGAAAATTACCTTGCTAACATAGGATTGTGAGACGGGTAAAATGTTGATCTTGTTGTGCACCTAGTCGAGTGCTCCCGTCTCGTGTAGAAATTAGAGTAGAATTAATTTTTCTGAATGCTTCTAGTTTTATATTTTTTAATTGCGTAAATTCTTTTTATTCTACTCAAAAATTGTTGAATCCGGTGTGAATCCGACGGTAGCTTAGAGATGTGTGTATATAGCCATTAGATTCGTATTGCTCGAGTCGGGAGGATGGATAGTCTTTCTTGTTCTCTAAGAACTTTCCCCATGCTACTCTCGAAGCATTGGTGCATGGTTAGTTAAGCGTGAGCATGATGTAGGCCATCATTTTGGCCAGGTTGAGCTTTGTACCCGTTCCTAACATCTTATCCTCACTAGCCCCGTTGTGCCTACCCCTCCTTTGATTCACCTCCATTTTTATTTCACCAAAGCCTAGTAATCGACCCTAGTCGCACACCCAAGTCTAGCTTTACTGTTTTCTAATTTCAGTATGGGGGTGTTGATGTGGTGTTGTTCTTTGTGAAATTTATGGTTGTGCTCCCATGAATTTATTTGCTCGAATTATGTAAAAGAAAAAGAAGAATTAAGAAGAAAATTTATAAAAAGAAAATTTGAAAAAGAAATAAAAAGAGAAAGGAAAAGTATAACTGAAAATCTGATTTGAGTTAATACATTTTTTGGAGTAGGCGATACGCACACCCATATTTAAAAAATTAAGTCTGGGGGTGTGGTGTACCTGCATGTTTTGTGGGTAGCGGATAGACTCTTTTTGTGCTAGCTCAGTTGGGTTTTGTGCGTAGCCTTCGTTTTTATCCTTGATTACCTCGCCTTAACCCAAGCTCCATTACTACCTGAAGTCCTACAGACTCACGCTTAAAGCAAACTAGTGTCGTGGAGAGAGCGCGAACGGGTTAGCATATGGTCACCGACATTGGTGGATTCCTTTGGAGGTTGTCCCGAATTCCGATCTTTAGCAATACTCGCCTTAGCGGTTAGTCTATTTTCTCCCTATGCGTAACCAGAGGATTCACCACGATTCTGTTTTTGAGTAGCCATAGAATTTTTGTTACGCAGGCTGAAAAGTATAAATTATTTTGTATGCTTAGAAATTTTCTCAACTATATTTTTACGCCCGCGAGCATGCGACTTCGCATGGTACTCCAGATCATAATTACTATATTAGTTAGTTCTTTTTTTAGTCTACAAGGATCTTCTTTGCACGAGACGCATAAATAGGTAAGTCTGGGGGTGTGATGATTCCCGTTTATATAGGGTATTGTGGACTCATCTAGGCTGGTTTTCATGACTTTGCACATCAATTTTTGATTGTTTTCATTGATATTTCGTTCCTACTGTGTTTCACGTTTAGTGCACTTTTCTATCTCGTGGGTGCACAATTGCGCATTCGATTGCTGGGGGTATGCACTTGCTGCTCCCCAGGGCTCGTTCCAGTAGTTTTTATTGCATTTTGTTGATTGTTGGAGGGTCCTCCATTGTGAGTTTTTATTGTGTGCAGGTGGTCAGTTTTGCCCACTTCAGAATTCTGATTTGTGGAAAATGCATGGTCATGCGTTTTCTTGGCGCATGGTTTGTTTCCATCGTGCATTTTCTACAGATTATTTTGGAAGATTGACCAGCCCGTGCGATTGCTTCACGCATGGTTTCTTCAGAACCATGCATGAAGGAAATGCACGGTTTTCCTGTAGATTTCTGGTTTTAATCTATTCGGCGGTTGGTCGTGCATCTTCTTCACGCACGGGCAGAAGCACCCATGCGCGCATAAGATGCACAATTACACCTGGTTGCTTGCAATTTTAGCTCTCTGTCATTACCCGTGCGAATTACTTCACGCACGGGCGGATTTCCCATGTGCGAACTAAACGCACGGGTCAACGCTTTTTCTTCCTCAGGCATTTTCTGGATATTAATATCACACGGTTCATGTACGGTCATGCGTCAGACCGTGCGTGACCATTTTTTCTGACTTTTACTATTTAAGCCGCAGATTTCTTCTGGACCGGGACATCTACGTTTTCCCACGCCATTTCTGCCCCTTTGAGCGGGAACGTATCCCTCCAGCCATCATTTTCTCTCTCCTCCTTGGAGGGTTGATCCGGCCACCCATTCTCCTCCAGAGAGCTTACTAAAGCTTTGTCTCCAACCGCCATCGCCATTACAGACCTCGTAGATACTGTTTGAGATCTTAGTTGCAGAACTTGTGAAGCATTTCACTCTGATCCGAGTCAGCGACCACAACACGAAGAAGACGAGTCTGAAGAAGGAAGTGACAGCCCTTCGGGATCCCGGATACCTTCCAAAGACTGAGCTAGGATGAGGCTCGACAACCCTCGCTTCCGGCCGTGAATCTTGGAGAGCCTTCAAGTGCTTGGTTGTTTTTCACCCCCTCTTTTCTTGGATTTGCTTTAACCTGAACTTGTTCTAGTATGCTTGAGGTTTAATAACCATATTTTGCACAAGGTCTTGCTATGGTTTTGTGTGGTGATTTCTTGATCATGATGTGTGTTGATGAGCTTCATCTTTGTTAGAAAAAGTTGTGTTTGAACCATTCTAGTGACTGCTAGAAGCATGTGATGAGAAGAGGTGTTTACGACCCTCGATAGTTTATTTGTCTCCGCTACTACTCTTTGGAGTAATTCACCCTAGCGACGCAGTGACAACAACACACACTAGATTAATGCTGCTTAGTGTAGGAAACCAAAAATCAAACCCCTCGTTTTTACTAAGCACTTTCATTCATTTCTCTGAAAGCGGAATCCATGCTCCCTACTTGCACTCCGCGTGAGATCGATACTTGGGGAATCTACTCCTCCCTTTTATTACTTGGCCGTGAACGGTAATCTTACCACCAGCGCATCAGCAACAAACAACATCGTAAGAATCATAGCAGCCAGTAGACAACTGACGAAAATCAGTAAGAAAAATCAAGTTCAAAAAGGCCACTATCTCCATTCTATGATCCAGAAATGTATCCTAATTTTAGAATGGCCAGATTCAAGGATATTATAGCACTTTCACAGATAAGGAAAGCCAGGGAAGAAGTAAAAGATACTTCTCAATTTTCAACCATGCCTTCCTACAGGAAGAAAGAGATAGAAAGGTATGTAAAGAAAAATCTTTTTAGTGTTGATACTTATATGAGTCTTGATCCAGAGGTTGTAGTGCCTAGAGTTATATCACTCAAGATTATTGGCGCTGAAGACATGAAGATGACTCAAATAGAAACAGAGGACCCCAAAAGAATAATGATCTTCTCAAAACCTGCACCTTCTTCAGATGGTTCAAAGAAAAACTCATAATTTTCTGATTATGCTTTTTGAATTTTATTTTTTCTATATGTATATTCACAAGGTAAAATTACTTATATCTGTTGAAGTTTTATAATTCTGTAGATATTTTTATTGCTTTGTCATTTTCTTTATTTTAATTTTTATAGTGACCTTACCCAAATAGGGGGAGTTTGTTGGAACCATACTTATGATTTGGGCTAGGTTCACTATTAGGATTGTTAAGATGACCCAACATGTATAGTCTAGGGTCATAAGTTAGTTCCAGGGTCAAGGTCAGTCACATGAGGTTAGATTGTTGGAACCAACCTTCAGAAGACCTCAGAGATAAAAGACTTTGGAGACAAGGCTATTTAAAGAATGCAAAAAAGGCATTTGACAATAACTGAACTTAGCTCAACGATCGTCGATCTCAGATCGACGGACTCAGAGTTCCTTCTTTGAGTTGAGCTCGACGAAAGTCTAGCTGAGGTCGACGAACTCTGATCCTTCCTCAGAATCTCAGCTCGACGAAGTGCCTTATCAGTTCGACGAACTTGGAGCTCAGATTGACAAGTATATTTTCTATTCGACGATATTGGAGCTCAGCTCGACAAAGGAGAATTATCAGTTCGATGAACTTGGAGCTCAGTTCGACGAAATCTTTGCTGAGTTCGACTAACTCCTTCCAGGTTCCGTTCGACTAATCTTCTCTATAGTTTATCAATTCGACTAAAGCAGTTTGGTTTCAAATATTAAGACAGTAATACTTTGTTAATTAATGCTCAATATTCTTAAGAATATAGCCATTTCCTAGCAACATTAATTATGGATCACAGAGTTATCACTCTATCAGTTTTTATTCGAACAGTTAGGGAAATACATTCAAGACAAAATCAATCGTTCCAACTCCCAAAAATGATGCCGAAGATTTCGAGGAATTTGAAATTCAAATGTGTTTTAATCAGCAGTCAATATATAAAGAAATTTTTTTCAGAAAGTTACCAGCAATTTAGAAGAACAAGTAGAAGAAGAAAGAGAAAATCTATAATCAGAGAACAAGAGACAAACAAAGAAACTTCTTGCTCATCATTCTTCTTCTTCAAGCTTTTCTTCCAGCAATGCATATTCAGTTTGAGACCAAAAATTTCAATCTCTCAAAATCATTTACTAGAAGAAGAAGTTTTCAACTTGAAGGCCTACACTCTGAAGCAAAGCTTCCACTGCTGATCAAATTTATACAACTCAGGGGGAGCTTTGACAAAATCAACAAAATCCACTAGTTTTCTCAGAGATTTAAGACAGAGAAGACAACATCAACTTTATTTTCTTTCACAGTATGCAGAGTTATAACTCCCTTCAAAAGTTAAACCTTTTGGTTCTCAAGTCACCTTATCAAAATACTTGGTTTGAGTTTTGGGCACCTGATCAAAAGCTCATACGGTTGACAGATCTCCCTTAGAAAATAGATCTTGTGGTGACAGGTCATCTGATCAAAAACCTGTGCTGACAGGGCACCTGATCAAAAACATGTGGTGGCAGGGCACCTGAGCAAAACCCTGTAGTGGAATCCTACCAAGGTGGTAGAAGAGTGGATGTACCCTGGTTTATTGGGGAATCACTATAAACTCCTTGTGTCGTATGTTTGTGTCTTACTTATTTATTTTTTGTGTTGTGATATATATATATATATATCACCTATTTTAATCCACTGTAAAAATAAAGTAAAATTTTAAAATACTCCATTCACCCCACCCCCTAGACTTAGTTAGATCAATCCATCACTTTCAATTGGTATCAGGGGGGCATGTTACTTGGTTGTACAGGCTAACACCAGAACCAAAAGATCTTTGATTGATCTTATCAACTCTAGTTGTCTTTTATATCATGGCACAAAATAAGGAGTATTCAAGCACCAGGCCTGCAGTATGCAATCTTAATAGGTTTGCACTTTGGAAGGCAAGGATTGGACTTTATATGAATTCCATTGATGAAGACATATATAATTCTATTTTGATAAGTCCCCCACTACCAGTGTCAACCATAAGTACAAATGTTGTTCCACCACCTGTGTGGACTAAAGCACAAAAGAAGACCAAGATTGCTGATTCCAAAGAAATAAATATTCTGGCCCAAATCATGTTTGATTACATATTCCAGAATATTGCTTAATGTACTTCAGCAATGGACATTTGGGACTCTCTAAATGCTATGGTGGCAGGATCTACTGATGAAAGGAAAGATAGGAGATCACACTTGATCTCTCAGTATAAGAATTTTAAGAAGGAAGAGCCAGATTCAGTTGTAGACATGTACAACAGACTCATCCTCATAATTAATGAGCTAAAAACTCTATAAAAGGACATCTCATTAATAGAGATAAATGACAAGATTCTTATGTGCTTCCCTAGAACATGGGACTCTAGGATCTGGCCATTCAAAAAAGCAAGAAACCTGAATGAGATCTCTACTGAAACCTTGTTAGGCAAGCTCAAGTCTTATGAGCAACTCATCAAGACCAGAGAAGTTGAGCTAAGGACTTCCACTTCAGCAAGGAAAGAGCAAAGCATTGCTTTCAAAGCAATTGAAGAAGCAGAAGCCACTCCAGACAATGAAGATTTATTGAGTCTCTTGGCTAAGAGATTATACAAGATGTCAAGGAAGGATTTCAGGAGATGATCTTCTAGAAAATACAATAAGCCAAGGTATGAGAAAACCCCTACTAAAGAAATAGTTTGTTATGGATGCAGGAAACCTGGACACATACTACTAGAGTGTCTAGAAACACAGAACAAAGACAAGAGAAAGTAGAAATAATCCAGTAAGCATTCCAGCAAGCCCTCCTCCAGCAAATACTAGAAGAAGGAAAGAGGATTTATTGTTGAGAATTGCAGTGAATCTGAGTCAGAATCTTCATCCAACTCCATTGAAGATGAATCAGCAGCAACTCTGAAGCTGATAATTCAGAAGCTGACAACTCAGAAGATGAATCTATTTCAGAAGAAGATTAGGTAATCTCTACTTTTGTTTTTACTTATGATCAACTTAAAACTGATTTCAAATTATTATGTAAAGATTTAATTAAATCTAAGAAGGAAATCAAACTCCGTAGAGAAAAACTAACTGAATTTGACAATTTGTGTTCAGAAAACTTGAAACTTAAAGAAGATTTAAAAACTACTAATGAACATATACTATATTTAGAAGATAAATTAAATAAGGCTAAGAAATTTGAAGAATCTCTTAATGGGAGAAGTATCAAATTGATGGATATCACAAACACGGTGAATGCTAGACTTAATGGCAAGCTGCGCTTGGGAGCTTCATCCAGTCAGCCTCCATTATTATAGAAAAATATCTTGTCTACTCCCATAAAATTTGTTTCTGAAAAGGGTAAAGATAAGGTAGAAGTTGGTAATAAAGAAACTAAAATTTTACATAAGACTCAACCTAAGAAAAAGTAAAATTTTAACAAAAATTATGTTCAACATGTTTCGTCGAACCAAGGTCAACGAAATGAATATGGTTCGTCGAACTCATATCAAAAAACTATGAACGCGGGTATTAGGTATAACTATTCATCTAACTGTGCTCGACGAACTCAATATGGTTCGTCGAACTGCGATCTACGAACGTGGTGCTCAGAGAATCAACACTTTCATTCTGTGAATGGAGCTCGACGAACTAATCCCTATTCGTCGAACGCAGATCGACGAACATATTACAATTTGTCGAACCCAGTTTCTTATAATAGAAACTTGAATTCTTTTCAAAAATTTAATAAAAGTAAAACCTTTATTAATCCTTTTACTCAGTGGATTACTCCTCCTAGGAGATATCATCAACTAGGTTATAAGGACAAACCTGAATTTTCATATATTTTCGTTATAAATTTGAAAGAAATCAAGGACCCAAGGTTACCTGGGTCAAGAACAACTAATCTTATTTTATGTAGGTAAAGAACTATCCTATCACAGAGGAACAATGTTATCTGGATAGTGGCTGTTCAAAACACATGACAGAAAGTAAAGACAACTTGACTGATTTCAAAGCAAAGCTTTGACCAAAGGTGATATTTGGAGACTCTAGCTATGGATAGATAGAAGGATATGGAAATGTCAAAGTTGGAGTTGTTACCTTCAAGAAGGTAGCATATGTAAGTGGTCTCAAGCATACCCTAATATCCATAAGTCAATTATGTGATGAAGGTTATCAGGTATCATTCAATCAGTCATCTTGCATCATTACTTCTAATAAAAACAAAACAGTTTTAACTGGAATTAGACAAGGAAATATATATGTAGTTAATTTCAAATATGCTAATTCAGAAATTTGCTTATTCAACCAAATTAGTTCAACTAATGATTTATGGCATAAGAGATTAGGTCATGTAAATCTTAGGAACATTGTTAAATTATCTAGGGACAACATTATTAGAGGACTGTCTTCTGGTTCTTATAAGAAGGAAGGACTCCATAGGGTTTCTCAATTAAGCAAGCAAACCAAAAATAGTTTTAAATCCATTAATAAAAGTGATTCACCCAGGCTTTTGTACTTGCTACATATGGAACTTTTTGGCCATATAGCTGTACAAAGTTTGGGAGGAAAGTCAAACACTCTAGTCATTGTTGATGACTTCTCTAGATTCACTTGGGTGTTCTTTCTGAGAAACAAGTCAGATAACATTTAAAGTTCTTATAGATTTTCTTAAGAGCATAAAGATTGAGAACTCTACTCAAGTTGCATTGATCAGAAGTGATCATGGCACCGAGTTTGAATCTCTTCTCATGCAGGAATTCTATTTGAAGGAAGGTATCAAGCATTGTTTTTCTGCTCCTAGAACTCCTCAACAAAATGGGGTAGCTCAAAGGAAAAATAGTACCCTTATTGAATCTGCCGAGGCATTACTTGCAGATGCTTATTTTCCCCTATCCTTTTGGGCAGAGGCTGTAAGCACAACAAATTATGTTCTTAACAGAAGTCTAATTCATAAACTAAAGGGTAAGACCCCCTATGAATTACTTAAAGGGAAGCAACATAAAGTAGATTATTTTAATATATTTGGATGTAAGTGCTATATTCATAATAACAATAAGAAACACTTAAGAAAATTTGAAGCCAAGGCTGCAGAGGAAAGTTTTCTTGGATATTCTCAAGTTAGCAAAGCTTATAGGGTATTTAATAAATCAACATTAAATATGGAAGAATCTGTACATATATCCTTTGATGAAGCCAACATGTTTTACAAGGAGAATGATTCTTCTGCCATAGACTCATTACAGGTACCCTATCTGTGTGAGAAGCTGGATGATTTAAACCTTACCCAAGAGGTTACATTGCATCCTTCTCCACAGATTGATGAAGGCATTGATGAAGAAATTGTTAAAGCAGTTGAACCCACAACAGCAAATATAATTCCACAAGAGAAATTAATTCCATAATTTATTAATGAACTAACTCCTCCTGCTGATCTTGTCACACTTAGGTATCATCACATATCTCAAGTGATTGGAGACATATCAGCTGGTATGCAAACAAGGCATTAACTCAACCAAGATCTAATGCATGCTTGCTTCATTTCTCAAATTGAGCCTCAATACATAAAAGATGCAGAGCAAGATCCCCACTAGATTATTGCAATACAAGATGAACTCAATCAATTTGAGAGGTGTAGAGTTTGGAATTTAGTCCCAAGACCAAAAAACTACCAAGTCATTGAAACTAAATGGGTCTTCAGGAACAAATTGGATGCTCAAGGATTAATTGTGAGGAGCAAAGCAAAATTGGTAGCCCAAGGTTATTCACAGGAATAAGGCATTGAATATTTTCAGACCTTTGCTCCTGTTGCAAGACTTGAAGTCATCAAAAGTTTTCTTGCATATGCAGCATTCAAGAAGTTCAAGGTCTATCAGATGGATGTCAAAAGTGTATTCCTAAATATAGAACTAAAAGAGGAAGTTTATGTTGAGCAACCATCATGTTTTATCTCCTCAACTCATCCATCTTATGTTTTATGCTTCATAAAGCTCTTTATGGTCTAAAGCAAGCTCCAAGAGCTTGGTATGAGACCTTAGCTAGCTTTCTTTTAGAGCATAAGTTCATTAGAGTCATTATAGATAGAACTTTATTTGTTAGACATCATATGTCAAAACTTTTGCTAGTCCAAATATATGTAGATGATATAATATTTCGCTATACTGATTCCAGACTTTGCAAATGGTTTTCTGACCTGATGCATTCAAAGTTTGAAATGAGTAGCAAGAGTAAACTATCCTACTTCCTTGGTCTCCAAGTGAAGCAAACCTCTGATGGTATCTTTATATCCCAGTATAAATATGCTAAAGAGCTACTTAAAAGATTTGGGATGACAGATGACTCATCCAAGAAAACACCCATGCCATCCAATACTGTAGTTGATTCTGATGAACCGGGCAACCCAGTTGATCAGAAAACATATAGGGCTATTGTTGGGTCCTTATTGTATCTTACAGCTAGTATGCCTGATATTAAGTTTGTTACTTGCATTTGTTCTAGATTTCAAGTCAATCCTAAAGAATCACATCTTATTATATTAAAAAGGATTTTAAGATATATAAAAGGTTGTCCTAATTTAGGACTCTAGTATCCTACTGAGTTAGAATTTGAATTATCTGGATTCTCAGATGATGACTTTGCTGGATGTAAAGTTGACAGGAAAAGAGCATCAGGAACTTGTCAGTTCGTTGGTGATAGGCTTGTGAACTAGTTTTGCAAAAAAACAAACTTCTGTGTCAACATCAACTGCTGAAGCTGAATACATAGCAACAGGTAGTTGATGTTCACAAATTTTGTGGATTCAAAATCAGCACCTGGACTATGGTTTCAGCTTAATTAATTCAACTATCTATTATAATAATACCAGTGCAATTTCTATTGCACAAAATCCAGTGAATCATAGTAGGACAAAGCATATAAAGATTAGACTTCATTTCATTAGAGATTGTGTGGACAAAAATAAAATTAAACTTGTCTTTATCTCTACTGATTTACAAAGAACAGACATTTTCACCAAACTATTATATGAAAAAAACATCTATTCTTCCTAAATCAGCTAGGTATGATTAATGGAGAAGCATTCATTTGATTTATGTCTATGATCGATGAATTATTCATGTTTCGTCGAACGGAGATCAATGAACTACGAACTCTTCGTGGAGTGTTCGTCAAACGGAGATTGACGAACCTTCCTTTGTAAAACGTTTTCTTCGAACGGAGATCGACGAATTTTTTTCAGAAAATTGTTCATCAAACAGAGATCGACGAAGTTTGTTTCAGAAAATTCTTTCGTCAAACGAAGAACGACGAATTGGTTTTCCCACTCTTCAAACATAGATCGACACTTTTATTTCTTTATGAAATTTTGCGTCGAACTGAGTTCGAAGTTTTTATTTTTTGTCGGATGGAGTTCGTCTTTTCATCTTCTGAAAATTTATAATAGGGTTTTTCATCGAACTCCATCCCGCTCTTTCCTGTTCTTTTGCACTTGATCTCTTGTTTTTGCAAGCAATGGTGATTTCGGCGGCGACCCATTCTGGAATGAAATTTGATGCAGGGTTTGACATTGACATCGATTCATTCAGCCATTCTGATCAAATCTTCAAGAACATCCTTCAGTTGTTTGAGGCTCCACAGTTGAGAAAGTTCATGACCATAAAAATCAAACTTCCAGTGCAAGAAATCAAGGAATGGGTATTCACAGCAACCTTTCCATATCAAACCTCCATTTTGGATTGATTTATGGACACCAGGTTTCACTTACCCCTGCTATTATAATTGAAATATTTGGATTTATCAATGGAAAAGATGATATTGAACTATTTAGTACTGAGTTTGATGATATACTAGTTATAATGGGTCACCCCGGGGAAACCCTAACAAATTGCTGAAGAAGAACTTGTTAGTTGAATACAAGTTCTTGGCAAATGTTGTTGGCAAGGTAATCTTGGGCAAGCACTCTGCACATGACTACATAACCAGACACCAATTCCTCCTGATGAGTGCCCTGTTAGTCAAAAATCTGTGAACTGGGGTGAAATCGTGTTTGATTTGATTAAGAAGAAGATTAGTAAGAAGGATGTTAGTTTTGATAGAGTTTTGGGAATTTTCTTATAGGCAAAGGTTCCAGAACTTTTAGTCAGACCATTTACATCAATGCCTCTAAGAGGCTTACCTCTGTCCTCTTTGCCAGATGGGAGAGGGTTATCCCAAAGCCCTCCACGGCTTCCTCTTCCAGGATAGCTTTAGAGGACACAAGGGTTGTAATAGCCACTTCACCAGCCCAACAAAAGCTCCTGCTCCTCACATTCCCTCTCCTCCTCCTCCATCTCCACATCATTCTATATTTCCTTCATCAACTCCATTTGTTGATGTATCTCCTTTTCAACAACCATCCACAGTCATTACAGACAACCTTCTACTTCCACCCTCCTGTTCACCATCCAGACCACCATCTCTACATTCGCCAATCCACATTCCTGAGGAAATACCATCTCCACCTCCTCAATCATATCTACCATCACATATTGATGACATAGATCCATTACTGTCATCTCCAACTTTTGATTTACTTTCATCTCCATCTATACAACTCACTCAACCTCTTTCACCTCAAATTCATACATCTTCACCTCATTCTCATATTCAGGAAGATACTACCCTCCCTTGTAACGCCCCCGATTTTTTCTGTGATTATTTAATTCTCGTTGGGCATTACGTTGACGCATTTCCGGCATGTGTCGTTGGTTAGAGCATGGTCTTAGCTCTTTAGGTTCCTTGTGTGGTTATTGGTAGCCTTTTTGGTAAGATCCCCTAGCAACCCGGGTCTGTTTTTGTGACCCATGAGGCCTCTCGGGGGATGCTTGTGTTTTGGCTTCGGGTAGTGATAACCCGAGTTTTGATCGTCGAAAGTTGATTTTGACTTTGCTGTTGTGTTCGTAGCGTGGGTGTTTAGCTACAGTGCGAATTTCGTCGGATTCCGAGGTGTTTCAATTTCGGGTCGTTTTGGTGTGTTCATATTTTTGTATGTAAATAATAAATTATTAAAGCTTGAAACTATTTCCAGTGGATTTTAGGTGTCTGTTAGGGCTGATAAGACGAGTCCATGCATATATATATATATATATATATATATATATATATATATATATATATATATATATATATAGGGGGCGTATACTGTGCGGGCAAACATTAGGTGCGGGCGTACGGGCAAGCCATTTTGGGGGTCAAGATGGTCACCAATCGAAAAGTGATCAACATGAAAGTTGTAGATCTCGGCGAGACGAACAAATTTCATGTTGACCACTGTTTGATATGGAGCCGTCTTGGTCCTCGATTTGGGCCCGAAATTGGGGGCGGCGGAACTGCTACAGTAAACGTTCCGCCGCCCCCGATTTCGGGGCCCAAATCGAGCACCAAGACGGCTCCATATCAAAAGTGGTCAACATGAAAGTTGTTCGTCTCGCCGAGATCTACAACTTTCATGTTGATCACTTTTCAATTTGGGACCATCTTGACCACCAAAATAGCTTGTCCGTACAGCCCGTACATGCCTAATGCCTGTATAATATATATATTCATATATATATATATACATATATATATATATATATATATATATATACATATATATATATATATATATATATATATACATATATATATATATATATATATATATATACATATATATATATATATATATATATATATATAGCCTCAAGACAAAATCCAGACTTTTTATCGTCTCCCTCCTTGAAGTTATAACCGCTGCCTGTTCGAGAGGAAGTAAAACCGTCAACCCTGTACCCTTCAGACGCCGATTCTGGGAGCGTTAGTGGACGAAATTCGATTCCGAAAGCAGATTTAGAGTGCTCTCTCCTAGCCTTCATTCCTATGGTAAGAGATTCAATTTTCGTGGTGTTCCTAGAGGTCTCGGAATTTTTACTTTGATCCTTTTACGCCATTAAACCTTAGATCCTGTTTAGGTGCTGTGCGGCTGGAGCCGAGAGAGAGAGAGAGAGAGAGAGAGAGAGAGAGACAGGGCTATGCAAGATAAATTTTCGAATTGAGGCAAGTGGTACTGTTGGAACACCCTATTACTAATTTGGGTCAGGATCACTATGTCTCTAGGAATCTTTGTTTGACCTCCTGTATAGCTTAACAGGTCAAATAGAATTGAGTCCAAGGGTTAGAAGTCTAGGTTTGGAAGCTGCCCTGAAGATCAAGATTTTGTATTTGGAGATTAAGTCATATCGTCGAGCTCAGCACGATGATTCGTCGAACTCCGATCGACGATCGTCTAGCTCAACCTCGACAGATCGTCGAACTCCATTCGACGATCGCTGAGCTCAACTTCATTATATCGTCGAACTCCATTCGACGATCGGTGAGCTCAGGTCGACGATTTTGACTCTGCTTTGGATCTTTATCTCTGAGCTCAGTTCGACGATCTTTGAGCTCAGATCGACGATATTTTGTGTTGTATGTTTCCAGATCGCCGAGCTCAGCTCGACGATAGTAGAGCTCAGTTCGACGATTTCAGATAACTTCCAGGATGATTCTAAATTCAAATTCAAATCTGTTAAGGAGTTTTTCCTGCAATTAATTCAGAGATTTCCTAGCTGTTTTCATTCATTTATGGACCGAGTTTCAAGGGATTTCTCAAGGAATATTTCTATGGACTTTCCTTCAGAAGAGATTTTGCAATTATGTATACAATTAATGCAGGCTAACGACTACTTGATAGAGAATGTTACTCTATTCTGTACCAGAGAATAAATGATAGAATTGCTTTTGACTCTAATAGAAGATACAAAAAGAGACACACAGAATAGGGATTATAGAGACACATTCAAAAATATTCTGTCAAAAAGAATTCTGAAGAACATTCATCCAAGGAGATCAAGCTTTCAAAATCTTCAGATCTCTTTAGTTTTCAAAGTGTTCAAGGCCAACATTTTTCAAGACTCAAGACACTCAACATTTCAGTCATTGCTGAAATCATCTATTACTGGAGTTCAATCTTTGAAGGCCTATCACCCTCAGCAAAGCTTTTCTTCCTGAAGATCTCAAGGATTCAGGGGAGCTTTGACATCAACAATCCACATAGTCTTCTCAGTTATTTGAGAAAGAGAAGGCTTTCATCACCCTTCCATCCCCCTCTCTGTAAAGGGTTTCTCAAACTCCCTTCAAAAGTTTGAGCTTGGTTTTTGAGCACCTTGTCAAAAGCTCATTGGTGGCAAGACACCTGATCAAAAAATCTGCTTTGGTTTTTGAGCACCTTATCAAAAGCTCATTGGTGCCCAGGACACCTGATCAACTCATCCTGCAGTGGATTCCTACCTAGGGTAGTAGAAGAGTGGATGTACCCAAGTTTAGGGGAACCACTATATTTCCTTGTATCTTCTGGTTTTGCTTGTGTTTATGTTTGCTTCTGGCCTTGATTTCTCTATGATTAGCTTTTATTTAACTTAGTTCTATGATTAGTTTTATTCTGCTTCCCTTCTCACACTTATTACAACAACTGTTGTAAAAAGTTTCAAAGCACCATATACTCTATTCACCCCCCCCCCCTCTATAGTATACCAGATCTAACTTCTGTTTCAATTGGTATCAAAGGGAGGTTGGTTAAACATACCACACCCTAATTGGTTGTACAGGCTAACACCTGAACCCAAAGATCCCAAGTTAGATCTGTGTTTCTTTAGTATTTTATTATTAGACTTTGTTTTCACAAATCATGGCCCAAAACAAAGATTATGCTAGCACCAGACCTCCAGTGTGCAATCTATCCAAGTTTGCACTTTGGAAGGCAAGGATTAGACTTTACATGAATTCTATTGACGAAGACATTTTTAACTCTGTTTTGACAGTGTGCCCAAGACCCCTAGAGAATTCCAACACAAATGCTGTTCCACCTCCATCAGGAACAAATGCTGATATCAAGAGATGGAAGGTAGCTGATGCCAAGGCTATGAACATCTTGGCCCAAACAATGTCTGATGACATATTTCAAAAGGTAGCTGAATGCAATTCAGCCAAGGAAATTTGAGACAAACTCTCAGAAATAGTCTCAGGCTCAGCTGATGAGAGAAAGGATAGAAGATCCCATCTCATCTCTCAATATGAGAATTTCAAAAAGGTATAAACTGAGTCAGTGGGAGACATGTACAACAGACTAAGTCTAATTGTCAGTGAACTCAGGACATTAGACAAAGAGATCTCTCTAACTGAACTTAATGACAAGATCCTAATGTGCATGCCCAGCACTTGGGATTCAAGAATCTGGCCAATTAAGGATGCTAGAAGTCTAAATGAGATCACCACTGAAGCTCTATTGGGTAAGCTCAAATCTTATGAGCTACTCATCAAAAATAGAGAGGAAGAACAGAAGGCTGCCTCACCAGCCACAAGAAAAGAGAAAATCATAGCATTCAAGGCAACTGAAGATCTGCCTGAAGATAAATCAATAGGCAATGATGAACTACTCAGTCTGCTGGCCAAAAGATTCTACAAGATGGCCAGAAAGGACTTCATAAGAAGATCATACAAGGAGCAGGATAAGCCAAGGTATGACAAGTCCATTAGTAATAATAAAGACATTATTTGCTTTGGTTGCAGGAAACCAGGGAACATAGTTCGTGAATGTCCAGAGAACAAGAACAACGACAGAAGGGATAGGAAAGAAAGAAGAAAGGAGAAAGACTCCAAAAGGAATGGCAATGGCAAACATTCTTCAAGCAAAAACAAGCATACAAGAAAAGGGTTTGTTGCTGAATCCTGGAGTGAGACAGAAGAAGAGTCAGAAGCCTCATCCAGCTCTAGTGATGATGAGGATGATGTAGAAGAAAAGGAGTTTTGTATGATGGCAATCAATGCCTCACAGCACAACTCAGAGGAAGAAGAGTCAGAGTCAGACTCAGAGACTCAACCTGAAGAAGATCAGGTAATTGGTTCTTTTGATTTTAGTTCAGAGGACTTTAAATCTGAATTTAAAGCACTGTGTATAGACCTGCTAAAGTCTGAGAAAGAAATTATCTCTCTCAGAAATCAATTATCTGAACACAATACTTTAAATACAAAAAACCTCAAACTCTCTCAGGAGTTGGAGAGCTGTAGGGAACAGATAGCTACACTGAAAAGTGAGCTCTCTGAGGCCAAGAAGCTTGAAGAATCCCTTAATGGGAGAAGCATCAAGCTGATGGACATCACAAGCACAGTGAACTCCAGATTCAACAGTACACTGGGCTTGGGTGCTTCATCCAGCCAACCTATAGTCCTAACAACTCCAATCAAATTCATTTCTGACAAAGGAAAGGGAGTTGTAGAGGTTGCTAGGAAAAATTCTGATCTGCCTCAGAAAACCAAGTCCCAGCAGAAATCGTCGAACGGAGATCGACGATCGCCGAATGAAGATCGACGATCGCCGAACGCAGCTCGATGATCTCAGGCAAAATCGTCGAACGCAGATCGACGATCTCAGCCAAAGTCGTCGAACGCAGGTCGACGATCTCAAATACCTGACCTCAGCCATAGTCGACCGTCGAACGGAGCTCGACGATCTGATCCAAGATCGTCGAACGCAGCTCCAAGATCGTCGAACAGAGGTCAGAGCTCTGGAAAATTTTTTAAAGGCAAATCAAAATTGAATCCTAAGGGTCCTTCATCCCAAATCTTTAACCCTTATACTGAATGGATTATACCTCCAAGGAGATATCATCCTGAAGGATATAAGAGTCAAACCTGGGATGTCCTTCATTTCAGAATTTAAAGGTTATCAACCTAGGCCCAAGGTAAACTGAGTCAAAAACAAATGAATTGTCTCATGTGCAGGTGAAGACCTATCCAACATCTAACCAGCAATGGTATTTGGATAGTGGGTGCTCTAAGCACATGACAGGGAACAAGGACAACCTCACATCCTTTAGAGCCAAGCTTGGACCCAAAGTTATCTTTGGTGATTCAAACTTTGGACAGACTAAAGGATATGGTGCAGTCCAGATTGGTTCAGTAACTTTCAAGAAGGTAGCTTATGTGGAAGTACTGAAGCACAACCTAATTAGCATCAGTCAGCTGTGTGATGAAGGCTACCAGGTGACCTTCAGCAAAGCCTTGTGCAAAATCAAGTCAGAGGACAACACAACTGTGTTGACAGGTAAAAGGAAAGGTAACATCTACCTAGTAGATTTTCTTTCAACTGATGTAGATATCTGTTTGTTTAACTCTATCTGTAGACCCAATATTTTATGGCATAAGAGATTAGGCCCCCTAAACCTTAGAACTATTGCTAGGCTATCCAAGGACAACCTTGTTAGAGGACTATCTTCTGGCACCTACAAGAAGGAAGGACTCTACAGAGCCTGTCAATTAGGCAAGCAAACTAAAAACAGCTTTAAGTCACTTAATAAGAGTGATTCATCTAGGATATTGTATCTGTTACACATGGATCTTTTTGGACCCATCACAGTACAAAGCCTAGGAGGGAAATCCTACACTTTAGTAGTTGTAGGTGACTTCTCTAGATTCACTTGGTTGTTCTTTCTAAGGAAGAAGTCTGATAACTTTAAGTGTCTGACAGAGTTTCTCAAATGTATATAGATTGAGTTCAATACGCACATTGCCCTGATCAGAAGTGATCATGGGACAGAGTTTGATTCTCTTCTTATGCAAGAGTTCTCTCAGAGTGAAGGGATCAGGCATACTTTCTCAGCTCCTAGAACTCCTCAACAAAATGGTGTAGCTGAAAGGAAAAATAAAACCCTTATTGAATCTGCCACCACATTGTTGTCTGATGCTCATCTACCTCTATCCTTCTGGGTAGAGGCAGTGAACACCTCCAACTATGTGCTGAACAGAAGTCTGATACATAAACTAAAGGGAAAGACTCCCTATGAATTACTCAAAGGGAAGAAACCTAAAGTTGATTATTTTAGGGTCTTTGGTTGTATTTGCTACATTCACAATAATGACAAGAAATATTTAGCAAAATTTCAAGCCAAAGCTGATGAAGGAGTGTTTCTGGGATACTCCATGATCAGCAAGGCCTATAGGTCTATAATAAATCATCTTTGAAAATTGAGGAATCTGTTCATATTTCATTTGATGAAACTAACATGTCCTACAAGGAGAAGATTTCTTCTACCATAGAACCTTTGCAGGAACATTCTCTAGTTGAAGACTTAAACAAGTTACAGGTTACTCAAGAGGATGAAAGTAGTGGAGATGAAGAAAATGCTCAACATATTGAAGAACAACTTGAAGAGCCAGTTGTTGTACCACAAGAGGAAACAACAACACAGGTTGGTGAACAATCAACACCCCCTATTGATTTAGTAACATCAAGAGACCATCCAATTTCCCAAATAATTGGAGAAATCTCAGCTGGTGTGCAAACCAGAAATCAGGTGAACCAAAACATGTTGCACGCCTACTTCCTATCTCAAATTGAACCTCAGTTCATTCATGATGCAGAGCAAGATCCACACTGGATCATTGCAATGCAAGAGGAGTTGCATCAATTTGAGAGGAACAAAGTATGGGAACTAGTGCCAAAGCCTAAGGATCACTCCATTGTTGGAACAAAATGGGTATTCAGAAACAAACTGGATGATCAAGGAGTAATTATAAGGAACAAGGCAAGGCTAGTTGCTCAGGGATACTCTCAAGAAGAAGGAATCGACTATGACCAGACTTTTGCACCTGTTGCAAGATTAGAAGCCATCAGAATATTTCTAGCTTATGCAGCTCATAAAGGCTTCAAAGTATATCAGATGGATGTCAAAAGTGCTTTCTTGAATGGAGACATCAAAGAGGAAGTTTATGTCAGATAACCTCCAGGTTTTATCTCTCCAACTTTTCCTGATTATGTTTTTAGACTGAACAAAGCATTATATGGTCTCAAGCAAGCTCCTTAGAGCATGGTATGAGACCCTAGCATCCTTTCTCTTGGAAAATGGTTTTATAAGGGGTAGAGTAGACCAAACTCTTTTCATTAGAACCCATAAGTCACATACCCTACTAGTACAAATTTATGTAGACGATATCATTTTTGGTTCTACTGACTCCAAATTGTGCAGAAAGTTTTCCAACCTAATGCATTCTAAATTTGAGATGAGTAGCATGGGTGAGCTATCCTTCTTCCTAGGATTGCAACTCAAGCAACATGCTAAAGTCATCTTTATTTCTCAAACCAAATATGGAAATGAACTGCTTAAGAAATTTGGTATGTCTGAGGCATCTTGTATGAAAACACCCATGCCTACTAATGCTGTATTGGATGCTGATGAACATGGGAAACCTGTTGATCAGACAACATATAGAGCAATGATTGGCTCATTACTGTATCTTACAACTAGTAGACCAGATATAATGTTTGCTACATGTATATGTGATAGGTTCCAAGTAAGCCCTAGAGAGTCACAACTAACATTAGTAAAGAGGATTCTCAGGTATGATAAAAGTTGTCCAAATCTAGGTCTCTGGTATCCAAAAGATTCAGCATTTGATTTAACTGGATTCTCTGATGCTGACTATGCTGGATGCAGAATTGACAGGAAAAGCACCAGTGGAACTTGTCAGTTCCTTGGTGACAGACTTGTCTCTTAGTTTTGTAAGAAACAAACATATGTGTCAACTTCAACTGCTGAAGCTGAATATATGGCTGCAGGCAGTTGTTGTTCACAAATCCTGTGGATTCAAAACCAACTCCTAGACTATGGCTACAACTTAGAGAAGTCTAAAATCTTTATTGATAACACTAGTGCTATTTCCATAGCTCAAAATCCAGTCCTCCATAGTAGGACAAAACATATAGAGATTAGGCATCACTTCATAAGGGATAATGTTGAAAAGAATAAAATTGAACTACAATATATCCCAACTGATTTACAAAGGGGAGATATTTTCACCAAGCCCTTGGATGAAAAGAAACACACCTTCTTCCTAAATCAGTTAGGAATGTTAGATGGAGGAAGCCTTAAATAATATTCAAGATTTTGAAAGCTTAAAAATTGACCAAGACTAGACAAACATTCTGATTTTTCTTAGTGTCTAGAATTTTTCTGATCTCTGAACTGCGCTCGACGATTTGCCCCAAGATCGTCGAATGGAGATCGACGATTTCCTAAATCGTCGAACTGAGTTCAGCGTTTCTCAGATAGTATGAACTATCTCTTCCGGTCAACGATCGTCGAACGGCGCTCGACGATTATGTTCTCTGAACGATCGTCGAACGGAGCTCGACGCTCTCCAATATCGTCGAACGGAGATCGACGATGTTAAAGTCTCTTCAGATTCCTTAGAAGCCTCGATCGTCGAACTGAGTTCAACGATCTTTCCAATTCAGCGTCGAACCCTAATATAAAACTCATTTTTCACCGTCGTTCTCTTTTGCGCTTTCGATTTCTCTGCAGGAATTTTCTTTCCCTCCAAACGGTTCTACACTTGGCCGTTTTGTTTGTTGAGTTTTTGCAGGTACCAATGGCTGTGTCAGTTGCTGTTATTGCTGCAATGAAGTTTGATGCTGGGTTTGATATTGATATAGAATCCTTCAGCACGACTGACCAGATTTTTCAAGATATACTGGGTTTGTTCAAGGACCAGAATCTGACAGCAATAATGACAACCAGGATCAAGTTGTCTTCTGATGAAATAAAGGAGTGGGTTTATACTGCCCATAATCAAGATAACAACACCATTGTTGGGTCTATAGCTGGAACTCAGGTACCCTTGACCCCAACCATTCTATCAGAAGTCTTTGAGTTGAGAAATGGAGAAGATTCTGCTGAATTATCTAGAGATGAGTTTTTTGAACTGCTTGCCAGAATGGGTCATTCAGAGGGAAACCCTAGCAAGCTCTTCAAAAGGAATCTGTCTGTAGAATATAGGTTCCTGGCAGATGTTGTTGGGAAGGTGCTACTGGCTAAGCACTCAGCCCATGATACAATATCAAGATATCAGCTCTGTCTCATGGGAGCACTTGTGGATAAGAAGAATCTGAATTTGGGAGAGGTTTTCTTTGACTTCATCAAAAAGAAAATCAACAAAAGTTTTGTTAACTTTGGGAGAATTATTGGAGTATTTCTGCAGCACAGGTGCCCTGCCCTGCTGGTCTCCTCTGGAGTTCATATCAATGCCTTCAAGAGATTGTCCTGTGCTCTCTTTGGAAAGTGGGACAGGCAAATCAGCAAGCCTAGCAAGCCCTCCTCCAGTACTCCTTCAGGCACAAGGACTCTAAGAGTCACTCCTCCATAGGTCTCTGCCCCTGCAGATGACCTGCCTGCTGCTGCTGCCTCTCCTACTCCTCCAATTCCATCCCTTCCCCTACCATCCACCATTCCAGCTCCATCCACCATCATCATATCCAGCCCATCTCCAACATCCACACATTCTCCAGTACCTAATCTACCACCACCAGAAGATCAATTCCATCCACTATTCTCATACCCTCCACCAGATGTCACCTCATCACCCTCTCATCCATCCTTCTCCCTACTTGATGATTCCTTTATGGATGATTCCCCATCCTCTCCTCCTGAGTTACCCTCATCCTCCACTTCCTTTCAAGAACTTCTCCAACAAATCATAGACCAACCAACATTTACCCCATCTATCTCCATCCCTCTATCCTCCATATCCACCCTGCCCACACCTCAGCCATCCCTTCCACCACTCACCAGCTCTCCACTTCCAGAACCTTCAGCTGTCACTATAACCTCTACCTCTGCTCCAGCTCTTGAGCAAGTAGACCTCTCAGCCCTTGCTGACAAGCTGTATGAGCTGCTTGCCCCCAGGCTCTCTCTGCTGTTGGAGACCTCCTTGGCTCCACTCCACCTGTCAGTGGCAGCACTTTCTGCCAGTCTCTCTTCCCTCTTCCCTCAGGAAGCACCTACAGCAGTGTTCCTTGATCCAGACATGTCTGCATCTAGGCAGGGGGAGATGCCATATGAAGTGAATCTTCATGCTGTTGCTGCTGCTGGTGTTACTCCTGCTTCTTCTACTCCTCCTCCTCTTGCTGCTGTTGCTGTGCCTCAAGCACAAGTTCCTCCTACTGCTGTTGTAGTCCTTGCAATAGACCTCAGGTCTTTGCTGTCAGTTTTTGATTCTGCTTACTTCAGCTGTCTGCCAGAGGTCAATGCTTTCCAGCCTCCAGAAGATTTATCCAAGGCACTTGTGCCTTTTTCCTGCTGTGACCCTAGCATTATCACCTCCTTTGTAAATTCAGTAATTGCTGCTGCTGAAAATGCTGAAAATGTTGATACTGCAAATATTGATACTGCTGTTGAAGTTCCTATTGCTTATGATGAACCAATTCCAAGGACATTCTGATGATAGAGGCACCTGAATTTGAGCCTTCTGCAGTCCTTGATGATATTCCTTCTGTGTCTATTACTGTAAGTGAGACTGTTACTGCTGTTGTCACCTCTCCAGAGCCTACTGCTGCTGCTATTATTATTTCTGTTTCTACTCCTAGTGCAACACCTTCAATATCTGCTGCTATCATTTCTGCTTCTGTTTCAACATCTGCTGCTGTTTCTGCTGTTACCATTTCAACACCTGCTGCTACATCTTCTGCCTCATCTGCTTCTGTTCAACTCAAGAAGGATCTAATGAAGAAAATAGATGCTCTCTATGATGACCAGAGTTCTTAATCTGATGAATTTAAAACAAACTCTGATGACTCTTCTGCTACCATTGCCAGGAAAAGAAAGGCAAGGAGCAAAGCAATGAAGAGGGTACCTCCTGCTAAAATTAAGGATAACAATGATATCCCATATTACATTCTACATGACTGCCCAATCACTGAACACTGGATGCAATACTCCAAGAACCAGCTGAAAGCAATGAAGAAAAAGAGAAAATATGAGAAGGGTTCATCCCAATTCCAGCACTCTCATCCTCCTCCACCACCTCCTCCTGATGCAGGTGCAGGTGGAAGCTCTGCAGCTCAACCCCCAGCCAGAAGTCAGGCTCCCTATCAACCTCATGCCAGATCCTACCACAGGGAAAGCCAATCCAGGGGTTCACATTCTAGGAGAGGAGGATATAGAGGTAATCAAAGAGATATTCAAGTCTATTCCAAAGGGTACTCCAGGCAGCACTCATATTCCAGGGAAAGACAAACTACAACTGATACAACATCTGGTTCTTTCCCTTACAAGCTAAAAGAAACTGTGTCTGCCAGGCCTTCTCAAGACAACCCCTCCAATAGATATGAGCCTCCTGTACCTTTTGAGGATCCTGAAAATAATCCAGCTGCTTGGACTGCAAGAATGAAAGAACTAGCTGCACTGGATCAGATTAAAAAGGCCAGAGAGCAAGGAATAGATTCTTCCAACATTTCAACAATGTCTGAACAGAGACAAAAAGAGCTAGAGAGATATGCTTCAAGAAAATTCTTTGATGCTGACAGATATATGGAATTACATCCTGAAGCAGTGGTTCCCAGGATTAAACAGCAAACATCTCTAGGTGCAGCAGATGACACCAGATCTAAGAAGGAAGCCCTCAATCCTAACAGAGAGATTAAAATGGTTAAGGGCAAAGAGAAGAAATGATATTGTAAGGTGACAATTTCTGCAATTTCTGATTATCTGGATGCTATATATATCTCTGTGATTATTCTGCAATGTCTAGCTGTTGTTTTTCTGCTTTGATGCTTGTATGTTGTTATTTAAGATTTTTCCAAAGTCTGTAAATAGTAATCCTAACACAAATAGGGGGAGATTGTTGGAACACCCTATTACTAATTTGGGTCAGGATCACTATGTCTCTAGGAACCTTTGCTTGACCTCCTGTATAGCTTAACAGGTCAAATAGAATTGAGTATAAGGGTTATAAGTCTAGGTTTGGAAGCTGCCCTGAAGATCAAGATTTTGTATTTGGAGACTAAGTCATATCGTCGAGCTCAGTAGGACGATTCGTCGAACTCTGATCGACGATCGTCTAGCTCAACCTCGACAGATCGTCGAACTCCATTTGACGATCGCTGAGCTCAACTTCATTATATCATCGAACTCCATTCGACGATCGGTGAGCTCAGGTCGATGATTTTGACTCTGCTTTGGATCTCTATCTCTGAGCTCAGTTCGACGATCTTTGAGCTCAGATCGATGATATTTTGCTGTTGTATGTTTCCAGATCGCTGAGCTCAGCTCGACGATAGCAGACCTTAGTTCGACGATTTCAGATAACTTCCAGAATGATTCTAAATTCAAATTCAAATCTGTTAAGGAGTTTTTCTGCAATTAATTCAGAGATTTCCTAGCCGTTTTCATTCATTTTTGGACCGAGTTTCAAGGGATTTCTCAAGGAATATTTCTATGGACTTTCCTTCAGAAGAGATTTTGCAATTAAGGATGCAATTAATGCAGGCTAACGGCTACTTGACAGAGAATGTTACTCTATTCTGTACCAGAGAATAAATGATAGAATTGCTTTTGACTCTAATAGAAGATACAAAAAGAGACACACAGAACAGGGATTAAAAAGACACATTCAAAAATATTCTGTCAAAAAGAATTCTGAAGAACATTCATCCAAGGAGATCAAGCTTTCAAAAATCTTCAGATCTCTTTAGTTTTCAAAGTGTTCAAGGCCAACATTTTTCAAGACTCCAGACACTCAACATTTCAGTCATTGCTGAAATCATCTATTGCTGGAGTTCAATCTTTGAAGGCCTATCACCCTCAGCAAAGATTTTCTTCCTCAAGATCTCAAGGATTCAGGTGAGCTTTGACATCAACAATCCACATAGTCTTCTCAGTTGTTTGAGAAAGAGAAGACTTCCATCACCCTTCCATCCCCCTCTCTGTAAAGGGTTTTTAAAACTCCCTTCAAAAGTTTGAGCTTGGTTTTTGAGCACCTTGTCAAAAGCTCATTGGTGGCAAGACACCTGATCAAAAAATCTGCTTTGGTTTTTTAGCACCTTATCAAAATCTCATTGGTGCCCAGGACACCTAATCAACTCATCCTGACGTGGATTCCTACCTAGGGTGGTAGAAGAGTGGATGTACCCAAGTTTAGGGGAACCACTATATTTCCTTGTGTCTTCTGGTTTTGCTTGTGTTTATGTTTGTTTCTGGCCTTGATTTCTCTGTGATTAGCTTTTGTTTAACTTAGTGCTGTGATTAGTTTTATTCTGCTTCCCTGCTCACACTTATTACAACAATTGTTGTAAAAAGATTCAAAGCACCATATACTCTATTCACCCCCCCCCCCTCTAGAGTATATCAGATCTAACTGCTCTTTCAGGTACTCCTACCCTTGCCCAAGTTTTCTTCTCCTTCATGGTCAATTTGCTGTAATTTTTCCTGTTTTCCCGAGATTGTTATTTTACTCTATTTTCCGTCTAAACCATGTGGATCTTAAACCATAATGCTCCTTTATGTTTCTTTTTTGTATTTTTCCTAAGTTCTGAAACTCAAGTTTTCAGCTGGAGTACTGTAGTCTTCTTTGTTTTATCAAATTGTTCCCTGATAATCATTCAAAGTGTTCCCTGTTAAAAACTCTATTTGGGTAGTATCTAGCCTTTCAACCCTAGAATTTAATAGCAGTGAGATTTCATACTTATATTACCTGTAATAGGTTTGGATTAGGCTAGGAAGTTTGGACGGAAACGTAGTTGGAGGTGCAGGATATTCTGTGCTCTCAATGCAGCCAGATCGACGGAAATCGTTGATCTGGGTTCGATGATTATCGTCGATCTGAGCTCGATGATGTGCCTTAATTCTAGGTCCGACGGAAATCGTCGAATGGAGTTCGATGATTCTCCCGTGGTCAGTGTTCGGCGAAATGGAAATCGTCGAACGGCGTTCGACGATTTTTCCAGTGCCCTTTGTTCGACGAAAGGAAAATCGTCGAATGGCGTTCGATGATATTTACCATGGCCAGTATTCGATGACATATTGTGGTCTGCGTTTAACGGCAAATCGTCGAACGATTCGACGATTTCCCGTGGCCTGTGATCGATGAAAATCGTCGAGTTGCGTTCGATGATTTTCTTGCGTTCGATGATTTCATTCCAGCGCTCGACGAAAATCATCATGCTGCGTTCGACGATTCCTGTAGGCAGAAATTTATTTCTTTCCAGTACTTTTCTTCCCGAGTGATTACCTCCTAGGGGAAAAGTCTTGTCGGCCTTTCGTTCTTCCTTTGTTTGAGGGACGAATCGTGGGTTATGGAAGGTAGTGGTATTTTGACGCTCTAAAGGAGCGGGATGTTTTGTGTGCGAGCCGTGGCCGCCACTTTTTAGTCCCAGGTACGGGCTGGGTATTGCTGTGGCCGTCACCCTTTTTTTATCCCAGGTATGGGCTGGGTTTGTGGTGGTTTTGTACTGACAGTGAAATTTTATTTTTAGTTGGAACGTTTGTTTGGGGACTATTTTTGGTCACCAATACAGGTCCACGATGATTTACTACTGCCATTCCTCACAAAATAGGATTGTTAGGTTTTTCTTCCTAGTAGAATGCAGCATATTGTGGCAAGTTTTCCTTGTTTATTGCATTGTAGCCTCTGCAGGATTTGAGCAGGGCTTGGTGTTGTTGCTTGGTACTTGGTGTACTTTTGGTTTACTTTGGACAGTGTTCGCTTTTACTGTCTTATTTACTTACTCTCTTGTTCCATTGTAATTTAATGCCCTAGTTCAGATTTTCTTGATTCACTTGCTGGGGTATTCTTTTCTTTTCTAGATGCCTTAGGTTCTGATTAGTAGCCGGGGAGGCAGCTAGATTTATTGTGGTGTTGCTGGTGATCCCTTGAGTTGTAGGGATCTTTCTCTTTCTATTGTGAGGTAGTTTTCCTGCTTTTCTTACAGACATACATGCTTGCCATAGGTATCATGTCAGTTTGTTGGCGCCCACTGGTAGTTTTACCTTATGAAACTGGATATGTTTTCTTTTACTGCTACCTCCTAGAGATAGTCTGCTTGCTCTTGGGATGTTTTAGACTAGGTTGCTAGTTATTTTAAAACCCAACAAACGCTATTATATATATAAATCTCATGATCAGCATGTTTTATAAAGATCATACATTACTTTCAAGCAACGTAAAAAGATCGTTTTCCTACTTATAATATAAATATAGAGTCTTGCATGGTATAAGATGGCCTCAGGCGTCACTTATGCACTCTCAAAAGATGTCGAATATAAATAAAGTATTTTTTGTTGCGTATAAATATAGTTTTTAAACTGCGGACTAGATGATCCACTAAGCCGAGGGATACGGCCCTTAAAATTATATCTGATTTTCAAATCATTAAACTTATGAATTTTCATAGTCCAGTTAGATGGTGTTCGCTTAAGCGTCGACAGTTATCCCCTGTTCGACGTGGCATCACGACGCATGTTTTTCTCATACTCTGATACACCTTGAATTCGGAGAAAAATACGGTTTGTGACATCCCTGATGTCTCAACCTCCAACATTCCAACACTTCCAACACCCTCAATTCCACAAGCATTTACAATCTGTCCAACCTACTCCATGGCATCCTCTTCTACTGCCAAACAACCTTCTACATCTATAAATCCAAATGATTATATGTATGTTGATTTTTATTCTATATTAGCAAAAATTCTTGAGTTTATTACCCCTACACTCAATAAACTCATAGATGAGTTCATTGCTCCACTTGTTGCTTCCATCAATACACTTTCTTCACATGTAACTTCCTTCTCCACTGTCCCTTCTTCAGGGGGACTGTGTTCAAGTATCTCTGAATCCAGGCAGGAGGAGATGTCTAATGAAGAAGATCCAGCAATTCATGAAGAAGCTCCAGCAATAACTCTAGCAACAGCAGTTAATGTAGAAGCTCTAGTAATTCCAGAAGTTGCAGTAACAAATACATAAATGCTTCCAGTCTATACAGATGAAGAAGCAATAGATTTTTCAACTCCAGAAATCATCATTGTTGGTGATTTTATCATTAATCCCACAGTTGGTATTTCTTCATTACTTTATTCTTTTGATATAGTTTATAGAAGCACCTTAGCAGTTTATAGCAATTACTCTAAAGCTATAGTAATTTATACAACTCCAATAAGTCCTATAGTTTTGGAACAACAAAGGACTAGTTTTACAGCTATTGAGAATATTACAGAACAAGTAAGTTATACAGAGCCAAATGCTTTCTCGCGTCCAACTTTTGGATGGGCTGAATCCCCCATGCCCAATCTTGATAAAATCATCTTTCAAGATATGGAACCAGAGACTGACAGTGTTCAAGCTCAAGTTATTACAGATATTGTACTCAAAGAGCCAGAAGTTCAAGCACATCCTCAGGCTGAAGAAGAAATTACAGTTGTACATCCACAGGCTAAGATAATAGATACAAATATACAGCCACATGCTCATCCAGTATTCTCTGTTGAAATGCTTAAACAAATTATTGCTCTCTATGATAGTCCTGCCAATGAATCTGATGATGATTATGAGTCAGATCACTCAAAAGATTTTGGTTCTAAAAAGATAAAACTTAAGAAGAAGGTTACATCCCGGGCTGCTCCTAAACCCTCTCCTACTGCAGACACTCCTTACTATATTCTGCACAATATTACTCTCACTCCAGACACTCCTCACTCGATGAGGTTTTCAAAGAATGAGATGAAAGCAAGGAAGAAGAGAAGGAGATACTCTCCACCTCCACAATTTAGGAGAGGTCCTCCTCCTCCTCCTGCAGCAAGATCAGTAGGAAATATTTCTCAAGTTCAAAGGTCTATAACTTCTCATCATTCCAGACCATCTCACAGTAGCAGCAGACAGCAGCACAGATCCCAGGGCAGCAAACAACAACATAAGAATCAAAGCAGCAAATAGACAATTGAAGAAAATCAGCAAGAAAAATTAAATCAAGAAAGGCCACTATCTCCTGTCTATGATCCAGAAATGGATCCTAATTTTAGAATGGCCAGATTCAAGGAGATTATAGCACTTTCACAGATATGGAAAGCCAGGGAAGAAGTAAATGATACTTCTCAATTTTCAACCATGTCTTCCTACAGGAAGAAAGAGATAGAAAGGTATGAAAAGAAAACTCTTTTTAATGTTGATACTTATATGAGTCTTGATCCAGAGGCTGTAGTGCCTAGAGTTGCATCAGTCAAGATTCTTGGTGGTGAAGACATGAAGATGACTCAAAGTGAAGCAGAGGGCCCCAAAAGAATAATGGTCTCCTCAAAACCTGCTCCTTCTTAAGATGCTTCAAAGAGAAACTCATAATTTTTTGATTATACTTATTTTATTTTATTTTTGTTATATGTATATTCACAAGGCAAAATTATTTATATCTACTGAAGTTTTATAATTCTGTCAGATATTTTTATTGCTTTGTGATTTCTTTATTTTCATTTTTATAGTGACCTCACCCAAATAGGGGGAGATTGTTGGAACCCTACTTGTGATTTGGGCTAGGTCTACTATTAGGATTGTTAAGATGACCCAACATGTATAGTCTAGGGTCATAAGTTAGTTCCAGGGTCAAGGTCAGTCACATGAGGTTAGATTGTTGGAACCTACCTTCAGAAGACTTCAGAGGCAGAAGACTTTAGAGACAAGGCAATTTAAAGAATGCAGAAAAGGCGTTCAGCTATAGTTGAACTCAGCTCGACGATCGTTGATCTCAGATCGACGAACTCAGAGTTCCTTCTCTGAGTTGAGCTCGACGAAAGTCTAGCTGAGGTCGACGAACTCTGATCCTTCCTTAGAATCTCAACTCAACGAAATGCCTTATCAGTTCGACAAACTTGGAGCTCAGATTGGCAAGTATATTTTTTGTTCAACGATCTTGAATCCTAGCTCGACGAAGGAGAATTATCTGTTTGACGAACTTGGAGCTCAAGTCGACGAAATCTTTGCAGAGTTTGACTAACTCCTTCCATGCTCTGTTCGACTAATCTTCTCTGCAGTTTCTTAGTTAGACAAAAGCAGATTGATTTAAAATATTAAGACAGTAATATCTGTTAATTAATACTCAATATTCTTAAGAATATAGCGATTTCTTGGTAGCATTAGTTATGGATCACAAAGTTATTACTCTACCATTTTTATTAGGACAGTTAGGAGAATACATTCAAGATAAAATCAATCGTTCCAAGTCCTAGAAATGATGCAAAAGATTTCAAGGAATTTGAAATTCAAATGTGTTTGAATCAGCAATTAATATATAAAGAAAATTTTTCAGAATATTGCCAGCAATTAAGAAGAACAAAGAGAAGAAGAAAGAGAAAATCTGCAATCACAGAACAAGAGACAGAGATAGAGAAACTTCTTGTTCATCATTCTTCTTCTTAAATCTTTTCTTCCAGCAACACATATTCAGTCTGAGACTAAAAAGTTCAATCTCGCAGAATTATTTACTGGAAGAAGAGGTTTTCAACTTGAAGGCCTACACCCTGAAGCAAAGCTTCCACTCCTGATCAGATCTATACAACTCATGGGGAGTTTGACAACATCACCAAAATCCACTAGTCTTCTTAGAGATTTGAGATAGAGAAGACAACATCATCTTTATTTTCTTTCACTGTGTACAATGTTATAACTCCCTTCAAAAGTTAAACCTTTTGGTTCTCAAGTCACCTAATCAAAAGACTTGGTTTGGTTTTTGGCACCTAATCAAAAGCTCAAAGGTTTGATAGATCTCCCTTGGAAAATAGATCTTGTGGTGACAGGTCACCTGATCAAAAACCTATTGTGACAGGGCACCTAATCAAAAACCTGCGGTGGCAGGGCACCTGAGCAAAACCTGTAGTGGATTTCTACCAGGATGGTAGAAGAGTGGATGTACCCAGGTTTATTGGGGAACCATTATAAACTCCTTGTGTCGTCTAGTTGTGTTTTACTTGTTTATGTTTTGTGCGGTGATATTTCTTTTATATATATATATATATATATATCACCTATTTTAATCCGCTGTAAAAACAAAGTAAAATTTTAAAATACTCTTTTCACCCCCCCCCCCCCCTCCCCCCACCCCTCTAGTGTTTGTTAGTTCAATCCCTCACTTTCAATATAAATACAATAATATGATAAGATTCAATATAGTTTATTTTGCATGCATTCAACATAGAATTTTGATTTTTCATAGACCTAGAATTTAATCATTAATTTTTTTTGAATATTTTTGATATGATTGATTCTAAGGTCTAGGTATAATCAAGATGCATGCAAACAATAGTGTACCATATCAATACACGAAAAATAATACCAATATCCAATCATATGATTCATAATTCCTAAGTGTGGTAGTAATAGTCAATTTTGGATTTATTCTTGATAGATCATGAATGATGATATATGATTAGAACAAAATTTTATTTTGTTTTATTTTTAGAAATTACCCAAAACATACATAAAATATCTGATAGTAAAAGATAATGATACTTAATCATAGTAAAATATTTTTTTAGAAATTATCACTTATAATTGTTATCTTTTTCAATGAATAAAAGATTTAATATATAATTTTTTGACTCCATTAAATCCATTTTTTTAAATGATTTAATTAATCTTGATAATACCACTTAAGAGATTCAATGTTCAATTATAATTATATTATAAGACAATAATAGGTATTGAATTTAATAAGTATGGATGCTAGAAAATAAGATAGATAAGACACTTGAAATTTCAAAATAATATGACTTATTATTCAATTACATTCAATTTGATTTATTAGAGAATTTAGGATTAATATGTGAAAGTCTATTGGATCCCTAGTTAGATTTGAGCTAGGTTCACTAAGTTAGGATGTTTGACCCAACATGTATAGCCAGGGTCATGTATGAGTTATAGAGTCTAGGCCATGTCCTTAAAGTCAACACTTTTTGAACCAGCCATCAACAGACTGCAAAAGACTCAAGACTTAGAAAAGTTTTAAAGACTCAGAAAATGAGTTCGACGTTCTTCGAACTCAGGTCGACGAAAGTCGTGCTCAGCTCGACGAAATCAGAGAAACTTCTCTGAGCTGAGCTTGACGAACTTGAATCTCAGGTCGACAAATTTTAGAGTATACTTCATCATTCTAAATCCAGAATCACACTCCGGTCGACGAACTTAGTTCTCAGGTCGACGATCTCTAGGTATTCTACTTCAACATCTTGTTCTAGAAACATCTAAGTATTCTAAGTTCAGGATCACACTCCAGTCGACGAACTCACCTTCTCAGCTCGACGAACATAGACCACAGTCTTGGCAAGATTTATCAAGTAGCAGTTAGAAGCTCTCAACTCGACGAAACTAGATCTCATGTCGACGAATCCATTTCTGAGGTCGATGATTTCTGGACAAATTACATCAATATTCTTAAATCCAAGAAACATGGAATTCTGTTATTCAGTCGACAAAGTTATATTCTCAGCACGACGAACTTGATGCACAGAATTGACGGGTCTAGAGAAAGCAGTTGTCAGTTCTTAGGTCGACGATCTTGGATCTCAACTCGACGAACTTGACTTCTCTGTTCGACGAACTCTGGACACATCTCGACGAATTCTGTTCTCTGTTCAACAAATTCTGTAAAGTTCCAGACTAAGAAATTTCCCTTTCTCTATTCCTTTCTATTGCAATAATTCCTGAGTAATCAATGCATAAATATTCTATAAATATTACCATTAGAAGCAAGCACTGATTACGGTCTCCATCAGGATTATTGTTTGTCATTTTTCCATGGGACAGTTAGGGAAATCAATCAATACAAATATTCTCTAGGCCATCAGCTTTAAATGAAGAAAGTAATTCAAATTTCAAAGGAAAATTATATGGAAAATATAAAAAGGACTTTCTTCATCTCTCTCGACACAACAACAAGAAGAACAGATAGAAATACAGGAGAATAGAGAAACTGACACTGAATATACAGAACATAGAGCTCACAGGGCAATAACACTGTCAAGAGAAAAGAAACCCTAGCCCTTGACCAGAGAAAAGAATAGCAAGCTGAAGAAGAAGAAAATTTATTCAAGATCAAGAGTCTTTTTTCTTCTATATCCCAGGATTCTTCAAAGGACAACAAACACTCTATCTGTCAAGAAGTTCCTGGAGTTCATCTGGTCAAAGAAAAAGTTTGAAGACCTATCACCCTACAGCAAGGCTTCAACTTCCTGAACCATTCTACATATCTGGAGGATCCTTTGCTAACATCATTTTTCCACTAGAGTCTTCTCAGTTGTATCCGAGAAAGAGAAGACAAAATCACTCTCTCATCCCCCACTATATAAAGGGTTCTTAACTCCCTTCAAAAGTTATTCCTGGTTGCAGGTCACCTGACCAAACGACTTGAGGATTGGTTTTTGATCACCTAATCCAAAGCTCATTGGTGGCAGTCACCTGATCAAAAACCTGTGTGGATTCCTACCAGGGTGGTAGAAGAGTGGATGTACCCAGGTTGGGGAACCACTATAAAATTCTTTTGTTGTCTGGGTTGCTCTTTTCTTTTGTTCTTGTTGTGGATGTGCTAGCTAGGTTGCTGTGGTTGTGTGTTTAATTTAATTTCTGCAGCACTATTTATAGATTTAATTAATTGACAAAAATTTTATAAACCCTAAATACTCTATTCACCCCCTCTAGAGTATTTCAGATCTAACCCTTAGTTTTCAATTGGTATCAGAGCAAGTTTCCTTTAGTTGTACAAGCTAACCCCTTGAACCAAAAGATCCTGTGTTAGATCTGAGTTTTATTTCTATTAGATTTATATTCACAGCATGGCATAGAACAAGGACTATGCAAGCACCAGACCTCCAGTATGCAATCTAAATAGGTTTGCCATCTACAAGGGAAGAATTAAGTTATATATGAACTCTATTGATGAGGATATATACAATTCCATTATGACAGGTCCTCCTCAACCATCTACATCTACAGTAGCTTCAAGTACAAATGCAGTTCCACCACCTTAGTGGACTGAAGCCCAGAAGAAAGCTAAAGTTGCTGATGCTAAGGCAATGAAAATTCTGGCCCAAACCATGTCAGATGACATCTTCTAGAAGGTCGCTGAATGAACATCAGCCAAGGCCATTTGGGATTCTCTAAATCAAATGGTGGCTGGATCTGTTGATGAAAGAAAAGATAGGAGATCCAACCTCATATCACAATATGAGAACTTCAAGAAAGAGGAAACAGAATTAGTTGCAGATATGTACAATAGGCTTAGCTCAATCATCAATGAGCTAAAGACATTGGACAAGGACATCACCCTCACTGAGGTGAATGACAAAATCCTCATGTGCTTCCAAAGCTCATGGAATTTAAGGATCTGGCCAATCAAGGAGGCCAGGAGCCTAACTGAGATTTCCACAGAATCTCTTTTAGGAAAGCTCAAGTCTTATCAACAGCTCATCAAATCCAGAGAAGCAGATGAGCAGAGAACACCTCCACCAGCAATGAAGGAGCACAATATAGCTTTTAAAGATGTTGAAGAAATAGAAGCCTCAACTGTGAATGAAGAGCTGATGAGTCTCTTTGCCAACAGATTCTATAAAATGGCCAGGAAGGATTTCAGAATAAAGTCATCCAGGCAGGATGACAAGCCAAGGTATGACAAAAGCCCCACTAAAGAAGTGGTTTGCGTTGGCTGCAGGAAACCTGGACACTTCATCTCAGAGTGTACATAAAATCAAAATAAGTAGAAGAGAAGAGAGAAGGACTCTAGAAGACCGCAAAGCAGCAGGCCTTCTTCCAGCAAATATAAGAAGAAGGAGAAAGGCTTTGTAGCTGAATCCTGGAGTGAAACTGAGGATGAATCCACATTCTCCAGCTCCAGTGAAGATGAAGAAGATGCAAGGGCAAAAGAAGTATACCTTATGGCTATTGATGCCTCCATGAGTCAATCAAATGAAGAAGGATATGACAATGAAGAAGCTTCAGAAACAGAAGCTGATCAGGTACTCTTATCCTTTGACTATACTTCTAGTGCTTTCAAATTTGAATTCAAAACCATGTGTATTGATTTAATAAACTCTAAAAAAGAAATCAAAACACTTAGGGAAAAATTAGTTGATCAGGAAAACATCATGTCTGAAAACACTAAGCTAAAAGATGAACTTACATTAGCTAATGAACAAATTATTCTGTTAAACACTGAGCTATGTGATGCCAAACAACTTGAGGAATCTCTCAATGGGAGAAGCCTTAAGGTGATGGACATTACAAGCACAGTCAATGCCAGACTAAATGGCAAGCTGGGCTTGGGTGCTTCATCAAGTTTACCCATCATTCTTAAAAAGAATATTTTATCTGCAACACCCCCTATCCATCGCATAGCATATAGCAGTAGGTCCGGCTGCACCTGCAAGCAACCGGAAGCAGTAAATAAAAGTTGTGACAAGGAACCCAGCATTGAAGCACGAATGTCCACTAATACAAAATAGGAATGTTATACAAAATACCCAAAATAGCCTTAAGGCTTTACAAAATGTTTCACTTGATATTACATGTTTTACAAACCACGACACACAGGCCGGTCATACATGAATAAAACAGTAAACACTTCCAATTAGGCCTTCGAGGGCTGGCTTCGCAAAAAGGGCTTTAGCCCGCTATTAACCGCTTGGTCCGGCTGCACCTGCAAGCAACAAACCACCGCACGGTGGCAAAACAAGGCAACGGTCAGCAATGCTGACCAAATTATAACGATCCCGCCCCCAACTCGGGGCGGTGATGCTCCTTCCCTGCATTTCATTAGCATAAGCGAGCAATATATATATAGCCATTTCATCACAGACGTTGGCTCGCACGGCCACACGCCCCGTGCTCTCAAGGCACATTTTCGGTGAACCGGTCGATGTCACGTCAATTAAAGCCATAGACATTCCGGACTCACCACCGCCACTTAGACGGCCAAACATATGAGCAATCTGTCTTCTTGGCCTGGGTCACGACAATTTAAGCCAATGACCGCCGAAGACCCTAATCTATGCCAACGGTAAGTGTCACGTGCCTTTAGGTCTCTTTCACCGAACGACATAGAACAGGTACGGTTCCATCTAACTCGTGCTCACATCGCAACGACAATTTAAGCCATTTGTGCGGGTCAAACTTCCACCGAGTCCCATGTCCATCACAAATCACATAACCCCGTTATGTTCAAGTTGGCTCTCAGGCCACCAAGTTGGCAAGATCTCGTATCCGCCCAGTTTTCCGGGTGCACCTTTGGGTTAATCCCCAAGGCTCCCTGCTGCAATCTACCGCGTAGAAAACCCGAAAAACAACCAATAGCGCGGAGTCTTCTCCGACATTAAGCAATGCAACAACCAAACTCGCGAGACCGGGCTTCCTATGCAAAGAAAGAGAGCTACTCATGCTCAAGATGAGGATCGTTACCCTAGCATTCCTCTTTGGCGCCATTGAAAAGTAATCGGATGAATTGTACTGCACTAGCTTTGCCTCCGTGGATCCGGAGTCGGCTCGCGATTCGGAGCTCCGAAGCTCCTCCAATGGCGGGATCTAGCTCCTTCTTCCTCCCTTGGCTCTCCTCTCTCTCTAAGGTTTTTAGAAAGATAGCACTTAAGAAAGTGAGGGTTTCTAAGTCCAAATCTCGGGTATATCCCTTCAGGAACATCCCCCAGCCATTGGATCTCAAAACAAGGAAACGAACGGCTTTGATTCGGGACTGAAATGCCCAATCTAGACCGAACACGGCCTGGCACATGCCCGTGTCCAGGGCCATGTGCCTCATTCGCCGTCAAAATCGAATCGCCTGAAACCTCACACGGGTATCGAACATGCCCGTGTTCGAGCTGACACGCTCGCGTTCCACCTGACACAGCCGTGGGTCCGGCCGTGTACCCCATCATTTTTCCCCGAAATCAACCCGAGCACTGCACGGGTTCTAGTACACGCCCGTGTCCCTACCCGTGTCACCTTGACACGCCTGGGCTCCAAGCCGTGTACACGGTCTCAACACTCGACACTTCGTCGAGCGAAGATCGTCGACCTGATGACACGGCCTTGGACACGCCCGTGTCCTAGGCCGTGTGCCTTGTCTCGACGCATCGTCGAGCGAATCTCGTCGACTCCCCGAGACGATCGTCGAGATAGGTCGACACGCCCTGCGACTCGCCCGTGTCGCAGGCCGTGTGCCTTGTCTCGACGCATCGTCGAGTGAATCTCGTCGACTCCGCGGCTAAGTGTCGACACGGGTCAACACGCCCTGCGGCACGCCCGTGTCGCAGGCCGTGTGCCCAGTCTCGACACAATGTCGAGACCAAAGTGTCGACTTCCCGCCTTAGTGTCAACACAGGATTGACACGCCCTGGGACACGCCCGTGTCCCAGGCCGTGTGCCAGCAGCCAGAACCCAAACTGGCCCAAAATGTCCCCTTTGCTCCCTTTGAGTTTCGGGGCGTTACAACTCTACCCCTCTTAAAAGAATTTCGTCCACAAAATTACATAAAGGAAAGACATGTACAAAACCAAAATTTGTACCTGAGCGGAACAACTCTGGATACTCGTCAAGCATAGTCTGCTCTCGCTCCCAAGAGAGCTCCTCATGACCGCAATTGTCCCGCCGGACCTTTGACCATCCTGATCTCTTTATTGCGTAGCCGCTTGACCTCCGAGTCCTCAATCCGCACGGGCTTGACCTTTATAGTTAGCCCACTATCCACCGGCACTTGATCAACCGCGATCACATGCATAGGCTCTTGCACCGCCTTCCGAAGCACCGAAATATGGAATACATCATGTAAACCACTAAGCTCCACTGAAAGCTTCAACCGATAGGCCGTTTCACCAACTCGCTCCAGAACCTCGAACGGTCCAAGGTACCTCGGGCTTAGCTTTTTCAATCACCGCACCCGCCAGACACCCTTGAACAGCTTGATCTTTAAGTATACATAATCGCCCACAGCGAACTCCACGTTCATGTGCTTGGCATTATAGTACTTTGCTTGCCGGTCCTGAGCGATAAGCAACCTCTCCCGAATTGTTCTCACCAAAGAAGTAGCATCCTCCACTTCTGATCGCTTATACAAGTTTGACTCACCCGTTTCTAACTAAGACAACGGCGTGCGACATTTTCTACCATATACGGCCTTGAAAGGCGCCATCTGAATACTCACTTGGTAGCTATTGTTGTATGCGAACTCCACCAAATAAAGATGGTCTTCCCATTTCTTTCCAAAATCCAAGACACGCATACGAAGCATGTCTTCCGTGGTTCTATTGACCCTCTCGGTCTGCCCATCCGTTTGTGGATGAAAGACTGTGCTGAATTTCAGCTTTGTTCCCAACATTTGCTGCACAAGCCTCCAATCATTGGACGTGAACCGCCCATCTCGGTCACTCACGATGCTGCGAGGCACACCATGAAGCCATACTATGTTATCCACATAAAGCTTTGCCAGCTTCTCCACCGGATCATCCTTCCTATGCGGAATAAAATGTGACACCTTCGTTAATCGATCAACAACCACCTAAATGACGTCGTTCCCCTTTTGTGACCTTGGCAAACTGTGCACAAAGTCCATAGAGATGTCGTCAAATTTCCACTCCGGAATAGGCAAGGACTTAAGAAATCCTCCCGGCTTTTGGCACTCCTCCTTTACCAAGGCGCAAGTTTGGCACTTCGCTACGTATTGCGCCACATCCTTCTTTAAACCCGGCCACCAAAACAGTTTCTTCACATCACGGTACATCTTCGTGCTCCCCGGGTGAATCGAGTACTTGGTATGGTGTGCCTCGTACAACAACTCCACCTGTAAATTACCCACACTTGGGACGCACAGACGACCTTCTTTCCAAAGTAGTCTGTCCTCCACAACGAATTGGGAATTCGACCCATCCAGAGCCTTTACAATGAACTGCTTCATATGCGCATCCATATCCAATGCCTGCCAAATACGATCAGCCAGGTCATATTGGACTACAGTCCAATTCAGAACTGCTTCAGTTCTTGATTGTCTGTCCACACCAACAATCTCCAACGCATCCAACTCTCGCACCAACTACTCATCATGAACCAATAGCCAATTGGCTTGAGCTGTGGCTCGGAGACTTAGCGCGTCCGCAACCGCATTTCCTTTGCCAGGCACGTAGTGGATCTTGAATGTATAGTCCCCCAGGAACTCCATCCATCTACGCTGCCGCATATTCAGATCCTTCTGATCAATAAGATACTTCAGGCTCTTGTGATCGGTGTAGATATCAATCTTCACACCGTACAAATAGTGTCTCCATAGCTTCAAGGCAAAAATCACGGCCGCTAACTCCAAGTCATGGACCGGATAATTCCCTCATGCACTTTTAGCTGTCTCGAGCCATAAGCTATTACACTTCCGTGTTACAGTAGCACGCAACCCAAACCGCTGCCCGAAGCATCACTATAAATCTCATAGCCTTCGGTTCAACATGGCGAACTCAGCACAGGCGCTGTGGTCAATCGACACTTCAACTCCTCAAAAGCTCGCGCGCACTCCGGCGTCCAAACGAACTATGCTCCTTCCTCGTCAAAGTAGTGAGAGGCAAATCTATCCGCGAGAAGTTCTCTACGAAGCGCCTATAATAGCCGGCAAGCCCCAGAAAACTCCGGACTTCCGCTACCGTAGCAAGCTCAGGCCACTCCCGTATCGCAACGATCTTCACTGGATCCACAGCAATACCCTCTCCACTCACTATATGCCCGAGGAACGCCACTGAGGATAGCCAAAACTCGCACTTCGAGAACTTGGCATACAACTGATTTCTCCTTAGCGTCTCCAACACCAAATGAAGATGCTTGAAGTGATCTTCCTCACTTGCGAGTAAACCAAAATATCGTCGATGAAGACGATCACGAAATGGTCCAAGTACTCCCTGAAAGTCCTGTTCATCAAATCCATGAACACTGACGGCGCATTTGTCAGCCCAAACGGCATGACCGTAAACTCATAATGCCCGTATCTCGTACTAAACGCTGTCTTCGGGATATCACTCTCCCTTATTTACAGCTGATAGTACCCAGCCTTGAGATCCAACTTCGAGTACACCGTCGACCCGACTAACTGATCAAATAGATCATCAATCTAGGGGATCGGGTACTTGTTCTTCTCAGTCAACTTGTTGAGCTCCCGATAATCAATACATAGCCTCAAGCTTTCGTCCTTCTTCTTAACAAAGAGGACCGGTGTGCTCCAAGGCGAAGAACTCGGGCGCACATACCCTTGCTCCAACAACTCTTGCAGTTGAACTTTCAGCTCTGCCATTTCCTTAGGCGCTAGCCGATAAGGAGATCGTGACACAGGCTTTGCACCTGGCACTAGCTCGATCGTAAAATCTATCTCCCGCTGAGGTGGGGCTCCAGGAAGATCTGCGGGGAACACATCAGGTTATTCCGATACCACTGAAATGCAATCCAATGCGGGCTTCGACTTTGCAACCTCCACTAGTGTAAAGAACAGTTCTGCTCCAGCACGAACCGCCTTCACCACTTGAAGAGCAGACATCAACGTCTTGCTCGACCCCTTTAAGCCCGTAAAAGTCGTCTCATGACTTGCTCCCAGCTTGACTTCCTTGCTACCACAATCTATATGGGCTTGCTGCTCCGAGAGCCAGTCCATGCCAAATATGACGTCGAACTCCACCAACAGAAGTAAAGACGCCCGTATGTCAAACTCCTGCTCCCCAATACGAATCTTAACATCGCAGATCCTATCTGCTCGCATCGAACACCCATTGGGCAACAAAACTTCCAAATTATCCTTCGCCATCGAAGAAGGGACTCCGATGCGTGATATAAATCTTTCGGACAAGAAGGAGTGTGACGCTCCCGTATCGAAGAGTGCTCGTGCCGGATTTTCACAAATCAATACAAATCCTAAACAAGCAGTTGTAAGGTAACATATGCATAACAAGCATTCAAAGAAATTGACTTGCTATATATATTAAACCGTACCTGTCACCACATCAGCTTGTTTGATGGCCTCCTGTTGGCCAAGATTGTACACCCTTGGTTGGGCCGGAGCATAGTGGGATGCGGTCGACTCCACCGCCTTTCCCTTCTCTTCATAAGTAGCTCCCTGCCTTCTCTCGGACTTAGGACGTCCGCTCCAACAATTACGGGCGAAATGCCCCGTCTTTCCGCATGTAAAACACGCGTCCGGGGTCCGACTCGTAGTCGCCCCAGAAGCACCAGAAGGAGCTGGACCCGAAGTCCTATGCTTCTTGAAAGCCCTCCGATAGCCGGACTTTGAAGTAGTCGGCACTTTGAATTCAGATTTCTTCTCACCCAAGCTTTTCTTTGCTTGTTAATTTTTCATGTCCTTCTCCAAGGACCGGGCAGTATTGACCAAGGTTAAGAAACCCTGCGTCATCGGCCCTAAAAGCAGTAGTCTCAACTCATCCCTCAAGCCTTCATAAAAGCGATTAGTCTTGCGCTCCTCATCCATGATGGTGGAGCTAGCATAACGACTCAAACAAGTGAACTCATGGAGATATTCATCCACACTCTTCTCACCCTGAACCAACTTCAGAAATTCGTTCTCCATCTAAATCCTCTGAGTAGAAGGGAGGTATCTTGCTAAGAACAATCCCGAGAACTCTTCCATCGGAACGTCTATCAGTTGTCTACCCCTCAAATGATGCAGCTCCAATCCTTCCCACTACATCCTCGCTTCACCGTCCAGAAGGAACGTAGCGATGGTGGTCATTTGCCACTCCTCCGTCTCCATCGCTGTCATGACTCTCTTCACCCTGGAGAGCCAGTCTTCAGCCTGAGATGGGGTTCCCAACCCCGAGAATAACGGAGGGTTAAAGCTCATTACATGCTTAAGCTACCTCTCGGTTGCCCTCCTTGGCACCACCGGTTCCACAACCACTTGCTCCACTCTCCTCGGCTCGGCCTCTTGCAGAGGTTCCTGCTCCATCACAGGAGCGGGCTGCTGCGCTTGCCTTGCAGGCTGCGTACTTATCATGGCCAACACCGCTTCAGCCACCAATCGAATATTCTCAGCCGACAGAGGTGTTGTAGGAGCAACATCTGGTGCACTACTAGCCTCAAAAACTCGGCATTCTGACGGCCCAACACCACTTCTGGTCACCTATAGTGGTACAAAACACCGTTAAGCGACCAAATAAAATTGCAAACAGCAATTATAGGAACACGCAGGTTCCCCAAACACGAGTATTTTCATTCCTAAGTGGACATTCATGGGTTCTTTTCACTGTTATTACGATGACGCACACAATGTGCTCACCACCCCTTAAAAAGAATTCGCCCACGAATTCACTTTAAGCCCGACCAAAACCAGTAGTCTGATACTAAATTGCAACACCCCCTATCCGTTCGCATAGCATATAGCAGTAGGTCCGGCCGGGGCCCAACGCCATATACCACAGACAGACCGGGTGGTTACTTATGGAAACCATCCAACCAATCTCAACGTCCTACGCAGAGCATTCTAGCGGAAGCAGTAAATAAAAGTTGTGACAAGGAACCCAGCATTGAAGCACGAATGTCCACTAATACAAAATAGGAATGTTATACAAAATACCCAAAATAGCCTTAAGGCTTTACAAAATGTTTCACTTGATATTACATGTTTTACAAACCACGGCACGCAGGCCGGTCATACATGAATAAAACAGTAAACACTTCCAATTAGGCCTTCAACGGCCGGCTTCGCAAAAAGGGCTTTAGCCCGCTATTGACCGCTTTGTCCAGCTGCACCTGCAAGCAACAAACCACCGCACGGTGGCAAAACAAGGCAACGGTCAGCAATGCTGACCAAATTATAACGATCCCGCCCCCAACTCGGGGCGGTGATGCTCCTTCCCTGCATTTCATTAGCATAAGCGAGCAATATATATAGCCATTTCATCACAGACATTGGCTCGCACGGTCACACGCCCCGTGCTCTCAGGGCACATTTTCGGTGAACCGGTCGATGTCACGTCAATTAAAGCCATAGACATTCCGGACTCACCACCGCCCCTTAGATGGCCAAACCTATGAGCAATCTGTCTTCTTGGCCTGGGTCACGACAATTTAAGACATTGACCGCCAAAGACCCTAATCTATGCCAACGGTAAGTGCCACGTGCCTTTAGGTCTCTTTAACCGAACGACATAGAACGGGTACGGTTCCATCTAACCCGTGCTCACATCGCAACGATAATTTAAGCCATTTGCGCGGGTCAAACTTCCACCGAGTCCCATGTCCATCACAAATCACATAACACATTTATGTTCAAGTTGGCTCTCAGGCCACCAAGTTGGCAAGATCTCGTATCCGCCCAGTTTTCCGGGTGCACCTTTGGGTTAATCCCCAAGGCTCCCTGCTGCAATCTACCGCGTAGAAAACCTGAAAAACAACCAATAGTGCGGAGTCTTCTCCGGCATTAAGCAATGCAACATCACCGATCCAGACCAACATGTCTGGGTAGGCTTCACACATCATGCCTATGTCCGTTCTCGCTTACGGACTCTAAACAACGGGGACTTCACATATCTACCCGAAGGAATGCCTCCAACTCTCCGTAAACTCGCGAGAGCGGGTTTCCTATGCAAAGATAGAGAGCTACTCATGCTCAAGATAAGGATCGTTACCCTAGCGTTCCTCTTTGGCGCCATTGAAAAGTAATCGGATGAAAAGCACCGCACTAGCATTGCCTCCGTGGATCCGGAGTCGGCTCGCGATTTGGAGCTCCGAAGCTCCTCCAATGGCGGGATCTTGCTCCTTCTTCCTCCCTTGGCTCTCCTCTCTCTCTAAGATTTTTAGAAAGATAGCACTTAAGAAAGTGAGGGTTTCTAAGTTCAAATCTCGGGTATATCCCATCAGGAACATCCCCCAGCCGTTGGATCTCAAAACAAGGAAACGAACGGCTTTGATTCGGGACTGAAATGCCCAATCTGGACCGAACACGGCCTGGAACACGCCCGTGTCCAGGGCCGTGTGCCTCATTCGCCGTCAAAATCGAATCGCCTGGAACCTCACACGGGTATCGAACATGCCCGTGTTCGAGCTGACACGCCCGTGTTCCACCTGACACGGCCGTGAGTCCGGCCGTGTACCCCATCATTTTTCCCCGAAATCAACCCGAGCACTGCACGGGTTCTAGGACACGCCCGTGTCCCTACCCGTGTCACCTTGACACGCCTGGGCTCCAAGCCGTGTACACGGTCTCGACACTCGACACTTCGTCGAGCGAAGATCGTCGACCTGATGACACGGCCTTGGACACGCCCGTGTCCTAGGACGTGTGCCTTGTCTCGACGCATCGTCAAGCGAATCTCGTCGACTTCCCGGGACGATCGTCGAGACAGGTCGACATGCCCTGCGACACGCCCATGTCGCAGTCCGTGTGCCTTGTCTCGACGCATCGTCGAGCGAATCTAGTCGACTCCGCCGCTAAGTGTGGACACGGGTCGACACGCCCTGCGACACGCCCGTATCGCAGGCCGTGTGCCCAGTCTCGACACAATGTCGAGACCAAAGTGTCGACTTCCTGCCTTAGTGTCGACACAGGCTTGACACGCCCGGGGACACGCCCATGTCCCAGGCCGTGTGCTTGCAGCCAGAACCCAAACTGGCCCAAAACGTCCCCCTTTGCTCCCTTTAAGTTTCGGGGCGTTACATTATCAACCCCTATTAAATTTGTTTCTGCTAAGGGCAAAGAAAATAATAACCAATAAAGAAACCACAGAAGAAATGCCATACTTAAAAGGTTGGAACAAAAGAAATCAGGAAACCTTGAATAAAACAAAGTTTAGCAGATTTTGTCGAACTCAGATCGACAAAATGTGGACAGTTCGTTGAACTCAGGTCGACGAACTCTGAACCCAAATTTATATAATAATTATTCATCTTACTGCGATCAACGAAGTATATATGGTTTGTCAAGTAGATATCGACGAACTTGGGGCACAGAAAATGACTATGTTCATTCTCTGAGCAGAGATCGACGATCTAATCCCATTTTGTCGAACTCTGGTCGACGAACTCACAACAATTCGTCGAACCCAGTCACACTTAACAAAAATTATAAGTATAACGCCGACTCAAATAAATCTAAGAAACCATTGAACCCACTTGCAGATTGGATAATACCTCCAAGAAGATATCATCCATTAGGATACAGATCACAACCTGAGTATTTTGTGATTTCAAGCTTTTCCTACCAACAATATAAAGGACCCAAGATAACCTAGGTCAAGAACAACTAACTATTTTCATTGCAGGAAAAGGGTTGTCTAGTGATTAATCAAACATGGTACCTGGACAGTGGATGCCCCAAACACATGACTGGCAGGAAGGACAACCTAATCAACTACAAGTCCAAGCTGGGACCAAAGCTTATCTTTTGTGACTCAAAGTGTGTCCAATCTGAAGGCTATGGAGAAGTAAGGATTGGAGCAGTCCCATTCAAGAAGGTGACTTATGTAAAAGGACTCAAGCATAACCTCATCTCCATAAGCCAATTATGTGATGAAGGTTATCAGGTACATTTCAATTCAAAAACTTGCATTATTTATAATAAAGAAAAACAAAATGTTTTAATTTAAAATAGACAAGGAAACATTTATTTAGTTGATTTCTATTCTGCCAATTCAGATATTTGTCTACTTAATATAGCTCGCAACCAAAATGAATTATGGCATAAAAGACTAGGACATGTAAATATGAAAAACATTATTAGGCCGTCTAAAGACAACTTTATGAGAGATTTACCTTCTGGTCCCTACAACAAGGAAGGCCTTTGCAGGGCTTGTCAAATACGAAAGCAAACTAAATCTAGTTTTAAATTAATTAATAAAAGTGATTCACCTAGGATCTTGTACTTGCTACATATGAATCTCTTTGGACCTATTTCTGTACAAAGCCTAGGAGAGAAATCCTATACACTAGTCATTGTAGATGACTTCTCAAGATTCAGTCAATTGGTCATTGGTCAATACTAAAGAATCTCACATAATTTTTTTAAAAAGAATTTTGAGATATATAAAGAGTTGTCCCAGTCGAGGACTATGGTATCATACAAAGTCAAAATTTGATTTAACTGGATATTCAAATGCTGACTTTGCTGGAAGCATGGTGGACAGAAAAAGTACCTCAGTAACCCTCCAGTTCCTTGGTATGAGATTAGTCTCTTTGTTTTGTAAGAAGCAGTCATCTGTGTCCACATCAACTGCTGAAGCAGAATATATTGTAGCTGGCAGTTGCTGTTCTCAAATGCTGTGGATCCAAAATCAACTCCTAAACTATGGTTTAAACTTAAATAATTCAACTCTCTTGTGTGATAACACAAGTGCTATATCCATAGCACAGAATCCAGTCCATCACAGTAGGACTAAGCATATAGACATTAGATATCATTTCATTAGAGAGTGTGTAGATAAAAACAAAATTAAACTTGTGTATATCTACACTGATTTACAAAGAGCTGATATTTTCACCAAACCCTTGGATGAAAGAAATCACTTGTTCTTTATAAATCAGCTTGGAATGATCAATGTAGAAGACTTACTTTAATTTTTGTCTGCACTCAATGAATTTGCAAAAGTTTGTTGAACGGAGCTAGGCGAACTAGGGAAAGTTCTTGAGATATTCATCGAACGGAGATCGACAAACTCTGTGTGAGTGAAGTTGTTTTCGTCGAATGGAGATCGACGAATTTACTTCAGAAGACATTCGTCAAACGGAGCTCGACGGAATGTCTTTAAATATTCAGACTGAGCTCGACGTACTATTTAACTGCAAATTATTTCGTCGATCTCAGATAGAAGAATTATTTTATTTTTTGTGGAACGGAGTTTGTCGATTCATATTCTCGAAAACCTTATATCTAGGTTTTCTTCTACCTCCATCCCCCGCTTTCAGTTCCTTTGTACTTGATCATCGTTTTTCTCTTGCAGGTGCTCTAATGGCGATTCCAGCAGGAAATCTTGTGGCAATGACATTCAACACCGGCTTTGATGTCGATTTTGATTCCTTCCAGCATTCTGACCAAATCTTCCTCAAAATACTGCAACTGCTTGAAGAACAGCAGTTAAAGACTCTGATGTCAACCATGATCAAACTTGCCAATGCTGAAATCAGGGAGTGGGTCTATTCCTCCTCCACCACAGATAAGAACACTCTGATAGGGATAGTATGGGGTAATGTTATTTCTCTTACTCCCGCTGTCCTAACAAAAAGTTTTGGATTAAGTAATGATGAAGAAGAGTTGGAAATTGATACTGAAGAATATGATGTGATGATGGGTCTTATGGGTTATTCTGGAGAAACCCCAAATATGTTGCTGAAGAAACACATGTCTGCTTAATTTAAATTCCTAGCAGACATTATGGGCAAAGTGTTGCTGGGCAAGCACACCACCTATGACTAAATAACCAAGCACCAATTCATGTTTATGTGTGTTGTGGTTAACAAGAAAAAGGTAAACTGGGCTCATATCCTGTTTTATCTGATTAAGAAAATAATATAAAGAAAGAGGTCTTCTTTGGAAGGATCTTAGGGATCTTCCTAAAAGAAAAGGCTGATGAATCCCTAGTCTCCCAGACCATATTCATCAATGCCTCCAAGTGGCTCACCTGTGCTCTCTTTGGCAGGTGGGAGAGGACTATCACCAAGCCCTCCAAGGCTTCTTCCTCCTCCACCAGGCTTTTTGAGAGTACTAGGGCTGCTCCAGCCACTTCCCTCCCTACTGAAGAGATCCCTCCTCCACCTCCCTCACCTCCAGCCATCCCACCTCAACATCAGATGGTACAACAACCCTCCTCCATAGTTCAAACCACTATTCACACTCCTACACCTCCCTCATCCTAAATCACCTCCCTCCCAACATGATACACCAGCTCCATCACCACCCTCCTCTCCATTACCACCCCATTTGGCTGATATTCCCCCCTCCAATATCCCCTACCTCCCTTCCTTTAATCTGCTTACTTCCCCTCCTCAAACTTCTTCTATTCCAAATATTTCCATGATCGATTCTCTACATCCTACCCCACCAACTACTAACCTCCCCACTTTTGTTTCCATTCACACACCATCTGCCCCACCCTCTACCACTCCACTATTGGATCCCTCCATCATACCACCACTCATTGCACTTCTAACTCCCCTTCTTAAAACCATCATAGTAGAGGCCATTTCACCTCTTACTTCTTCTATTTCCTCCCTAGCTGCCCAAATATCTGCTCTTTCTGCTACTCCCTCTTCAGTTAGGTGCCTGGCTCCATTATACACTGAACCTAGGCAGGGGGAGATACTCAATAAAGAAGCAGCAGCAGAAGTAACCGCAGCAGCAGTAGCAGCGGATGCAACAGTAGTATAAATAGAAGAAGTAGAAGCAGTAGCAGATGTTGATAAAGCAGCAGTAACAGCAGTAGCAGTAGCTGCAGATGCAGATGCTGATACAGATTTATTTGCTTTAATTCATTTTATTGAATCTGATATGGAAATAGATGAGCAGGTCCCAGAGGAATTAACAACTATTGGTGATTTTATTATAAATCTCACAGTACATCTATTACATTTATTGAGTATTTTTGATATATTTTATTTGAATAATCTGCCAGCAGATAGCATCAAGCCATCTTTGGCTATAGTCCCATACACCTCTCCCATAAGCCCAAAGTTGTCAAGTAACTAAAGGCTAGTTTTGCAGTAACAGAGACTCCAGCCATTCCATCTCCACCACAAGCTGTTTCACCCATTATCTTATCTCCTCTTGCCTAGTTTTTGTTATGGATGATTCACCACTGCCTGATCTTGATGCACTGATCATGGAAGATATAGAATATGAAAATAAGTCAGTTGCTGAAAGCACTGAAGTGTACAGTTCTCCCGCTCTAGCTCCTGCTCCAGGTCTAGTTCCAGCTCCCTCCCAAACTGAGAAACCTCTGATATCTATTGAAGCCCTAAAAGAAATAAATGCAATGTATGATAATCCATAAGATTCTGATGATGATGAGGAGGAGGAGGACTCAGATGATGAACCCAAGAAAAAGAAAGTGTCTAAGAAGAGGAAAGCTCCTCCACCTCCTGCACCAAAATTAAATCCAGCAAATGACACAACATACTATATACTTCAAAAGATCACACCTTATAAGGGTATGCCAGCATGGATGTGGATGTCAGAGAATCAATAGAAAGAAAAGAAAAGTAGAAGATATTCTCCTCCTCCATAGAGATTCAGGAAGGATCCTCCTCCTCCTCCTCCACTAGCTGCTGGTGCTTCTAGTTCTTCAACTCCATGGACTACCCAGTTTCAAACTTATCAAAGACAGTAGGGTAGGTCCTCATCTTCAAGAAGCAGCCAACAAAGATAGTATTCATCTAGCAAGCAGCACCAATAACAACTGCAGTAGCATCAACAACATCAACATCAAAAATTCACTGAACATCAAAAAGCTGAAACCCCCAAGAGACCTTCTTCCCCTCTTGTACCATTTGAAGATCCAGAGTCAGCTACAACTGCTAGGATGGATAGATTCCAGGAATTGGTTGGCCTATCCATGATCAATAAAGCAAGAGCTGAAGGAAAGGATCCATCTAAATATACTACAATGTCCAAGTACAGAAAGGAAGAATTGAACAGATTTGCTAAGAATAACAAGTTTTTTAATGTTGATGATTATATGAAACTACATCCAGAAGTAGTAGTGCCCAGGGCTACATCTCTCAATGTTATTGTGGCTGCTGACATGACAATGACCAAGGCTCAAGATGCAGATCCTAACAGGGAAATTATATTTACACAATCTAGAGACAAAGCCAAAGAGGAGAAGCACAAGGAGAAAAAGAAGAAGAAATGAACTTTGAACAGTTTAAGTCTTTTGATTATTTAAAAATTGTCTGTTTATATTCTGATGCAAAGCTCTGTGTATATATATATCTGCTGCACATTTAAATTTTTCATGCCAGATATATATTTTATTGCTTTGTTATTAATGTGAGTCTGTAATTAGTGACCATACCCAAATATGGGGAGATTGTTGGATCCCTAATTGGATTTGGGCTCGGTTCACTAAGTTAGGATGTTTGACCCAACATGTATAGTCAGGGTCATGTATGAGTTCTAGACTCTAGGCCATGTCCTTAGAGTCAACACTACTTGGACCAGCCATCAACAGACTGCAAAAGACTTAAGACTTAGAGAAATTTCAAAGACTCAGAAAATGAGTTCGACGTTCATCGAACTCAGGTCGACGAAAGTCATGCTCAGCTCGATGAAATCAGAGTAAATTCTCTGAGCTGAGCTCGACGAACTTGAAACTCAGGTCGACAAATTCCAGAGTATACTTCAACATTCTAAGTCCAGAATCACACTTCGGTCGACGAACTTAGTTCTCAGGTCGACGATTTCTGGGTATTCTACTTCAACATCTTGTTCCAGAAACATCTAAGTATTCTAAGTTCAGGATCACACTCCAGTCGACGAACTCACCTTCTCAGCTCGACGAACTTAGACCATAGTCTTGGCAAGATTTATCAAGTAGCAGTTGGAAGCTCTAAGCTCGACGAAACTAGATCTCAGATCGACGAACCCAGTTCTGAGGTCGATGATTTATGGATTTATTGCTTCAACATTATTAAGTCCAAGAAACATGGAATTCTGTTATTCAGTTGACGAAGTTATATTCTCAGCTCGACGAACTTGATGCACAGAATTGACGGGTCTAGAGAAAGGAGTTGTCAGTTTTTAGGTCGACAATCTTGGTTCTCAGCTCGATGAACAAAGGTTATCTGGTCGACAAACTTGACTTCTCTGTTCGACTAACTCTAGACACAGCTCGACGAATTCTGTTCTCTATTCAACGAATTCTGTAAAGTTCCAGACATAGAATTTTCACTTTCTCTGTTCCTTTTCTATTGTAATAATTCCTGAGTAATCAATGCATAAATATTCTCTGAATATTACCGTTAGAAGCAAGCATTAATTATGGTATTCATCATGATTATTGCTTGTCGTTTTTCCATGGGATAGTTGTGGAAATAAATAAATGCAAATATTCTCCAGGCCGTCAACATCAAATGAAGAAAGGAATTCAAATTTCAAAGGAAAATTATATGGAAAATATAAAAGGGATTTTCTTCATCTCTCTCGACACAACAACAAGAACAACAGATAGCAATACAGGAGAATAGAGAAACTGACATAGAGAATATATAGAACATAGAGCTCACAGGGCAATAACACTGTCAAGAGACAAGAAGCCCTAGCCCTTGACCAGAGAAAAGAACAGCAAGCTGAAGAAGAAGAACATACATTTAAGATCAAGAGTCTTCTTCCTTCTACATCCCAGGATTCTTCAAAGGACAACAAACACTCTATCTGTCAAGAAGTTCCTGGAGTTCATTTGGTCAAAGCAAAATTTGAAGACCTATCACCCTACAGCAAGGCTTCAACTTCCTGAACCATTCTACATCTCAGGGGGAGCCTTTGCTAACATCATTTTTCAACTAGAGTCTTCTCAGTTGTATCTAAGAAAGAGAAGACAAAATCACTATCTCATCCCCCAATGTATAAAGGCTTCTTAACTCCCTTCAAAAGTTATTCCTGGTTGCAAGTCACCTGACCAAAAGACTTGAGGATTGCTTTTTGAGCACTTGATCAAAAGCTCATTGGTGGTAGTCACCTGATCAAAAACCTGAGTGGATTTCTATCAGGGTGGTAGAAGAGTGGATGTACCCAGGTTTGGGAACCACTATAAAATTCTTGTGTTGTCTGGGTTGCTCTTTTATTTCATTATTGTTGTGGCTGTGCTAGCTAGGTTGATGTGGTTTTGTTTTTAATTTAATTTCTGCAGCACTAGTTATATATTGAATTAATTAGCAAAATTTTTATAAACCCTAAATACTCTATTCACCTCCCCCCCTCTAGAGTATTTCAGATCTAGCCCCTAGCTTTCAAAGTCATATATCATAAAATCTTAAAAGTGACCATAATACTTTTTAGCTTAAAGGAAAAATTGAAAATAAACAAAGAAAATAACAAAAGCAAAATTGATATTAAGTATATCGTGAAGTAGAGTTGTGTATTTCATTTTGATTTGATTCTACTTCACGCATTTGATTGGATATTAATAAATAATATATTTAGGTATTCAAAGGGGACCAAGTGTGACGGTTCCATTAGGTACCCAAATGTAGCGTGTTGGCTTATGAGGAGAAAAAAATGAATGGACCCTTTCAAGAGAAGTTAATATATCATTTTTAATTACGAGTCTCCATTCAAACTTTGATTTAATTTCATTTTATGTTTCAAATTTCAATTGTAATTATTTTTATCTTGAGATTTCATGTGATGATATTTGTTTGAAAAGGAATGTGTTGATAATTTAAAATATTGACATTGTTTTTCAAGTTAGAATTATTTTGTTTAACATAAAGACTCTTACGATAGTCATTTTTTGAAAATTTGCGTTCATTCAATTTTATGTTGGGAATGGATTAATTTTGTAAATCATGTTGATAATTATTTGGAATTTGATTTACAAATATTTGATGCTTTCCAACTATTTTGTTTTTCTTTGTCAAAATATCGAAATATATGTTCAACTTGCTTTTGGATTTAACTTGATATTGTAAATTTATGTTTTGTGAATTTTTACTATCTTTTAGCAAATTGATTTTAGTTTCCAATTCTTTATTTTTCATCTTGAGTTTTTCTCTAATTTTTGCATAGGCAATTGTGCTATTTTTAAGAGTGGTGACTATAAAATCAATGAGTTTTACAATTATTTCTCAATTCTTTAAATGTTTCATCCATTTCCCTAATTTCAATTTTATAATTTTCTCACATAACACAATCACTTTTCAAAAAAGAATTTTCTAAACATAATTTTTCATTTTGTTCTTTTATAGAAGAAAGCTCATTTTCAAATACCTTGACTTTTTCTTTAAATATATTACAATCAATACATGTTGTAGATATTTTAACTAACGAGCAAGAGGGAGAACTAGACACATCAAAATTTGATTCTACATTAGCACTTGCTTTTAAACTTATATTTTCTAAACAAAATTTAGTATTAGCATTTTTCAATTTATTAATTCTGTGTTTAGCAATTTCAAACATGTTATATGTTGAAATAAAATTTATAATAAAAGGAGAAGAATTGGATTTTCTTATAACACTTTTTGATGAAGCATGATTTGAACATATAGTTCCTTTGACATCTTCATCATCTTCTTTCATTGATGAGATTTCATCTTCCCTTCCGCTTGATGTGTTGTCATCATTTTATTAAAATATTGTGATGTCGGATTCTTCTTTCTTAGATGAATTTGATAGATCTTCCTCCAAACATGAGTTCTTGTGAATTTCTTCTACTATATCCATATGAAATTGCTCTTGTTCATTATCTATGGAGGGGACTATAAGAATTCTCAAGATATTTCCAAACTTCATAAGCAGTAGGAAATGTATAAATAAGTTTGAAAATAGTTTGAGCTAGCGCAAAAAATAAACAATTTAATGATTTAGCACTTAAAATCATTTCATTTCTATTTAAAATAATTGGGGTCTCTTTAATTGTAATATTCCAAACTTTTCATCTAAAGATTTAAGAAACTATTCCATTAGAATTTTCAATCATTTATATTTTTCACCCATAAATAATGGTGGTGTTAAAGATTTTTCATTTAATAAAATTTTATTCCCTCTAGTGGTTGCGAGATCATGAGGCGTCATTATTCCAGTTTGTGAAGCCGTTTTCGAATAACCTTGTACTGATACCACGTGTTGAATCTTACGGTGCCCTTAGAGGGGGTGAATAAGGGATTTATGGAATTTATTTCTTAACTAAAAATATCAGAGTTAATTAATGAAGTTTTGAAATATTTTATTGAAAATTATATTTTAATATATGATAAAATATTATATTGAAGATTACTATTAGAAAAAGACAGAATTCAATATTTCTTCACTACCATCGGCGTTAAGTGCTACGGTCGGACATAAGTTCATAAATATTTAATTCAAGTGTTTATATCTAACAAAAACGATCCCTACAATATATTTTGTGTTAAAACTTTTGAACGATATACTTCAAAATATTTTATAACATGAAAATAAAATCAAGGTAATCAGTCAAAAAATATATGATTTTATTTTATTAGAAATTGAATACAAAAAATGTTTGATTTCTATAATGCTAAAAATCGAGGCGAATAGAAAAATCCCATTTTGATGATTCACTGGTCCTTCTCCCAAGGACCAACTAGCTATAGCCTATCTTACCCCAGATAGAACCTCTAGCCTCCCCCTAGATCTAACCTCAACCTAGTCGCTGCACACAAGGCGGCCAATTTCTCATAAGCCACACAAGGACATAGACGCCACGCACAAGGCGGTGATTTCCTCCTAAGTCACACACGAACCTAGACGCCACGCACAAGACGATGATTTCCTTCTAAGCTACACACGGACCTTGACGTCACGCACAATGTAGCGATTTTTCTACCGATTACAAAGATGATAAAATAAGTTACAAAATAGAAATTCATAATAAAAACTCCCTCAAAATGAAGCTCCGAAGACGACGTCAAATCCTTGCAAATATTTCCTGAGATAATGCGCACGAACCATCTCTTCTTCGCTCTTGAACATTCTTGTGAAAGTGAGAGTTTTCTGAATGCTGGAGCTCTCTGGATGGAATGCACGAAAAATAATACTCCAGGTAATGAAATTCGTTATCTCCGCAGAAAAATTCAGCTTTTTTATATTTTTGAGATATCATTCGGCGATAGTGGCTATCGCCCTCTAGTGATATCATTTTTGGTTGCCATGTGTCCCTTGATTCTGAAGTTTTCATGAGATGATTTGATCGTGTGGCTATTGTCGGCGATATCAGATATCACCTGGCAATACCTCCAAATAGTGCACTTGGTGGCTGAATCGTGTGGAACATGGCCTTTATAACGCCCCCGATTTTTTCTACGATTATTTAATTCTCATTTTGCGTTACGTTGAAACGTTTTCGGCATGTGCCTTTTGTTAGAGCGTGGTCTTAGCTCTTTAGGTTGCTTGTGTGGTTGTTAGTAGCATTTGGCAAGATTCCATAGCAAGCCGGGTCTGTTTTGGTGACCGGTGAGGCCTCTCGGGGGATGCTTGTGTTTTGGCTTCGGGTAGTGATAACCCGAATTTTGATCGTCGAAAGTTGATTTCGACTTCGTCGTTGCGTTCGTAGCATGGATAATTAGCTATAGTGTGAATTTAGTCAGAATCCGAGGTGGTTCGGTTTTCGCTTCGTTTTGTGGTATTAATAATAATAATGTAAATAATTAATTAATGAAACTTGAATTGAATCCAGTGGTTTTTTGGTGTCTGTTAAGGCTGATAAGGCGTGTCCCTGCATAAATATATATAGTCTCAAGATAAAAAAAACGGGTCTTTTCATTGTCTCCTTCTGTGGGAGAGAAACTGCTGCCTGTTCGAGAGGAAGAGAAAAACCGCCAACCCTCTACCCTTCAGACGTCGATTTTGGGAGCGTTAGTAGACGGAATTCGATTCCGAAAGCAGATTTGGAGTGCTCTCGCCTAGACCTTCATTCCTACAGTAAGAGATTTAATTTTCGTGGTGTTTCTAGAGGACTCAAAATTTTTGTTTTGAACCTTTTCCGCCATTTAAACCTTAGATCATGTATAGGTGCTGTTGCGGTTGGAGCCGAGAGAGAGAGGAAGGGCTGTGCAAGTTAATTTCTGGATTTGAGGCAAGTGGTGCTCCTACCCTTGCCAAGCTTTCTTCCCCTTTTTATGGTCATATTTACTATAATTTTCCCTTTTTCCCGAGATTAATGCTTCACTATGTATTTCCGTCAAAAGCATGTTAATTTTAAACCATTATGACCCTTTATGTTTCGGTTTGCATTCACTCAAGTTCTGAAACTCATATCTCTGGCTGGAGTGCTGTAACCTTGTTTGTTTTATCAAATTATTCCCTGTTAATCATTCAAAGTGTTCCCTGTTAAAAACTCTGTGTGGGTAGTAAGTATCCTTTCAACCCTAGAATTTAATAGCAGTGAGATTTCATACTTATATTTCCAGTAATAGGTTTGAATTAGGCTAAGAAGTTTGGACAGAAACGAAGTTGGAGGTGCAAGATTTTTTGTGCTCTCAATGCAGCCAGATCGACGGAAATCGTTGATCTGGGTTCGATGATTATCGTCGAGCTGAGCTCGACGATGCGCCTTTGGTCTGGGTCCGACGGAAATCGTCGAACGGAGTTCGACGATTTTCCCGTGACCTCTGTTCGATGAAAGAGAAATCGTTGAACGGGGATCGACGATATTATTTCCCGTGGCCTGTATTCTAAGTTTTCCTGGGGTCTGCGTTTAACGGCTAATCTTCGAACGTAGTTCGACGATTCCCCGTGGCCTGTGTTCGACGAAAGGAAAACCGTCGAACGGAGTTTGATGACTGCCCGTGTCTTGTGATTCGACAAAAAACATCGAGCCGCTTTCGACGATGTTCATGTGTTCGACGATTTTTTCCAGCGCTCGACGAAAATCGTCGAGCTTCATTCGACGATTCCTGTAGGCAGAAATTTATTTCTTTCCAGTACTTTTCTTCCCGAGTGATTACCTCCTAGGGGAAATGTCTTGTCGTCCTTTCATTATTCGTTTGTTTTGAGGGCCGAATCGTGGGTTATGGCAGGTAGTGGTATTTTGATGCTCTAAAGGAGCGGGATGTTTTGTGTGCGAGCCGTGGCCTCCACTTTTTAGTCCCATGTACGGGCTGGGTATTGTTGTGGCCGTCACCCCTTTTATCCCAGGTACGGGCTGAGTTTGTGGTGGTTTTGTGCTGACAGTGAAATTTCACTTTTAGTTGGAACTATTATGTTTGGGGAACTGTTTTTGGTCACCAACACAGGTCCATGATGATTTACTACTGCCATTACTCACAAATTAGGATTGTTATGTGTTTCTTCCTGGTAGAATGCAGCATATAGTGGCAAGTTTTTCATGTCTTTTGCCTTATAGCCTCTGCAGGATTCGAGCAGGGCTTGGTATTGTTGTTTGGTACTTGGTGTACTTTTGTTTCTTTGGGCAGTAGTTTTTTTTACCGCCATGTTACTTACTCTCTTTTGTTCCATTTTAATTTAATTCCCTAATTCAAATTTTCTTGATTTACTTGTTGAGATGTTCTTTTCATTTCTGAATGCCTCGGGTTTTGACTAGTAGCCAGATAGATGGCTAGATTTGCTGTAGTGTTGTTGGTGATCCCTTGAGTTGTGGGGATATTTTTCTTGGTTTTTATGAGGTAGTTTTCTGCTTTTCTTACAGACATACATACGTGCCAGCGGGTTCGTGTCAGTTTGTTGGCGCCCACTAGTAGTTTACCTTATGATACTGAATGTATTTCTTTTACTGCTACCTTTCTGGAGATAGTCTACTTGCTCTTGGGATGTTTTTGTGCTAGGTTGCTAGTTACCTTAAAACCTAACAAACACTTTTATGTATATATATATATCTCATGATCAGCATGTTTTATAAAGCTCATACATTACTTTCCAAGTAACGTAAAAAGATCGTTTTCCTACATATAATATAACATAAATGTAGAGTTTTGCATGGTATAAGTTGACCTCGGGGGTCACTTATGCACCCTCATAGGATGTCAAAAATAAATAAAGTATTTTCCACTGCATATAAGTATAGTTTTTAAACTGTGGACTAGATGATCCACCGAGCCGAGGGATACGGCCCTTAAAATTATATCTTATTTTCTAATCATTAAACTTATGAAATTTGCATAGTCTAGTTAGTTGGTGTTCGCCTGAGCGTCGATAGTTATCCCCTGCTCGACGTGGCATCACGACGCGTGTTTTTCTCATACACTGATACTTCTTGAATTCGGAGAAAAACTGCGGGTTGTGACAGTTGGTATCAGAGGGAGGTTGCTTGACAATTTGTCGGGCAACCTTTCCTTGTAGGCATTAGATGTTTAGCATCATATCATACACACACTGATATGTCATCAGCACGTCTTGGCTGAAGCACGAACACTACACTCATAGCATAACATGAAGTATACGGGGCATATTATGTAGTATGAGATGCATAATATGTGTCTGTATATGGATCCACCATAGGGGCAACATGTGAGGGTTATGTAGTATGGGATGCATAACCTCACCACATGAATGCGACTAGCATGTTTCTTTTTTGTTGTATGGGAATGTTATGTAGTATGGGACGCATAATATTTTCATGCGTACGCCGCTCATGACATGCATTAGGGCCTTTTTAGAATGCATAGCACAATCATGCATAGCATAACATTGCATAAGCACAACGTGCCAAGCTAAAGATTTGCAGGATGACATATGTACACACATGGTTTTAAATCAGAAAAAGAATATAAATTCATGCATTCCCGATCTAGGCACAAGAGTTAGATGATGGTCGTTAACCATCCGAGGTTAGGCATAACATCATTTTTTTTTGTTCAAATAAACTCCCAGAGCAAGTTTAGTAGTTTAAAGATCATATTTATGTATGTATTGTTTGTGCTTGTAGTTAGTTCCAACTATTATACCAGGATTTGACTAATGTTGATATGACCATAGGATGGCAAGGCGTCCTTCGACGAGGTCGACTCCCCTGTCTAAGGGTGAGACTTCTGGAGCGCAGAGTGATGCGGTGATTGAGGGCTTGTGGTTGAGCAACGATTCCTTGACCAGGCAGTTGGTGGAGATGTAGGTCCAGATCCAGTCTCTGGCGGCAGTTGTGGTAGGACAAACTCAGGGGGTGCAAGACCCTGCATGCGGGTCAGCTGCCCCTCCCCCTCCTGCTCCCCTGAGACCTCCAGTGGTGGTGCCATCAGAGATGGCCTTCATTTCTCAGTTTCAGAGACTTAGCCCCCATACATATGATGGGAAGGCATATTTCATGGTCATAGATGATTGGCTGATCTCCATGGAGGAGATGTTCTCGTACACCGGTGTTGCGGATGATTAGAGAGTGATGTTAGCCACCTATCAGCTAAAGGGGTTGTATAAGGGCTGGTGGATTAGGGAAAAGGAGAGCTTGGTGGCTGGTTGCACTTGGGCATTGTTCAAGGAGATGCTGTTGAGGAAGTTCTTGCCTTCGGTCGAGCACGACCAACTTATGAATGACTTTCTTCACCTGAAGCAGAGGTAGCTCACGGTCAGTGAGTATGTAATAACCCCATCCGTTCATATGGTATATTCTAGAAGGTCCGGCCGGGGCCCCACAGGATATATCACAAAACAGTCGGTGAAGGTACAGGATGATACCAGAGTCGCGCATCGCACCTATTACACATCATTCTAGCGGAAGCCTAGACTACAACTGGAACTCCTCATGAATGTACAAACATAAAACTCCACATTTTATATCATATAGGAATGTCTTACAACAAGTCAAAAGAGTTGGCCTTATGGCCTTACATGGCTTTCACACAGTGGCCTAAACAAACTTGCACGCAGGCCAGCCACAAGAAAAGAAAACACACAAAAAGAACACAACTAGCCTTCGAGGGCTAGCAGCAGCAGCAGCAACACCAGCAGGAACATCAGCCTCTAAGTGATCCGCTCGGCTCTCCAGCACCTGGAAAGGGACAATCCACCCACCGGTGGCAAACAAAAGCAACGGTCAGCGTTCAGCTGACCAAATTATAATGACCCTACCCCTTCTCTCGGGGCAGCGGTATTCTTCCCTGCAGGCATATTAGATCACAAGTATGGCAAGCTATATCATCAAAATGTGCTTTCACGCACACAAGCCATCACAACCGTTCGCCACCCGGCTCAACGGTCCGTGCACTCAGGGCACATTCTTGGTATTCTGGCAACCTCTTGCCCACCACCGTATCAGGGTTACAACCCAAAGATAACTCTCTTGAGCATTTACTCCATGGCGTGCAGCCGGAGTTAGTCTTCCTACACCAGGATGGCCCGTAGCCCCCCATTGTGTCATGGCGCGCAGGCCGAAGACTCTTACTATGCGCTCCAACAGACCGCACTTTTTGGTCTCACGTCGTACGGACATAGCGCAGGTCGGATCCTCCACCCCACGTTGCTCAAATCGCCTTGCCTTCTCCGAGTACAGCGTACTCATGGCTATCTCAAAGGCGCGGGTCGGTCTCACCAATCCTGTTCTTGGCATTCAAGCCTGGGTATTTCTCTATACCCATTTCTCTCACAGCAACAGCGGGTCTTTCCTGGGCACACCAGTACTTCCTGTGACTCTCTCCACAGGTGGACACCGCACAAGCACAAATGTCAGGGGTCTTTCCTAGCTATCATGCCAGTACTTCCTGTTACTCGCTTCACAGGTGGACACCCTACGACATCAAGCATCACAAAAGGGCCTTTCATGGTCACACCAGTACTTCCTGTGCCTCATTCATAGGGTGAACCCAAAACATCACATAGCTATTTTCCTGGGCTACCACCCCAGTACTTCCTGCTACTCCTTTTCGCAGGCATAACCCGTAGACTCCTTACACTACATGTTATCACGGAGTCTTCTCTGGTTCGTATGCAACATCACCAATCCAGACCAACCTGTCCAGATGGGCTTCACACAACATGCCTATTCCGTACTCCATTTCCGGATCTATATGCTAACAAAGGGGATTTCAAGAATCACCCAAACGACTCCAAAACTCAGCCACCTCTTGGTGGGGGAATCACAAGATATGCTAAAAATTAAGCCTTCACATGGCTAGGAAGAAAAGTCGTTACCCTTGACGACCGCTTCGGTGCCATGGCCTCAAAGCTTGCTTGCAAGACTCGCAAGATTGATTCCTCCGCAACGCCGGCTTCGGATCTCTTGTCGGTAAACCGCAGCACCACCAGCAGCAGCCCCCTTTCCTTCTTCCTCCTCCTTTCTCTCTCTCTTTCCCTCTTAACTTGAAGAAGCTCAAGGCCAAGGAAAAATGAGAATTCTTCTCTGATTTCGGCCTTTAAGGAAAAAGAGGAAGAAGCTTCAGCCCTTGGATCCAGACTGAAGGAATGGAGGGCCACGATTCTGCCAAAAACGCAGATTTTGACCCGACACGGCCTCTGACACGGCCGTGTGCCAGGCCGTGTGCCTCAAGTGGTGGTCAACTGACTTATCCAAACCAGTGACACGCCCATGGGACATGCCCGTGTCATGGGCCGTGTCACCAACACGCCTTCAGACACGCCCGTGTCTGTGGCCGTATACCTGGGTGAAAAAAATACCAAATCATCCCGAGAATTCACACGGCCTGTGACACGCCCGTGTCCCAGGCCGTGTACCCAGACACGGCATAAGGACACGCCCTGTCGAAATCCTTCGGCGGGCTGAATTCGTCGACCTGATTTGACACGCCCTGTGATACGCCCGTATCACAGGCTGTGTTCAATCTCTCGACACTCAACACTTACGTCTCGACACTCGACGATCGTCGAGTAACAATCGTCGAGCATACGACACGGCCTTGGACACGCCCGTGTCCTGGGCCGTGTGCCCCCCGCTCGACGCATCGTCGAGAGAAAAATCGTCGAGACAAAGACCGATCGTCGACACAACCTCGACACGCCCTGCGATACGCCCGTGTCGCAGGCCGTGTCACCTGACAGGCCCTGGGACACGCCCGTGTCCCAGGCCGTGTCACCCAACAATTTCCTTTTTCAGAAATTTGGGCTGTTACAATCCTCCCCTCCTCCAAGAAAGTTTGTCCTCGAAATTCAGACATAGGAAAGGCAACAGAAATCAGCAAGAAAAATGTGACAACATATAAAATTTTATGTTACAACATTCTTGCTACAGATTACAAAAACAGCTCAGGGAACTCTTCGAGCATGGTTTGCTCTCGCTCCCATGACAGTTCTTCACGGCCGCAGTTGTCCCACCGGACATTTACCATACCGACTGTCTTGTTCCGCAACTGATTCTCGGCTCGATCTTCGATCTGAATGGGTCTCACTCTCGTTGTTAGCCCATACTCCACCGGCATACGATCATCCGCGATCACGTGAGCTGGATCTTTCACGGCCTTCCGAAGCACCGAGATGTGAAAGACATCATGTAACCCACCCAAGTCCGTCGACAGAGCTAGCCTATAAGCCGCTTCGCCCACTCGCTCAACCACTTAAAAAGGACCCAAATATCTTGGACTCAACTTTTTTAATCATCGAATCCTGGAGACACCTTTGAATGGCTTGATCTTCAAGTAGACCCAATCGCCAATCGCAAATTCGACGTTCCGGTGCTTGGCGTTGTAGTACTTCGTTTGTCAATCTTGAGCAATAAGCAATCTCTCTCGAATAGTCTGAATGGTTGAGTTTGCTTCATCAACCTCATTTGGTTTAAACACTCGAGCTTCGCCCGCTTCTACCCAAGCCAAGGGAGTACGACACTTCCTTCCATATAAAGCTTCATATGGTGCCATCCCAATGCTTGCCTGATAGCTGTTATTATATGCAAACTCTACCATATAGAGATGATCCTCCCATCTCTTTCCGAAGTCAAGGGCGCACATTCGGAGCATGTCCTCCATTGTTCTGTTGGTACGTTCAGTTTGGCCATCCGTTTGGGGATGAAAGGCCATACTGAAAGTCAACTTCGTGCCCAACAGTCGGTGACTAGCCTCCAATCATTTGACGTGAATCGCCCATCTCGATCACTTACGATGCTCCGAGGAACACCGTGAAGCCGTACAATCTGGTCAACATATAACTTTGCCAAATTTTCAACTGAATCATCCCGCCTGTTAGGGAGAAAATGTGCCACTTTCGTTAGCCGGTCAACAATCACCCAAATGGAATCATTTCCTCGCTGCGATCTTGGCAACCCATGCACAAAATCCAGGGAAATATCATCAAATTTCCACTCTGGGATCGGCAGTGACTTCAAATATCCACCCGGCTTTTGGCATTCCCCCTTCACCATCGCACATGTTTGGCATTTAGAGACATAAAGGGCAACACCTTTCTTGATCCCTGGCCACCAGAAAAGCTTTTTCATATCGTTGAACATCTTTGTGCTCCCGGGGTGAATGGAATATTTGGTATAATGTGCTTCATATAGCAGTTCTTCCCTCAATTTCCCCACATTCGGGACGCACAAACGGCCCTCTTTTCGCAAAAGACCGTCATTCCAGGTGAATTTGCCTTCTGGCCCTTCATTCACATAGCGCAAGAGATCGTCATACAACTCCGTTGCCCGTCGAACTCGGTCCGCAAGGTCACATTGCACCTCGGTCCAGTTCAAACATGCAATGATAGTGGAATTCTTATAAACACAATAGATCTCCAATGCCTCCAGTTCCTGGATAAGACGTTCATCATGTCTTTGTAACCAATTTGCTCTAGCCGGAACTCGCCGACTCAAGGCATCCGCGACAACATTCCCCTTCTCGGGCGTATAATGAATCTCGAAAGTGTAGTCCCCAAGGAACTCCAACCACCTTCGTTGTCGCATGTTCAAGTCTTTCTGCTCCAAAAGATACTTTAGGCTCTTATGATCGGTATAGATCGCCACCTTCACTCCATAAAGGTAGTGTCGCCACAACTTGAGTGCAAAAATCACCGCCGCTAATTCCAAATCATGGACGGGATAGTTTCGCTCGTTCACCTTTAGCTGGCGTGAGCCATAAGCAATCACCTTTCCGCTCTGCAGTAGAACGCAGCCTAAGCCGCTCCCTGAGGCATCACTATAAATCACAAAGCCATCGGTTCCACATGGCGAAGACAACACCGGCGTCGTGGACAACCGAACCTTCAGTTCTTCAAAAGCTCGTGCACACTCTGGCGTCCAAACGAACTTCTGATCTTTTCGCGTCAGTGTGGTGAGCGGCAAAGCGATCCGCGAGAAGTTCTCCACAAATCTTCTATAGTAGCCTGCAAGTCCAAGGAAACTCCTGACCTCGGCCACGGAAGACAATCTTGGCCACTCTTTTATGGCTCTTATCTTCGCTGGATCCACTGCAATACCCGCTCCACTCACCACATGGCCCAAAAATGCCACTGACGATAGCCAAAACTCGCACTTCGAGAACTTGGCATATAGCTGATTTTGCATCAACGTGTTCAACACCAACCGCAAGTGAATCTCACGCTCGGCTTTGGACTTCAAGTACACCAGGATGTCATCAATGAACACTATCACAAACAGATCCAGGTACTCACGAAAAATACGATGCATCAGATCCATAAACACCGAGGGCGCATTGCACAATCCAAAGGGCATGACTGTGAACTCATAGTGCCCATAACGCGTTCCAAATGCGGTTTTGGGAATGTCACCTTCCCGAATTCTTAACTAGTAATAACCAGACTTCAGGTCCAACTTCGAATAGATGGTAGATCCCACCAGCTGATCGAATAACTCATCAATCCGGGGTATAGGATACTTATTCTTCTCGGTCAGTTTATTCAATTCACGGTAATCAATACACAACCGTAACCCACCATCTTTCTTTTTTACAAAAAGCACAGGCGCGCTCCAAGGTGACATACTTGGACGGATATAACCTTGCTCTAGCATTTCTCGTAGTTGAACCTTTAACTCAGCCATCTCTTTAGGCGCAACGCGATATGGCGAGCGGGCCACAGGTTTTGCACCTGGCACCAACTCGATCGTGAAGTCAATCTCTCGCTGGGGTGGTAGCCCAGGGAGATCCGTGGGAAACACATCTATCAATTCTGCCACAATAGGAACCTCACACACACTGGCCTTAGGCTCAACAGCCTGAATTAGTGCAAAGTAACACTCCGCACCTTTCTGAACAGCTTTGACCACCTGGAGTGCAGACATCAACGTCCCGCCTACTCCTCGCATACCCGCGAACTTTGTCTCCTGTTCGGTATTCTGGCCCAACGTGATTTCTTTGGACTGACAATCAATCATAGCATGCTGCTCCGCAGGCCAATCCATCCCAAAAATCACATCGAATTCCGATAGTGGCAAAACAAATGCAGTTAAACGAAAATCCCGACTTCCTAACTGAACTGCCACATCGTAAGCTTGATTCGCAAGCATCCAACAGTCATTCGGCAACACCACTCTGACGCTATCTGTCTTTGCACGACTGGGTATCCCAAGCCGCGTAAGAAACTCACTAGATAGAAAAGAATGCGATGCACCTGTATCAAACAGTGCTCGCGCCAGCGTGTCCCGAATCATCACAAAGCCTATGACAAACATGTCACACACACAAACCGCAAACATAGGAGTACTAAGCAAAACATACAAACAAGAGCATAAGCAAAACGAAACTCATACCTGTGACAACGTCACTCTGCTTAATGGCCTCTTGCAGGCCAAGATTGTAGACTCGGGGTTGCGCCTGCGAGGCAGAGGAATCCACCACCGCCTTTCCTTTTTCCGCATAAGATGCTCCCGCCTTCTTTTCACTTTTTGGCGGCATCCGACAATCTCGCGCAATATGCCCCATCCGGCCACAATTGAAGCAGATACGAGTGTCTGGCTTGGAGGTCGCCCCTGACGTTGCGCCCGTTGCAACTGATGAAGGAGCATGTCCACTAGGCTTGGACTTCTTGCCCCATCTCTTCTTATACAATGGTTTTACCGATCGGGGCGCCTTCCACTCCGGTTGCGTCACAGCCAAAGCTCTCTTCCCTTGCACCCTCTTCATATCCTTTTCCAACGCGGTCACGGTGTCAACCAACGCTTGGAAACCTTGGTTCACAGAAATGGACACAAGGAACCTCAGCTCGTCCCTCAGTCCTTCATAGAACCGATTGGTCTTCCTCTGCTCATCAACAAAAATAGAACCCGCATACCGCCCCAAGCGAGTAAATTCATGTAGGTACGCGTCAACACTGCCATCACCTTGAGTCAACCGTTGGAATTCATTTTCCATGGCTATCCGTTGAGCCACAGGAAGGTGCTTTGCTAGGAAGAGCCGGGAGAATTCTTCCATCGATACTTGGGTTAACGGACGACCCGCCAAGTGATGCAACTCCATCTCATCCCACCATAATCGAGCTTCTCCTTCAAGCATAAAGGTAGCTAAAGTAACTTTCTGATACTCCGCCGTTCCTATTGCCATCATCACTCGCTTGACGCGCGATAGCCAATCCTCAGCCTGCGTCGGGGTTCCCGCTCCCGAGAACGTAGGCGGATGGAAACTCATAAACCGCGTTAGCTGCTTCTTGGATGCTCGAGGAGCCACATCCATGACAGGTTCAGGCCTTACCGCCACCTGTTCTGGCCTCACAGCCGCTTGTTCCTGCCTAAGGGGCTGGCCTTGGATCATGGTAAATAAAGCCTCCGCAACTAAACGCACATGTTCCGTAGACGGTGGAGGTGTAGGCACCGCGGCTGGTGTCGTACTTTCATCAGAACGCTGGGACTCAGACGGCCCAGCTCCACTTCGTGTCACCTAAAGGTGGACAAGACACACACATTAGCGGTCGTACCCAAGCAATCAACACAAAATCAGAACACACAGGTTCCTCAAACACACAAATATGCATTCATATCATGGACATTCAGGAGTTCATTCGTAGACTTTGGTGTGCACAAACACGTGCTCGCCACCCCACAAAAGAAGTCGACCACGACTTCGAGAGGGAAAGACCAAGACAACCGATACCAACAATGTAACAACCCCATCCGTTCATATGGTATATTCTAGAAGGTCCGGCCGGGGCCCCACAGGATATATCACAAAACAGTCGGTGAAGGTACAGGATGATACCAGAGTCGCGCATCACACCTATTACACATCATTCTAGCGGAAGCCTAGACTACAATTGGAACTCCTCATGAATGTCCAAACATAAAACTCCACATTTTATATCATATAGGAATGTCTTACAACAAGTCAAAAGAGTTGGCCTTATGGCCTTACATGACTTTCACACAATGGCCTAAACAAACTGGTGCGCAGGCCGGCCACAAGAAAAGAAAACACACAAAAAGAACACAACTAGCCTTCGAGGGCTAGCAGCAGCAGCAGCAACAACACCAACAGGAACATCAGCCTCTAAGTGATCCGCTCGGCTCTCCAGCACCTGGAAAGGGACAATCCACCCACCGGTGGCAAACAAAAGCAACGGTCAGCGTTCAGCTGACCAAATTATAACGACCCTACCCCTTCTCTCGGGGCAGCGGTATTCTTCCCTGCAGGCATATTAGATCACAAGTATGGCAAGCTATATCATCAAAATGTGCTTTCACGCACACAAGCCATCACAACCGTTCGCCACCCGGCTCAACGGTCTGTGCACTCAGGGCACATTCTTGGTGTTCTGGCAACCTCTTGCCCACCACCGTATCAGGGTTACAATCCAACGGTAACTCTCTTGAGAATTTACTCCATGGCGTGCTGCCGGAGTTAGTCTTCCTTCACCGGGATGGCCCGTAGCCCCCCATTGTGTCATGGCGCGCAGGCCGAAGACTCTTGCTATGCGCTCCAACAGACCGCACTTTTTGGTCTCACGTCGGACGGACATAGCGCAGGTCGGATCCTCCACCCCCCGTTGCTCAAATCGCCTTGCCTTCTCCGAGTACAGCGTACTCATGGCTATCTCAAAGGCGCGGGTCGGTCTCACCAATCCTGTTCTTGGCATTCAAGCCTGGGTATTTCTCTATACCCATTTCTCTCACAGCAACAGCGGGTCTTTCCTGGGCACACCAGTACTTCCTGTGACTCTCTCCACAGGTGGACACCGCACAAGCACAAATGTCAGGGGTCTTTCCTAGCTATCATGCCAGTACTTCTTATTACTCGCTTCACAGGTGGACACCCTACGACATCAAGCATCACAAAAGGGCCTTTCCTGGTCACACCAGTACTTCCTGTGCCTCATTCACAGGGTGAACCCAAAACATCACATAGCTATTTTCCTGGGCTACCACCCCAGTACTTCTTGCTACTCCTTTTCACAGGCATAACCCGTAGACTCCTTACACTACATGTTATCACGGAGTCTTCTCCGGTTCGTATGCAACATCACCAATCCAGACCAACCTGTCCAGATGGGCTTCACACATCATGCCTATTCCGTACTCCATTTCCGGATCTATATGCTAACAAAGGGGATTTCAAGAATCACCCAAACGACTCCAAAACTCAGCCACCTCTTGGTGGGGGAATCACAAGATATGCCAAAAAGGAAGCCTTCACATGGCTAGGAAGAAAAGTCGTTACCCTTGACGACCGCTTCGGTGCCATGGCCTCAAAGCTTGCTTGCAAGACTCTCAAGATTGATTCCTCCGCAACGCCGGCTTCAGATCTCTCGTCGGTAAACCGCAGCACCACCAGCAGCAGCCCCCTTTCCTTCTTCCTCCTCCTTTCTCTCTCTCTTTCCCTCTTAACTTGAAGAAGCTCAAGGCCAAGGAAAAATGAGAATTCTTCTCTGATTTCGGCCTTTAAGGAAAAAGAGGAAGAAGCTTCAGTCCTTGGATCCAGACTGAAGGAATGGAGGGCCACGATTCTTCCAAAAACGCAGATTTTGACCCTACACGGCCTCTGACACGGCCGTGTGCCAGGCCGTGTGCCTCAAGCGGTGGTCAACCGACTTATCCAAACCAGTGACACGCCCATGGGACACGCCCGTGTCATGGGACGTGTCACCAACACGCCTTCAGACACGCCCGTGTCTGTGGCCGTGTACCTGGGTGAAAAAAATCCCAAATCATCCCGAGACTTCACACGGCCTGTGACACGCCCGTGTCCCAGGCCGTGTGCCCAGACACGGCACAAGGACACGCCCTGTCGAAATCCTTCGGCAGGCTGAATTCGTCGACCTGATTTGACACGCCCTGTGACACGCCCGTGTCACAGGATGTGTTCAATCTCTCGACACTCAACACTTACGTCTCGACACTCGACGATCGTCGAGTAACAATCGTCGAGCATACGACACGGCCTTGGACACGCCCGTTTCCTGGGCCGTGTGCCCCCCGCTCGACGCATCGTCGAGAGAAAAAGCGTCGAGACAAACGCCGATCGTCGACACAACCTCGACACGCCCTGCGACACGCCCGTGTCGCAGGCCGTGTCACCTGACACGCCCTGTGACACGCCCGTGTCCCGGGCCGTGTCACCCAACAAATTCCTTTTTCAGAAATTTGGGCTGTTACAATCCTCCCCTCCTCCAAGAATTTCGTCCTCGAAATTCAGACATAGGAAAGGCAACAGAAATCAGCAAGAAAAATGTGACAACATATAAAATTTTATGTTACAACATTCTTGCTACAGATTACAAAAACAGCTCAGGGAACTCTTCGTGCATGGTTTGCTCTCGCTCCCATGACAGTTCTTCACGGCCGCAGTTGTCCCACCGGACCTTTACCTTACCGACCGTCTTGTTCCGCAACTGTTTCTCGGCTCGATCTACGATCAGAATGGGTCTCACTCTCCTTATTAGCCCATACTCCACCGGCACACGATCATCCGCGATCACTTGAGCTGGATCTTTCACGGCCTTCCGAAGCACCGAGATGTGAAAGACATCATGTAACCCACCCAAGTCCGCCGACAGAGCTAGCCTATAAGCCGCTTCGCCCACTCGCTCAACCACTTCAAAAGGACCCAAATATCTTGGACTCAACTTTTTCAATCGTTGAATCCTGGAGACACCTTTGAATGGCTTGATCTTCAAGTAGAACCAATCGTCAACCGCAAATTCGACGTTCCGGTGCTTGGCGTTGTAGTACTTCGCTTGTCGATCTTGAGCAATAAGTAATCTCTCTCGAATAGTCCGAATGGTTGAGTTTGCTTCATCAACCTCATTTGGTTTAAACAGCCGAGCTTCGCCCGCTTCTACCCAAGCCAAGGGAGTACGACACTTCCTTCCATATAAAGCTTCATATGGTGCCATCCCAATTCTTGCCTGATAGCTGTTATTATATGCAAACTCTACCATATAGAGATGATCCTCCCATCTCTTTCTGAAGTCAAGGGCGCACATTCGGAGCATGTCCTCCATTGTTCTGTTGGTACGTTCAGTTTGGCCATCCGTTTGGGGATGAAAGGCCGTACTGAAAGTCAACTTCGTGCCCAACAGTCGGTGAACTAGCATCCAATCATTTGACGTGAATCGCCCATCTCGATCACTTACGATGCTCCGAGGAACACCGTGAAGCCGCACAATCTGGTCAACATATAACTTTGCCAAATTTTCAACTGAATCATCCCGCCTGTTCGGGAGAAAATGTGCCACTTTCGTTAGCCGGTCAACAATCACCCAAATGGAATCATTTCCTCGCTGCGATCTTGGCAACCCATGCACAAAATCCATGGAAATATCATCAAATTTCCACTCTGGGATCGGCAGTGACTTCAAATATCCACCCGGCTTTTGACATTCTGCCTTCACCATCGCACATGTTTGGCATTTAGAGACATAAAGGGCAACATCTTTCTTGAGCCCTGGCCACCAGAAAAGCTTTTTCATATCGTTGAACATCTTTGTGCTCCCGGGGTGAATGGAATGTTTGGTATAATGCGCTTCATATAGCAGTTCTTCCCTCACTTTCCCCACATTCGGGACGCACAAACGGCCCTCTTTTCGCAAAAGACCGTCATTCCAGGTGAATTTGCCTTCTGGCCCTTCATTCACATAGCGCAAGAGATCGTCATCCAACTCCGTTGCCCGTCGAACTCGGTCCGCAAGGTCACATTGCACCTCGGTCCAGTTCAAACATGCAATGGTAGTGGAATTCCTATCAACACAATAGATCTCCAATGCCTCCAGTTCCTGGATAAGACGTTCATCATGTCTTTGTAACCAATTTGCTCTAGCCGGAACTCGCCGACTCAAGGTATACACGACAACATTCCCCTTCCCGGGCGTATAATGAATCTTGAAAGTGTAGTTCCCAAGGAACTCCAACCACCTTCGTTGTCGCATGTTCAAGTCTTTTTGCTCCAAAAGATACTTTAGGCTCTTATGATCGGTATAGATCGCCACCTTCACTCCATAAAGGTAGTGTCGCCAAAACTTGACTGCAAAAATCACCGCCGCTAATTCCAAATCATGGACGGGATAGTTTCGCTCGTGCACCTTTAGCTGGCGTGAGCCATAAGCAATCACCTTTCCGCTCTGCAGCAGAACGCAGCCTAAGCGGCTCCCTGAGGCATCACTATAAATCACAAAGCCATCGGTTCCACATGGCGAAGACAACACCGGCGCCGTGGACAACCAAACCTTCAGTTCTTCAAAAGCTCGTGCACACTCTGGCGTCCAAACGAACTTCTGATCTTTTCGCGTTAGTGTGGTGAGCGGCAAAGCGATCCGCGAGAAGTTCTCCACAAATCTTCTATATTAGCCTGCAACTCCAAGGAAACTCCTGACCTCGGCCACGGAAGACAATCTTGGCCACTCTTGTATGGCTCTTATCTTCGCTGGATCCACTGCAATACCTGCTCCACTCACCACATGGCCCAAAAATGCCACTGACGATAGCCAAAACTCGCACTTCGAGAACTTGGCATATAGCTGATTTTGCCTCAACGTGTTAAACACCAACCGCAAGTGAATCTCACGCTCGGCTTTGGACTTCGAGTACACCAGGATGTCATCAATGATCACTATCACAAACAGATCCAGGTACTCACGAAAAATACGATGCAACAGATCCATAAACACCGAGGGCGCATTGCACAATCCAAAGGGCATGACTGTGAACTCATAGTGCCCATAACGCGTTCCAAATGCGGTTTTGGGAATGTCACCTTCCCGAATTCTTAACTGGTAATAACCAAACTTCAGGTCCAACTTCGAATACACGGTAGATCCCACCAGCTGATCGAATAACTCATCAATCTGGGGTATAGGATACTTATTCTTCTCGGTCAGCTTATTCAATTCACGGTAATCAATACACAACCGTAACCCACCATCTTTCTTTTTTACAAAAAGCACAGGCGCGCTCCAAGGTGACATACTTGGGCGGATATAACCTTGCTCTAGCATTTCTTGTAGTTGAACCTTTAACTCAGCCATCTCTTTAGGCGCAACGCGATATGGCGAGCGGGCCACAGGTTTTTCACCTGGCACCAACTCGATCATGAAGTCAATCTCTCGCTGGGGTGGTAGCCCAGGGAGATCCGCGGGAAACACATCTGTAAATTCTGCCACAATCGGAACCTCACACACACTGGCCTTAGGCTCAACAGCCTGAATCAGTGCAAAGTAACACTCCGCACCTTTCCGAACAGCTTTGACCACCTGGAGTGCAGACATCAACGTCCCGCCTACTCCTCGCATACCCGCGAACTTTGTCTCCTGTTCGGTATTCTGGCCTAACGTGATTTCTTTGGACTGACAATCAATCATAGCATGCTGCTTCGCAAGCCAATCCATCCCAAAAATCACATCGAATTTCGATAGTGGCAAAACAAATGCAGTTAAACGAAAATCCCGACTTCCTAACTGAACTGCCACATCGCAAGCTTGATTTGCAAGCATCCAACAGCCATTCGGCAACACCACTCTGACGCTATCTGTCTTTGCACGACTGGGTATCCCAAGCCGCGTAAGAAACTCACTAGACATAAAAGAATGCGATGCACCTGTATCAAACAGTGCTCGCGCCAGCGTGTCCCGAATCATCACAAAGCCTATGACAAACATGTCACACACACAAACCGCAAACATAGGAGTACTAAGCAAAACATACAAACAAGAGCATAAGCAAAACAAAACTCATACCTGTGACAATGTCACTCTGCTTAATGTCCTCTTGCAGGCCAAGATTGTAGACCCGGGGTTGCGCCTACGAGGCAGAGGAATCCACCACCGCCTTTCCTTTTTACGCATAAGATGCTCCCGCCTTCTTTTCATTCTTTGGCAGCATCCGACAATCTCGCGCAATATGCCCCATCCGGCCACAATTGAAGCAGATACGAGTGTCTGGCTTGGAGGTCGCCCCTGACGTTGCGCCCGTTGCAACTGATGAAGGAGCGTGTCCACTAGGCTTGGACTTCTTGCCCCATCTCTTCTTATACAATGGTTTTCCCGATCGGGGCGCCTTCCACTCCGGTTGCGTCACAGCCAAAGCTCTCTTCCCTTGCACCCTCTTCATATCCTTTTCCAACGCGGTCGTGGTGTCAACCAACGCTTGGAAACCTTGGTTCACAGAACTGGACACAAGGAACCTCAGCTCGTCCCTCAGTCCTTCATAGAACCGATTGGTCTTCCTCTGCTCATCAGCAAAAATAGAACCTGCATACCACCCCAAGCGAGTAAATTCATGCAGGTACGCGTCAACACTGCCATCACCTTGAGTCAACCGTTGGAATTCATTTTCCATGGCTATCCGTTGAGCCACAGGAAGGTGCTTTGCTAGGAAGAGCCGGGAGAATTCTTCCATCGATACTTGGGTTAACGGACGACCTGCCAAGTGATGCAACTCCATTTCATCCCACCATAATCGGGCTTCTCCTTCAAGCGTAAAGGTAGCTAAAGTAACTTTCTGATACTCCGCCGTTCCTATTGCCGTCATCACTCGCTTGATGCGCGATAGCCAATCCTCAGCCTGCGTCGGGGTTCCCGCTCCCGAGAACGTAGGCGGATGGAAACTCATAAACCGCGTTAGCTGCTTCTCAGATGCTCGAGGAGCCACATCCACGACAGGTTCAGGCCTTACCGCCACCTGTTCTGGCCTCACAGTCGCTTGTTCCTGCCTAAGGGGCTGGCCTTGGATCATGGTAAATAAAGCCTCCGCAACTAAATGCACATGTTCTGTAGACGGTGGAGGTGTAGGCACCGCGGCTGGTGTCATACTTTCATCAGAACACTGGGACTCAGACGGCCCAGCTCCACTTCGTGTCACCTAAAGGTGGACAAGACACACACATTAGTGGTCGTACCCAAGCAATCAACACAAAATAAGAACACACGGGTTCCTCAAACACACAAATATGCATTCATATCATGGACATTCAGGAGTTCATTCGTAGACTTTGGTGTGCACAAACACGTGCTCGCCACCCCACAAAAGAAGTCGACCACGACTTCGAGAGGGAAAGACCAAGACAACCGATACCAACAATATAACAACCCCATCCGTTCATATGGCATATTCTAGAAGGTCCGGCCGGGGCCCCACAGGATATATCACAAAACAGTCGGTGAAGGTACAGGATGATACCAGAGTCGCGCATCGCACCTATTACACATCATTCTAGCGGAAGCCTAGACTACAACTAGAACTCCTCATGAATGTCCAAACATAAAACTCCACATTTTATATCATATAGGAATGTCTTACAACAAGTCAAAAGAGTTGGCCTTATGGCCTTACATGGCTTTCACACAGTGGCCTAAACAAACTGGCGCGCAGGCCGGCCACAAGAAAAGAAAACACACAAAAAGAACACAACTAGCCTTTGAGGGCTAGCAGCAGCAGCAACAACACCAGCAGGAACATTAGCCTCTAAGTGATCCGCTCGGCTCTCCAGCACCTGGAAAGGGACAATCCACCCACCGGTGGCAAACAAAAGCAACGGTCAGCGTTCAGCGGACCAAATTATAACGACCCTACCCCTTCTCTCGGGGCAGTGGTATTCTTCCCTGCAGGCATATTAGATCACAAGTATGGCAAGCTATATCATCAAAATGTGCTTTCACGCACACAAGCCATCACAACCGTTCGCCACCCGGCTCAACGGTCCGTGCACTCAGGGCACATTCTTGGTGTTCTGGCAACCTCTTGCCCACCACCGTATCAGGGTTACAACCCAACTGTAACTCTCTTGAGCATTTACTCCATGGCGTGCAGCCGGAGTTAGTCTTCCTACACCGGGATGGCCCGTAGCCCCCCATTGTGTCATGGCGCGCAGGCCGAAGACTCTTGCTATGCGCTCCAACAGACCGCACTTTTTGGTCTCACGTCGGACGGACATAGCTCAGGTCGGATCCTCCACCCCCCGTTGCTCAAATCGCCTTGCCTTCTCCGAGTACATCGTACTCATGGCTATCTCAAAGGCGCGGGTCGGTCTCACCAATCCTGTTCTTGGCATTCAAGCCTGGGTATTTCTCTATACCCATTTCTCTCACAGCAACAGCGGGTCTTTCCTGGGCACATCAGTACTTCCTGTGACTCTCTCCACAGGTGGACACCGCACAAGCACAAATGTCAGGGGTCTTTCCTAGCTATCATGCCAGTACTTCCTGTTACTCGCTTCACAGGTGGACACCCTACGACATCAAGCATCACAAAAGGGCCTTTCCTGGTCACACCAGTACTTCCTGTGCCTCATTCACAGGGTGAACCCAAAACATCACATAGCTATTTTCCTGGGCTACCACCCCAGTACTTCCTGCTACTCCTTTTCGCAGGCATAACCCGTAGACTCCTTACACTACATGTTATCATGGAGTCTTCTCCGGTTCATATGCAACATCACCAATCCAGACCAACCTGTCTAGATGGGCTTCACACAGCATTCCTATTCCGTACTCCATTTCCAGATCTATATGCTAACAAAGGGGATTTCAAGAATCACCCAAACGACTCCCAAACTCAGCCACCTCTTGGTAGGGGAATCACAAGATATGCCAAAAAGGAAGCCTTCACATGGCTAGGAAGAAAAGTCATTACCCTTGACGACCGCTTCGGTGCCATGGCCTCAAAGCTTGCTTGCAAGACTCGCAAGATTGATTCCTCCGCAACGCCGGCTTTGGATCTCTCGTCAGTAAACCGCAGCACCACCAGCAGCAGCCCCCTTTCCTTCTTACTCCTCCTTTCTCTCTCTCTTTCCCTCTTAACTTGAAGAAGCTCAAGGCCAAGGAAAAATGAGAATTCTTCTCTGATTTCGGCCTTTAAGGAAAAAGAGGAAGAAGCTTCAGCCCTTGGATCCAGACTGAAGGAATGGACGGCCACGATTCTGACAAAAACGCAGATTTTGACCTGACACGGCCTCTGACACGGCCGTGTGCCAGGCCGTGTGCCTCAAGCGCTGGTCAACCGACTTATCCAAACTAGTGACACGCCCATGGGACACGCCCGTGTCATGAGCCGTGTCACCAACACGCCTTCAGACACGCCCATGTTTGTGGCCGTGTACCTGGGTGAAAAAAATCCCAAATCATCCCGAGACTTCACACGGCCTGTGACACGCCCGTGTCCCAGGTCGTGTGCCCAGACACGGCACAAGGACACGCCCTGTCGAAATCCTTCGGCGGGCTGAATTCGTCGACCTGATTTGACACGCCCTGTGACACGCCCGTGTCACAGGCCGTGTTCAATCTCTCGACACTCAACACTTACATCTCGACACTCAACGATCGTCGAGTAACAATCGTTGAGCATACGACACGGCCTTGGACACGCCCATATCCCGGGCCGTGTTCCCCCCGCTCGACGCATCGTCCAGAGAAAAATCGTCGAGACAAAGGCCGATCGTCGACACAACCTCGACACGCCCTGCGACACGCCCGTGTCGCAGGCCGTGTCACCTGACACGCCCTGGGACACACCCGTGTCCCAGGCCGTATCACCCAACAATTTCCTTTTTCTGAAATTTGGGTTGTTACAAGTATGAGATAGAGTTCAGCAAGTTGAGCCGGTTTTCCCCTGGATTAGTGAGTGTTGAGGCGGATCGAGTCAAGCGGTTTCTTGGTGGCTTGAGGAGCGAGGTTCAGCAGTTAGCCAGTGCTTATGGTTCAGTGACATATGCAGTAGTAGTGGAGGCTGATCTAAAAGTGGAGGCAATTGAGACTGCAAAGAACAGAGGCCAACAAATGAGAAAGGACAAGAGGAAGTCTGTTGAAGAGAAGAACCCCCAGGTACCTGATGTTGCTTCAGCAAAGAAGAGCAAGGTGGACTGTAGATTCTGTGGCCTGTCCGGCCACCCTGTTGAGAGGTGTTTCAAGAAGGCTGGAGCTCAGAGGAAGGAGCATGTTCATGCCATTCAAGGTGCTCCTAGGAAGGATGTTCCCCATTCTGTGTGCAAGCGACCTGGGCATGATGTTGTCCAGTGCTGGTCCAAGGATAAGGTCTGCTTTCTGTGTGGCCAGAAGGGCCATATCAAGACTAGGTGTCCTCAGGTCCAGCCTATTCTTCAGGAAGTTCCACTTCAGGCTTTACCTCCACCTCAGCGTGTGGACAAGGGCAAAGGGAAGCTGAACGTGATCTCTTCCAAGGAGTCTCAGACTTCGACTCAGGTCATCTCAGGATAGTTGTTTTTCCTAGCTTGAAAGTATTATTTGCTAACATGGCTATAGCTTTGTTTCGGTAGTGTCTTAGTTGCTTATGTACTCCAATAGGGAAATTTAAGGTGACGAGCCGTTGGGTGCGTGTTCTGTTCGACTCCGGCGCTACCCACTCATTTGTGGCTAGAGCTTTTGTAGAGCGGTATCGGTTGATTCTAGATCAAGTTCGTGATACCTTCCGCGTCAAGTTCCCTTCGAGTGAATCTGTGTTGTCAGATTTGGGCATTTTGGATTGCCCTATTTTGTTGGGGGGCTTTCTTGCGAAGGCAGACTTGAAGATGATTGATCTAGAGGACTTTGATGTTATTCTGGGCATGGACTGGTTGTCTAAGTATGATGCGGTTATTTAGTGCAAAGGGATGCGCTTGGACTTCATCAAGGACAACAGTGAGCCTGGAAGTGTGTATGCTGATCCGTGCTAGGATTCTCCTATCATTTCTACGGTATGTGCTCAGAAGCTGTTTCTTTTTGATTGTTTTGCTTATTTAGTCTCGGTGGTTGGGACTGCTGTTAGTGAACCGCGCTTGGAGGAGATTCCTGTGGTTCGTGGTTTCTCAAATGTTTTTCCTAATGACCTTCCTGGTCTTGCACCCGAGCGGGATGTTGAGTTCGTGATTGAATTGGAACCGGGTACACATCCTATTGCTAAGGTGCCGTATCGGATGGCCCCTCATGAGTTGGAGGAGTTGCGACTCCAGTTGGACGAGTTGTTGGCAAAAGGTTTTATCGGGCCGAGTTCGTCGCCTTGGGGTGATCCTGTTCTGTTTGTGAAGAAGAAGGATGGGTCCATAAGGCTGTGCATTCATTATAGGGAGCTGAATAAAGTTACCATTAAGAACAGGTACCCTCTACCGAGGATCAATGATTTATTTGATCAGTTACGTGGTAGCACGGTGTTTTCCAAGATCGATCTTCGTTCAGGCTATCAGCAGCTCAGGATCCGTGAGTCGGACATTCCACGGACTGCTTTCAGGTCGAGCCATGGGCATTTTGAATTCCTGGTTATGTCGTTTGGTTTGACCAACGTGCCATCAGCATTCATGGACATGATGAACCGGGTGTTCAAGGACTTTCTTGATAAGTTCGTGGTGGTATTCATTGATGATGTGTTGATCTACTCTCGCAGTGCTGAGGAGCATGAGCAGCATCTGCGATTGGTTCTATCTACTTTGAGAGACCATCAGTTATTCGCCAAGCTGAGTAAATGTGAGTTCTGGTTGTCACAGGTTTCCTTCCTGGGTCATGTGGTGAACAAGGACGGCATCTTGGTTGACCCGGAAAAGATTTTTGCAGTGATGGATTGGCATAAGCCGAGCACACCCAAAGAGATTAGGAGCTTCTTGGGGTTGTCCGGCTATTATAGAAGGTTCATGGAGGGCTTTTCTACCTTGGCAGCCCCCTTGACTAAGCTGACGCAGAAGAATGCAGCGTTCATTTGGGACGAGAAATGCGAGGAGGCTTTTCTGGAGCTGAAGAGCATGTTGTGTTCTGCCCCTGTTTTGACATTGCCTACGGAGGGCAAGGACTATGATGTATATCTGGATGCCTCGCATGTTGGGCTCGGAGGTGTGTTGATGAAAGAAGGGAAGGTGATTGCGTATGGGTCGAGGCAATTGAAGACTCATGAGAGGAACTACCCCACGCATGATCTTGAGTTCGCAGCAGTGATCTATGCCCTGATGCTGTGGAGACATTTACTTTATGGTGCCAAGTGAAAGATCTACACCAGTCATAAAAGCCTAAAGTATGTCTTCACCCAGAAGGAGCTGAATTTGCGCATGCGGCGTTGGTTGGAGTATGTGGCCGATTATGATGTGGATATACAGTATCATCCGGGCAAGGCCAATGTGGTGGCCGACGCTCTGAGCCGGAAGATGGGGAAGATCTTTAATCTCACCGCAGATCATTTAGTGGAAGAGTTCCTCCTGATGGATATTTCCATGGGACGCTGTGACATGCAGAGCAGTTTGGCAGTGGCAGAGCCGTCTTGGATTGCACTTACCAGGTTGCACCAGAAGGTTGATCCGGATCTTCTGCACTTGTACCTCAGGACTGAGAGAGGGGAGTTGTCGGGTTTTTATATCGATGATGCGGGAACTTTGAAGTACCGCGATAGGTTTTGCGTCCCCGCTGTTGGAGACATCAGGGGTATGATTTGCAGAGAGGCTCATGGATCCAGTGTTGCCTACCATTCAGGATCTACAAAGATGTATCATGAATTGAAGCATATTGCCTGGTGGTATGGGATGAAGGGAGATATAGCCCGATTTGTTGCTGAGTGCCACACTTGCAAGCATGTGAAGGCCGATCATGGAAGGCTTGGTGGCAAGTTGACTCCATTGGAGATCCCTACATGGAAGTGGAAAAGTATTTCTATGGACTTCATTACGGGCTTGCCGAGATCTCCAAGGGAATTTGATTCTGTTTGGGTTATAGTGGACAGACTGACGAAGTGTGCTCACTTTGTGCCATACAAGATTGACTATCCGATGAAAAAGATAGCAAAGCTATATCTGAATGAAGTCATCAGATTACACGGTGTGCCAGTTATCATCATTTCGGATCGAGACTCCCGTTTCACATCTCGGTTCTAGATGAGTCTGCAAGAGGGTTTGGGTATATATTTGAGGTACTCTACAGCTTACCACCCGCAGACCAATGGTCAGACTGAGCGAGTGAACCAGATAGTTGAGGATATGATCAGTTGCTACATCTTGGACCACGGCGGAGCGTGGGATGATCGTTTGCGGCTTATGGAATTTGCATACAACAACAGTTACCTGGAGAGCTTGCAAATGGCTCCATTTGAGTCTTTGTATGGGAGGCGCTGTAGAACTCCCTTGTTTTGGACTGAGGTCGGTGAGAGGCCTGTATTGGGTCCAGATTCGCTCGAGGAGATGGAAACTGCTGTGAAGCTTATTCTGGAAAAGCTTCGTAAAGCTCAGGAGTGATATGAGAAGAACGCCAACCGGCGTAGGTCTGACTTGGAGTTTTCTGTAGGGGACCTTGTGTTTCTTAAGGTTTCCCCGATGGTTGATGTTAAGAGGTTCAGTAAGAACCGGAAAATGGACCCGAGGTATGTGGGCCCGTTTAAGATTGTTGAGCGGATTGGCGTATCAGCATATAGATTGGATTTGCTAGCAAATTTCCCAGGTATTCACAATGTGTTTTATGTAAGCCAATTGCGGAAGTGTGTGCGAAGCAGTGGGCAAGTATTGGATGTTGTGCCCCAGTTGGAGCTTAATCTTTCATATGTTGAGGTGCTGGTCCGCATCTTGGATACTCAAGATCGGGTGCTGCGGACGAAGTCTATCCCGATGGTGAAAGTTCTATGGAAGAATCAGGATTTGGAAAGCGCAACTTGGGAGCTAGAGTCGGCTATGAGGGAGACTCACCCTCATCTGTTCCATTGATTTGTTTGGTACGTTTCCTTTCTAGTACTCTTGTTTGTTACCTTCCTTCTATAGTAGAAGTAGCGTATATAAAGTTTCGGGACGAAACTTTCTTTTAGGGGGAGTGACTATAACGCCCCCGATTTTTTCTGCGATTATTTAATTCTCGTTTGGCGTTACGTTGACGTGTTTCCGGCATGTGACTTTTGTTAGAGCATGGTCTTAGCTCTTTAGGTTGCTTGTGTGGTTGTTAGTAGCCTTTTTGGCAAGATTCCCTAGCAAGTCGGGTCTGTTTTGGTGACCGGTGAGTCCTCTCGGGGGATGCTTGTGTTTTGGCTTCGGGTAGTGATAACCCTAGTTTTGATCGTCAAAAGTTGATTTTGACTTCGTTGTTGCGTTCGTAGCATGGATAATTAGCTACAGTGTGAATTTCGTCAGAATCCGAGGTGGTTCGGTTTTTGCGTCGCTTCGTGGTATTAATAATAATAATGCAAATAATTAATTAATGAAACTTGAATTGAATCTAGTGGTTTTTGGGTGTCTGTTAGGGCTGATAAGGCGTGTCCCTGCATAAATATATATAGTCTCAAGACAAAAAAAACGAGTCTTTTCATTGTCTCCTTCTGTGGGAGAGAAACTGCTGCCTGTTCGAGAGGAAGAGAAAAACCGCCAAACCTATACACTTCAGACGCCGATTTTGGGAGCGTTAGTGGATGGAATTCGATTCCGAAAGCGGATTTGGAGTGCTCTCGCCTAGACCTTCATTCCAACGGTAAGAGATTTAATTTTCGCGGTGTTTCTGGAGGACTCAGAATTTTTGGTTTGAACCTTTTCCGCCATTAAAACCTTAGATCATGTATAGGTGTTGTTGCGGCTGGAGCCGAGAGAGAGAGAGGAAGGGCTGTGCAAGTTAATTTCTGGATTTGAGGCAAGTGGTGCTCCTACACTTGCCAAGCTTTCTTCCCCTTTTTATGGTCATATTTACTATAACTTTCCCTATTACCCGAGATTAATGCTTCACTCTGTATTTACGTTAAAAGCATGTTAATTTTAAACCATTATGCCCCTTTAAGTTTCAGTTTGCATTTGAAAGAAATAATGCCTAAACACCTAGAGGGGGGTGAATAGGTGAACTTTATCTTTTAAAATTTAAGGCAGAAATTCTGTACAGCAAATGTAGTTCTACAACTATCACAACACAGCAACCATAGAAACAAACATACACAGAGTGCACACAGTATTTATAGTGTTTCCCCAAGGTCTGGGTACATCCACTTCCCCCCTTCGCCTATCTAGTAATGTACTAGATTCTGCCTAACTTCAGCACTTCTCCTCAGATCCTCAGATCTTACAGCTCAGAACCCCAAACAGGTTCCTATAACTCAGAGTGTCCCCACTCCTACAACTCAGGCAAAAAGCCCTACCACTCAGTCTTCAACAAGACCTACACTCAGAGAACAAAGTCTCCTACAACTCAGGCACAAGGCCCTACCTCAGTCTTCAATAATACCTACACTCAGAGCACACAGTCTCCTACACTCAGCCTTTATAAAATAGTCTTACAACTCAGATCTATGCAAGATCCTACAGATATTTTGATATTACAAAGTAATTAACCACAACTCTGAAAGAGAGAGATGAGTTGACTGGCTTCTTGATGAGTTCTTGAAAGAACTTTGCAGAGATCAACCTCCCTTGGCTTTCTTCAAAGCTTCTTGAATTAAAACACAGTAGGGTTGAATCTCCTGTGAAGATGATCTTCAATCAACTTCTGTCTTGAGATTCAAATCTCAATCTGAATCTTACTTTGCAGCCTGGTTCATCATCTGCTCTTCTTAGAAGGAGCTCTCTCTCTCTCCAACTTTTTAGATCTTCTGTTGAAGGTCTTCTTCTTTTATGTGTTAGATCTCTTAATTGATTTTTCTCAATTCCATCCCTGTTGAAGGAGAAAGGCCTTTAAATAGTCTTCCTCCAAGGTAACCGGCTGATCCGGTTTTAACAACCTTCTGACGGCTCTGACAGTTGCAGTTGACCGGTTGAAATGACAGCTGTCAAGTCATCCAGTCACTTCTTGAAATCACTGTCACTGTCTGAAAGTGTCGAGACAGATAGTCATTATGTGTCGACACAAATAGACCAAGTGTCGACACAAGTAGACTAAGTGTCGACACTAGCCTTGATGGTGTCGACACAACTTCTTGTTTTGTTGTAACAGCTTCTCGACACTGCTTCTTCAGAATGTGTCGACACTGATTCTATGTGTCGACACAAGCCTTCTATTGAATGTGTCGACACTGGTTGAGTGTGTCGACACAAATACTTCTTCTTCAATACTTAGTTGATTTCTGCTGTGTGTCGACTCAACTCCTTTGTGTCGACACATTCCTTCTTGTGTTGAAACTTGCTGAGTGTCGACACATCTCCTTTGTGTCGACACATGCCTTCATGTGTTGAAACTTGCTGAGTGTCGACACATCTCCTTTGTGTCGACACATGTCTTCATGTGTTGAAACTTGCTGAGTGTCGACACATCTCCTTTGTGTCGACACAAGTACTTTAACTTTGTTGATGCTTGCTGAGTGTCGACACAGCCTCCTGGTGTCGACACATTTGATGTCGACAAAGTTTCTTTGGGTGTCGACACTTCCTCTAAGTGTCGACACAGATTCTGTTGACAATTCTTCATAGTGTGTCGACACTGCCTGTATATGTCGACACTTTTCTTCTGGTGTCGACTCTGCCTTCTTGGTGTCGACACAATTACTCTAAGTGTCGACACAGCTTCTCTAGGTGTCGACACAAGCCTTCATAAGTGTCGATACATCACCTCTAGGTGTCGACACATGGACTTAGAAACCTTTCTGCATTTCCTGCAATTACTTAACTCAAAGCACATCAAATACACCTTGATGTATATCATTGAGTAGGGTGAGGCTTCTTCAAATATGGTACATATATTCTAATGTACCCAACAATCTCCCCCTATTTGGAGAAGTCATAACCCTTAGTCAATGATATACACCATACATAACAAATACTCAAAAAATGATGTATAACAATATTAAATGACAAGGTAAATACTAAACATGTATAAACAAAACATGTATAAACAATTATCTCATAATAATAATGTAATAGATTGAACATTAAACATTGTTTTTACAACTTCCAAAAGTTTTATTAATCAAAAGTTTACATGAAGTTTAATGCAAATGATTACAAGATTGTAAACTTAAGAAAATTCTATCATATGGCTGCTCTGGCTCCTTGATAACAATGCCCTTTCCAGATTGAATCTTTGCTTGAACTGGAGCATCATTATCATCAATAGGCTTCTTTCCCTTAAGATCTTTCTTTTTTTGTTCTTCAGCCCTTATCTTCTGTCTCTCAAAGTAATGATAAGGCTTAGGGAAGTACTTGCTAGGCTCCTGTGCATTAGGAGGTAGCTTCCCTAATTTGGCCTTCCTTCTGTATTGTACTATGGCCTCCCTTCTGTATTGTACTATGGCCTCTTGCCTAGCCTCATGTTTTCTCCACTCCTGCTCAGAATACCATTTGCCCCTTCCTAAGATATTATCTTTTGCAGCCTTCCAAGCAGTTAATATGATATTCCTAGAAGTTGGGCTCAATTGCTCAAAATCTGGCCTTAATTCAGCCTGCTCTCTGAACCTCTTCTTAGATAATTGGGCTTCCTGCTCTTTTAATAATGTCTCTTGCACTTTTAGTACTGCCTCTGGCACAGGCTGTACAACTTTCTCAATGATTACATTGTGAGCACCTTCTGGTGGACTATACATAGACTGTATCTCTTGATGTATCATGTCAAAATCTGCAGGAGGATAGATCACCTGAGCCACTTCAGCTTGTTCTCCTCCAAAATATGCAAGATTAATCCCAGATTCTGCTACATTATCATCATCACACAATGGTGGATATCCAAGGGTAGCTCTGATGCTGTTTGAAATTAATTTAGCATGGTCAGAGCCTGCTTTGACTAATACCCTCTCCCCCTTTATGACTTCTCTTTCTATATGATCCCTAAGTTCATCCTTCTGGAATCTGATTTGAGCATTCAGATAGTTAACTCCATCTTTATAAAAAGGTTTTAATTTCTGAAGCTGGGCAGAAATATCCTTTTGTGAAGCTTCAATGGCAGTTTTAATAGCAGTGAGGCTTTCTTGTAATTTCTTATCAAACTCCACTTTGGCTGTAGTCGTAGACACAGTTTGAGCATTTGCAATATTCTTCATTTCAGTGACTATAGCATTATGAGAAGCAGTCAGATTATCATTCATCCTAAGATGATTTTCAAGGACAAATCCTTGTTTCACTGCCATGTCATCAACCTGTTTCTTGATATTCTCTTGAGAGTAGCCAGATAGACCACTGCATTGCCTCCTTTATGGAAACAATCAGTCATTTCCTTCTTATTTTGATTCACTTCAAATCTTATGGACTTTATGTCTTGAGCTAAGTAAAATTCTAACTCCTTATGGTGCTCATCCATATAAGTTTCCATAGCCTTCCTTTGCTCATCCAGTTTTATTTGCAAAGCCACTAACAAAGAACTATAGTCAGTAGTTGGGGCTTATTGTGGAACAATGGTTTGCAGTGCCTTTTTGTAGGTCTGGCTTCTTCTCTTGAAGACTTGTAACTTTCTTTTCTTGGCTCTAGCAGCCTCTTCATCCTCTAAAGCAGAAGTACTGGAAATGTCTACCATGTCCTTAGGACTAGGAGGTAATTCCTTCTCAGTCCTTGGTAGCTCCTCAGCATTCCTTTGCTCCTCAGTCCATTTTCTTGCAGGTTCCTCTACATGCACCCCCTCAAGGTCTACCTGCTCCCCCTCAACAGCTTCTTTCTCTCCCTCAAAGTCAGTCTGTAAAAGATCAGGGAACAGCTCTTCTAGTGTAAACTCATGTTGAGGTTGGACTGGAGAATCTCTTATCTCAGGAGCAACTGATACCACTTTATCAGCAACTGATGTGTTCTCCATAACAACATCTTGTGGTTGACTATGTAACTGTGTATGTTGATCAACATCAAGCAATGATTCAGTCAAAACTTCATCCTCAATGTTGAAATTTAATTGATTAACTTCAGTGATTACCTCTAGAACTATTTGGGTAGCTCTTTCACTCTCTATTTGAGTTGGCTCATCCACATGTAGAGGCTCCCCCTGGAGTGGATCCAGGTGAATAGAGCTAGCTGATGGCTCCCCCTGCCTCTGGGCATCTTCTTGTCTTGCTGGTGACTGTCCAACATTGCCATCCTCTCCATCATCAGAACTAAAAACCACCTGCTCCTCAGAGCTACTTTTGGATTCAGGAGCCATAATGGCTTTCTTCTTCTTCTGAGTTGTTTCCTTTTCTGGAGTTGTTATTTCCTTTGTCAACACTCTATCCCACCTTGAGATAACCCTTACATCCATTCTCCTCATATGGTTTATCTTAGAACCTGCAGCTTGGTTCATCACTTCAGGGATACTTCCAACTAAGTATAAACTCAGAATCCTACCCAGATTGAGCTTCTTCAGACTCTCCTTTATCTTATCAAACATTACTGCTGACCAATCAGTTTTAATTTTGAAAATTATCCTTGTCATCAAACTGAACATGTGAGCTGATATCCTATCATGCCCACCAGGCTTGCTCAGTATCACCTTGCCCACTATTTCAGATAAGAACTTGTCATGCATGTTCATGCCTTTTTTGTTAAAGACGGATCCAATCTTCAAGCTTGAATCTAAACCACATCATTCCAGTGCCTCCCTTGTCTTTGATGCATGTATATCTTCCTCTTCTTTACTTCTAGGGAGATGTAGAATCTTTCTAGACTTTTCTCGGTAATCTTGACTTTTGCCCCATGAACTTTGGACTTAATCTTGAGTCCAGATTCATCAAGAGTAGCTGCACTAAGGAATTCAAGGACCTCCTTCTTCCAGATCTTGATTGGTTCTGATATAAGATACTCTAACCCAGTCTCTGCAACTAGGGTTATTACACCTTGGATTTCTGGTTCCGCATCATCAAAGGCGTGTCGCACGAGCTCATAACCTTCATTGATGTTCTCTTCTAGCTTGGGCACCATTAGGGTTTGAAGAAATTTTGAATTTAGAGAAGAGAGTTGTCGACACACAAGTTTGATCTCGAAACTATGGTGAGCGTGTCGACAAACAATGGTGAAGACCTATTTATACCTTTCTAAGATCGAAGGTGAAAAGGCGCGTGAAAATACTTGAAATGTGTCGACACTATTGAAAAGTGTCGACACTTACTTCTAATGTCTCGACAACTATGTGTCGACACAAATATAGTCGATAGAATATATGTGTCGACACTTATACATCTCAGCTCGACGATTAGTCGAGACGCTACTCGACGAATTCTATGTAAATCCTAAGTGTCGACACCACCCTGGATGTGTCGACACCGACTTTGAATGTGTCGACACAAATTCTCTGATCTGTCGACACTAACTGACTAGATATGTCGACACCATTTCTCTAAAATGTCGACACCACTTCTATGTGTCGACACAGAGAACTCTGTGTGTCGACACCATTTTACTTAGCCAATTTTTTAAACTAATCTAAGTTTATCATTCCTAATTCAATTTTAAACTTATTGAATTTGTTTTCATCTAGGGGCTTAGTAGACATATCAGCTAACTGATTATCTGTCTTAACATACTCTAGTGAAATATCTCGTTTTTCTACATGTTCTCTAAGAAAATGGTATTTAATTTCTATGTGCTTAGTCCTACTATTGGAGACAGGATTATTTGCAATAGAAATGGCACTTATAGAATCACAAAATAAAGGTGTTCTACTTACTTAGATACCATAATCTTCTAGCTGATGTTCAATCCATAGAAGTTGTGCACAGCAGCTTCCTGCTGTAACATACTCTGACTCATCTGTGGAGATAGCCACACTGGTCTGGTTCTTACTACTCCAAGACACCAGCCTTCCACCTAGAAATTGACAGGTTCATGTAGTACTCTTCCTATCTTCCTTACAGCCTGCAAAATCTGCATCTGAATAACCTATCAGTATAAAATCTCCATTCCTAGGGTACCAAATGCCTAGATAAGGTGTGCCCTTAAGATATCTCAAATCCTTTTGACTGCAGTCATATGAGATTCTTTAGGTCATGTCTGGTACCTAGCACAGACACATGTAGCATACATGATATTTGGTCTACTAGCAGTTAAATACAGTAGGGAGCCAACTATCCCTCTATACAAAGTCTCATCTATAGGTTTCCTTGCATCATCTTTGCTTAGAGAAATGCTTGACCTCATAGGAGTTTTCATGGTAGAGGATGATTCCATACCATACTTCTTTATCAACTCTAGGGTGAACTTAGACTGGCATATGGATAATCCATCTTCAGTCTGTCTAACTTGGAGACCCAAGAAGAACTTAAGTTCCCCCATACTGCTCATTTCAAAGTGTCCTAGCATAAGTTTTGCAAATTTTCTGCAGAGACTATTTTCTGTAGACCCAAGTATTATGTCATCTACATAAATTTGGACTAAGATAATCTTACCTCTGGATTCCCTAAGGAATAGAGTCTTGTCTATTTTCCCCCCTTGAGAATTTGTTATCAATGAGGAAACTATACATGGTTTCATACCAAGCCCTTGGGGCTTGTTTTAACCCACGCAAAGCCTTCTTAAGTCTATAAACATAATCAGGTTTAATAGAATCAACAAAACCTGATGGGTGCTCTACATAGACTTCTTCCTTCAGATTTCCATTCAGAAAAGCTGACTTAACATCCATTTGATATACCTTGAACCCTTGATATGTAGCATAGGCAAGGAACATCCTTATTGCTTTCAGTCTTGCTACTGGAGCAAAGATTTGATCAAAATCAATACCTTCTTCCTGCCTATATCCCTTTGCAACAAGTCTATCTTTATTCTTTATGATGAATTCATTTTCATCCAACTTGTTCCTAAAGATCCACTTAGTTCCAATAATGTTATGGTCCTTGGGTTTAGGAACTAGCTCCCAGACCTTGCATCTTTTGAATTGATTCAGCTCCTCTTGCATGGCCTCAATCCAATGAGGGTCTAGGATTGCTTCTTCAAACTTCTTTGGTTCCACTTAGGATAGGAAGCTGGAGTAAAGAACTGTACTCAGATTCCTGCTCCTTGTTTGCACTCCTTGTATGGGATCTCCAATTATTTGATTGGTTGGATGATACTTTAGGTGCCTATTTGCTGGAGGCAGCCTGTCTTCAGGTTGTACACCTTCAGCTTCTTCAATATGTTGTACTTCTTGGTCTTCTTCTACATCAGGAGTATCTTATACTCCCCCTGAACAGCAGCCACCATCTTCCACTTGCTGACTTTTAGAAGAACCTTCTGTTAAGGTAAGCTTGTCCATTCTCTCAGTTACACCTGTGGAGCTGCAAACACTTCTTGGCAGTTCATAGTTAATGACTCTTGCTTCATCAAAAACTACATGAACAGACTCTTCTACAACTTGAGTAATCAAGTTGTAGACCCTATAAGCCTTACTATTGTTGTTGTACCCAACAAAGATCCCCTCTTGGGATTTGACAGCAAACTTGGTTAGATAAGACTTTCCATTGTTAAGTAAATAACACTTGTAACCAAAGATCCTGAAATAGGATAAATTTGGTTTTCTGCCTTCACAATCTCATAGGGGGTCTTCTTGTGGCTCTTGGTGATAGTAGCCCTATTGATCACATGACAAGCAGTATTTACTGCCTCAGCCCAGAAATATTCTGGGAGAGAAGTGTCACTCAATAGGGTTCTACCAGCCTCTATCAAGGTTCTATTTTTTCTTTCAGCAATACCATTTTGCTGAGGTGTTGTTGGTGAGGAACATTCCTCAAAAATTATAAATTCTTCACACAGTGAAAGAACTAGTGCCTAAATACCTAAAGGGGGGGGTGAATACGTGCACTTAATCGTTTTAACTTTTAAGGCAGAAACACTGAATTATTAGACCTATTTATGCAATTCTTTACAACAATTCAGCATAAATAACACAGCAATCACAGAATTAATCACACACAGAGTACACACAGATTTTATAGTGGTTCCCCAAGGTCTAGGTACATCCACTTTCCCCCTTCGCTTATCTAGTAGTATACTAGATTCGGCCTAACTTCTCCACTTCTTCTCAGATCCTCAGATCTTACAACTCAGAACCCCAGACAGGTTCCTACAACTCAGAGTGATCCCACTCCTAAAACTCAGGCACAAAATCCCTACCACTCAGTCTTCAACAAGACCTACACTCAGGCACAACAGCCCTACCTCAGCCTTCAACAAGGCCTACACTCAGAGAAAGATTCTCCTACACTCAGGCTCACAGGCCCTACCTCAGCCTTTATAGTTCTAGCCTTACAACTCAGATCTATACAAGTTCGTACAGAAATTAGAAAATACAAAGTATATGACCACAACTCTGATAGAGAGAGATGAGTTGACTGGCTTCTTGATGAGTTCTTGGAAGAACTTGGCAGAGATCAACCTCCCTTGGCTTTCTTCAAAGCTTCTTGAATTAGAACATAGTAAGGTTGTATCTCTTTGCAGATGATCTTCAATCAACTGCTGTCTTGAGACTCAGATCTCAATCTGAATCTAACTTAGCCGCCCGGTTCAGCAACTGCACTACTTAGAAGGAGCTCTCTCTCTCCAACTTCTTAGATCTTCACTTGAAGGTCTTCTTCTTGTTTATTATTTCTCACTTTTTTGATTGCTTTCTTCTTCTCTATTTTCCACCTCTTCTGTTGAAGGAATAAGCCTTTATATAAGCTTTCTTCATGGTGACCAGCTGATCCGGTTTCTAACAATCTTCTGACAGCTCTGACAGTAGCAGTTGACCGGTTGAAATAGCAGCTGTCAAGTCATCCAGTCACTTCTTGAAATCTCTGTCACTGTCTGAAAGTGTCGAGACAGATAGTCTTTATGTGTCGACACAAATAGACCAAGTGTCGACGCCAGTAGACTAAGTGTCGACACTAGCCTTCATGGTGTCGACACAACTCCTTGTGTTGTAGAAACTGCTTCTCGACACTGCTCTTCAGAATGTGTCGACACTGATCCTGTGTGTCGACACAAGTCCTTCTTCTTCTTCAATACTTAGTTGATTTCTGTTAAGTGTCAACACAACTCTTTTGTGTCGACACATCTTCTTGTGTTGAAACTTGCTATGTGTCGACACATCTTCTTTGTGTTGACACATTTCTTCTGTGTTGAAACTTTTGTTGGGTGTCAACATATCTCCTTTGTGTCGACACATACTTCATGTGTTGAGACTTTGCTGAGTGTCGACACTTGTACTTAGACTTTGTTGAAGTTTGCTGAGTGTCGACACAGCCTCCTAGTGTCAACACATGTACTTGAACTTTGTTGAAGTTTGCTGAGTGTCGACACAGCCTCCTAGTGTCGACATTATTGCTGTCGACAAAGTTTCTCTGAGTGTCGACACTGCTTATAAGTGTCGACACTGATTATGTAGATATTTCTTCATTGTGTGTCGACACTGCCTGTATGTGTCGACACTTTCCTTCTGGTGTTGACTCTGCCTTCCTGGTGTCGACACAATTACTCCCAGTGTCGACACAGCTCCTCTAGGTGTCGACACAATCCTTCTTAAGTGTCGACACTTTTCTTCTAGTGTCGACACATGGACTTAGAAACTTTTATGCTTTCCCTGCAATTACTTAACCTGCACAAGTAAACTCAAAGCACAGCAAATACATCTTGATGTATATCATTGAGAAGGGTGAGGCTTCTTCAAATCAGGTACATATATTCCAATGTACCCAACAATCTCCCCCTATTTGGAGAAGTCATAACCCATAGTCAATGATATACACCATACATATCAAATTCTCAGTATGATGTACAACAGTAATATATGACAGTGAAAATACTTAAACATGCATGAACAGAACATGTATTATCAATTATCTCAGAACAATTAATGTAAAAGATTTAAACCATGTCATAATGTTCTTACAAATTCCAACATTTTCATTAATCAAAAGTTTACATAGAGTTTTAATACAAATGATTACAATTTTTAAACTTAAGAAAATGCTATCTTATGGCTTCTCTGGTTCTTTGATTACAATCCCCTTTCCAGATTGAATCTTTGTTGAACTGGAGCTTCAGTGTCATCAGCAGCAGCAGGCTTCTTACCTTTGAGATCTTTCTTTTTCAGCTCTTTAGCCTTTATCTTCTGTCTTTCAAAATAGTGAAAAAGCTTGGGGAAATACTTGTTAGGCTCCTGTGTATTAGGAGGTAGCTTTCCCAGTTTAGCCTTCCTTCTATATTGTACAATCGCCTCTTGCCTATTCTCATGTTTTCTCCACTCCAGGTCAGAATACCACTTGGCTCTATCCAGGACATTGTCCTTAGTAGCCTTCCAAGCAGTCAAAATGATATTCCTTGAAGTGGGGCTCCATTGTTCAAAATCTGGCCTTAATTCAGCTTGCTCTCTGAATCTTTTCTTAGATAATTGGGCCTCTTGTTCTTTTAACAAAGCCTCTTGATCTTTTAGTATTGCCTCTGGCACAGGCTGAACTACTTTCTCAATGATGACATTGTGAGCATCTTCAGGAGGACTATACATAGTCTATATCTCTTGATGTACCATGTCAAAGTTTGCAGGAGGGTATATCACTTGAGCCACTTCAGCTTGTTCACCTCCAAAGTATGCAGGATTTATACCAGACTCGGCCACATTATCATCATCACATAAAGGTGGATATCCAAGGGTGGCTCTGATGGAATTGGAAATCCATTTGGCATGATCAGAGCCTGCTTTGACTAGTATCCTCTCCCCCTTTATGACTGCTCTCTCTATGTGATCTCTAAGATCATCCTTCTGAAACCTTATCTGTGCATTCAAATAGTTGACTCCATCTTTGTAGAAAGGTTTTAACTTTTGTAGCCTGTCAGTAATAATCTTTTGAGAATCTGCAATAGCAGTGTGAACTGCAAGTAGGCTTTCTTGGAGTTGCTTATCAAACTCAGCTTTGGCAGCAGCACTGTGTACAGTAGGGGCAGTAGCTATATTCTTCATTTCAGTGACTATGGAATTATGAGATTGTGTGAGATTATCATTCATTCTCAATTGATTCTCTAATACATACCCCTGCTTAAGTGCTATGTCATCAACTTGAGTCTTAATCTTCTCTTGGTGAGTGGCCAGATATACTACTACATTGCCTCATTTATGGAAACAATCAGTCATCTCTTTCTTATGTTGATTAACTTCAAATCTAATAGACTTTATGTCTTGTGCCAGATCAAATTGCAGGGATTTATGCCCTTCATCCATATACTTTTCCAAAGTTTTTCTTTGCTCATCTAGCTTAATCTGCAAAGCCACCATCAGTGAACTATAATCAGTAGATGGGGCAGGCTGTGGAGCAATTGTCTGTAGGGCTTTCTTATAGTTCTGGGTCCTTCTCTTGAAGACCTGGAACTTCCTCTTCTTGGCTCTAACATCCTCTTCATCTTCTGAAGCAGAAGTGCTGACTATGTCCACTCTATCCTTAGTACTAGGAGGTAACTCCTTCTCAGTCCTTTATGGTTCCTCAACATCCTTTGGCTTTTTAGTCTCTTGTGTAGCAGTTTCTTCTACATTCTCCATATGCTCCCCCTCAATATTTGCCTTCTCCCCCTCAACAGCAGCTATTTCTCTCTCAAACTCTGTCTGTACAAGATCAGGGAATAACTCTTCTAATGTAAATTCCTGTTGGGAATGGGCTGGAGAATCTCTGATCTCATCAGCCACTTTATCAGCAAAAGATGTGTCCTCCATGACAACATCTTGTGGTTGAGGTTGTATATGTGTTTGCTGATGAATATCAGGTAATGAATCAGTCAAAACTTCATCCTCAATAGGGAAATAAAATTGATTAATTGTAGTGATTACCTCCAGAATGGTTTTGGGAGCCCTTTCACTCTCTAGTGGAGTTGGCTCTTCCACAAGTAGAGGCTCCCCCTGGATTGGATCCAGGTGAATTGGGCTTGCTGAGGGTAGCTCCCCCTGCCTCCGTGCATCTTCTTGTGTTGCTGGAGACTGTCCAACATTTCCTGTCTCTTCATCATCAGGAGTAAAGACCACTTGCTCTTCAGAGCTGCTAGAGGATTCTTGAGCCACAGTGGTTGTCTTCTTCTTCTTCTAAGGTTTATCCTTTACTGGAGATTGCAGTTCCTTTGTCAGCACCCTCTCCCATCTTGAGATAATTCTGACATCCATTCTCCTCATGTGATTTATCTTTGAACTAGCAGCTTGATTCATCACCTCAGGTATACTTCCTGCTAGGTATAGACTCAGAATTCTACCTAGATTGGGCTTCTTCAAGCTCTCTGTTATCTTATCAAACATAACTACTGACCAGTCTGTCTTAAGTTTGAAGATAATCCTTGTCATCAAACTGAACATATGGGCTGAAATTCTGTCATGTCCTCCAGGCTTGCTCAGGATGACCTTGCCAACTATTTCAGACAAGAATTTTCCTTGGATGTTCATCTCTTTTCTGTTGAAAATAGATCCAATTTTCAGGTTTGAATCCAGTCCACACCATCTCAATGCCTCTCTAGTCTTAGAAGCAGATACATTTTCTTCCTCCTTTGTTCTTGGTAGTTGAAGTACCTTCCTTAGACTCTTCTGTGTGACCTTGACTTTAGTCCCATGAACTCTGGACTTAATCTTGAGTCCAGTATCATCAAGTGAAGCTGCACTCAATAATTCAAGGACCACTTTCTTCCAGATCTTGATTGGTTCAGATACAAGATATTCCAATCCAGTCTCGGCAATTAGGGTTACCACACCTTTGATTTTGGGTTCCGCGCCATCAAAGGCGTGTCGCACGAGCTCATATCCTTCGTTAATGTTCTCTTCTAGCTTGGGTGCCATTAGGGTTTGAAGAAAGTTTGAATTTAGAGAAGAGAGATGTCGACACACAAGTTTGGTCTCGAGACTAAAGTGAGCGTGTCGACAAACACTGGGGAAAACCTAGTTATACCTTTCTAGAATCGAAGGTGAAAAGGCGCGTCAAAATACTTAAATTGTGTCGACACTGTAGAAAAGTGTCGACACTTACTGCTAACGTCTCGACACAGACAACTATGTGTCGACACAAGTATAGTCGACAGAATATATGTGTTGACACTTATATATGTGTCGACACCACTCAACTCGACACTTAGTCAAGACTTTACTAGACTAATTCTGTGTAAAGCCTAAGTGTCGACACCACCTTGGATGTGTCGACACCTACACTGCATGTGTCGACACAAATTCTCTAAAGTGTCGACACAGTCTTCCTAGATGTGTCGACACCATTTCTCTGAAATGTCGACACCACTTTATGTGTCGACACAGACAACTCTATGTGTCGACACCATTTTACTTAGCCAATTTTGTAAACTATTCTAAGTTTATCATCCCTAATTCAATTTTAAATTTATTGAATTTGGTTTTATCTAAGGGCTTAGTATACATATCAGCTAACTGATTTTCTGTCTTAACATATTCTAGGAAAATATCTTCTTTTTCCACATGTTCTCTTAGAAAATGGTACTTTATTTCTATGTGCTTAGTCCTACTATGAGAAACAGGATTATTTACAATAGAAATGGCACAAGTAGAATCACAAAATAAAGGTGTTCTACTTACTTGAATACCATAATCTTATAGCTGGTGTTGTATCCATAGTAGTTGTGCACAGTAACTTCCTGCAGTAACATACTCTGACTCAGCTGTGGAGATAGCCACACTGGTCTGCTTCTTGCTACTCCATAACACCAGCCTTCCACCTAGAAATTGATAGGTTCCTGTGGTACTCTTTCTATATTCCTTGCATCCTGCAAAATCTGCATCTGAATAACCTGCCAGTTCAAAATCTCCATTCCTAGGGTACTAAAGTCCTAGATATGGAGTGCCCTTAAGATATCTCAAAATTCTTTTGACTGCTGTCAATGAGATTCTTTAGGGCAAGCTTGGTACCTAGCATAGACACATGTAGCATACATGATATCTCGTCTACTAGCAGTCAAATATAGTAGGGAGCCAACTATCCATCTATACAAAGTTTCATTTACAGGTTTCCCTTCATCATCTTTACTTAGAGACATTGTTGACCCTATAGGAGTTTTCATGGTAGTGGATGATTCCATATCATACTTCCTTATCAATTTTAGGGTGAACTTAGACTAGAATATGGATATTCCATCTTCAGTCTGTCTAACTTGGAGACCAAGGAAGAACTTAAGTTCCCGCATACTGCTCATTTCAAATTGTCTTTGCATGAGTTTTGCAAACTTTCTGCAAAGACTACTTTCTGTAGACCCAAATATGATGTCATCTACATATATTTGGACTAAGATAATCTTACCTTTGGATTCCCTAAGGAATAGAGTCTTGTCTATTTTCCCCCTTGAGAATTTATTCTCAATGAGAAAACTAGATAGGGTTTCATACCAAGCCCTAGGGGCTTGTTTTAACCCATACAAAGCCTTCCTAAGTCTATATACATGATCAGGTTTAAGAGAATCTACAAAACCTGATGGCTGCTCTACATAGACTTCTTCCTTCAGGTTTCCATTCAGAAAAGCTGACTTAACATCCATTTTATATACCTTAAATCCTTGAAATGTTGCATAGGCAAAGAACATCCTTATTGCTTCCAGTCTGGCTACTGGAGCAAAGGTTTGATAAAAATCAATACCTTCTTCCTGCATATATCCTTTAGCAACTAGTCTAGCTTTATTCTTTATAATAATTCCATTTTCATCCAGCTTGTTCCTAAAGATCCACTTAGTTCCAATAATGTTGTGATCTTTTGGTTTAGGAACTAGCTCCCAGACCTTGCATCTTTTGAATTGGTTCAGCTCCTCTTGCATGGCCTCAATCCAATGAGGGTCTAGGATTGCTTCTTCAAATTTCTTTGGCTCTACTTGGGATAGAAAGCTGGAGTAGAGAACTGAACTTAGCTTCCTGCTCCTTATTTGTACCCCTTGTCTGAGATCTCCAATAATTTGATTGGCTGGATGATCTTTTAAATGCCTATTTGCTGGAGGCAGCCTGTCTTCTGGTTGAACACCTTCAGCTTCTTCATTCAGTTATTCCTCTTGATCTTCTTCAGCAACAGGAGTATCTTGTACTCCCCCTAGACAACAACCACCATCCTCCACTTGCTGACTTGTAGAAGGACCTTCTGTTAAGGTAAGCTTCTCCATTCTCTCAGTTACACCTGTAGAGCTGCAAACACTTCTAGGCAATTCATTATTAATGAGTCTAGTTTCATCAAACACTACATGAACAGACTCTTCTACAACTTGAGTAATCAAGTTGTAGACCCTATAAGCCTTACTGTTATTGCTGTACCCAACAAAGATTCCCTCTTGGGATTTGGCAGCAAACTTTGTTAGATAAGACTTACCATTGTTAAGGATATAGCACTTGCAACCAAAGATCCTGAAATAGGATAGATTTGTTTTTCTGCCCTTCATAATCTCATAGGGGGTCTTCTTGTGGCTCTTGGTGATAGTATCCCTATTGATCACATGACATGCAGTATTAACTGTCTCAGCCCAGAAATATTCTGGGAGAGATGTGTCACTCAACAGGGTTCTACCAGCCTCTATCAAGGTTCTATTTTTCCTCCCAGCAATACCATTTTGCTGAGGTGTTCTTGGTGAGGAAAATTCCTGAAAAATTCAAAATTCTTCACACAGTTTTGTCATACTTTCAGACTAAAATTCAGTACCATGGTCACTTCTGATTTTGACCACTATAATGTTCAATTCATTCTGAATTTGTTTAACAAAATTGTACAAGATACTTGGAGTTTCAGACTTTTGCCTTAGGAAGAACACCCAGGAATATCTTGAGTAGTCATCAACTACCACAAATGTATAGACCTTCCTACCTAGGCTGTGAACTGGCATAGGACCAAAAAGATCCATATGCAAGAGGTATAGACACCTCACAGCCTCTTTGTTCTCAAGGCTATGAAAGGTGGATTTGGTCTGGTTGCCCTTTTGACAAGCTGAGCATATCCTAACCATTTTACACTTAACCTGAGGACCATTCCTCACTAACTCTTTGCTAAAGAGTTGGCCAATTGTCTTATAGTTGAGATGAGCCAGCCTCTTGTGCCACTTAACACAATGCGAGACTTTCTCATCTGCTACAAGACATATAGGAGAAACACTGTTCTCACACATAATGTCTAGACAATAGACATTTCTCTTCCTATATCCTGTCAAAATGATCTTTTGATCACTTGACCTATTGATATGACAACCATCCTTGACAAATGAGATGTCATATCCTAAATCACTCAGCTGACTTATGCTAATGAGGTAATGTTTCAAACCCTTTACATAAGCCACTTGAGTAATTGTAATTTGGTTACAAGAAATGTTACCAAAGCCTTTGATGATCCCTTTTTCTGAACCACCAAAGGTAACCTTAGGACCATCCTTGATTGGTGTGTACTCCTTCAGAAATCCTCTAGTTCCAGTTATGTACCTGAAACATCCACTGTCCAAGTACAATATATGGGCATGGCCACTTGGACTCACCTGCAAAACAGATTAGTTAACCTTAGAACCCAAATAATTCTTCGGTCCTTGGTGCAGGTTAGTTTGACTTTTAACAAAAGTACCTGTAGATCTTCTAACAGGCAGTTTGCTACTCTCCTTGACACTTGAATTATGCCAACAGTCTATGGCAAAGTGACCTACCTTGCCACAACACCAACACTCAAATCTGTTGTACCTTTGTTTAGGTACAACCCTGGCTGTTTTATCTATAACAGGCTTCTTGTTGAGTACTAGGGCTTTGCCCTTAGACTTGGACTTTACTGTCCAAACAGGTTTTGTACACCCCAATCCAGTTTTACCCTTATGAGATACAAACTCATCTATCAAAGGTAGAACAGAGTTTGGTTTAGAAAAACTTGCTATAATTTCTCTTTCCTTTTGAAGTCTAGCCTCCAGATTTCTAATTTGATCATTCTTGAATGTAATAGTACCCATCTGAATAACAGTAATATTCTTCAGCCTGGCTATTTCATTTAGTTTCTGATCAAGCAACTTGTCAAAATCTGTTGCAGCCACTTTAAGACTAGCAATCTCCTTAGCCTGAGTTTTGGCCAAGAGTTTGCTTTTCTTCAAAGCCTGCAACAATACTCTATATTCATCAATCAACTGATGAATGTCTCCTTCAGATTCAGATCCACTCACATCGCTTGATGCTGATGTATATGATTCTGATCCAGCACTCAAACATGAACTGGAAGAACAAATTTGTACCTTACTTGGTCCAGGCTGTACCTGGATCATGTTTCCTTCTGATCAGGCCATCAGTCCCTTGCACTGAATGTCCTCATGCTCATAAATTGAGTTCATTAGCTGCATGAACTCATTTTCTTCTTCTTCAGCAAACAAGCCAATATAGGCTTCAGCTTCTGAATCTGTTTCTGAAGATGACATATCAGTCAGACTTTTATCCTTCTTAGCAAAAAGGACCTTTCCTTTTTGCCCTTAAATTGATTCTTCTTCTTGTCAGTGGACTCTTTCCTCTTTTCTGGACAATCAGCAACTAAATGTCCTTGTCTATTGCAACAATAACATACTATTTTTGAGGATGTAGTGTTACTAGACTTGGACTTTCTCCTGTCATTCCTTGATGACTGCCTTTTCTGGTAGTAGTCATCTTTTGGATGTGAAGTGGATGGCTTGGACCTCCACTGCTTCTTCTTTAGAAACTTCTGAAAATGCCTAGTAAATGCAGCAAATGTTTCATCACTTTCACTGCTTTCTGACTTCTTGCTATCTGAAGTATCTGTCTCAGCCTCAGCAACTTATTGAGGTGGAGATGGAGACTTGCTTTTATATTTCCTAGCGGCTTCAGTCTTGAAGGCCACTGCTCTTTCTTTGTGCTCTACCCTAGTAGTATTTTCTTCATCCTTCCTTACCATTAACTGCATCTCATAAGATAACAGTTTTACAAACAAAGTTGGAGGAGGTATGTAAGCTAATTTGGCCATTTCTCTTATGACACAAATCTTGGTGTTTCAGTCCTTTGCCAGGGATCTCAAGAACTTATCATTCACCTCATAATTGCTGAACTCTCTTCCATAGGACATCAATTCATTGACTATCCGATAGAATTTCTTATAGCATTCAGTTATGCTATCAGACCTGCCTTGTCTGAAGCTTTCATACTCTTGATTTAATAAAGACTTCCTGTCTTGTCTTACCTCTTCTGATCCCTCCATATAGACTATCAGTGTATCCCACATTTATTTTGATGTTTTACAATGAATCAGATTCTAAAATGTGGCATCATCAATTGCACTTACAATAATATTCTGGGCCCTCTTGTCCATAGTGGCCAGAATTATTTCATCCTTGGTCATTTCTGAATAGTCTTTAGGAGTTCTCTGATTGGCATCTAGAACAGATACTTTCATTGGCACATATGGCCCTTTTTTGACTGTAATGTAAATTCTTGGGTAAGAGGCTTCCATAAAAAGTCTAACCCTCTATTTCCATATGCCAAAAATCTCTTTTCTGCAGATTGGCAATTTCATGGATCCTAGATCATTGTGATTCTCAGTTGAACCCATTTTCTTGATTCTTGATTATGCTGATTCTGCCTACAGGATCTTTTACTCAGACTGTTATGTCCCTTTTGAGCAACCTCCCTCTAATACCACTTGAAAGAACTAGTGCCTAAACACCTAGAGGGGGGGGGGGTGAATAGGTGCACTTAATCTTTTTAACTTTTAAGGCAGAAATACTGAATTATTACACCTGTTTATGCAATTCTTTACAGCAATTCAGCACAGATAACACAACAATCACAGAATTAATCACACACAGAGTACACACAGATTTTATAGTGGTTCCCCAAGGTCTGGGTACATCCACTTTCCCCCTTCGCTTATCTAGTAGTGTACTAGATTTGGCCTAACTTCTCCACTTCTCTTCAGATCCTCAGATCTTACAACTTAGAACCCCAAACAGGTTCCTACAACTCAGAGTGATCCCACTCCTACAACTCAGGCACAAAATCCCTACCACTCAGTCTTCAACAAGACCTACACTCAGGCACAACAGCCCTACCTCAGCCTTCAACAAGGCCTACACTCAGAGAAAGATTCTCCTACACTCAGGCTCACAGGCCCTACCTCAGCCTTTATAGTTTTAGGCTTACAACTCAGATCTATACAAGATCCTACAGAAATTAAAAAATACAAAGTATATGACCACAACTCTGATAGAGAGAGATGAGTTGACTGGCTTCTTGATGAGTTCTTGGAAGAACTTGGCAGAGATCAACCTCTCTTGGCTTTCTTCAAAGGTTCTTGAATTAGAACACAGTAGGGTTGTATCTCTTTGTTGATGATCTTCAATCAACTGCTATCTTGAGACTCAGATCTCAATCTGAATCTAACTTAGCAGCCCGGTTCAGCAACTGCACTACTTAGAAGGAGCTCTCTCTCTCCAACTTCTTAGATCTTCACTTGAAGGTCTTCTTCTTGTTTGTTGTTTCTCACTTTTTTGATTGCTTTCTTCTTCTCTATTTTCCACCTCTTCTGTTGAAGGAATAAGCCTTTATATAAGCTTTCTTCATGGTGACCGGCTGATCCAGTTTCTAATAATCTTCTGACAGCTCTGACAGTAGCAGTTGACCGGTTGAAATGGCAGCTGTCAAGTCATCCAGTCACTTCTTGAAATCTCTGTCACTGTCTGAAAGTGTCGAGATAGATAGTCTTTATGTGTCGACACAAATAGACCAAGTGTCGACATAAGTAGACTAAGTGTTGACACTAGCCTTCATGGTGTCAACACAACTCCTTGTGTTGTAGAAACTGCTTCTCGACACTGCTCTTCAGAATGTGTCGACACCGATCCTGTGTGTCGACACAAGTCCTTCTTCTTCAATACTTAGTTGATTTCTGCTAAGTGTCAACACAACTCATTTGTGTCGACACATCTTCTTGTGTTGAAACTTGCTAAGTGTCGACACATCTTCTTTATGTCGACACATGCCTTCTGTGTTGAAACTTTTGCTGAGTGTCGACACATCTCCTTTGTGTCGACATATACTTCATGTGTTGAGACTTTGCTGAGTGTCGACACATCTCCTTTGTGTCGACACTTGTATTTAGACTTTGTTGAAGTTTACTGAGTGTCGACACAGCCTCCTAGTGTTGGCACATGTACTTGAACTTTGTTGAAGTTTGCTGAGTGTCGACACAGCCTCCTAGTGTCGACACTTTTGTTGTCGACAAAGTTTCTCTGAGTGTCGACACTGCTTCTAAGTGTCGACACTGATTATGTAGACATTTCTTCATTGTGTGTCGACACTGCCTGTATGTGTCGACACTTTCCTTTTAGTATCGACTCTGCCTTCCATGTGTCGACACAATTACTCCCAGTGTCCACACAGCTCCTCTAGGTGTCGACACAATCCTTCTTAAGTGTCGACACTTTTCTTCTGGGTGTCCACACATGGACTTAGAAACTTTTATGCTTTCCCTATAATTACTTAACCTGCATAAGTAAACTCAGAGCACATCAAATACATCTCGATGTATATCATTAAGAAGGGTGAGGCTTCTTCAAATTAGGTACATATATTCCAATGTACCCAACACACAGTTTTGTCATACTTTCAGACTGAAATTCAGTACCATGGTCACTTCTGATTTTGACCACTGTACTGTCCAATTCATTCTAAATTTGTTTAACAAAACTATATAAGATACTTGGGGTTTCAGATTTTTGTCTAAGGAAGAACACCCAGGAATAACTTGAATAGTCATCTACAACCACAAATGTGTAGACCTTCCTACCTAGACTGTGAACTGTCATAGGACCAAAAAGATCCATATGCAAGAGGTATAGACACCTCACGGAATCCTTGTTCTCAAGGCTGTGAAAGGTAGATTTGTCTCCTTACCCATTTGACAAGCTGAGCATATCTCATCCTTTATACACTTAACTTGAGGACCATTCCTCACTAACTCTTTGCTAAAGAGTTGGTCAATTATCTTATAGTTATGATGAGCCAACCTCTTGTGTCATTTAACACAATGTGAGACTCTTTCATCAGCTACAAGACAAATAGGAGAAACATTGTTCTCATACATAAAGTCTAGACAATAGATATTTCTCTTCCTATATCCTGTCAGAATGATCTTTTGATCACTTGACCTTTTGATATGATAACCATTCTTGACAAATGAGATGTCATATCCTAAATCACTCAGCTGACTTATGCTAATGAGGTTGTGTTTCAAACCCTTTACATAAGTCACTTGAGTAATTGTAATCAGGTTACTAGAAATGTTACCAAAGCCTTTGATGATTCCTTTTTCTGAACCACCAAAGGTAACTTTAGTACCATCCTTGATAGGTGTATATAGTCCTTCAGCAACCCTCTAGTTCCAGTCATGTGCCTAGAACATCCACTGTCCAAGTACCATATAGGGGCATGACCACTTGGACTCACCTGCAAAATAGATTACTTAACCTTAGAACCCAAACAACTCTTGGGTCCTTAGTGCAAGTTAGTCTGACTTTTAATAAAACTACATGTAGCTTTACTAGCAGGCAGTTTACTACTCTCCTTGACACTTGAATTGTGCCAACAATCTATAGCAAAGTGGCCTATCTTGCCACAACACCAGCACTCAAACCTGTTGTACCTTTGTTTAGATACAACCCTAGCTGGATTATCTACTGTAGCCTTCTTGTTTAGTGCTGGGGCTTTGCCCTTAGATTTGGACCTAGCTGTCCTGGCAGGTTTTGTAAACCCCAATCCAGTCTTACCCTTTTAAGGTACAAACTCATCTATCAAAGGTAAAACAGATTTAGGTTTAGAAAAACTTGCTACAATCTCTCTCTCCTTCTGAAGTCTAACCTCCAGATTTCTAATTTGATCATTCTTAAATGTAATAGTACCCGTCTGAATAATAGTAATATTCTTTAGCCTGGCTATTTCATTCAGTTTCTAATCAAACAACTTGTCTGAATCAGCAGCATCCAATTTAAGACTAGCAATATCCTTTGCCTGAGTTTTGGCCAAGGTTTTGCTTTTCTTCAAGGCCTACAACAAGTCCCTATATTCATCAATTAACTGATGAATATCTCCTTCAGATTCAGATCCACCTACATCACTTGATGCAGATGTAACTGACTCTGATTCAGTACTATAATCTGAAAGACATTGTACCTTACTTGGTCCAGGCTGATCCTGGATCTTGTCTCCTTCAGATAAAGCCATCAGTCCCTTGCACTGATTGTCTTCTTGTTCATATATAGAGTTCAGCACCTGCAGGAACTCTTCTTCTTCATCTGCAGCAAATAGACCAATGTAAGCCTCAGCTTCACATTCTGACTCTGAAGATGACTGATCTGACAAGGTCTTCTCATTCTTTGCAACAAAGGATTTCTCCTTCTTGCCCAGATGTTGACTCTTCTTCTTATCTGCAGTCTCTTTCCTTTTATCTGGACATTCAGCTATTACATGTCCAGGCCTATTACAACAGTAGCAAATAATCTTTGATGTTGTAGACTTGTTTGACTTAGACTTGCTCCTGTCTTTCCTAGATGACTTTCTCTTTTGATTGTAATCATCCTTAGGCTTAGATGTGGAAGGCTTAGACTTCCATTGCTTCTTTTTCAAAAATCTCTGAAACTGCCTTGTGAAGGTAGCAAAATCTTCATCTGAATCACTGCTGTCTGAATTCTGGTTATTTGAATTTTCTGAAGCAGTATCAGCATCAATTTTAGGAGGTGATGGGGAAATCCTCCTATTTTTCTTAGTGGCTTCAACCTTGAAGGCCACAGATCTTTCCTTGTGCTCCACTCTAGTATTCTTTTCTTCCTCCTTTCTTGCCAATAACTGCATCTCATAAGATAACAGTTTTCCAAACAAAGTTGGAGGAGGTATGCCAGCTAGTTTGGCCACTTCCCTAATGACACAAATCTTGGTGTCCCACTCCTTGGTCAGGGATCTTAAAAACTTGTCATTCAGCTCATCTTTGCTGAATTCTCTTCCATAGGACATCAGTTCATTCACTATCCTATAGAACTTCTTGTAGCATTCAGTAATGCTATCAGACTTTCCTTGTCTAAAGCTTTTATATTCCTGATTTAACAAAGACTTCCTGTCTTGTCTTACTTCTTCAGAACCCTCCATATAAACTATTAATGTGTCGCATGTTTCTTTAGAGGTCTTACAATGTATTAAGTTCTGAAATGTTGCATTATCAATGGCACTAACAATAATATTCTGGGCCCTCTTGTCTATAGTGGCCAGAATAATTTCATCTTTAGTCATTTCAGAAAAGTCCTTGGGAGTTTTCTGATTTGCATCCAGAATGGAGATTTTCATGGGCACATATGGTCCATCTTTGACTGTGATATATATTCTTGGGTCAGATGCTTTCATAAAGAGTCTAACCCTTTCTTTTCAAATGCCAAATATCTCTTATCTACATATTGGCAATTTCATGGACCCCAGCTCTTTTTGGGTCTCACTAGAACCCATTTTCTTGATTCTTGATTATTCTAAATCTGCCTACATGATCTTACTCAGACTGTTAAGTCCCTTTTTGAGTAACCTCCCTCTGATACCACTTGAAAGAAATAGTGCCTAAACACCTAGAGGGGGGGGGGGGGTGAATAGGTGAACTTTATCTTTTTAAATTTAAGGCAGAAATTCTGTACAGCAAATGCAGTTCTACAACTATCACAACACAGCAACCATAGAAACAAACATACACAGAGTGCACACAGTATTTATAATTGTTCCCCAAGGTCTGGGTACATCCACTTTCCCCCTTCGCCTATCTAGTAGTGTACTTGATTCGGCCTAACTTCAGCACTTCTCCTCAGATCCTCAGATCTTACAGCTCAGAACCCCAAACAGGTTCCTACAACTCAGAGTGTCCCCACTCCTACAACTCAGGCAAAAATCCCTACCACTCAGTCTTCAACAAGACCTACACTCAGAGAACAAAGTCTCCTACAACTCAGGCACAAGACCCTACCTCAGTCTTCAACAAGACCTACACTCAGAGCACACAGTCTCCTACACTCAGCATTATAAAATATGATTACAGCTCAGATCTATGCAAGATCCTACAGATATTTTGATATTACAAAGTAATTAACCATAACTCTAAAAGAGAGAGATGAGTTGACTGGCTTCTTGATGAGTTCTTGAAAGAACTTTGCATAGATCAACCTCCCTTGGCTTTCTTCAAAGCTTCTTGAATTAGATCACAGTAGGGTTGAATCTCCTGTGAAGATGATCTTCAATCAACTTCTGTCTTGAGATTCAGATCTCAATCTGAATCTTAATTTGCATCCTGGTTCATCAGCTGCTCTTCTTAGAAGCAGCTCTCTCTCCAACTTCTTAGATCTTCTGTTAAAGGTCTTCTTCTTTTGTGTGTTAGATCTCTTAATTGATTTTTTCTCAATTCCATCTATGTTGAAGGAGAAAGGACTTTAAATAGTCTTCCTCCAAGGTAACCGGCTGATCCGGTTTCTAACAACCTTCTGACGGCTCTGAGAGTTGCAGTTGACCGGCTGAAATGGCAGCTGTCAAGTCATCCAGTCACTTCTTGAAATCACTGTCACTGTCTGAAAGTGTCAAGACAGATAGTCATTATGTGTCGACACAAATAGACCAAGTGTCGACACAAGTAGACTAAGTGTCGACACTAGCCTTGATGGTGTTGACACAACTCCTTGTGTTGTTGTAACAGCTTCTCGACACTGCTTCTTCAGAATGTGTCGACACTGATTCTATGTGTCGATACAAGCCTTCTGTTGAATGTGTTGACACTGGTTGAGTGTGTCGACACAAATACTTCTTCTTCAATACTTAGTTGATTTCTGCTGTGTGTCGACATAACTCCTTTATGTCGACACATGCCTTCTTGTGTTGAAACTTGCTGAGTGCCGACACATTTCCTTTGTGTCGACACATGCCTTCATGTGTTGAAACTTGCTGAGTGTTGATACGCCCGAAATGGTCTACGTATTTAAACGCAAGTGTACGTGCTGTGTCAAGTAATAAAAGTGAGTAAGAATCGTTTCCACAGGGAGGTGATTGGTTTAGTGCTTGCAAATACCAGTTAGGCCTTTTCCTTAAATCCAAGTTGAATGAGATTTGTGATTTTCTTAAACTACCAAAATTAAGAATGAAGACTTCTAAATGAAATTACTACGGATCTTAGGGAAAATACTTTTCTTATCAAAGGAGAGAAATAATCTCGTATCATGATTTCCTAGGTTTAGTATGATGAATAAGTGAATGTGTCGTTGTGAAAATCCGTAGTGAGCGTGCCCTGCAACGATCTTAAAATAGAGAATTGTATCTCTCGATATCGGCAATCCCTAGTTCTATATTTCCCCTTGGGTGAAATAAGAACCGCTCAAAGATCAAAGACCTAAGTTGCTAACACCAAGAGGAAGTCTCCTTCTCTCTTCAAATGCTATATCAAAATTACGATATACTACCGCAACTCCTCTCTCGATTTATGAAGCGTAGCATAAAGGTGAAACATTGGCCAAACATTTCAGAAATAAAGATCGTAAAATTGATAAAGAACATTCACCAAGTATTCTCAACAACATAAACTAGAAAATATCCATCAAACACAACCTAGTACTCTCATAATACAAGATTAAGGAAGAATTAGTTCATGGCGTTGGAGAAATCACACAAAATATTGAAGTAGATCTTACAAAACATAGTGGTTCACGCTTATTCGCTGCAGGAATCTCTTCCTAGAGTCGCTTCTTCGATCCGCACGAAGATCTCCTTCTTCTTCCTCTAGCTGTCGCTCTCCAATGGAGGTTTTCTTCCCAAGCCAACCCTAGATGGTGCTCCTCCCTTTAGATCCCAATTAGTATTCAATCCTCACCGATTTTGGTCAGTTTTTGGCATTATAACGTCCACCCTTGCTGAAGAGATGCATCCTTCCATAATTAAAAACGGTGGCAATTCAAATTTAAAATTTGAATTTCGGACAGACAGATGTTGCAGTTTCGGAATTGGATGTTGCAGTAACTGGTCCAGGCCGAAAATAGGAATCCTGCATTCCTCTTCCCAGTTGATTTCCTCGCTAAAGTTTGCATGAAAATCATGGAATAAGACCAACTTAGTATCATAAACATTAAAACAAATAATTAATCATATTAATTACCATTTAGGCTCTTTTTTACTAATTATGAAGTAGAAATATCAGGCGAAGATAACTTTATTTGAGACGTTATCACACCTCCATACTTAAATTCTTGCTAGTCCCTAGCAAGATAAGTTCACAATAATAATCTGGGTAAAGGATAATACGCAGTGCATGATTCAATGGTACTTTAAATTTTTGTTTGTCTTGAAAAACCAAATAATTGAGGCACACTCGAAAGGCTTGCTTTACTAAAATGATAGGTTTAGCAATCAATAGAAATCCAACCATGTACAAATCCATTAGTTAGATGCTGGACTAGAGCTCAAATCATCATCATAGTGTGATGTGTTGTAATAAATAATGTACTCTAATGCAATACTTCCTTTTGAACCCCCGCATCTATAGGTAATGGTAGACATGTGCTAAGCAATTAATTTCACCTCCATATGAGTTAGTAGTTCCAATGAAATTAATATATGTTCAAGCTTGGCTCGGCGTTTAGGGATATATTGATAATGGAATGGAGTTCCCTTGTTAAAAATCTTAAAGAATCGCCATATTGTGGTGCTTGTTACATTTTTCTAAGACTGTCCATAATAGGGATCTTTCTAATTATAAGTGCACATACCCAGGCCACATGTCACTATGCTATTTCTTCTTTTCCATTTTTTGTTTATATCATCAAAGTTGGGATCATTCCAAGTATGCATTCACATACTCGGGCCACATATCACTATGACTTTTCTTTTGTTTACCCTTTTTATCATCATAGTTGGGATCATTCTAAGTATGTGTACATATATTCAGGCCGCATATCACTATGAAATTTGTATTTTGTTTGCAACACTCACAATAGGCTACTTCTTAAGACACAACCAGTGGGGATATATGGAATTTAGTAATGGAATGATGTGTATCAAATGGTTCGAGCTCAACTAATGGCGTGAATGATCAAAAAGGATGAACTAACTACCATCATATTTTGGTGTACATCATTTACTTCGCTCGTACTCACCACTCCCCATTGGATTTAGAGGATAAAGTAGGATAGCATGCAATAAAAGTACATAAAAAATTTTAAATGAGCTCAGTCAAACCAACATCCTTCTAGCTTCAAATTCATTAATTGGGTTCTTAAGATTGAGATGCCCTACCGATCATTGAATAAAGTTCGAGTAACCTATAGATTAATCAAGAGCACAAATTAATATCATTGAATTCGTAATCAAAGTAGCCCTTACCCAATGTGTAAGGGATACACCCCTCCACACTTAAAGTGTTGCTAGGCCCTAGCAACTCTACTTTTCTTGAACTAGTTGTGAAAATAACACACCACTCCACACTTAATACGTTGACGTAATTAATGACTTTGACGAATGAGCATACGTATATGAAGAATAAAGCCGTTAAAAGGAAGTAACTCCCCTGAATAATTGAAGTCGCGGGAGAAATGATCCATATGTTCGCAAGATGATGAACACAGTCGCATTGCCTGCACCTAAAGTGATATAGGACACAACAGAATAAAAGTGCTATGAGGGTTATATCAAGATAAATATTCATCAAATAATAGAAGCGGGCATACTGGAGATGTAGATCAGGAGAAACATTCATAAGACATACTTGTAATAGGATATCCAAGGACAAAACATTCCAATCAATAATATATGCAGGCCTCAGAGTGTATCAGTAATAAACAAAAGCACGTCCATAATAACATATCAGCGTATTTTTGTCAAAACTACGCTTCTAAACAACAACAAAAGCATCTCATGAAATCATATAAGAGTGTCTAAGCCAACACAGCGCTTCCACATACCAACAAAAAGTATTACCGCACATGAGGGCCAGCAAAATATAAGTTTTTCCAAAACATAAAATATGAACCAAAAGCCATAAACCAAACCAAAATAAATCAGTGACATCTATTCGTCGTCTTAATCAGCCCCATCGGCACCACCTTCTTCGTCGTCTTCAACATCGTCATCAACATCATCGTCATCAGCCTCATCGTCATCACCTTCTTGCGCATCGTCAGCATTGCCTTCTTCTTCATCCTCAACCTCGTCCTCATCACCTTTAGTTTGATGAATGCGAGGATCCACTCGCGTATAGTCGGAGTTGAGCAAATAACCTTCATTATCAAACTGCTTCCGCATTCTCAGCTTGGATTGTGGTCGAGGGAGCTTAGCTTTCTCCATTAACCTGTAAAGAAGGGCCCTTTGCTCATCCAATTCCTCTTGCACATGAAGATGGTGGCATCTCAAGTAGGCTTTCATATATTGTATCTCCTCCATCATAGCATCAGGATCACCACCTCCATCTTCTTCCTGAATTTCAACATCCATAGGCTTGTCATCTTGTGCCTTAGAGGACTGTGCCACGGTATAATCATCAGCAACCTTAATGCACACCTCCACCACTGTCTTGGTTATGTGGCGCTTCAACTGCTTCGTTAGTTCATCCTCCTCTTCCGGCACCCCCGCCGCACGACACAGATCCGTGATAAGGACAGGAAACCATAGTTGTTTAGGGTTCTTCTCCCGTATCTTCTCCTTCAGCCTAGATGCAATGACATTCCCCACATTAAACTTTATGCCTTTGAGTATACAATATAGGATAACAACTTTGTGGATAGGCACGTTGTTGAGATGCTTTGTTGGAAGAATGGTGGCGTTGATGAACAGGAGCCAAACCTTGGCTTGTCTAGTTAAGCAAGTTGCTTTCATGCACTTGGATGCGACGTTGGTCCATACCGGTCCTGATGGAATGCAAACTACCTCTGCCATTTCCTGTGGGGTCACCTTTGTTAGAACTGTAGTGTAGTCATGTTGATCTAGGTCATCCAGTGCAAACAAATCATAAATTTGCTCAGCCGAAAACACTACCTCCTTCCCTCTCACAATGGCCGTATCTTCCTCCACTGATATCGCATTGGCGTAGAACTCGTAGACGAGGGAAAGAGCAGCTTCATTTCTTGGGTGACAGAAGTGCTCCCAATGGAGGGCACAGATTTGATTGGCGTAAGCTAAGTTCCAAGCCCTCTTGTCCATTTTAAATCCTCTCTCCATAATGAATGGAGTGGTTCTTAACTCCTTAAACCGTAACTCTGCCTCTTCATGTTGAAATCGTATGCCTTTCTTGATAATTGATTTCGCCTTCTTTTGTTTATTCTTTTTCACAGATTTATCTGAATGTGCCCTACAAACATTCTCTGGCGCAATCTTCCTTGCATGCCTAGTCTCTCTCATCCTCTTCGCACGCACTGTCTCCCCTCTTCCGCTTGACTGGTGGTCGGCGTTTGGCGAACTGGGAGATGATGTCGCAGCAACCTCCAGCCGCTTGTCTCTTCAGCAGAAGAAAATTGAATGAAGAACCACCGCACGACAAAGCTTTCCGCTTGATGAATCACCTTCTTACGTCGGCGATTCGCCTCTCACGCTCGACGATTCGCCTCTCACGCTCGACGAATCGCCTCCTCACGTCGACGATTCGCCTCTCACGCTCGACCGACGAATCGCCTCTCTCGTGACCTAGGCGGCGCTGTGAGTGGAGTCGGGCTTAGTTGATTTAGGAACGGGGTAATATACATATTAATCGAATTAGAGTTTAATGTAATTAGGGTTTGAAGTGGATAAGCCTGCTTAATTATCCTAACCGCTGAATTTAGATTAAAGTGAAACGCCACTATGGTCCGCCCGCGGCGGTTCACGCAAACCGGGCGCCGGTTCAGCTCCCAGCGCGAATCAGCTTATGCAGGCAGCAAAAAGAAAATGACAGCTTCCGTATTCTGATGTTGTAATAACTTGCTGACCTAGTTATATGGCGATTCAGGTGGACCGGGTCTCGGTTCAACTCCCAAGAAAAATGCCGTCTGTCCAGGCAGAATTCGGAAGATGACAACTTCGCATTTACGCTGTTGCAACACCTTATTTTTCTCAACTGGCCGAATTTTCCTTAAAATTACATGCTCATTCACATCGTTTTTACGTTCGAACCTTAAAACTATGAGAAGTACTAAATTATGAAAATTGAACATTTGAAAAACAAAAGGCAGAACATGCAAATAGCTATTTTATATGAAGATGTAATGGGTTGCCTCCCACCAAGCGCCTGATTTATGAGTCCCGGCAGGACTTTGCTTGATTAGACAAGCTCTACACGTGACACGACTCGGTCAATGTCGCCTCCTAGATATAACTTCAATCTCTCTGCATTTACCTTGAACTCGGTTCCATCAGTTTCATTTAAAATAGTCACAGCTCCATAGGGGTGCACGAGTATAACCTTGAACGGGCCCGACCAGCGTGACTTGAGCTTACCAGGGAACAATTTCAAGCGAGAGTTGAATAAAAGAACAAGTTGTCCTGGCTCAAAATGTTTGTCCTTCATGCGGCGATCATGCCATTTCTTCGTGCGCTCTTTGTAAATTCTTGAGTTCTCATATGCTTACATCCGAATCTCCTCTAGTTCATTTAATTGTAAAAGTCTCTTCTTACCAGCATCGCGAAAGTCGTAATTACTTTTTTTAATTGCCCAAAATGCTTGGTGCTCTAATTCTAGAGGTAGATGACAGGACTTTCCATAAACCATCCAGTACGGGGTTAGTCCAATGGGAGTTTTGAAGGCAGTACGATACGCCCACAATGCATCGACAAGCTTCTGTGACCAGTCTCTACGGTTGATGCTCACTATCTTTTCTAAAATTTTCTTAATCTCCCTATTGGATACTTCCGCTAACCCATTCGTCTGGGGATGATATGCTAATGCGACTTTATGAGTTATCCCAAATTTGTTTAGTAATGCGGTGAACTGATTATTGCAGAAATGACTTCCGCCATCACTAAGGATTGCCCTCGGGATTCCGAATCGACTGAATATATGGTGTCTTAAGAAATTAAGGACTTCCTTCGCGTCATTCCTGGGCGTCGCGATCGCTTCCACCCACTTAGATACGTAGTCCATAGCCAATAATATGAATAAATTACCATTCGAGTTCACGAACGGTCCCATGAAATCTATACCCCATACGTCAAATAGCTCGACTTCCAGCATTATATTCATGGGCATCCCTTCGTTCTTATGTATATTCTCGCTCTGTTGGCATCTATCGCATTGTTTCACAAATACATTGGTGTCCTTAAACAAGTGAGGCCAATAGAATCCAGCCTCAAGCACCTTCATTGCTGTCCTCGTTCCCTTAAAATGACCTCCGTAAGGGGAACTATGACATTTTTCTAGTATCGCTCTCATCTCCTCCTCGGGTATGAATCTCCGTACAATTCCGTCAGTGCCAACTTTGAACAATAAGGGATCATCCCACATGTAAGACCTTACCCGATGTAAAAATCGCTTCTTTTGTTGGTAAGGTAGTTCAGGTGGCATAATATTGCTTGCCAAATAATTTACAAAGTCCGCATACCAGGGTGCTGAGCCTTCAGCTATAGCTAACAACCACTCATCAGGGAATTTCTCATCGATCTCAAGAGGTACTGATTGGGTAGTGTTCTCGATCCTAGATAGATGGTCTGCAATCGGATTTTCTGTTCCTTTCCTATCTCTGATCTCCACATCAAACTCTTGCAGTAGAAGTACCCACCGGATCAATCGAGGTTTCGCGTCTCGTTTCTCCATAAGATAACGAATTACGGCATGATCGGTATATACTATAACCTTTGTGCATAGAAGATATGACCTAAACTTCTCAAACGCAAAGACTACTGCCAATAATTCTTTTTCTGTGGTAGTGTAGTTGACTTGGGCGTCAATGAGGGCCTTGCTAGCGTAGGCTATCGTATGGAATATTTTCTCCCGCATTTGACCCAAGACAACTCCCACCGCATAGTCACTCGCATCGCACATCAAAACAAACGGCTCTTCCCAATTAGGTGTCACAACAATAGGTGCTGTAGTCAAACGTTTTTTAAGCTCATTGAACGCTTCCAAGCACTCATTACTGAAATAAAACTTCACATCCTTTTCTAATAAACCACTCAATGGTTTTGCTATTTTTGCGAAGTCTTTGATAAATCGACGATAGAAACCGGCGTGTCCTAAGAAGCTCCTCAACATTTTTACATTTTTGGGTGGAGGTAACTGCTCTATCGCGCCTAATTTCGCCTTATCCACTCCTAGCCCACTTCTAGAGACATGATGTCCCAACACCATCCCTTCACGGATCATGAAGTGGCATTTATCCCAGTTCAATACTAAATTAGTCTCCACACACCGTGCGAGCACCTTCTCTAAACAGATCAAGCAAGTATCAAAAGATTTGCCAAAGATGGAGAAGTCATCCATGTAGACCTTTATCCCGTAATCTTCGGGGCCATCACCATCTTCTAAAAGATCCGCGATAAGCGCGATTACGCAACGTTGGAATGTAGCCGGTGCATTGCATAGGCCAAATGGAAGCATTCTAAATGCAAACGTCCCAAAGGGGCGAGTGAAGGTAGTCTTCTCTTGATCCTCTGGGTCTACCATAATCTGGTTATACCCTGAGTAACCATCTAGAAAGCAGAAGAAGTCATTCCCTTCCAGTCTATCCAAGATTTGATCGATGAAAGGGAGGGGGAAATGATCCTTCCTGGTGGCTTTGTTTAGTTTCCTATAGTCTATACAAATCCGCCAACCAGTAACTGTTCTAGTAGATATTAACTCTCCCTTCTCATTCCTTACTACCGTCAGTTCTCCTTTCTTTGGGACACAATGCACTGGCGACACCCACGAGCTATCGGAGATAGGGTAGATGACGCCTGCGTCTAGCCATTTTATAATTTCTTTCCTTACTACTTCCTTCATCGGTGGGCTTAGCCGGCATTGGGGCTCAATAGATCCCTTGCATGACTCCTCTAAGCGGATCTTATGCATGCACAGTGATGGGTTGATCCCTTTGATATCCGCTATCGTCCAACCTATCGCCGACTTGTATCTCTTTAACAACCCAATAAGCCTTGGAAGTTGTTCAGATTCTAATTTGGAATTGACAATGATCGGTAAAGTGTCGTTCTCACCTAAGAACGCATAAGAAAGATGTTCAGGAAGGGGTTTTAACTCTAACAGTGGTGGCTCTTCGATCGAGGGTTTTACTGAGATGGTTTTCTCAGATATCTCTAGCGGTTCCGGTTTTTGAACCCAAGCAATCTGCCTCTCAAATGCTTGTAGGCATTCTTGCATTTCTTCTTCCTCCTCAGATGAATCCTCCCCAGTCAATAGGTGAGTCAATTGAACTTCTTGTTCATTGAACAGTAGACGATTCGATTCATAGTCATAAATGGACACGTGATTGACCACCTCCATGTTGTCTTCCTCTCTATGGGGGAATCTCATTGCCTTAGGCAAGTTAAATGTTACTTGCTCGTCATTCACCCTCATTGTCAATTCTCCCTTCTGCACATCAATCAACGTCCTACACGTGGCTAAGAACGGTCTCCCTACAATGATTGGTACCTCTTTGTCCTCCTCCATATCTAATACCACAAAATCTGCTGGGAAAATAAACTTATCCACCTTTACTAACACATCCTCAACTATCCCTTTCGGAAACGCTAGGGTCCTATCGGCCAACTGCAGGGTTATGGAAGTCTTAGAGATTTCTCCCAAACCTAGCTTTCTATATATCGATAATGGCATTAAGTTTATGCTCGCCCCTAGATCACATAATTCCTTGCTCTCGAATTTGTATCCTATGGAACATGGAATAGTGAAACTCCCCGGATCTTTCAACTTGGGTGGGAGTCATTTTTGGAGAATGGCGCTGCACTCTTGCGTGAGTGCTACCGCCTCATTCGTTCCGAATCTTTTCTTCTTTGATAGGATATCCTTCATGAATTTCACGTAGCTTGGCATCTGTTCCAACGCTTCCGCAAAAGGTATATTGATTTGCAATTTCTTGAATATCTCCATAAACTTCTGAAATTGATGATCCAATTTACTTTTCCGTAATCGTTGAGGGAATGGTGGTGGTGGATAGACTATCACACTACTTTTCTTTTTTGAATTTTCAACGATTGGCTCGCGTTCCTTTTCTCCTAACAACTCTACACCTTCGCTAACATTCTCTTCTTGTCTCAACTCCTCACTAGGCATCTTCGTGTTAAATTTTCTCAACGTGGTCAGCAAGATAGCCCAAACGCCAAATTAATATCTTCGGAACTACCCAGTTCGCACGTTGAACCTGCGGAAAACCCAAGGACTAGAGGTTTCACCCAACAAACAATGGAAGCACAAGAAGGTCTCTTTTATACATTCACTTCTTTACAATCTGAGGCATACATAGCGAGACATGATTTCGCTAGTATTACAGCTGTAAACAGAAAGCACCAAAAACACAAGCCGGGCGGACAGAACCGGAGTCCGCCGAGACCGCCGAGGTCGCCGAGGTCGCCGAAGTCGCCCGAACTAAGCTGCAATCCGGCGAATACACACCGTTATTCGCCTCCTGCTGAACCCGAACTGAGGCACACCCCTACCCGCCTGAAGCCGGCGGACAGGTTATTGAAGCTGGCAAAGTTGAAACAGAACTGACAAGCCGCAGAGCGACCTCCTGCTGAGTCCGCAGAGACCGCACACTTCCAAGCACTTGACCTAAGTCACAGCCAAACTCCTGGCTCCTTGAAGTTATCCGCACGACCTGCACACAGCAAACCGTCAGCCTGAAACAATCCGCGCGGACTGCCAAACACAGACCGCAGCTCCTCGCACAACTAAACTTACTGTTCACTCAAGTTACTTGGGTTACTGTAGATGTTCCAGGGGGGTCCTATTTATAGGCCAGGTGAGGAGTGTGGTCACCGCCCAAGAGATAGCGACACCTCCCCAGCCCGCGCGAATACAAACCACCATCCGCTGAGTCCGCGAGGACATAGCCGGTCACCAAGGAAAGCCGCCAGGAGCTAGGCAACCATTGACGAACCCTCTCCAGTCCGCCCAAGCTAAGAGGACAAGGCATCAGCCCGCAAAGCTCCTACCACTACAGGACAGCAAACCCCCTTCAATGGCTGTCCGCACCAACCCGAGGCAGTCCGTAAGACTCACACCTCAATCAGCCACAAGTCCACGACCAAAGGCAGCAAGCAACAGACCGCCCGGTCACAGCGGACTTGGCGGATACGGCGGACACCATGAACTTGGCACAAAGTGTGACCAAGCCCAAAACCATCAAGGATCAATGCGAGCATGGCGGACACCAAACCCCGTCCGCCAAAACTCCGAACACAGACAGCCATTAGTCCGAGAGCTCCCCGCACTCCTGCCCCATTGCAGCGGTCTTATCCCAAACTCCAACACCAGGCCGCCAAAACGATCTCCACAGCAAAACACCTGCTGTGCCACCAGAGCTCGACAAGGCCTCAGCCAAGCTCTAAGCTCAGTCCGCAAGCTTCCCGCGAACTCGAGCCAACCCGCCTGTCAGCACAAGCTTACACCCGCGGCCACTGAGCAATGCACCAGTCCGCAAGCCTCTCTATCCGCAGATACCAGGCCGCATAGTCCGCGAACTACATGGAAACAACCCGCTCAGAACAGCTGGCTTCACAATAGACCTTCCACCAGGCCGCACAACGCAGTTCGCCCAGTCCGCCCAGTCCGCCGAAGCTGTCCACCACAGGCCGCCCGGCCTGTCCCGTCACCCACTTCTACTTCACAAAATTCAACACTCCCCCTTGAAGTGAGAAGTGGTGACCAAGCCCAGCAAGCTGCGCAAGCGTTCAAAGGGCCCCTTCGACAGCGGCTTCGTAAAGATGTCAGCAAGATTATCTTCACTCCGAACATGCCCGACCAGCAGAGATCCTTCCAACACCTTCTCCCTGATGAAATGGTGATCAATCTCTATATGCTTGGTCCTGGCGTGACACACTGGATTGTTAACCAGTTTGAGAGCACTCTCATTGTCACCCCGGAGTAAAGTAGGCCCTTGCACTTCTTCATGGACATCCTCTATAAGCCTCCTCAACCAAACGGCTTCCCGAGCAGCCAAGGCCGAAGCCTTATACTCCGCCTCCGTGGTTGAAACAGACACCGAGTCCTGCTTCTTGCTACACCACGAGATGCTAGCTGAACTGCAAGTGAACACATAACCTGAAGTAGACCTCCGATCATCCGAATCACCGCCATAGTCAGCATCTGTGTACCCGAGCAACGCAAACTCCGCATCCCTTCCATAGAGGAGTCCCATCTCAGAAGTCGCCTTGACATACTTCAGAATTCCTTTTGCCGCTACTAGATGAGATTGCCTTGTTTCAGCCATATACCGACTTACTCGGCCAACAGCATAAGCTATATCCGGCCTTGTAATCGTCAGATAAATCAAGCTCCCAACAAGAGCCCTGAACACCAAGGGATCATGAAGAACCCTTCCCTCATCTCGTCGAAGTTTCAGCCCAGATTCTAGTGGAGTAGAGCACTTCTTCCCTTCGCTCATGCCAAACCGCTTCACAATGCGATCAGCATACCCTTTCTGGCTAATGAGAATCCCGCACTCCTTCCTCTCCACTTCCAGACCGAGAAAGTGATGCAACTCTCCCAAGTCTTTCATCTCGAAGCGTATAGCAAGCTCAGCCCTGAGCCTTGCTACTTCCTCCTACGAATTCACTGTGATGATCATGTCATCCACATACAGCAGGACCAAAACTCGAAGCTCTCCCTTTTTCTTGACGAACAAGCTTGAAACCGAGTTAGAAGTAAAGTATCCACAGAATTGTAAGTACTCTGCAATCTTCCCATACCATGCTCTAGGAGCTTGCTTCAACCCGTAGAGAGCCTTCCTGAGTTTGCAGACATAGTCCGGATGCTTTTCAGAGACAAAACCAAGCGGCTGATCCATGAAGATATCCTTTTCAATCTCTCCGTAAAGAATGGCATTCTTCACATCGAGTTACCACAACCTCCATCCCTTGCTAGCAGCCAAGGCGATCACCACTCTTACAGAAGTCATCTTCGCAACAGGACTGAATGCCTCCTCATAGTCTTCTCCATACTGTTGTGAGAATCCTCTAGCGACCAGGCGAGCCTTGAAACGATCAATGCTCCCATCAGCCTTCTTCTTCAACTTATACACCCACTTGCAAGTAACCGGAGTAATGCCCTCAACCTTGGGCACAAGATCCCAGGTTTCATTCTTCTTCAGAGCATCAATCTCTTCCTTCATGACACCTTCCCACTCCTTCACTCCAGTGGCCTCGTTGAAGTTTGTAGGCTCTCGCTCATCCAGAGGACCTGCAAATAAGCAGGAGACAAAGCTCACTGCATTCCCATCACAGTAACGAGCCGGTGGCTTAACCACCCTCTTCGATCTCCGAAGACATGACTCCTTGCTCCCGGCTTCCGTTGCTTCTTCAGGCTCCACTCTTACCTGGGGCAAGCATTGAGCAGTGCTCCCCCTGCTTCCTGAGCCAGAAGGCTCAGCCTCGGAGTTTGAAGCAATAGGAGCTGCTGGTGAAACAGCAAGCTCCTCTTCCAAGCCTTCAGTAACCACCACCGGTGCTTCCTCAACCTTGCTACTTCCGGTTAGCTCCACCGAGCCACCTCCATATGACATTAGCTCGTCAAAGACCACGTCTCTTGACACCACAAACTTCTTCGTCACAGGGTCCATGCATTTCCATCCCTTCTTCCATTCATCATAGACAACAAAGACAAGTTTCCTTGCCTTCGCATTCAGCTTTGTCCGTGAAGCATCCGGGACATGCACGTAGCAAGTTGAACCGAACACCCTTAGGTGTCCAACACTCGGCTTCTCCTTCAGCAACAGCTCAACAGGAGTCTTCATGTTGATAGGGCTGAGTGGCATCCGGTTGATAACATAAGCAGCACAAGACATTCCCTCCGCCCAAAAGGACCTTGGGATATCTTTCGCATGAAGCCAGCATTTGCAGGTCTCCGTCAGATGACAGATCTTCCGCTCCGCTACCCCATTTTGTTGTGGAGTGTGGGCACAAGTAAGCTCCCGTTGGATCCCATGCTTCCTGCAGAAGTTAGAAAACTCAGAGGAGACAAACTCACCCCCGTTATCAGTTCTAAGCTTCTTAATCCGCAAGCCAAGCCGGCCTTCTACCAACTCCTTAAACTCCACGAACAAATGGAAGGCTTCCGACTTCTCCTTTAAGAAGTACACCCAAGTACACCTTGAGTAGTCATCAACCAAGACAAGCATGTATCTGCTTCCACCAAGGCTGGCAGTAACCGTCGGTCCCATCAGGTTGCCATGAATGCACTCCAATGGTTTCTTGCTCCTTGTTTGTGATTTATCAAATGGGAGGCGATGTGCCTTTCCATAATGACAGCCCTCACAAACATGCCCATCACCAAAGGAGGACAACTTCGGCAACCCCCTCACCAGACTTCTACTAGCCATCGCCTTTAGCTTGTCCATGCCAACATGCCCCAGCCTCTCATGCCAGATAACAGCACTATCATTGGCCCTCATTCTATCAACATAAGCATTGGTGGAAAGAACAAACAAGTTCTTCACCCTCCTCCCAACATGAGCAACATCAGCCTTCACCGCTGATACGTTGCGAAGGAACCTCACGTCTGTTGGCCCAAACAGAACATGATACCCAGCGTCCACCGCGTTGGTCACCGAGAAGAGGTTCTTCTTCATGCCCGGCACGTGATACACACTCCTTAATGTGAGTGGCCCCTGATCACTACCCAAAGACACAACCCCCTCTTTCTCTACTGCATAAACAGTATTATCAGCAGTGATAATAGCTTCATTACCTGAGTATGGCTGCATGGAGGTGAACTTGGACTTGTCTCCGGTGAGGTGATGACCACACCCGGAGTCCACAATCCACTCGTCGTTGAAGTCCTCAGCAGACAAGGCTCGGACACAAGTGCCCGTCATAAAAGCTCCACCCCATTCTGCTTCTTCACTTCTCGAGCAAGCTTCCTCCTTTCCCGCAGCATGCCCAGGCTGCAGTTTGACCTTGCAGTCCCGCTTGAAGTGCCCTCGCTGATGACACCGGTAGCACTTCAGATTCTTCTTCCAATCCTTAGGAGCATTGCTCCTCTCCGGCGGATATGAAGTTGAAGTCTCCTTCTCACCAGCGGCCTGCACCTTCTTCTTTTTCTTCCCTTCCCATCCCTTCTTCTTGCCTGAGAAGAGGGCTTCACTGCCTTACTGATTCAGATTCACTCCAGCCATCTGCCTTGCTAAGCTCTCCTGCGAGTCAAGCAGATTCTCCAGCTCCAGCAAAGACGGCTGAGTAGCCCACCCTTGAACAGATGTAACAAAGGCCACATACTCCTTCCGCAAGCCGCGGATAATGTGCCTTTTCATCTTAGCCTCAGAGATAGGCTCATCAGGATCCAGTGCCGACAGCTCAGCACACAAGCTCTTCATCTTTAAGAAGTATTTGGAGATGGAAAGGTCTCCCTGAGTTGCCCTGGCCAACTCATTCTCCAGGAACTGAAGCCGCGCCACATTCTTCCTATTGAACAACTCATCAATGGTTGTCCAAATATCAGCAGCCGACTCACACCCAATGATGTGATCAAACAGTTCCGGAGACACATCTCTCTTCAGAATGAACTCCGCTTTAGCATTTGTTCTTCTCCAGAGCCTCACCTGTTCATCAGTACCAAAAGCAGCAGTCACTTCCTGCCTGTCGTCACCACTGACGACTTCCCACAGCTCCTCGCCAAGAAGATAACTCTTCATGCACGACTTCCACTTCTTGAAGTTAGTCGGCGTTAAGAGTTCAATGCCAAGACCTCTTGTAAAACTCACTTCCATTGCAACACCTATTGGCACCCTTCAGCAGCTCCGAGCAACAACATAGGTTGATCACCACTCAATCACTGAGTCACAACACTGGCTGACTTCCGCTCACGCAACTGAACCTCCGAAACCTCAGGAACCTGCCTCTGATACCATGTTAAATTTTCTCAATGTGGTCAGCAAGATAGCCCAAATGCCAAATTAATATCTTCGGAACTACCCAGTTCACACGTTGAACCTGCGGAAAACCAAAGGACTAGAGGTTTCACCCAACAAATAATGGAAGCACAAGAAGGTCTCTTTTATACATTCACTTCTTTACAATCCGAGGCATACATAGCGAGACATGATTTCGCTAGTATTACAGCTGTAAACAGAAAGCACCAAAAACATAAGACGGGCGGACAGAACCGGAGTCCGCCGAGACCGCTGAGGTCGCCGAGGTTGCCGAAGCTGCCCGAACTAAGCTGCAATCCGATGAATACACACCGTTATTCGCCTCCTGCTGAACCCGAACTGAGGCACACCCCTACCCGCCTGAAGCCGGCGGACAGGTTATTGAAGCTGGCAAAGTTGAAACAGAACTGACAAGCCGCAGAGCGACCTCCTGCTGAGTCCGCAGAGACCGCACACTTCCAAGCACTTGACCGAAGTCACAGCCAAACTCCTGGCTCCTTGAAGTTATCCGCGCGACCTACACACAGCAAACCGTCAGCCTGAAACAATCCGCGCGGACTGTCAAACACAGACCGCAGCTCCTCGCACAACTCAACTTACTGTTCACTCAAGTTACTTGGGTTACTGTAGATGTGCCAGGGGGGTCCTATTTATAGGCCAGGTGAGGAGTGTGGTCACCGCCCAAGAGATAGCGACACCGCCCCAGCCCGCGCGAATACAAACCACCGTCCGCTGAGTCCGCGAGGACTTAGCCGGTCACCAAGGAAAGTCGCCAGGAGCTAGGCAACCATTGACAAACCCTCTCCAGTCCGCCCAAGCTAAGCGGACAAGGCATCAGCCCGCAAAGCTCCAACCACTGCAGGACAACAAACCCCCTTCAATGGCTGTCCGCACCAACCCGAGGCAGTCCACAAGACTCACACCTCAATCCGCCACATGCCCACGACCAAAGGCAGCAAGCAACAGACCGCCCGGTCACAGCGGACTTGGCGGATACGGCGGACACCATGAACTTGGCACAAAGTGTGACCAAGCCCAAAACCATCAAGGATCAATGCGAGCATGGCGGACGCCAAACCCCGTCCGCCAAAACTCCGAACACACACCGCCATTAGTCCCCGAGCTCCCTGCACTCCTGCCCCATTATAGCGGTCTTATCCCGGACTCCAACACCAGGCCGCCAAAACGATCTCCACAGCAAAACACCTGCTGTGCCACCAGAGCTCGGCAAGGCCTCAGCCAAGCTCTAAGCTCAGTCCGCAAGCTTCCCGCGAACTCAAGCCAACCCGCCTATCAGCACAAGCTTGCACCCGCGACCACTGAGCAATGCACCAGTCTGCAAGCCTCTCTATCCGCAGATACCAGGCCGCATAGTCCGCGAACTCCATGCAAACAACCCGCTCAGAACAGCTGGCTTCACACTAGACCTTCCACCAGGCCGCACAATGCAGTCTGCCCAGTCCGCCCAGTCCGCCGAAGCTGTCCGCCACAGGCTGCCCGGACTGTCCCGTCACCCACTTCCACTTCACAAAATTCAACACTTCGGACTAGCCTCCTCCAACTCATTTCCTTCATTATCCATCCTAGATTGTTCTTTCTCTGGTGCTCCCACCAACTCCTTTCCACTCCTTAAAGTGACAGCCTTGCAATGAGGATTTTCTCCCTTCGGATTTGGAATGGTATCCGTTGGGAGAGTTCCTTGGGGTCTAAGACTCAATGCACTCGCAATCTGTCCTAATTGCGTTTCAATTACCCGTAAGGAACCCTCTAAACTAGTAATGCGGGCGTCACTCTTTTGGATTGATTCAACAATCATCTCTTCAGAATATTTTCTAGAAGCACCTTGGTGATTATATTTATTGTTATTTGGTGGATTCGAGTGTGGATTTGAATTAAAACCGGGTGGGTGTGCTAAACCGGTGTTGTTCTTCCACGAGAAGTTTGGGTGATTACGCACTTCGGGATTATAATAGTTAGAAAATGCATTGTTGTTATGATGATTGTGATGATGATGATTATTATACCTTGGTTGTCCCCCTACATAGTTAACCTCCTCATTATGGCCAACATGTTGTTCTACGGTAAGAGATGAGTTAATGGGGAATGAAGGGGCAACTATGTTATTTACCTGTGGGTGTGGTTGAGTTTGACTTAGCGTCAAAGCATCTAATCTCTTGTTCATAGAGTTGAACTGCGCCGATATTTGTGCGGCGAAAGATGTCAACTGATCCACTTGGTAAAGACCTCCTACCGAAGAAGAAGGAGCCTGTCGATCGAATGATTGATAATTATTTGAAGATAAATCTTCAAGGATAGCGTAAGCGTCCTAAGGGTACTTGTTCATAAGAGATCCTCCTGCGGCTCCATCTACTTGGATCATCGTACATGTCTGGAGGCCATTATAAAACGTCCACACTTGTTGGTGCATCGCCAAACCGTGGTGAGGACACTTTCTTAAGAGCTCTTTGAACCGCTCCCATGCGTCATACAACGTTTCCCCATTCCCTTGCATAAATGTACTAATATCTCTAATTAGTTTCGCTGTTTTTGCGGGCAGGAAGTACTTGGCTAAGAACAAGTCAACCACTTGCATCCAAGTGGTGAGACCATATTGGGAATCAAGCCACTCCTTCGCTCTACCCGATAGAGAGAATGGAAATAGGCGGAGTTTAATCGCTTCGTCTGATGCACCATTAATCTTGAATGTGTCGCACACATCCATGAAAGTTCGTAAGTGGGATTTTGGGTCCTTATGATTCAGTCCACTGAATTTCTTCTGCTGCACTAGGTTCATGGCCATGGAGTCAATTTTGAAGTTATTGGCTTCAATGGTAGGCTTGATAATGCTATACTGCAGTCCACCCCTATAAGGCATGTTGTACTCGCGACAGGTTCGCCTAACTTCAGCAGGTTGTCCGTTCTGTTCAACCTGACCCTATTGACCTAAGCCTTCCTGGTCAACTTCATTAGGAGCGTTCTGATTATTATGATTCATTGTTATTACGTTATCGCTTCCTAATCGAACCGTTCTCCTATTCTTTCTACACGTCCGTTCGATCTCTAGGTTTAAAGGTAGTAAATCATGTAATCGATATCTGGACATAAAATGCACACACCAACAATTGATGATTGATAATAACTACTCAACAAAACAATCACAAAATAACCCGGCAACAATAATAAGAAAATTAACAATGACAAAAAACAAATCTTGATCTATAATTACTAGGGCTTCACTAATATTGCAAGAAATAAACACTAACTCTCGCACCTCCCCGACAACGGCGCCAAAAACTTGATACGCCCGAAATGGTCTACGTATTTAAACGCAAGTGCACGTGCCGTGTCAAGTAATAAAAGTGAGTAAGAATCGTTTCCACAGGGAGGTGATTGGTTTAGTGCTTGCAAATACCAGTTAGGCCTTTTCCTTAAATCCAAGTTGAATGAGATTTGTGATTTTCTTAAACTACCAAAATTAAGAATGCAGACTTCTAAATGAAATTACTACGGATCTTAGGGAAAATACTTTTCTTATCAAAGGAGAGAAATAATCTCGTATCATGATTTCCTAGGTCTAATATGATGAATAAGTGAATGTGTCGTTGTGAAAATCCGTAGTGAGCGTGCCCTGCAACGATCTTAAAATAGAGAACCGTATCTCTCGATATCGGCAATCCCTAGTTCTATATTTCCCCTTGGGTGAAATAAGAACCGCTCAAAGATCGAAGACCTAAGTTGCTAACACCAAGAGGAAGTCTCCTTCTCTCTTCAAATGCTATATCAAAATTACGATATACTACCGCAACTCCTCTCTCGATTTATGAAGCGTAGCATAAAGGTGAAACATTGGCCAAACATTTCAGAAATAAAGATCGTAAAATTGATAAAGAACATTCACCAAGTATTCTCAACAACATAAACTAGAAAATATCCATCAAACACAACCTAGTACTCTCATAATACAAGATTAAGGAAGAATTAGTTCATGGCGTTGGAGAAATCACACAAAATATTGAAGTAGATCTTACAAAACATAGTGGTTCACGCTTATTCGCTGCAGGAATCTCTTCCTAGAGTCGCTTCTTCGATCCGCACGAAGATCTCCTTCTTCCTCTAGCTGTCGCTCTCCAATGGAGGTTTTCTTCCCAAGCCAACCCTAGATGGTGCTCCTCCCTTTAGATCCCAATTAGTATTCAATCCTCACTGATTTTGGTCAGTTTTTGGCATTAAAACGTCCACCCTTGCTGAAGAGATGCATCCTTCCATAATTAAAAACGGTGGCAATTCAAATTTAAAATTTGAATTTCGGACAGACAGATGTTGCAGTTTCGGAATTGGATGTTGCAGTAACTGGTCCAAGCCGAAAATAGGAATCCTGCATTCCTCTTCCCAGTTGATTTCCTCGCTAAATTTTGCATGAAAATCATGGAATAAGACCCACTTAGTATCATAAACATTAAAACAAATAATTAATCATATTTATTACCATTAGGTTCCTTTTTACTAATTATGAAGTAGAAATATCAGGCGAAGATAACTTTATTTGAGAAGTTATCAAGTGTCGACACATCTCGTTTGTGTCGACACATGCCTTCATGTGTTGAAACTTGCTGAGTGTCGACACATCTCCTTTGTGTCGACACAAGCCTTCATGTGTTGAAACTTGCTGAGTGTCGACACATCTCCTTTGTGTCGACACAAGTACTTTAACTTTGTTGATGCTTGCTGAGTGTCGACATAGCCTCCTGCTGTCGACACATTTGATGTCGACAAAGTTTCTTTGGGTGTCGACACTGCCTCTAAGTGTCGACATAGATTATGTTGACAATTCTTCACAGTGTGTCGACACTGCCTGTATGTGTCGACACTTTTCTTCTGGTGTCGACTCTACCTTGCTGGTGTCGACACAATTACTCCAAGTGTCGACACAGCTTCTCTAGGTGTCGACACAAGCCTTCATAAGTGTCAACACTTCACCTCTAGGTGTCGACACATGAACTTAAAAACTTTTCTGCATTTTCTGCAATTACTTAACCTGCACAAATAAACTCAAAGCACATCAAATACACCTTGATGTATATCATTGAGTAGGGTGAGGCTTCTTCAAATCTGGTACAAATATTCCAATGTACCCAACAGCATTCTCTCAAGTTTTGAAACTCATATCTCTGGCTGGAGTGCTGTAACCTTGTTTGTTTTATCAAATTATTCCAGGTTAATCATTCAAAGTGTTCCCTGTTAAAAACTCTGTTTGAGTAGTAACTAGCCTTTCAACCCTAAAATTTAATAGCATTGAGATTTTATACTTATATTTCCAGTAATAGGTTTGAATTAGGCTAAGAAGGTTGGACGGAAACGAAGTTGGTGGTGCAAGATTTTCTGTGCTCTCAATGCAGCCAGATCGACGAAAATCATCGATCTGGGTTCGACTATTATCGTCGAGCTGAGCTCAACGATGCGCCTTTGGTCTACATCCGACGGAAATCGTCGAACGGAGTTCGACGATTTTCCCGTGACCTCTGTTCGACGAAAGGGAAATCGTCGAACGGCGTTCGACGATATTATTTCCCGTGGCCTGTATTCTAAGTTTTTCTGTGGTCTGCATTTAACGGCAAATCGTCGAACGGAGTTCGACGATTCCCCGTGGCCTATGTTTGACGAAAGTCAAATTGTCGAACGGAGTTCGACGATTGCCCGTGTTCTGTGATTCGACGAAAAACATCGAGCCGCGTTCGACGATGTTCCTGTGTTCGACGATTTTTTTTCCAGCACTCGATGAAAATCGTCGAGCTGCGTTCGACGATTCCTGTAGGAAGAAATTTATTTCTTTCAGTACTTTTCTTCCCGAGTGATTACCTCCTAGGGGAAATGTCTTGTCGGCCTTTCGTTCTTCCTTTGTTTTGAGGGCCGAATCGTGGGTTATGGCAGGTAGTGGTATTTTGACGCTCTAAAGGAGCAGGATGTTTTGTGTGCGAGCCGTGACCACCATTTTTTAGTCCCAGGTACGGGCTGGGTATTGCTGTGGCCGTCACCCCTTTTATCCCAGGTACGGGCTGGATTTGTGGTGGTTTTGTGCTGACAGTGAAATTTCACTTTTAGTTGAAACTGTTATGTTTGGGGGACTGTTTTTGGTCACCAACAAAGGTCCATGATGATTTACTACTGCCATTACTCATAAATTAGGATTGTTATGTGTTTCTTCCTGGTAGAATGCAACATATAGTGGCAAGTTTTTCTTGTCTTTTGCCTTATAGCCTCTGCAGGATTCGAGCAGGGCTTGGTGTTGTTGTTTGGTACTTGGTGAACTTTTGTTTCTTTGGGCAGTAGTTTTTTTTACTGCCATGTTACTTACTGTCTTTTGTTCCATTTTAATTTAATGCCCTAATTCAGATTTTCTTGATTTACTTGCTGAGCTGTTCTTTTCTTTTCTGAATACCTCAGGTTCTGACTAGTAGTCGGATAGACGGCTAGATTTGCTGTGCTGTTGCTGGTGATCCCTTGAGTTGTAGGGATCTTTCTCTTGGTTTTTGTGAGGTAGTTTTCTGCTTTTGTTACAGACATACATACTTGCCAGCGTGTTCGTGTCATTTTGTTGGCGTCCACTTGTAGTTTACCTTATGATACTGAATGTGTTTCTTTTACTGCTACCTTTCTGGAGATAGTCTACTTGCTTTTGGAATGTTTTTGTGCTAGGTTGCTAATTGCCTTAAAACATAACAAACACTTTTATGTATATATATATATCTCATGATCAGCATGTTTTATAAAGCACATACATTACTTTCCAAGTAACGTAAAAAAATCGTTTTCCTACTTATAATATAACATAAATATAGAGTCTTGCATGGTATAAGTTGACCTCGGGGCTCACTTATGCACCCTCATAGGATGTCAAAAATAAATAAAGTATTTTCCACTGCGTATAAGTATAGTTTTTAAACCGTGGACTAGATGATCCAGCGAGACGAGGGATACGACCCTTAAAATAATATCTGATTTTCTAATCATTAAACTTATGAAATTTGAATATTCTAGTTAGTTGGTGTTCGCCTGAGCGTCGACAGTTATCCCCTGCTCGACGTGGCATCAGGACGCGTGTTTTTCTCATACTCTGATACTTCTTGAATTCGGAGAAAAAAATGCGGGTTGTCACAGCCTTCGTCTGAACCTTTTCTAGATTATAGTTGACTTCGTTCTCATTCCGGAATGGGTTGTTAGATTCCGTAACTCTTCCCGGATTGAAAGTTATGTTCTTTTGAAGTTTAGTACAAAAAACTCAACCTTTTGTTTTTCCAAAATATACACAACATTGGATCATACCTATAACTGAGAACTTGTTTTCTCATTCAACATGTACAACCTACACACTATAAACACACAAAATACTAGATCTAATACATTACGGTATTTATTATTCTCAAAACAAGAGATGCGGAACACATGCTCTAACATGATAGACCTCATTGACTGTGTGGGCGCTCGACTATTCTGAGAGCTAAGGCGGTTCAGGTTATTCCGGTCCGAACGGGACATCGAGTTTGACCACAACAAGACTTACGAGTCTGCGGGAGAACACATGCACCCCGATCGCCGAAAGCGCGGTGGCGAAAGCCTCGACACGATGCTCGTTGTCGACGGACTTGCCAGTGTCACGTACTGGGTGCTTTGTTATTCTTTGGATGTGTCGAAGTCCAGGACTCAGGTGCAGCCCGAGTCTCATAGATACTGTGGTGGGGAGATTGTCAATTGTTTGAAAAATTATAGGGATACATTTAATATATTATTAATATTATATTCTAAATGAGGGGTATGGATAGCCATTAGGAGTTTATGAATATTGATCGCCTTTTTTAATTATAAATAATCATTTAGTTCCTATAAAAATTAATATAGAAATCTCAACAATTTATTATTTAAAACATTAATTTTTTATCTTAAAATACTAAAATTATTGTTTTAATCAATAATAACCCCTGAAAAAATATGCATGATGAAAATTGTGCAAGAGATGAAAAATATGCAAAGAGTTGATGAACCCATTACTTCTTATAAAAATAAAATATTAACAAACACACCTCCCACCACTCAACCATCTTCACTTTTAAGATATAAAGTCAATTTTAAATAATATTAACTTATATAATTATATTTAATTTTCTCGGCATTAAGCTACTAAAATATTAAAAGTTGAGTTTTTCACTGGGAGTGGCCGCCTAGCTCAACTTATTGTAGATCCGCCCATGCACTTAACATTGAGATTAGTCTTCTTGCTTAACAGTCAAAAGCGCCCACCTTTTATCTTTTCGATTTGACCCATTCTTGTGGCTGCCTTCATTGTTGTGCTCTGAAACAGCGTAGCAGATGTAACCCCGATTATCCTTTCCAATAAGAAAACAATCATCTTCCAACCCCGGTTAGGCTCCGTTTCGGGGACTTATTTTCACAGGTCAAGCGGTTACGGCCGCATGAACCAGACCTTAATTAAGGTCAGGTTGATGCGATCGTAACCGCTTGACCGGTTAAACTATTAATATGATATCAATATTAAAAAATATATTTCAATAAAGAATTTACTCTTTTTTATTTGAACTATTTAGGCTCCGTTTGGTGGGGCGGGTCCGCTCCGGTCGCAAGGACGAAACCTCCCCGCCGTGGTTTCCGCTTGTTTGGCAGGGTTGCCGTCAGCCTCGCCGCACGAAACCACGGGATTGTCGGTGAATGTATCCGTGCTGCGGGAACCACGGTTACACTTCAATCGTGCGAATGATTTCCTCGAATCCCCACTGCCGCATCAAACCAAGCCTTAATTTATAATTGAAAATATAAATATTTCATAAAGGACCTTTCGGTATTTATTTATTTGCGCTCACAAACCAACTTGTTCACAATGAAGTCTGGTCTAGCATTTGACATGAGGAGTAGAATAATACACATGCTCACAATGAAGTTTGTGTTGAATTTTTTTAAGTGAAAGTGGCGGTCTGGGCGGGCGGGGCGGATTGTCCGCGCGAACTGTGCGAACATGGGTGACGACTAGCCAGGTCTGCTAGTATTCTGCGGGCGGCTTGTTCCTAGGATGTAACCGAGTGTGTAACACTCCTATCCGTCACATAGCATGTAGCAGTAGGTCCGGCCGGGGCCCGACGCCATATACCACAGACATACCGAAGGGTTACGAAATGAAACCATCCTTCCAATAACTAATGTCCTACACAAAGCACATTCTAGCGGAAGCATTTTAAATGTTGCAAATAAAGAACTCAGTCACAGCATGAATGTCCACTAAAAATAACCCAAAAAGAATGAGCGTACAAATACACAAAATATTTGGCTTTATGGACTTACAAGAGTTTACTTTAAACAAATAGTGTTTTCCATACATCAGCACGCAGACCGATCACACATGAGCAGAATAAGTACACATTCTCTTTGGCCTTCAAGGGCCAGCTCAGCATTAGGGCTTCAGCCCGCTACTTCCCACTAGGCTCCGCAGCACCTACAATCAACAATCCACCGCAGCGGTGGCAAACAAAAGCAACAGTCAGTTAAAGCTAACCAAATTATAACGACCCCGCCTCTTAACTCGGGGCGGCGATGCTCCTTCCCTGCATTTTATTAGCATAGCCAGATAGTATAGAAAATTTACACTTCACCACAGGCGTAGGCACGCACGGCCACACACCTCGTGCTCTCAGGGCACATTCTCGGTGAACCCGGTCCACCACTGCCCCTAGGACGGCAAATCTCATGAGCATTAAAGTCTTTCCGGCCTAAGCCTAAAATCCACCCTCTATGCCATTGGTATGCCTCTAAAACCGAACCACATAGAGCAGGTACGGTTCCACTCAACCCGTTGCTCACATCGCCACGTCAATTTAAGTCATCGGCGTGGGTCAAGCTTCCTCGAAGCCCGAGTATTGATTGCACATTATTACATAACCCAGTTATATACAAGTTGGCTCCCAGGCCACCAAGATGGAAGAACCACGCATCTGCCCAATTTTTCGGGTGCATCTTGGGGTTAGTCCCCAAGGATCTCTGTTGCAATCTACCACGTAGAAAACCCGAAAACAATCATCGGCACGGAGTCTTCTCCGGCTATTCATGCATAATGAAACATCACCGATCCAGACCAACTTGTCCGGGTAGGCTTCACACACCATGCCTATGTCCGTACTTCGATTCCATACTCTACATGCAAAACAAGGGGGACTATTCATATCCACCCAAAGAAACATCTCACACTCACCGCATACTCGCGAGATCGGGTTTTCTGTGCAGAAAGAAAGAGGTCTTCACATGTCCAAGAAGAGAATCGTTATACTTATGTTTCTCTTTGGCGCCATGAAGATCTAGATGAATGAAAAGCACCGCAACGACCTCGCCTCCATAGATCTGGACTCAGCTTGCGATTTGGGGCTCCAAAGCTCCAACGGCAGCTGGATCTCTCCTTCTCCTTCTTCCTTGCTCTCCCCTCTCTCTAAAGCTTTAGAAAGAGAAAACTCCACGTGGAATGAGGGATTCAAACCCTATTCCTGGACTTAACTCAGCAAGAACAACCCTCGGACCTTGGATCCCAAAAGAAGGAAACATACGGTCACGATTCGCACTTAAAATAACATTACTGGGCCGAACACGGCTTGTGACACGCCCGTGTCCAAGGCCGTGTGCCTCAATCGACGCCGAAACCGTCGCATCCCGAACAGGACACGGCGGCTAGACACGCCCGTATCACAGGCCGTATGCCAGACATGGCCATGCACACGGCTGTGTTCCAGGCCGTGCTCAACAGCCGACACAGCCGGCCAAACACATAGAAAAGGACACGGGTTCCTGACATGCCTGTGTTCCTTCTGACACGCTTGTGTCGACCAGTACACGCCAGTATTATGGGGCGTGTTCCTCAATCGACACAGGGCCAAACCATCTCGAAGAGGACACGAGTTCTTGACACGCCAGTGTCAACCAAAACATGCCTTGATCCAGACCGTGTTCCACACCCGACACAGCCCGGCTATCAACTCGAGCAGGACACGGCCCTGGACACGTATGTATCTCAGGTCATGTTCACTGTCTCGATGCTTCGTCGAGTGCATTTCGTCGACCACTCGGTAAGTTCGTCGAAACCGAGCACGACACAGCCCTGGACACGCCCGTGTCCTAGGCCGTGTGACCCTTACCTGGCACCAAACTTGGCTCTAACCGCTGTCTATCCTTCTTTTGAGTTTCGGGGCGTTACAATTCTCTCCCTCTAAAAAGAATTTTGTCCCGAAATTACATAAAGGAAGAGATACACAAAACATAAACGGTACTTGAGTGGAATAACTCTGGGTATTCCTCAAGCATTGTCTGCTCTTGCTCCCACGAGAGCTCCTACCGACCGGAGCTGTCCCACAGAGCTTGACCATCCTGATGTCTTTGTTACGCAGTCACATGACTTCCGAGTCCTCAATGCCAATGGGATTGACCTTCATCGTTAGCCCATTATCAACTGGTACTTGATCGACCGTAATAACTTGCGAAGGCTCTTGCACCGCCTTCCTCAACACCTGAAAGTCCACCTGGTGTCAACTACCTTCACCTATGGGGGGGATAGGTGACGTGCAGCGATTTTGCGGAATTACAATTGTACCTGCACACGAAAATAAAACAGCACAGCAAACAGAGTACACAAGCTATTTATAGTGGTTCCTCGATTTGGGTACATCCACTTTCCCCCTTCGACCTATCTCCCAACAAGGGACGACTCGGTCATTTCACCAAGAGGATTGAAATCCAATCCTTGCACTATCGGAAGGATCCCTTCCACACATAGGAGTCAACACTCCCACAACACGGGTTGCACTCAACCCTTACAACTAGGAACCAACGTTCCTTTATAAAAAAATGAAACTAGAATGTACAAGAAATACAAACAACTTTTGGAGACTAAGGTGTCCATCTTCGTTTGATGACGTGTTCTTGAAGTAATCGAAGAGTCCACAACCCTAGATCTCACTTGGAGAGAATCTCCCCGGAACCGGCGGCGGCAAGAAGGGCGGCGACTAGATTCTCGGGATCGGCGGCGACAACGTAGTGCGGCTGCTGTACTTTGGAGATTCAAACTTCATAGCAAAGCTAGCAAGGTCTACCAACGGTCACGCTAGGATCGATCGTCTCGATTGATTCGGACGGGGAAAGTTTTCCCGATCAACAAATCAAGAGACAAAGGATCTCTGGTTAGACGGGTGAGACGCTATGCTTGACTAAGCTTCTATCGCCGGGAGATCTAGTAGAAATCACGATCAAACGGCCGGCGATCGACTAGCACGAGCGGCGATGGCGGCGGCGGAGGTATCACGATCTAGGTCACGTCGGCGGCACGGCTTTTTCAAATCTTCTTCCCGTCTTTACTGTACAAAAATACGCGTGTATTTATACAATAGAATGCTCTTTTATGACCGTTATGGGTCCCACCTGAAGAAACTCTAAAAGCAGTTCAAAATAGAGCCTTAACATTTGATCCGGTCCAGTGGGATCCAGAAATTTGCCCAAGTCAAATTCGGTGAGAATCAAAGGTGATTCTCGAAGAGTCGGCGAGAATCAGCCGGTGAATCTCGACAATTCGGCGAGAATCACTGGTGATTATCTCCGAATCACTTTGATGATTCTCGACGATTATGACTTAGCGCCAGATTTGCACGCCTTGATGTAGCTGGATAGAGACGACGAGAATCAGCCAGTGATTCTCGACGATTCGGCGAGAATCACTAGTGATTCTCGTCGATTCATACTTAGACGATTTTTCGTCTTTCCACCCATGAGCTGCTCTTTGACCCATCCTTGCTCCTTATCTGCTCCTGCATGATCACAGCCCTGTACTTGAAAATAAGTACACTCCAATAGAGAGAGTACACGTAGGCCAACACACTGATCTGCTCAACGAGGGATTACGTCGTGCAGACCCGTGTATATTGACCTACTGCACCCTGACATTGGAGTGCACTTAGCGTGGAATAACTGCAAGCACAACTTGAAAGATTTTATCAAATACATTGTGAATTCATCTCAGCTTGACAGGTGGCTTCGTCAAATCCAGGTAATTGTGGATACATTACCCAACAATCTCCCCCTATTTGACGAAGCCAAATTCCTATTAGCTAAGATGAATGCCACCATCCAGATAATATATACATCATATAAAATTTAAAAATGCGGCACAAGGAAATAGAGGCAAACAGATCAAAGCTTGAGGCAATCATAAATTCATATACATGTATATATATATATATAGATTCCCAAGATTGTTCATATAACAATAAGAAAAGATAAAAGTGTTCATGAGACAATGACAAGCTATAAATTTCTGTCTATTGATTTTTGGCTAGGTCATCCTTATGTTTCTGAGCCAAAAACCTCTTTCTTTGCCTCTCAACGTACTCCTTGGGCTTTGGATAGTATCTGGGAGGAGGAGCTTTATCTGCCGCAGTGTTGGTCCTGAAGAAGATGTTCCGTTTAGCTTCATATGTCTTGTGCAGCTCCCACTCATACTGGTTGTATACGTCGTTCTGATTGATTTCCCCTTTTTCTTGTAGCCAGAATGTGTCTAAGATGATACTCTTTGATACCGAACTCCACTTTTCATTTCTTACTTCCTCCTCCTTCAATCTGATTCTCTTTTCAGCTTGTGTTTCCTTAGATGTCCCTTCTTGTGATTTTCTGTTGTCCCTGGCTTTTGTTAGGGCTCCTTGGTCAAACATTGCCATCAGTTTTGCCTTGGAGGTGACCCTAGCAGCCCTATGAGCATCAGCTTCACTTAATGGAGCTTCTTCAGCACTGGTTCCCTCATCAGCCGCAGGGTTAATTTTAGGGGCAGGAGTACCCTCAGGATTTTCAGGGATGTTAGCGCCTAACGCTTGTTTGAGCATCCACCAGCAACTGTCATAAACATATGTGTTTGACTGCTCAATGTTTTTGATTATGATTTCTTGAAGCTCGGCCATCTTAGCTGTATATTCTTTCTCCCCCTTTTTGGCTTCAACTGCAATGGAGTTTGCATAAGAATGCAGTGACTCGTCAATGTGCTTTATAGTTCTGGAGAACTCGGTAACCAAGGCTTGTTGATTGCTGTTAAGAGTCACCATATTGCCATCAAACTTTTGAATGTTATTTGCTACGATATGAGCATTCTGATTTACTATTGCGAGAGTATCAGTGTTCCTTTTTAATCCGTCCATAAGAAGAGTTACAGCTTGGCCGGCCGCTGTATACTTGTCTTCAAACTTCGTTTCCATCACGTCCAGTTTGTGATTGATCTCCACCACGTTCTTGAGCATGAGATTCTCAGATTTCTTAATTCTTTTTAACATTTTATTTTGAGCTTTCTCAAAAGATGCTTTGAGATCATCCACGATACCTTGAATAACATTCACGGTGTGATTGGCTAGATCAGCTCGTAGTGGATGATCCTAAGGCATTCCTTGGCATTGCTCTTCAGCAGATGCACTTGTAGAGCTGGACACGAGCACAGTCTCTAAGGGGGGAATACTTACAGCCTCAGTATATTTCTCGGAAGTACTAAGCAGTCTCTGCTGAGAGGACTCCCCCTCCACTATTGCACCAATGTTCTCAGGAACGATCTCAGGAGCGTGCTTGTCAGATGGAACTTCAGTGATGTCCTGAGGCTCAAATGCTTCCTGTCCCACTTTTCCTTCTTCCTCATCCTCATCATCCGTGAAATCATTCTCAGCTGCATCGTCTTCCAAACCTTCCTCAGCAGTCTCCTCTACACCACCTCCGGCTCCTAGATCATTCAGGTTCCGGGCCGCCTCATTTTCCATCACAGCTTCACTTTCTTCTTGTAGATCTGAAACTGCATTTATAGCTATCTGAGAGATGCCAGATATGATGTTAGCAGAAGCGGGTAGAGGCTCCCCCTCAATTCCTGCAGTCAGTGCATCAGGAATTTCACTGGGGATTACTAAGGAATCAGCCACAGTTCCGTCCTCGGCTGGAGATACTTCTTGTTGTTCTACCACGGCAGCCTGCCCAATGAGTCTCTCCCATCTGTCAAATACACTCGAGTCCATTTTCTTCAAGTAATGCAGTGGAACTCCTTTACTCATGTCATACCTATATCCGTTTAACTGATTGAGATATAGACTGATGATTCGGCCAAAGCTAGGAGATCTGAGAGTGTCCTTTATCTTCTCAAAAAGCAATGCCCCCCAGTTGAATCTTTTCCTGCAGATAATTTCCACAAGGATCTTGAACATGTCCGCGGAGATGTGGTCATGAGAGCCCGACTTGCATATGAGTACTTTCCCAATGATGTCTGACAGAAGTTTCCCCTCCTCATTCATATCCTTTCGCTTTATCGATCTAGTTCCTCGAGCGAGTCCACAGAATAACAATGTCCTGGTTTTATCTTGTTCCTCCAGATAATCCTCGTGCACAGAGTTAGTGAGTTGCAAGTATTGGGTCAGCTTGCTTGCAGACATCTTGATCTTTGCCCCTGCAACCTTACTCTTGATGAGAGAGTCTTCATTCCGGAGTTTGGCGGTTGCGAAGAACTCCATCACTTCCTTGTCCAAGATTTTACAGGGGTGCTCCAGTATGAATGAGAGTCCAGCCTCTTCAAGCATGATGATGATGTTTATGAATTCATCAGAAGCATGTGAGAACCCTGTTCGAACCAACTCACAACCAGTGACCTTGCCGGCGGTTGTCCTTGGAGCCATTGCAAGACTAAAATCCCAAGACTAAGCCTAATCAGGAATCAAGAGGGAAGTTACACTAACAGTAAGTCACTATAAGGGTGAGAAAGTGGTTACCTAAGAGCGTAGAAGGTGAGAATCGACGGAAACGACGGGAAACCAGAAGACGATTGCGACTTTGGTTGATCGACTTTGGACGGACGCCCTGGACGTGAGAGGAGTGATCTATGAAGGGAAGAATCGGCGAGTTGCCTGCTTGATATCAACGGAAGAAATGGCGGGATTCCTGCGGATGTCGACGGAAGGGGAAGAATCGGCGAGTTTCCTTCGGCGAGTTTCCTTCGGTGAGTTTCCTGCGGAATATGAAGGGTCGGCGGGATTCCTGTGCGATATCGACCGGCTTAACAGGGTTTTAACTGGGTTTTCGTGCGAGACGCGAAATAAACGGAATCGACGGGATTCTTTAGTAGGAATCAACGGGTTAAGAGGCATGCTGGATTCTCGAGAGTCACTTGCAAGTCCACCTAGTGATTCTCGAAATCTTCTGATATTAAGGCGGTTTAAAGATCTTCTATATATATATATATATATATATATATATATATATATCTTAATGCCAATTTATTGAGCGGGGTTTTTCGATACTTTTCTTGATGTCAATTGTAACATTTAGTGATTTACAAGGAAGCATCTTCTTTGAATTTCAGTGAACTGATTTATGTCTGTAGATGGTTGTTCTCGAATCTAGCAGTGCGTTTACAGATTAAATCTTTATTAATGTATCTAAGGTTCATTTTTTTCAGTGTTAACCTTTTCTTGGGTGAACACATAAAAACATATATATACATGTAATTGTTGATATAATATGACTCAAGAATTTGAGCTGATCAAAAATACCAGAGATTATGAGATTTATAATTTAGCCCCTCTGGTTAAAGCATACCAGGTGTTCAATGAGAGTATCCCATTGTAACTAGTCCTTCTGTTATTCCATATATTTGTTCCAATTCAGTCTTGAAACATCTTCTGTCTAGTTCACTTCATATTTACGGGAACCTAGACTACCCTGCAAAAGAGAGTTACCTTACCTTAGGAACCCAATACATATTGAGTCCTAGGTTCTTGTTAGCATAAACACTCGAATGCCTTCCCTCGGAAATCCTGTCAGGAAGACTACCTCTGCCCAGAAGATGTGGATAGGCCCTTGCCCTTGACACAAAGGGGTTGTGCCAATAGTCTATGGCAAAGTGTCCCATGTTGCCACAGCACCAACATGTGTGAATGTTGTATCTCCGTTTCTGACCTGATCTAGTGACTGAGGTAGTCATGAGCCTAGGTCCAAACGGGATAGATCTGGATATGCTCCGAAAATTGCCTCTTCCACCGTGACACGTGGAAGGGTGGAAGGAATGCATGTAGCGAGCATCACGAGGCCTGGGAGGTGGTGCCTTCCTTTCAGTCAGCCCCCTTCCTGAGGCCCCATGAGAACTTACAGCATGACTTCTAATCTCCCTTTCATGTGTCCTTGGGTGGAGAGAAGCGTTTTGAGAGCTGATACCAGCTGATTCATGCCGAGTAGGGGCAGTGGCCGAGAATACAAAGGGCTCAGAATGAGCCTTAGGTATTCTCTCATGGGTGGCCATGTCAGCCCTTGCACTATGGGTGTCTCCACATGAGGACAGATCACCCTTGCAGTGACCACGATTGTTCCTGTGATCATACCTGAAGGCATGATGAGTACCCTTCCTGCCTGGAGTGGGGGGTCGGAATACCGTTTCCCCATTTCTCCATGAATTCAAAATTCGGGAGATCCACCTATTTTCTTCCTTTCTCTTCATAGCATCAACCTTGGAAAAGTTAGATACTATTCTTTTCTCATTCTCTAGACTACTCTCTAGATCTGAGATTTTAGAGTCCTTGACCTTGTTGGACGCCAATTGGAGAACCAACAAGATCTTCAGCCGAGCAATCTCCTGAGCTTTCTCCTCAACAAGTAGGTTGCTTTTCTGAAGAGCTCTCTTCAGGGAATCAGGATTTTCTGAAGGGAAACAATTCCTGTCTTCAGGAACTTCAAGAGAGAAGGGGCAAGATGAAGAAGTTACCTGCTCTTTAGTGTTATTGTCACTAGTGCCAGTGACCGTTGTGTCAGCCTCATCAGAACTGCTTTCCTCAATTTCTTCTTCAGTCTCTGACAAGGACACTGGAGCTCTGATGCTGTCCGATTGATCCTTGCCTTCATCTTCAGAGGCAAGGACCCGCACATAGGCTTCATCCTCTAGCTGACAGCAGATCCCAGCTTTCTTTGACCCCCCCATCAGCTCTGAGATCATTACCCACATAGATTTGGCCGTCCCACATTTTTCCAATCTAGAGCGAGAAGGTCCAGACCAGACATCCATGATAATCTGACGAATCATCTTGTCCAGATTAAATAATGAGAGTTCCGTCTCCGACATCTCAGCAATACACTTGGGCACTTGGATATTCTTTCCAGAGCCGGAGGTCTTCATAGGAATAAAAGGACCCTCTTCCAGGATTAGAGATGCTCGAGGATCGATAGCCTCCAAGTGATACGACACTATCATCTTCCAGATGGGATAATACTCCTTTGTGCATGTGGGAAGTCTTAGTGGAGAGATCTCATGATCCTGCTCCATGCTTTTGACACTGGTGGCAGGATTCTACTCAAGGTGTAAACCTTTTTTATGAGTAACCTGCCTCCGATACCACTTGAAAGTCCACCTACTGTCAACTACCTTCACCTATGGGGGGGGGGGGATAGGTGACGTGCAGCGATTTTGCGGAATTAAAATTGTACCTACACACGAAAATAAAACAGCACAGCAAACAGAGTACACAAGCTATTTATAGTGGTTCCCCGATTTGGGTACATCCAGTTTCCCCCTTCGACCTATCTCCCAACAAGGGATGACTCGGTCACTTCACCAACAGGATTGAAATCCAATCCTTGCACTATCGGAAGGATCCCTTCCACACGTAGGAGTCAACACTCCCACAACACGGGTTGCACCCAACCCTTACAACTAGGAACCAACGTTCCTTTACAACAAAAATGAAACTAGAATGTACAAGAAATACAAACAACTTTTGGAGACTAAGATGTCCCTCTTCGTTTGATGACGTGCTCTTGAAGTAATCGAAGAGTCCACAACCCTAGATCTCACTTGGAGAGAATCTCCCCGGAACCGGCGGCGGCAAGAAGGGCGGCGGCTAGATTCTCGGGATCGGCGGCGACAACGGAGTGCGGCTGCTGTACTTTGGAGATTCAAACTTTGTAGCAAAGCTAGCAAGGTCTACAAACGGTCATGCTAGGATCGATCGTCTCGATTGATTCGGACGGGGAAAGTTTTCCCGATCAACAAATCAAGAGACTAAGGATCTCTGGTTAGACGCGTGAGACGCTATGCTTGGCTAAGCTTCTATCACCGGGAGATCTGGTAGAAACCACGATCAAACGGCCGGCGATCGACTAGCACGAGCGGCGACGGTGGCGATGGAGGTATCGCGATCTAGGTCACGTCGGCGGCTCGGCTTTTTCAAATCTTCTTCCCGTCTTTACTGTACAAAAATACGCGTGTATTTATACAGTAGAATGCTCTTTTATGACCGTTATGGGTCCCACCTGAAGAAACCCTAAAAGCGGTTCAAAATAGAGCCTTAACATTTGATCCGGTCTAGTGGGATCCAGAAATTTGCCCAAGTCAAATTCGGTGAGAATCGAAGGTGATTCTCGACGAGTCGGCGAGAATCAGCCGGTGAATCTCGACGATTCGGCGAGAATCACTAGTGATTCTCGCCGAATCACTTTGATGATTCTCGACGATTATGACTTAGCGCCAGATTTGCACGCCTTGATGTAGTCGGATAGAGACGGCGAGAATTACTTGGTGATTCTCGTCGATTCATACTTATACGATTTTTCGTCTTTCCACCCATGAGCTGCTCTTTGACCCATCCTTGCTCCTTGTCTGCTCTTGTATGATCACATCCCTGTACTTGAAAATAAGTACACTCCAATAGAGAGAGTACACGTAGGCCAACACACTGATCTGCTCAACGAGGGATTACGTCGTGCAGACCCGTGTATATAGACCTACTGCACCCTGACATTGGAGTGCACTTAGCGTGGAATAACTGCAAGCACAACTTGAAAGATTTTATCAAATACATTGTGAATTCATCTCAGCTTGACAGGTGGCTTCGTCAAATCCAGGTAATTGTGGATACATTACCCAACAGCACTGATATGTGAAATATGTCGTATAGACCACTCAGTTCCACTGATAGCTTTAATCGATAAGCTGCTTTGCCAATTTGCACCAGAACCTCAAACGGTCTAATATACCTCGGGCTTAGCTCCTTCAAGCGCCGTACCTGCGTGACACCCTTGAACGGCTTAATCTTCAAATACACGCAGTCGCCAACAGTAATCTCAACGTTCTGATGCTTGGCATTATAGTATTTAGCTTGCCTACCCTGAGCGATCAACAATCGTTCTCGAATAGTTCGTACCAATGAAGTTGCATATTCCACTTGTTGACGCTTGTACAGCTTCGACTCACCTGCCTCCAACCATTACAACAGCGTTCAACATTTCCTACCATAAAGGGCCTCGAAGGGTTCCATTTGAATGCTCGCTTCGTAGCTATTATCATAAGGAAATTCCACCAAGTACAGGTGATCTTCCCACTGCTTCCCGAAATCCAAGATGCACATGCGAAGCATGTCTTCCATCGTCATGTTGACTCTCTCGGTCTCACCATCCGTCTGCAGATGAAAGGCCATGCTGAACTCAGCTTGGTTCCCAACATTTATTGCACCAACCTCCAGTCATTGGACGTGAACCGCCCATCTCGGTCAATCACGACGCTACGGGGCACACCGTGAAGTCGAACAATGTTATCCACATAGAGTTTTGCAAATTTATCCACTTAATCATCCTTTCTATTTGGAATGAAGTGCGACACTTTCGTCAATCAATCTACGATCACCCAGATGGCATCGTTTCCCTTCTGTGACCTTGGCAACCCATGCACAAAGTCCATTGAAATATCGTCGAACTTCCACTCTGGGATAGGCAAGGACTTCAAGAAACCTCCAAGCTTCTAGCACTCCTCCTTCACTAATACGCATGTTTGACACTTCTCCACATAAAGTGCCACGTCTTTCATAAGTTCTAGCCACTAGAACAACTTCTTCATATCACGGTACATCTTCGTGCTCCCTGGATGAATCGAGTACTTGGTATGATGAGCCTTGTACATCAATACCACCCGTAGTTTACCCACATTTGGGACGCACAGACGACTATCCTTCTATAACAATCCATCCTAAACAATAAATTGGGAATTTGACCAATCCAAAGCCTCATCCATGATTTGCTTCATGTTGTTATCCAAATCCAGAGCTTGCCGATTCCGACCAGCCAGGTCATACTGAACTTCTGTCCAGTTCAATTGCTCTTCGGCACTAGTCTGTTTGACAACACAAGAGATCTCTAATGCCTCTAAGTCCCCAATCATACGCTCGTCATGAACCGACAACAGTTGGCTTGCGCAGGGGCCCTGTGACTCAACGCATCCGCAACAGCATTTCCTTTGTTAGGCACATAGTGAATCTTGAATGGTAGTCCCGCATGAACTCCATCCATCTCCGCTGTGCATGTTTAGATCCTTTTGATCCAACCATTACTTCAAGCTTTTATGATCGTTATAAATATCGACCTTCACACCATATAGGTAGTGCATTTACAGCTTCATGGCAAATATCACGGCTGTTGGAGCCAAAAATGACCTCAACGGGAGTTCAAAATAGGGGTGCACCCAACACCTACTTCTCTCGAGCCTCGACACTCGACTAGATTCAAAGGACATAAGACTGACCCAAAGCCTCATCAGGGAGGTCTCACCTCACACCCGGAAGATCTCTGAGAGCTTCCCCTCCAAAGCCAAAAGCTGGGCTAGGAGCTCCTCAGAAAGCACTGGAGATTTGGAGGATAATGAGAGCTTGCTTTCTAAGGAGCCCTTATGGGTCTATTTATAGTTTTCTTAGTTGGATCTGCAAATAACCACACTGAACTGACCTGAAATTACCTAAGTACCCTTGGTTGGGTCTGCCAACAGCTAAACTCCGCTGTTCTGAGGAGCTATATGCAGACCATGAAGGGCAAAAGGGTAAAAATACCCGGGGTAGAATGCTAAAAACCCCCTTGGGTATAGAAATGTGAAAAAGGCCCTCTCTCTATATGGCGAGTGGGAAAAAACTATCGGCGAGACGAACCTTCCTTCCGTCTCGCCAACCTTATATGTTGTGAGCCCTTCTCGCGGCCAAAGGCCATCTCACGTCCCCAGGAGGGGCGTCTTGCCTACTGCTGGGACTTCTTATCTCGCCAACTGTGAGTGGACCACATGGTCCCACTCGCCCATAGATTACACTCGCCCTGCCTCCTCTCGCTTTTGAGGTCCTCTCGCGAGCCCGAGGTTGTACATAATCCCCGCTCTTTCCGAGATTAATCTAAGCTTGGAATGAACATCCAACCGAGGCTCATTGTTAATACATATTTATGAGAGAATCTTATGAGTCCCCTCATCGAAACTTATAAATATTGGATTCCTGTCTAGAATGGAGGTTGCCCCTTTGAATATTCCATCCTTCCTTGCAGCACTGTTCATCATGTCTCACAGTCAGAGCTTTCGCGAGCACCTTGCCAAAGTACGTAAGCAGAATAAGGCTGTCGTTGCTGCTTACACCTCAACCTTAGTTCGCCCACTACCTTCTATTCCATCCTCTCCCTCTCACCTGAAGGGGGTAAAAACTGATGGCCCCTCTTCCCCTATCGAGGGCCTTCTCGCGTGGTGTTGGAAACCTGCCCTGCCCCTCCTCCCACGTCTCCCAAAGAGAAAGGGGTGAGCTTTCGCTTCTATCCTTATTACTCCTTCAATATTTGTATCTGCTTTCTTAATGGTTTCTCTACGGGGAGCTCCCGCGGCTGTACATCTACCGGAAAGCCCGCGCGATGATTCTACCAGCCACCGCGAAGATTCCGACTCGCAATTACCTTCCACTACTCTATCCACTCCTCCCTACGAGAGGAGAGATGATCCCTCCCAGGCCGCCGGGACATCCCGTCACCGGGTAAGGAATCCATCCTCTCGCTTCTCTGTCCCACTCGCTACTCCCACACACTCCTGCGGGAGCCTCTCTCACCCAGCTCCTTTACTTCTTCCGCAGGCTCCTAGAACGACTCGCATGCTAAGGAGCACCCTAGGCAATCTGTTGTCCCGCCTCTACCTCCTCTTGACGGGATTGAAGATTTTCTTGGCGACCCTATGAACCCGGTGGAAATGAGGCGCAAGACTGCCGAGCTGTTTAGGAAGCACGCGCGCATTATCCATTCGCTGGCGCTGGATAAGCAGGCAGCAGATCGATGCATCGAATGGCTGGAGAACGAATGCGCTCGTCTATCCTCCGAGGCTAATGTTGAGTTAGATGTTGATGGCAACAACCCTGACGCCATCATCAATGAGACTGACATGCAGCTCCGTCTCACACGTCGTGGGCTTGAGTCCATTTCTGCCTTCCACTCACGCAGTAGACTTCCCTGCGCGGTAGCTCGTGGTGGCCGCTGGCAATGGAACCCGTACTGAAGGTCGTCCGTCTCGCCCCTTTTCTTCTATTTTCTCTAAATGATGTAATAATCAGATAGTGTTGTGTGCTGCTTGCTGTCTCGCTGGTATTGTCAGAACTCGATATCCGCTGATTGCGGGACGGTATTAGAATATATATTTTTTATCGCTGGTTTAAATAATCTGTAATTACTTGTAATCACTGTCTCATGATTGCGACTGACCACGCTAATCGAGGTTTTTAGGAGAGCGAGTATAAAACGTCGGCCGACCCTCCCTCTCCCTCTGTACCTTTTCCCGCGCATTAATCATTTCACCATATTTGCTATAAATATCCCGGCCCTGGATAAGATGGATATCCGCGTCTATTACTCTTGCTGCCTAAGTTCTTGCTTCTTTGTTTTAGCCGTCTCGCCGATTCTTCTCGCGTTTCTCTCCTGACCCTTTTGTCGGTCTTCTTTCTTGTTACTCCATTCTATCCCCTTCTCGCCTAAAGCCATCTCGCCAACTTCGTCTCGCCAAGGATGGGAAAGAAGAGAGTTGAGGAAGGCGAGGGGCGCAGCCGCTGCGCGAAACGGTTCACTGACCACGACCTCCCGCTCGACAGGCTTCCTGAAGAAGACTACCGCGGGTTCGTTCGCGAGTACCTGGCGGAGCGGATCGACTCGCGGCCTCCCAAAGTTGGTGAGTCCATCAACACTTACTACCCAGGAGAGCTCGCTTTCCCCGTCTCGCACTTTGAGGCGGGGTTGATGCTGCCTCTATGGCCTGAGGTAAAACAAGTTTTCAAATACTTCGGCGTCGTCCCGGCGCAGTTCAACCCGAATGTTATTTCGGTGTTGATCGCCTTTACCTGCTATATGCACCGGGAGCGCATCGAGTTCAGCTTGACGGTCTTCCGCAAGCTCTTTATATACCACGCCAACGCTGATGGTGTCTCGTACTTCACTGTCCAAGGGATCAAGGTGTGCGAGACGCCCAACAAAAATCACCACTGGCTCATGCGGTTCATCTTAATCCGTGGCGACCGTGGTTTCTTCAGGGGCATCCCGCTCGCGCCGGTCTCTCCCCCAGAAAGCTTCTATGCCACCCTGCATGTCAGCGGCCCAGAAAAGCTACTGCATGAATATTTCGTCGGCAAGAACTTCGAGGTCAACTACTTGCGGTGAGACCTCGACTCGCTGCCTCCGGTACTCCCTGGTGAAGGTACTCTCTTTTCTATCTCGCTATGTCTGATTGTTTCTCCGTCTCGCTTTCTCACCGCCTTTGTTTGTCTTTCAGGGGAGCGAGTAGTGTTAGGCCATCCCCCATACAAAGTAACATCTACCCCTCCAAGGGCCTCAATCTCGACTACACAGCAGCTGAGGCAGCGAGAGAGTCCTTAACTCTTTCCCCTCTCAAAAGGCCTTCAGATGACATGTCCCCTCTCGCTCCACCCCTCCAAAGAGAATGAAGAAAGCTGTGGTGGTCTCCAAGGGGAAGAAGAAGGTGACCCCAAAGGAAAAGGAGACAGCGAGGTCACTGAGCCCTATCTCTCTGGATGGGTCTCCGTCGCCACGCTCGCCTCGTCAATAGGCCGTCTCGACTACTTGCGAGACGGCACTCCCCAATCAACCTGCTGCCACCTCCAATCAACTAGCCGCTGTCATCAATCATCCAGCTGTTATTGCCTCTCGCGAAGGCACTTCCTTCAGCCGTCCCGCCCCTTCTTCCCACATGAATTATAACTTGGGCCCCGCGGTTTCCGATGCAGCTGGGGACCCTGTTCTGCTGTGGGGGCGGGACGAAAACTGTGTCCCCATCTCCACCCTCCTTCCCCCCTGGAAGGAGTAGGAGGATCCCACCAGTCATGCTTTCGCCGTGGGATACGGTCTCTACAGTTGTCTCGACGCGGTCTCCCCTGAGAGCGAGTCTACGCGAGACCTCGTTATGAAGTCTTCCCATATCCAGATGAGGGCTTTGGAGTACTCGCACCGCGCCACGCGTCGTCTGATATATATCAACAAAAAATTGTCAAAGAGCGAGGCGATCTTGGCGGCAGAGTGGGAGCGGTCATAAGATCTCACCAAGAGGTCATTTGATGCCGAGAGCCTCCTCGCCAAAGCCCAAGGCGGAGTGGTAAAGCACTATCCTTACCCTTATTCTTTTTTAGTAGTTGCCAACTAAAAACCAGACGTCTCGCAGGATGCCGAGATGGCGGAGCGGCTGTGCTCACGAGCAGCGGCCCTGGAGGAGGAGGTCAAGGACTTAAAACCCAGAATACTCGCCTCCAGACCGACATGGCATCATCGTCTCGCCACGAGCCCTTTCGGATGCTTCCGCCGCACTATTCTTTTGACGAGGTCGAGGAGCAATGCCGAGATGCTGGCATCAGGGCCGCGGAGCTAATCCTGAAGATGATGAAGGACCTAGGGGTTGTGAAGGACGATTCAGAAACGGTGATTGTTCGCGACCTGGTCCCCCAGATTTTTAACGAGGAGAGTGAGGATTCTTCATCCGGCAAGGAGGAATGATGCGCCACCTCCACGATCTAGAATCCCTCTCCTCTTCCTTCTACTGCTGCTTGTAAAATTAAGACATCTTTTTTGAGCCTTTTTGTGATACATAATGACGATCAAAAGTACATGTTTGTTGTTTTGCTCTTTATTATGCGAAATGAATTTCTGGTTTGCCTCGGCCTATGAGATGGTGCTACCCATCCTTTTCGCAGCCTTGCCCTTATTCTTGGTTTTGTTTTACTTTGCTTATTGTTAGACGTTCCTCTGATGTTCTTACGCACGCGAGATGATGCTACTCCTTGTCTCGCATCCTTACCAGAGAGTTGGCCCTGGTCGCGGGTGAGATTCAAACGACGCAACCTTCCCGGCTCTCCTCAGGGTACTCCCGACGAGAGTGACTCTTGGTGATGCTATCTGCCCTCTATTAGAGGGAGCCTTTCGAGTCGCACAAGTCCCCGCTCCCCAAGCGGGACCATTCTTGGAACTGCCAGCTGCGAGTGCCCCCACTCGCATTACTACATATTTTTGTCTTAGTTTATTTCTTTTCTTCTAAGTTTAAGACGGGATGTTGTTTTAAGAGGCCTTTCCCAACCATTCTGTCATCGAGTAAGTTTACCGCCTTACTGGCTTGGTGAGCCCGGGCAAGAAGTCCACCAGGGACCGGGCCGAGCTCGAAGTGGTGTATAATTTCCCAGGATTAGACCTGTTCCCAAGAACTTTGGACCCAACCTTCAAGAACCAGACCTTTCCCCACAGGCGAACCTTCGGACCTGCCAGCTAGATGAGATCCTGCGAAGCGGGTCTACCTGGGGCCGAGCCTAGCTCAGGGTGTCGTTGAAGTTTCCACTAACCAGACCTATCCCCCACAGGCGAGCCTTCGGACCTACCAGCTAGATGAGAGCTTGCACAGCGGGTCTACCTGGGGCCGAGCCGAGCTCGGGGTGCCGATGAAGTTTCAATAAACCAGACCTATCCCCCGCAGGCGAGCCTTCAGACATTCCAGCTAGATAAGAGTCTGCGCAGCGGGTCTACCTGGGGCCGAGCCAAGCTTGGGGTGCCGATGAAGTTTCCACTAACTAGATCTATCCCCCACAGGCGAGCCTTCGGACCTGCCAGCTAGATGAGAGCCTGCGCAGCGGGCCTACATGGGACCGAGCTGAGCTCAGGGTGCTGATGAAGTTTCCATAAACCAGCCCTATCCCCCATAGGCGAGCCTTCGGACCTGCCAGCTATATGAGAGCCTGCGTAGTGGGTCTACCTTGGATCGAGCCAAGCTCGGGGTGTCGATGAAGTTTCCACTAACCAGACCTATCCCCCACAGGCGAGCCTTCAGACATACCAGCTAGATGAGAGGCTGCGCAGCGGGTCTACCTGTGGCCGAGCCTAGCTCGGGGTGCTGATGAAGTTTCCATAAACTAGACCTATCTCACACAGGCGAGCCTTCAGACCTGCCAGCTAGATGAGAGCCTGCGCAGAGGGTCTACCTGGGGCCGAGCCGAGCTTGGGGTGCCGATGAAGTTTCCACTAAACAGACCTATCCACCAAAGCCGATCCTTCGGACCTGCCATCTAGATGAGAGCCTGCGCAGCAGGTCTAACTGGGGCCGAGCCGGGCTCAGGGTGGCGATAAAGTTTCCATAAACCAGACCTATCCCCCACATGCGAGCCTTCGGACCTGCCAGCTAGATGAGAGCCTGCACAGCGGGTCTACCTAAGGCCGAACCGAGCTCGTGGTGCCAATGAAGTTTCCACTAACCAGACCTATCCCCACAGTCGAGCCTTCGGACCAGACAGCAAGATGAGAGCCTGCGCAGCGGGTCTACCTGGGGCCTAGCCGAGCTCGGGGTGCCGATGAAGTTTCCACTAACCAGACCTATCCCCCACAGGCGAGCCTTCAGACCTGCCAGCTAGATGTGAGCCTGCGCAGCGGGTCTACCTGGGGCCGAGCCGAGCTCGGGGTACCGATGAAGTTTCCACTAACTAGACCTATCCCCCACAGGAGAGCCTTCGGCCCTGCCAGCTAGATGAGAGCCGGTGCAGCGGGTCTACCTGGGGCCGAGACGAGCTCGGGGTGCCGATGAATTTTCCACTAACAAGACCTATCCCCCACAGACGAGCCTTCGGACCTACCAGCTAGATGAGAGCCTACGCAGCGGGTCTGCCTGGGGCCAAGCCGAGCTCGGGGTATCGATGAAGTTTCCACTAACCAGACATATCCCCCACAAGTGAGCCTTCGGACCTGCCAGCTAGATGAGAGCCTGTGCAGTGGGTCTACCAGGGGCCGAGCCGAGTTCGGGGTGCTGATGAAGTTTCCACTAACCAGACCTATCCCCCACAGGCGAGCCTTCGGACCTGCCAGCTAGATGAGATCCTACACAGCGGCTCTACCTGGGGCCGATCCGAGCTCGGGGTGCCGATGAAGTTTTCATAAACCAGACCTATCCCCCACAGGCGAGCCTTCGGACCTGCCAGCTAGATGAGAGCCTGCGTAGTGGGTCTACCTGGGGCCGAGCCGAGCTCGTGGTGCCGATGAAGTTTCCACTAACCAGAACTATCCCCCATAGGTGAGCCTTCAGACCTTCCAGCTAGATGAGAGCTTGCGCAGCGGGTATACCTGGGGACGAGCCAAGCACGGGGTGTCGATGAAGTTTCCATAAACTAGACCTATCCCCCAAAGTCGAGCCTTCGGACCTGCCATCTAGATGAGAGCCTGCGCAGCGGGTCTACCTGCGGGCGAGCTGAGCTCAGGGTGCCGATGAAGTTTCCACTAACCAGACCTATCCGCCACATTCGAGCCTTCGGAGCTTCCAGCTAGATGAGAGCCTGTGCAGCGGGTCTACCTGGGGCCGAGCCGAGCTCGGGGTGCCGATGAAGTTTCCACTCACCAGACCTATCCCCCACAGGCGAGCCTTCAGACCTGCCAGCTAGATGAGAGACTGCTCAGCGGGTCTACCTGGGGCCGAGCCGAGCTCGGGGTGTTGCAAAACACATAATTACATCCTATCATAAAAACTTCTCCATAGGCAAGAGAAAAACAAGTCAATTGATGTATTATGACAAGCTTGATTTTGAATACATAATTACATTTCCCCACTTCACGGGTAGAAGCGTTTTAGGTCATCTCCGCTCCAGGTGTGGCTTAAGGTCCTCCCCTCCACGTCCTGGAGGTAGTAACCTCCTATTCCAAGGACATCCTTCACTATGTAAGGTCCTTCCCAGTTCGGTTTGAGCTTGCCCATGGGAGTCGACCTTTCTGCTGCTTCAACCTTTCTCAGCACCAGATCTCCTTCAGCCAAGTGCTTGACCCTGACATGCTTATCGAAATAATTGGCCATCCACCGCTTGATCTCTTCTTGCCTGATGGATGCCACGTCCCGCAACTTCTCCACCATGTCTAGCGAGAGGCGTAACCCCTCCTCATTCTCCAACCTCCACGTCTCGTCTCCTTCGCCTGCGGCTGTGACCCGCGGGGACCGAACCTGGAACTCCACTGGTAGGACCTCCTCACACCCGTGAGAGAGATTAAAGGGGGTATCACCGGTGTCCGTGTACGCGGTCGTTCGCAAGGCCCACAGGACCGAGGGGAGCTGCTCCACCCAATTTCCTCTCAAGTTCTCAACTTTTTTCTTGAGTAGGTTCACAAAAATCTTGTTTGCTGCTTCCACCTGGTCGTTGCTCCGGGGGTGGTGGACAGAGGCAAATATGAGTTCTATCCCCAGTTGGGCGCAGAAGCTAATGAACTCTTCACTGGCAAACTGGGGAATGGTATCTGTCACTATAGCTTGAGGCAGCCCGTGTCTGCATATGATCTCCCCCAAACGAAGTTCATTATGACTTGCGAGGTGACTTTGGACAAGGCCTTAACCTCCAGCCACTTTGAGACGTAATCGACCATGACCAGGAGGAACTTCCTCTGCCCACTAGCCGGAGGGAAAGGTCCGACCAAGTCCATCCCCCAGATGGCAAAAGGCCAAGGTGATGTTATGCTTCTAAGTCTTTGAGCAGGCAAGAGTTGGAGGGGGTGTACAGCTGGCACTTTTGGCACCTCTTTGCGAACTCTGTTGCATCCTTCCTCAGGGTCTGCCTGAAGTACCCCTGCCTTATTACCCTTGCCTACAATGTCCTTCCTCATGAGTGACTGTCGTACTCTCCTGAATGTACCTACTCCAGGATCCTCGGTGTAACGCCCCCACCTGTCACATGACATATAACGGTGGGTCCGGTCGGGGCCCCATGCATATAGCACAGACAAGCAAAGGAATCACGTGTGGAAATCAAAATCTATGCGTGTCCTTAACTCAATCCATTCTAGCGCAGCATTTTTCTTGTTAACATGAAATCAAACCAGAATGTCCACCACTATATAAATACCACATTTATATATACAACACCAGGAATGTATACAACTCACACACCCTGGCCTTATGGCCTTACAAGTTCCTCTTTCACATCAATGGTTTCGTACATCGGCACGCAGGCCGGCCACACATGAAATCCAACCACGAATCTTCACATAGCCTTCAAGGACTAAGAACATCAGGCTAGCCAATCCATTTATTCTTTCCAAACCGCAGCACCTGCAATTCATCATCCAAACCAACACAGAAAACAAAGTAACGATCAGCATTGCTGACCCATTATAACGACCCTACCCCCTACCCGGGGTAGTGGTTCCTTCCCTGTATACAGTGCTTCCGTTCTCATCAAGCATCAGCAAACGTCACCAAATCACATCATAGATAGATCATTCTCTTTATTCCACTAACTAACAAACACATCACATCACAAACGCTGGAGTTCACCAACGCTCCATGCACTCAGGGCACCTTCTTGGCGTACCGGAATCCACCGTCGTACAACGCTGTCTCTCGAGGTTTTAACTTGTTGGTTGACCGGCCCTAGTCCACCAGCTCGCAGGCTGGCGACATCCCGCCCAAGCCACTCAGAGGTCCATCCTCACAGCATCACAAACAGAGCAGACCGACCCACACTCTGTGGTGTAGCAAGCCGGGTTTATCTAAGCTCCCTAGGCATTGTCTACCCATCGATCCCCCTCCTAATCCGATCGACCCACACCATGTGGTGCAGCAACCCAGGTTTAACTCGGCTCCCCTAGCATTGCCGCCCATCGATCCCTTCCTTAACTAGATCAACCCACCCTAGTTGTGTAACAGGCTGGGTTTATCACGAGCTCCCCAGGCGTGCTACCAATTGATCATCTCATAACCAGGAGCTTCACCAAAGCCTCCTCACAATCATCACATCCATACATTCATCACAACAGAAATCCGTTTTGCACATCATCAAAGCCACGGAGTTTTCTCCGGTTTACCCATGAACATCACCAATCCAGACTACCGGTCCAGATGGGCTTCACACAGCATGCCTACACCGTACTCGATATTTCCGGCTCTAAATGCAGACACAACAAAGGAATCACTTCCGCGATCCACCTCTTGGTGGAGGATTCCAAGCACATGTATAGAGAAAGGACTTCGATGTCCAAGAAGGAGATCGTTACCCTTGAAGATCGCTTCGGCGCCATGAAGTAGCCAGATGGAAATCACCGCCTCGGCTCTACCTTCACGAATCCGCTCTCGGATCTTCGCTCCGCACTCCGCAGCTCCTACAGCAGCTGAAAGACTCCTCCCTTCTCTCTCCCTTAGGCCTTTCTTCCCCCTCTCTTGAAATGAAGATGAAGAAGAAGAAGGAGAAGAAGATAAGAGAATTTATCTTCTAATTCTCGGCCTCCTAGACACCTGGACAAAGCCCAGCCCTTGGATCCAGAAAGAGGGAAACAAACGGCTCAGATCTGGCCAGAAAACCCTGAACACGGCCCGACACGCCCTGTGACACGCCCGTGTCACAGGCCGTGTCCCTCTAAGCGGCAGACAACCGACTCAATCCACCCAGTACACGGCCGTGTGACACGCCCGTGTCCTCGACACGCCCTCAGACACGCCCGTGTCTGAGGCCGTGTACCTCAATAGAAATAATCCCAAATTAACCCGAGACTTCACACGGCCTGGCACACGGCCTGGCACACGCCCGTGTTCATGGCCGTGTGCACCAGGACACACCCGTGTCCCGCAAACACGCCCTAACCCGAGACGTCGAGCTGAATTTGACGCCCACTGACACGCCCTGTGACACGCCTGTGTCACAGGCCGTGTCCTCACTGGAACTCGATACTCGACGATCGTCGCGTAACACTCGTCGAGCATTCGACACGGCATTCGACACGGCCGTGTCCTGGGCCGTGTGCCCCTTCTCGACGATGTCGAGCGAAAATCGTCGACACCAAGTCCGATCGTCGACACAACCTCGACACGCCCTGCGACACGCCCGTGTCGCAGGCCGTGTCAACTGACACGCCCTGGGACACGCCCGTGTCCCAGGCCGTGTCACCCATGCCTGAACCCGATTTTGCTCAAAATGATCCTCTTGACTTTGGGGTGTTACAATCCTCCCCCCTTCAAATAATTTCGTCCTCGAAATTTGACTCCAAGCAGCCAATTAGGCACAATCATCACAAAATCATAACCGCCGTACACACTAACAAACAGACAACACAACAAACATCCCTAGCTTCCACTTGTGCACATTCAACCACATAAGACCTCAAACAAAACGACATAATTGATTGATTTCGGTACAATCACAAGTGCACCAAGCTATTATAGAGATCGACAACTATAGATATAAACATCATTTACATCAGCCAAAAGTGATGTACATCAGCTATTATTCATCACACCTGACATCAAAACATAGTTTACATACCCAGCTTTCAGAGCATCGACATGATTCACATCACAGTTCACTTCCGCTCAGCCTCTCGATTTTGAAATTCGCGATTTAATGATAAATGAAACGCTCGAGGCTGAATTTCACCAACTGAGATTTGCGGCTCTTGTACTTCCATCGTATGCAAGCGAGGTTGCGTCCGGGGTGCAGATGATTCGGCCACTGCTTTCCATTTTTCTTCATATGACGCACCTGTCTTTTTCTCACTCCCTGGAGGGACATTCCAACAGAATTTTGCGATATGTCCTTGCTGCCCACATTTATAACATATACGTGTATCCACACGTCCTGGCCCATACGTCGCCCCCGAAGAAACAGTCGACGGAGCTACGTCCACCGGCCTAAATCTTTTCTTCTCTCGTCGTCGAAACTCCGATTGATCCGATGGTGACATTTTCAACTCTGATTTTTCTCTTGTCAGTCTCTTATTCTCCTGTACCCACTTCATATCCTTCTCCAAGGCACGAGCTGTATCGACCAACGCCTGAAACCCTTGACTCACCGAACTCGGAAGTGCCAACCTCAATTCATCCCGCAATCCTCCATAAAACCGATTCGTCGTTCGCGCTTCCTCCGCAAAGGTAGATCCCGCATATCTCCCCAATCATGTAAACTCATGCAGGTAGGTATCAATATCTCGCTCACCCTGCACCAAGCGGAGAAACTCATTTTCCATCGCAATCCTCTGCGACAATGGCACATACTTGGCTAAAAATATTTGGGAGAATTCCTCCATTGAAATCTCCGTTAAACCTCGACCTGCCAAGTGGTGCACTTCAATCTCATCCCACCACAATCTCGCATCTCCTTCCAACAGAAAAGTGGCCAACATCACTTTCTGTTCTTCGACCGTACTGATTGCGGTTAGGATCCGTTTTACTCTTGCCAACCAATCTTCTGCCTGCGTTGGTGAAAGCGCTCCACCAAACGTAGGTGGGTGAAAGTGCATAAAACGTGACAAGGCATCGTCACTTGCTTGCAATTCCACCACCTCGGCAGCATGCTCTTGCCTTCCACCAGGTCTTACCTGTCCAGTTGGTTGTGCTTGTAACACTGCAAGCACTGTCTCCGCCACCACCCGTATGGCCTCTGCCGAGGGAGGCATCGGCGCTTCCACGGGTGCTGCACTTTCATCCGACCGCTGGGGCTCAGACGGCCCAGCTCCATCCCTCACCACCTATCAATGTACAGAACACCATTAACTTCTTCTAAATCATAACGGTACTGGTACATTGACTACACACGCACGCACATCATGTGCCTGACAGACATTCCTAGTGGACATTCATGAGTTCAATTATGTTCTCTCCTCCCAAACAATCTCAACCTGGCTCTGATACCACTTTGTAACGCCCCCACCTATCACATGACATATAACGGTGGGTCCGGCCGGGGCCCCACGCCATATAGCACAGATAAGCAAAGAAATCATGTGTGGAAATCAAAATCTATGCGTGTCCTTAACTCAATCCATTCTAGCGCAGCATTTTTCTTGTTAACATGAACTCAAACCAGAATGTCCACCACTATATAAATACCACATTTATATATACAACACCAGGAATGTATACAACTCACACACCCTGGCCTTATGGCCTTACAAGTTCCTCTTTCACATCAATGGTTTCGTACATCGGCACGCAGGCCGGCCACACATGAAATCCAACCACGAATCTTCACATAGCGTTCAAGGACTAAGAACACCAGGCTAGCCAATCCATTTATTCTTTCCAAACCGCAGCACCTGCAATTCATCATCCAAACCAACACAAAAAACAAAGTAACGGTCAGCATTGCTGACCCATTATAACGACCCTACCCCCTACCCGGGGTAGTGGTTCCTTCCCTGTATACAGTGCTTCCGTTCTCATCAAGCATCAGCAAACGTCACCAAATCACATCATAGATAGATCATTCTCTTTATTCCACTAACTAACAAACACATCACATCACAAACGCTGGAGTCCACCAACGCTCCGTGCACTCAGGGCACCTTCTTGGCGTACCGGAATCCACCGTCGTACACCGCTGTCTCTCGAGGTTTTAACTTGTTAGTTGACCGGCCCTAGTCCACCAGCTCGCAGGCTGGCGACATCCCGCCCAAGCCACTCAGAGGTCCATCCTCACAGCATCACAAACAGAGCAGACTGACCCACACTCTGTGGTGTAGCAAGCCGGGTTTATCTAAGCTCCCTAGGCATTGTCTACCCATCGATCCCCCTCCTAATCCGATCGACCCACACCATGTGGTGCAGCAACCCGGGTTTAACTCGGCTCCCCTAGCATTGCCGCCCATCGATCCCTTCCTTAACTAGATCAACCCACCCTAGTGGTGTAACAGGCCGGGTTTATCACGAGCTCCCCAGGCGTGCTACCAATTGATCATCTCATAACCAAGAGCTTCACCAAAGCCTCCTCACAATCATCACATCCATACATTCATCACAACAGAAATCCGTTTTGCACATCATCAAAGCCACAGAGTCTTCTCTGGTTTACCCATGAACATCACCAATCCAGACTACCGGTCCAGATGGGCTTCACACAGCATGCCTACACCGTACTCGATATTTCCGGCTCTAAATGCAGACACAACAAAGGAATCACTTCCGCGATCCACCTCTTGGTGGAGGATTCCAAGCACATGTATAGAGAAAGGACTTCGATGTCCAAGAAGGAGATCGTTACCCTTGAAGATCGCTTTGGCGCCATGAAGTAGCCGGATGGAAATCACCGCCTCGGCTCTACCTTCACAAATCCGCTCTCGGATCTTCGCTCCGCACTCCGCAGCTCCTACAGCAGCTGGAAGACTCCTCCCTTCTCTCTCCCTTAGGCCTTTCTTCCCCCTCTCTTGAAATGAAGATGAAGAAGAAGAAGGAGAAGAAGATAAGAGAATTTATCTTCTAATTCTCGGCCTCCTAGACACCTGGACAAAGCCCAGCCCTTGGATCCAGGAAGAGGGAAACAAACGGCTCAGATCTGGCCAGAAAACCCTGAACACGGCCCGACACGCCCTGTGACATGCCCGTGTCACAGGCCGTGTCCCTCTAAGTGGCAGACAACCGACTCAATCCAGCCAGTACACGACCGTGTGACACGCCCGTGTCACGGCCGTGTCCTCGACACGCCCTCAGACACGCCCGTGTCTGAGTCCATGTACCTCAACAGAAATAATCCCAAATCAACTCGAGACTTCACATGGCCTGGCACACGACCTGGCACACGCCCGTGTTCATGGTCGTGTGCACCAGGACACACCCGTGTCCCGCAAACACGCCCTAACCTGAGACGTCGAGCTGAATTTGACGCCCACTGACACGCCCTGTGACACGCCCGTGTCACAGGCCGTGTCCTCACTGGAACTCGATACTCGACGATCGTCGCGTAACACTCGTCGAGCATTCGACACGGCATTCGACACGGCCGTTTCCTGGGCCGTGTGCCCCTTTTCGACGATGTCGAGCGAAAATCGTCGACACCAAGTCCGATCGTCGACACAACCTCGACACGCCCTGCGACACGCCCGTGTCGCAGGCCGTGTCAACTGACACGCCCTGGGACATGCCCGTGTCGCAGGCTGTGTCAACTGACACGCCCTGGGACACGCCCGTGTCCCAGGCCGTGTCACCCATGCCTGAACCCGATTTTGCTCAAAATGATCCTCTTGACTTTGGGGTGTTACACTCGGGACCTCTTGCTCGGTCACACACCTTGTCAGGAGCCCTGTCATCATCTTCCGATGCAACCCCCCTTCCAGCATAAGGTAGTGAGATGTCTTGTGCCTGAAGCTTTTCCCATCCTTGGTCCCCTCAGGAAGCTCACCGGTGGTTAGGAAAGTCACCAATGGATCTACGCACGAGGGTCGCCGATCCACCACCATCAACTCTTCTTCCTCGATATCCGGTCGAAATAGCTCCATCAAGGTCCCTCCTCCCCGATGTCCAAACTTAGCAAATCGATCGTCAGTTATACTTTCTTCCCTTGGAACATGTTGATTTGAGAACGACCGGAACCCACCGATGATCGCCCTTACCTTGGATAGGTATTTTATGAGGGTAGGATCCCGAGCTTCAAACTCTCCTCGAATCTGCGACGCTACTACCATTGAGTCAGTGAAGGCCTCCACATCATGGATCTCAAGCTCCTTTGCCAAGCGATGGCCGGCAATAACAGCCTCATACTCTTCTTGGTTATTGGTCACTGGAAAGTGGTAAGCCATCGCCTGCTCTAACGCGTCTCCCTAGGGGGTTATCAGCACCACTCCTCCCCCGATGGAATGTTTTCTCGAGGCCCCATGAACCATCATCTTCCACGCTTCCTATGGCTACTTCTCCCCCTCCTCGACTTCAACAACATAGTCCGCCAGAAAGTCTTCCACCGCTTGCGCCTTAATGGAGAGTCTTGGAAAAAAAAAGATGTCGAACTCGCTTAGTTCGATGGACCATTTGGCAAGTCTTCTCGAATGCTCTACCCCTTCAAAGATCTTGCGAAGAGGATGGTCGGTCACCACCATAATCAAGTGCGCTTGAAAATATGGCCGGATCTTCCTTGCCGAGACGACCAAAGCGTAAGCCAAATTTTCGAGGATGGGGTAGCGGAGCTCTACCTTCTTCAAGATCCGGCTGACGTAGTAGATTGGCAGTTGCTTCTTCCCCTCTTCCCTTAATAGAACGGAGCTCACCGCCTCAGCTCCTAATCCAAGGTACAAGGTCAGGTCCTCCCTTTCTATTGGGCTTTGAAGAAGAGGAGCCTGAGAGAGCTGCCTCTTCAGCCTTTGGAAGGATTCTTCACACTCAGCGGTCCACTCAAACCTTTGGTTCCCTCACAGCACCTTGAAGAATGAAGAACACTTGTCCCCTGACCTGGAGAGGAACCTGCTTAGACCAGCCAATTTGCCTGTCAAGCGCTGGACCTCCTTAGCATTGTGAGGTGATTCCAAATCTAGGATGGCCTTCACCTTGTCTGGGTTAGGCTCCACCCCTGCCGGAGTCAAGAGATGCCCGAGGAACTTCCCGCGGCTGGCCCCGAAGACACACTTCAAGGGGTTCAGCCTCATCATGAACCTTTGTAGGGTGGCAAACGTCTCTTCTATATCCTACAGGTGCGAATCCACACACTTGCTCTTAATCATCAGGTCGTCGACATAGACCTCCAAGTTTCTCCCCCATTGATCTCGGAAGACCCGATCCATCATGCATTGGTATGTAGCCCCTGCGTTCTTCAACCCAAAGGGCATCATTTTATAACTAAAGCATCCCTCCCTCGTGATGAAGGAAACATCCTTGACATCGGGAGGGTGCATCCGGATCTGGTGATAACCTGAAAAAGCAACCAAAAAGCTCATAATAGAAAAACCGACGGCTGAATCAACCAACACGTCGATTCAAGGCAGGGGGTAGCAATCTTTAGGGTATGATTTATTTAACAAACACAAATCGATACACATTCGCCATTTCCCACCCCCTTCATAACCATTACCACATTGGAGATCCAGCCTGGATATTGGATTTCTTAGAAGAAGCCGGCCTCCATGAGCTTCCTGACCTCTTCGAGGATGGGTTCCTCCAGCTTGGTGGCGATGGCTCTCATCTTTTGGCGTTTGGGGCGAGTGTGGGGGTCCAAGTTCAGGCGATGACAGGCCACGCCCGCATCGATTCCCGGCATGTTTGCCGCGCTCTAGGTGAAGATGTCGATGTTTCTTTGAATGCAAGCCCGCACTCGCTCCCGGTCCTCGGGACTCAAGCCTCTGCTAACCCGCACCCTCTGCTCCTGCCCTGCGCTGGTGAAGATCTCCATTTCCACCACTTCCTCGGCCGACTCTAGCCTCGACTGCTCCCAGCCGACCATTGCTTCTTCCTCCGGCTCTAACTCCTCCCTTCCTACTTCCTCCTCAATCTCCATCGCCTCCTCCGGCCCCTCCTGCTGCTGCTCGACCTCCACACCCCTCTGGGCCTCTCTCTCCACCCCTCCTTCTACTTTCTCTTCCACCTTCATCGCCTCCTCCTGGCTCTCCCACTGCTGCTCGACCTCCACGACCCACTGGGCCTCTCTCTCAGCTTTCTCCTGCTCCTCCGCAGTCTCCTTCCTCGCCTCCTCTAGGCTCAACCCCTCTTCCTCGATGTCCTCCTCCTGCTCTGCCATCTCCCTCTCTAGCTCTTTTTCCTCGGCCATCCAGGACACGGTGTTAACCGCCGTCACATAGCATTGCCTCACCACCTTCGGATCCACCCTGATCCTAACCTGCACCTCTCTGTTATTGAACTTAAGACATTGGTGGAAAGAGAAGGGAACACAGCGAAAGACGCTGATGAGGGGATGCCCAAAGATGGCATTGTAACTGCTCGGAGCGTCCACTATCACGAACCTACTGTTCCGTGACACGCCTCCCAACTTCACATGCAGCCCTACTCCTCCTTATAATTCCTTCCTCTCTTCAGAGAATTCGAACAACGGTCCATCCGAAGCCAAGATCCTTTTCCCCTCAACCCTCATCTCATCAAAGGCCGTCTTGAAGATAACATTTACTGAGCTCCCATTGTCCACCAGTATCCTTGAGACTGTGAAATTCTCCACTATCGTCTGGATCACCAGGGCGTCACAAAATGGATCTTCATAGTCTGACATGTCCGCTGGCGACAAGGTGATCTTTTCTTCCTGCGGGGGAGCCTGCGAGGTAGAGGCGACCCCCCTTCCGTACATGGTTTGAAGGCTGCCCTTGGGGGTTGCCTCGTTTCATACTCCTCCGTGGATCACCCCAATCCCTCCCCGGGTTCCCACGTCTACCCAGTCCTCACATCTATCTTCTCCCTCCCCCTGCTACACTTCCACGATCTTAACCGGCGGATTATGCCTCCATGCTCCTCTTGCTTCTCTCATCTCTAAGAACTCAGGGCAGGTGGCCATCGCGTGACCTTCCTCCTGGTGGAAGCCACAAAACAGCAACGCCGGGCTACCCCTTCTTCCTTCTCCTCCTCCTCTTCTCATAGCTCCTCGAACTCCTCTCCTTGCCCCTCTTCCTCTGCCCACCTCCATGGCCTCTTGCGGCGGCGAGATGCGACCCCTTGACTCCTACCTCCACGCTGGTTGGTCGAACCTCCTGGGTTCCCGTAAGTTATCTCTACCCTGGTAGCCTCCACCTTAGCCCTGGGGGTGACCCTCCTGGGGCCTCCAACCTAACCGGTTGTTCGGCTCCCAGCCCCCCATCCCTGCTGCTGCCCATGTCTTCGGGGTTCTTCCCTCCTTCTTTCTTCTCTTTGCTCCCTCTGCTCTCTCGTCTCCTTCTGCCTTCCTACTGTAGGTTCCTTCACATCATCCTCCGCCAACCTGTCCAACTTCTGGCGAACGTTGGATTTACCCTCTCGAAGTCTATCTCTTTCGCCGCCCTCTCCATGAGCTCCTCAAAGGAGAGGGGGCACTCTCTTTAACTCCATACTGAAGAATCCCGGCCTCAGCTCTAGGGTGAAGGCGAGCATCAGCGCGTACCCTGGGACCTCCTAGACCAGGAGGATCTCTTCCTGAAACCGGTCAACATGGTGACCCAGTGTCTCATCCTGCTTCTTCCTCACTGCAAACAAGTACTCCACCTCCTTCTTCTGCTTCTTAAACGTTGAGAACCTCAACAAAAACCCTCGGCGCAGATCCTCAAAGCTGTATATCGAACTTGCCGGTAACTGGTTGAACCAGTCCCGGGCCTTCTCCTTCAATGTGATGGCGAACAACTGACATTTGAAGGCATATGTCATCTGTCTTATCGAAACGACATCTTCAAACCACTACACGTGTTGTACATGGTCATGCTTTCCTGAGTAGTAGTACATGTCCGGCTCCCGAAACCCCTCCAGCACCAGGGCCGAGATGATGAACTCACTAAATGGGCTCTCGCCACCTGCCTGCCGAGAGGGTACATCTCGCGGCCTCGGCTGGCTGGCCCGATCAGTGATATCGTGCCAAGGGAAGAGCTCTTACATAGCCTCCTCCCTCTCAACCAAATCTACCAGAGTCTCCTTGCCTAGTCACTGGCCTGGGAAGAGCTCCCGCGCGTCCACGTCCCTCTCGCCAGCCTCCGCTGGGACCTCCTTCCCCGGGTACTATCCAGGGGCGTTCTCGCCCAAGAGTGGGACCTCCTCTATCGGAACCTGAGGTATGGCCCACTCGCTTCGGGCCAAGAAGGCCAAGCTGATGGTCTGCAGGACTTCTCGCCTGAAGTATTCCAACATCTTCCTTGCCGCCTCCTCTCCCCGGGTGGGGGAGCCTCCAGAACCAGACCCTTCGCCTTCACCTCCATCCATGGGATAAAACTCAAGACTTTCTTGTATCAGCTCCCTTCCACGCTCACCTCACCAGAACTGTTGGACCCAAAAATGACCTCAACGGGAGTTCAAAACAGGGGTGCAGCGAACACCTAATTCTCTCGAGCCTCGACCCTCGACTAAATTCAAAGGACCTAAGAATGACCCAAATCCTCAGCAGGGAGGTCCCACCTCACACCCGGAAGATCTCTGAGAGCTTCCCCTCCAAAGCCAAAAGTTGGGCTAGAAGCTCCTCAGAAAGCACTGGAGATTTGGAGGATAATGAGAGCTTGCTTTCTAAGGAGCCCTTATGGGTATATTTATAGTTTTCTGAGTTAGATCTACAAATAACCACACTGAACTAGCCTGAAATTACCTATGTACCCTTGGTTGGGTCTGGCAATAGCCAAACTCCGCTATTCTGAGTAGCTATATGCAGACTATCAAGGGAAAAAGGGTAAAAATATCCAGGGTAGAAGGGTAAAAACCCCCTTGGGTATAGAAATGTGAAAAAGGCCCTCTCTCTATATGGCGAGTGGGAAAAAACTATCGGTGAGACGAACCTTCCTCCCTTCTCGCCAACCTTATATGTCACGAGCCCTTCTTACGACCAAAGGCCTTCTCGCATCCCCAGGAGGGGAGTCTCGCCTACTGTAGGGACTTCTTATCTCGCCAACTGTGAGTGGACCACATGGTCCCACTCGCCAATCGATTCCACTCTCCCTACCTCGTCTCACTTTTGAGGTCCTCTCGCTAGCCCAAGGTTGTACAACGGCCGCTAACTCCAAGTCATGGACCTGATAATTCCTCTCGTGCACCTTCAGCTGATGCGAGCCATAAGCTATCAATATCCCATGTTGTAATAGGACACAAACCCAAACCACTGCCCGAAGCATCACTATAAATCTCAAATCCTTTAGTCCCAACCGGCGAACATAGAATAGGCGTCGTAGTCAACCGACTCTTCATCTCTTTGAAAGCTTGTTCACACTCAGGCATCCAAACAAACTTCTGCTCTTTCCTCGTCAGAGTCATGAGGGGTAACGCTATCCGCGAGAAGTTCTCCACGAAGCTCCTGTAATATCTGGCAAGCTCCTGTGATATAGCTTGCCATACTTGTGATCTAATATGCCTGCAGGGAAGAATACCGCTGCCCCGAGAGAAGGGGTAGGGTCATTATAATTTGGTCAGCTGAACGCTGACCGTTGCTTTTGTTTGCCACCGGTGGGTGGATTGTCCCTTTCCAGGTGCTGGAGAGCCGAGCGGATCGCATAGAGGCTGAGGTTCCTCCTGGTATTGCTGCTGCTGCTGCTGCTAGCCCTCGAAGGCTAGTTGTGTTCTTTTTGTGTGTTTTCTTTTCTTGTGGCCGGCCTGCGCGCCAGTTTGTTTAGGCCACTGTGTGAAAGCCATGTAAGGTCATAAGGCCAACTCTTTTGACTTGTTGTAAGACATTCCTATATGATATAAAATGTGGAGTTTTATGTTTGGACATTCATAAGGAGTTCCAGTTGTAGTCTAGGCTTAAGCTAGAATGATGTGTAATAGGTGCGATGCGCGACTCTGGTATCCTCTTGTACCTTCACCGACTGTTTTTGATATATCTTGTGGGGCCCCGGCCGGACCTTCTAGAATATACCATATGAACGAATGGGGTTGTTACAACCAGTGCTATTTCTATAGCACAAAATCCAGTCCTCCATAGTATGACAAAACACATAGAAATTAGGCATCACTTTTTAAGGGATAATGTTGAGAAGAACAAAATTGAACTTCAATATATCCCAACTGATTTGCAAAGAGGAGATATTTTCACCAAACCCTTGGATGAAAAGAAACACACCTTCTTCCTGAATCAGTTAGGAATGTTAGATGGAGGAAGTCTAAAATAAGTTCCAAGATTTTCAAAAATCTAAAAATGACCAAGACTAGGCAAACATCTTAATTTTTCTAGTGTATAAGAGTGTTTCTGGTCTCTAAACTACGCTCGACGATTTTCCCCCAGATCGTCGAACGGAGATCGACGCTTTCCGAAATCATCAACCAGAGTTCAACGCTTCTCAAATAGTGCTACACTATCCTTTTCGGGTCAGCGATCGTCGTGCAGAGCTCGACGATTTTGTTTTTTGAACTATCGTCGAGCGGAGCTCGATGCTCTCCAATATCGTCGAACGGAGATCGACGATATTGAAGACCATTCAGATTCCTTTAGAAGCCCCGATCGTCGAACTGAGTTCAACGATCTTTCCTTTTCTGCGTCGAACCCTAATATAAAACTCTTTTTTCTGCCGTCGTTCTCTCTTTGCGCCTTCGTTCTCTCTGCAAATTTTCTTTTCCCTCCAAACATCTCTACACTTGGTCGTTTGTTTGTTGAGTTTTGCAGGAAGCAATGGCCGTCTCCGTCGCCGTTCTGGCCGCCATGAAATTTGATGCAGGATTCGATATTGATATGGATTCGTTCAACAACAGTGATCAGATTTTCAGAGACATTCTAGAACTTTTCAAGGAGCAAAAGCTAGTCACTATAATGTCTACCAAAATAAAATTGGCTGCTGACGAAATCAAGGAGTGGGTCTATACTGCCCACAACCAGGACCAGAATACGGTTATTGGTACAGTGTCAGGAACTCAGGTACCTCTTACACATGCTGTCGTGACAGAAATTTTTGGATTAAATTCTGGAGAAGACTCTGTTGAACTTTCTGGAGAAGAATTTTCTGATGTACTTCAAATAATGGGTCACTCAGATGCAAACCCTAGCAAGTTTCTGAAGAAAAATCTATCTGTGGAATACAGATTTTTAGCTGATGTTGTGGGAAAAGTGCTTTTGGCCAAACATTCAGCCCATGATACCATTTCCAGGTATCAACTATGTTTGATGGGTTCTATTGTAGATAAGAAACAATTAAAGTGGGGAGAGATTTTCTTTGATCTTATTAAGAAGAAGATAAATAAGAATTTTGTTAACTTTGTAAGGATACTAGGTTTGTTTCTTCAAAACAGATGCCCTGCTCTGCTAGTATCAAATGGGATGCACATTAATGCCTCCAAGAGGCTCTCCTGTACCCTATTTGGCAAGTGGGATAGACAAATTGTGAAGCCCAGCAGGCCCTCTGCAGCTACAACTTCAGGCACAAGGACTGTTACAGTCTCTTCCCCTCAAGTCTCTGCCCCTGCAGAAGACTTGCATGCTGCTTCTCCTCCTCCTCCACCTCTTATTTCATCTCCACCAGTCACCTCCACCATTCAAATTTCATCCACCATCATAATTTCAACCCCATCTCCAACTTCAGTTTCACCAACTCCACCTCAAATAGAAGAACTATTCCATCCTCTACATCAATACCCTCACCCAGACATTGAATCATCCTCTCCTATTCCCTCTTTCAATCTTCTGGATGATTCCTTTATGAATGATTCACCTTCATCCCCTCCTGATCTACCCTCTTCATCCACATCTTACCAAGAGTTACTCCAAGACATCATTGCTTAACCCTCCTTCACACCTTCTATTTCCATTCCACTATCTTCCATTTCAACACTCCCTATATCTCAACCTTCATTTCCACCATCCGCCAGTTCTCCACCCACATCTCCAGCTGTTCCACCTACAGTCACTACCTATGCTCAAGTCCCTATTGAGCATGTAGATCTTCCAGCCTTAGCAGACAGACTTTATGAGCTAATAGCTCCCAGGCTATCACTTCTGTTGGAGACCTCCTTGGCTCCACTCCTAAAGTCAGTTGCAGACCTGTCTGCCAGGCTATCCTCTCTCATTCCTCAGGCAATCCCTTCCTCTGGGTGCCTTGATCCAGTCCTGACTGAATCTAGGCAGGGGAGATGCCTCATGAAGTGGAAAGATTGCCTGTTGCTGCCATTTCCTCAGTTCAAGCTGTTATTACTTCAACTCAAGCTCCAGCCTCAACACCACAAGTTGTTGTTTTCTCAATAGATCTCAGATCTTTATTATCAGATTTTGATTCAATATATTTCAGCTGTCTTCCAGAGCATACTGCAATCCAGCCATCTGAAGACCTCTCTAAGGCCATTGTGCCCATTTCAAGCTGTGACACCAGTATTATACATTCCTTTGTAATTTCAGTTTATCCTGCTGCCCCTGCTGGTTCTATTATTACTGCCCCTACTGCTGTTATTTCTGGTTCTGTTACTGTTGTTGTGTTTGATAATTCTGATACTGCAGATGATTTAGTCTCTAAGGATATACATATGACAGAGGCATATGATTTTGAGCCTGTTGTCACTGCTGATGTTGCCCATACTGATGTTCTTGTATCTGAAACTGTTATCTCTGAATCTGCTGTTGCCCCAGTTATTGCTGTTACTACTGCTACTGTATCTTCTGAGAGTGTTTCTCCTGAAAGTTTTGTATCTGCTGATAAAGATTATCTGAAAAGGATTGATGCACTGTATGATGAACAAAGCTCAGAAAGTGACCAGTTCAGGACTGATTCAGATGACTCCTCAGCCACTATTGCAAGTAAAAGAAAGGCAAGAAGCAAGATAATGAAAAGAGTTCCACCAGCAAAAGTAAAAGATACAAATGACATTCCCTACTATATTCTGCATGACTTCCCTATAACAGAACATTGGATGCAATACTCCAAGAATCAATTAAAGGCTATGAAGAAAAAGAGAAAATATGATAAAGGATCTTCTCAGTTCCATCATCATTCTCCTCCTCCTCCTTCACCTGGTGTAGGTACAAGTGGTAGCTCTGCATCTCATCCCTCTGCCAGAAGTCAAACCCCCTATCAGCCTCAAGGAAGATCTCAACATAGGGGAAGCCAATCTAGAGGCTATCAATCAAGGAGAGGAAACTACAGAGGAAACCAAAGAGAACTTCAAGTTTATTCTAAAGGTTATTCCAGACAACATCCATACTCAAGGGAAGGACAAGGTCCATCTGACACAACTTCAGGTCCTTTTCCTTATAAGTTGAAAGATTTAGTTCCTTCCAGAGCTCCTCAAGACATTCCTTCAAATAGATATGAGCCTCCAGTGCCATATGAAGATCCAGAAAACAATCCAACTTCTTGGACAGCCAGGATGAAAGAATTGGCTGCTCTGGATCAGATTAAGAAAGCCAGCGAACAAGGCAAAGATACTTCAAACATCACTACTCTGTCAGACCAAAGGAAAAAGGAATTGCAAAGATACTCCTCCAGCAAGTTTTTTGACTCTGAGGGCTACATGAAGCGACACCTTGAAGCTGTAGTATCAAGGCCTAAACAACAAACATTTATAGGTGCAGATGATGACAAAAGATCAAAGAAGGAAGCTCTTAATCCAAATAGAGAAATTATACTTATAAAGAGCAAAGAAAGGAGTAATTCTATAAGGTGACAATATTTGCTATTTTATAATCTGTCTGAGATATTATCTGTGATTCTGCAATGTTTTGGTCTGTATTTTCTGTTTCTATACTTTTGTGTTTATTTTCAATATCTGTAAATAGTAATCCTAACCCAAATAGGGGGAGATTGTTGGAACACCCTATTACTAATTTGGGTCAGGATCACTATGTCTCTTAGGAACCTGTTTTGACCTCATTGTATAGATCTAAAGGTCAATTAGAATTGAGTCTAAGGGTTAGTAGTTAGGTTTGGAAGCTGCCCTCAAGACCAGGTTTTTCAGTTTGGTGACTAAGTCATTTCGTCGAGCTCAGTACGACGAATCGTCGAACTCCATTCGACGATCGTTGAGCTCACTTCGACGGATCGTCGAACTCCATTCACGATCTCTGAGCTCAACTTCATCAAGTCATCGAACTCCATTCGACGATCTTCGAGCTCAGTTCGACGATCTTGTCTCCAGTTTGATTCTCTATCTCTGAGCTCAGTTCGACGATAGTTGAGCTCAGATCGACGATCTCTGTTTCAGTCTAAGTTCAAATCTCTGAGCTCAGTTCGACGATAGTGGAGCTCAGTTCGACGTTTTTCTGCAGAGTTCAACGATTTTCAAGATTCAAATTTGAACAGCTGTGGAATTACTGTCAGCATTTAATGCAGAGATCTTACAGTTGTTTTCATTTATTCTGGAGCAAGTTTCAAGGAATTATCAAGGAATGTTTTTATTGGACTTTCCTCCAGAAGACAAATGCAATTAAGGAAGTCATTGATGATAGGCCAACGGCTATCTTGGACAATGAACAATTTCTATTCAGAGAAAAAGGAATAAAAGATTAGAATTTTTCAACTCTCTGAGATACAAGAAGTAATAAGGAGAACAAGAAGTTACAGAAAATTATTCTGCAACAACAATTCTCTGCAACAACATCTCTCACACAACAACACAAGAAAAAGAGAAAAGCTGCAGACATTTCTCAGTCTCAAGATTCATACAGAACACCAACACCAAAAGAAGATCAACAAACTGATATCTTCAGATCTCTTTTTCAAGTGTTCAAGTCCATCATCATTCAAGGCTCTAGACACCTCACATTTCAGTTGCTGCTGAAATCATCATTTGCTGGAGATCAATTTTCTGAAGGCCTATCACCCTACTGCAAAGCTTCATTTCCTGAACAACTCAAGAGCTCAGTGGAAGCTTTGACAACATCACTGAATCCACATAGTCTTCTCACTGTGATTGAGAAAAGAAGACTTTCATCACTCTCTCATCCCCACCTCTGTAAAGTGTTTTTCAAACTCCCTTCAAAAGTTTGTGTGTGGTTTTTGAGCACCTTATCAAAAGCTCATTGGTGGCAAGACACCTGATCAAAAAATCTGGTTTGGTTTTTGAGCACCTTATCAAAAGCTCATTGGTGCCCAGGACACCTGATCAACCCATCCTGCAGTGGATTCCTACCTAGGGTGGTAGAAGAGTGGATGTACCCAGATTGGTTGGGGAACCACTATAGCTCATTGTGTCTTCTGGTTGCTTGTGTTTCTTTTGTTTTTGGCTGTGGCTTGTGATTAGTTTCTTTCGCAGATTGTGATTATTCTGTGGTTAGATTTACTATTTGCATCCCTGTTCACATTAGAATACAACAACTGTTGTAAAAGTTTTTAGCAAGCGCCATACTCTATTCACCCCCCCCCCCCCCGCTAGAGTATATTAGATCTAACTCACACTTTCACATTTATACTCATGTACCTTGCCACCTGCTTGTACCTTTTAAACTTATTATATATTGTACTCTTGTTCCTTTTCCCCACGCGATGCCGAGGAGTTGTCGGGGGAGCGGATGTGAAACCACTTAGTCTGAAGGATCAAGCGCATAACCAACTGTTCCAAAAGCCCGGACTGTTGGAAAGGGTGCTACTTAATTTCTTAAATAAGTAGAAGAGCGCCACGGGTCAAGTGAAGGAACGTCGGACCCAACAATCCCCCCCCGGCGTCCAGCACAACCCGTCACCTCAGAGATGGAATTAGCACATGGCCCATATGGCTCACAGGTGGGGTTACCACATGGCCCACACGGCTCAGAGGCGGGGTTACCATATGTCCACGGTTTCATGGCTCAGAGGTGGGGTTACCACATGTCCACGGTTGCCTGACCCGCCGGACCCATACAGGTAGAAGGGAAAAATCAGGATTTAATAGCGCTCCCCCGGTCTTGAACCCGTAACCTGGCTCTGATACCAATTGAAGGATCAAGCGCATAACCAACTGTTACAAAAGCCCGGACTATTGGAAAGGGTGCTACTTAATTTATTAAATAAGTAGAAGAGCGCCACGGGTCAAGTGAAGGAACGTCGGACCCAACATAGTCGTTTAGACTAACGGTTGCTACGTCTTCCTTTTTAGGAGGCCATCCTGCAGGTAGAGCAGCAGGTGTTACAGCAGGACAGCCAGGCCAGGTCGACTAGGCCTGAGGGGAGGGTATCGTCCCTACCGTCGGTTACTGATATTAGTATGTCGATACTCTGATGTAGCCCGTTTGGGCAATGTTTAGCTGTACTTTGATATATTGTAGAAGCATGTTTTAGCTTCTCCTTTATTGATGTATTTGGACTATATGCTTAGTGTGGATTTGACTTCTCTTTCTTATTATATTTGGTTGGGTTGGCATGTATTATTGATATTGGTTGTAGCCGGCAGAATAGGCATCTTGTGGTATAGGTTAGCCCGTGCGCTAATGCTACCGCAAGACAGCTGTTCTGGGCATAAGACCCCACCTCTTCGTACCGTGTTTTGGGATCCAGGAGGGGTTGTCTTACAAATGGTATTAGATTGCCACGATCCTCAACTAAGAAGTCATTCAACAATGGTGCCACACCCGTTCGATTAGTCAGCTTGGGGACAAAGTCACTTAGCGAAAGCAGTGGTGTGCTCATATGTAATTCACATTAAGTTTGTCCAACTTTGACCTTAAGTTTAGCCAACCTGACCATAAATTTGTCGTGTACGTGTAGGTTCCACTACATGTTGAGCCGATAGGGGGTACTACTACCCCTCCCATACCCACTCAGTTCCAACAGTCTGAGTTGGGGCAGATGCTCACCGCCATTCTTGATGCTTTTAAGGTGCAACAGCCTCCGATGCAACAACAGGCCCCGAGCTCTAACTCGATGAGCACCTTCCGGGTTCTCTCCCCTCCCGTCTATCTTGGGACGGAGTCAACCGTATGTACGGATGAATGGCTCGACACAGTAGAAGAGCAATTGGCTGGTATCCGTTACCCAGCCAACATGGCCGTGTCATTGGCGGTGTCCGTCTTGGAGTTACATGCTAAGAGGTGGTGGAAGTCCCTTATGGGCTCTACCTTCCATGGACGAGTATATACAGAGATAAGTTGGAGCGAATGTTCGGGCGTTTTCTTGGAGCACTTCATTCCTACTGCGGCCCGAGATGAGCTTGAGTAGAGGTTTCTACTACTGAAGCAGGGATCAAAATCAGTTACGGAACACCAGCGGGAATTCCAGAATCTCCCAAGGTTTGCGAACTCTTATGAGTTGGACGATAGAGGTTATGCCAAACATTTTTACAAAGGGCTGCGAGATCCCCTACGGCAGTCCCTTTTGTTTATAGCGGATGGAAGTTTGGCGAAGATTATTGACATGGCAAAGAGGTTGGAGGCGGATCACTTGAGTAGTGGCAAGAGGCCTGCGAAATACGTTATGTAGGTCGGTCCGAGCAACAGGAGGAGACATGATCATAGGGGAGGAAGGGGATATCAGAGGGGTGGAGGGTGTTTCCACCGAAACTATAGAGTGGAGCACCCAGTCCAGCAGCCGGCCGCGCTGCCTCCACCACCACAGCCTCAGCAATTCCGACAACCTGAGGGGCCTCGTGGGTTGGTGTGTTTCGAGTGCAATCAACCGGGCCACATTAGACGATACTGCCCACAGCTGTATGGGAACGTCCCTCCTGCTCTCCCTCCTGCTCTCCCTCCTACTCTCCCCCCGGCAGCCCCACGAGGGCGTGGATATATGCGTTGTCGAGGACGAGGACCACCAAGAGGAAACCCCAGCCCGGTCCGGGATCAAGTGTATGCACTGGACATGGCGCAAGAGCGGAATCCCCAGGATGTTATAGCTGGTATGTGCAGTTAACCTTCTCAATTTTTGTCGTTTAATTTAAAATGTTTAAGACATGCTAGATGCCTAGTGGTTGAGTTTGGTTTTTGGTACTTAGGCATTGTGGTAATCGGTGGAAAGATGGACTATACGCTATTCGATACCAGTGCCTCACACTCTTTCATGTCTGAATATTTCATTAAAGGTATGGAGGGCATACAATACTTTTCTGGAATAGCCCGACGAGTGCGCCTCCCGGACGGCTCGGAGATGATTGCTACCGCCAAGTGCCTGTTTGAGATATTTATTGAAGGAAGCGCTTTCGATACGCCTACCACGGTCCTGAAGATGTCGGAGTTCGACATCATTTTGGGCATGGCGTGGTTGAATTGGCACTTCGCGACAATCGACTGCACGGAGAAGAAGATCTATTTGATACATGGGGATACCGAGGTTATCTTCCAAGGTATTAATTTCGCACACCGTATGCTCTTATCTTCAGTTCAGGCTGTAAAGGCCCATATGAAAGGGGATGAGGTCTTCATGATCTGGTTTGAGTTAAAGGAGGAAGCATTGGAGGTAAAAGATGTTCGGGTAGTGTGGGACTTCCGCGAGGTGTTTCCAGAGAAACTACCAGGGTTACCCCCTCATAGAGAAGTCAATTTACGGATTAATCTAGTACCGGGTACCAAGCCTGTATCCAAGGCCCCTTACCGAATGGCCCCGAAGGAACTCGCGGAGTTTAGAGTTCAATTGCAAGAATTGGTGGAGTCAGAGTTCATTCACCCCAGTTCGTCACCCTGGGTAGCCCCTGTATTGTTTGTGAAGAAGAAGGATGGAACCCTGTGCTTGTTTATAGACTATCGGGAACTCAACCGGCTGACGGTGCGGAACACTTATCCGCTACCTCGAATCGACGGGTTGTTCGATCAACTAGAGGGAGCGCATTGGTTTTCTAAGCTGGACTTACGCTCGGGATACTATCAGTTGAGGATACATGAGGAGGACATCCAGAAGACGGCCTTCAGTTCAAGATATGGGTTGTATGAGTTCACGGTAATGCCGTTTGGGCTCACAAATGCCCCTTCGGCTTTCATGAGCCAGATGAACAAGGTATTCGAGCCCTATTTGGACGTCTTCGTCATCGTCTTCATCGACGATATACTGGCCTACTCAAAGACGGAGGAGGAGCATACCGAGCACCTGGCCTTGGTTCTGAAGAAATTAAAAGAGCACACTTTGTTCGCCAAGTTCAGCAAATGCGAATTTTGGCTCAAAGAGGTTTCCTTCTTAGGCCACGTAATCAGTGGAGCTGGACTAGCGGTGGATCCGGCCAAGGTGCGTGCCGTGAAGGAATGGTCACCCTTGAAATCGGTGTCCGATGTATGGAGTTTTCTTAGACTTGCCGGGTACTACCTTAAGTTCGTAAAAGGATTCTCCAAGATTGCCCTTCCTCTTAACTCCTTGACGAAGAAGGGTGTGCCATTTTAGTGGACACCTCAATGTGAAGCGGCCTTTCAAGAGTTGAAGAATAGACTTACATCCGCCCCCCATCCATGCACTTCCATCTGGGAAGGAAGGATTTCAAGTTTACACGGACGTGTCATATCAAGGGATGGGAGCGGTATTGATGCAGTACGGGCATGTGATTGCTTATGCTTCAAGGCAATTGAAGAAGCTTGAAATCAATTACCTGGTTCACGATTTGGAGTTGGGAGCAGTGGTGTTTGCCTTGAAGGTTTGGAGGCACTATCTATACGGCGTCCACTGCAAGATCTTTTCAGATCATAAAAACTTGAAGTAAGTTCATACACAGAAGGAGTTGAACATGAGGCAACGATGCTGGTTAGAATTTTTATGCGACTATGAGTTTACCATGAACTACCACCCCGGAAAGGCGAACTCGGTGGCTGATGCGTTGAGTAGAAAAGTGCCAGGCTCTAGCCCAGAGTCTCGGTTGATGAGCATGGAGTTGGCTCGGATGATCGAAGAGATGGATATTACTTTGATATTCAAGGCCCCTTCGGCAAAGTATACAGAATTTTTGGCAAGCATGAGCATAACTTGTGATATTCGGGACCGGATTCGGGTGGTGCAAGGAATGGATGCGGCTTTGGCCCCGACAAATAAATCAATTGACGAAGGAACTACCGACGAGTATACACTCAAAGACGGACTCGTTTACTTTCGCGGCTGGCTCTACGTTCCCAAGGGCGGAAAAATCCGGGAGGATATCTTGAGAGAGGCACATAGCTCTCAACATTCAGTGCACCCGAGAATTGCTAAGATGTACGCTGGTTTGCGGAAGACCATGTGTTGGCCGGGAATGAAGAAGGATGTCCGGTATTATCTTACTCATTTTGAAGCCTGTCAAAGAGTTAAGGTTGAATGCAGGAGTCCCGGTGGTTTGTTACAGTCATTGCCCATCCCCGAATGGAAGTTCGAGGATATCTCCATGGACTTTGTCCATGGGCTACCTCGCTCACGCTCCAGGAATGATTCGGTGTGGGTTATTGTTGATCGGCTGACAAAAGTAGCCTGGTTCATTCCCATGAAGAAAGAGGCTCACGTGGATATCTTGGTATGCCTCTTCGTGGAGCAGTTTGTGTGATATCACTGCGTGTCTAAGATGATCGTTTCTGACCGTGATGGTCGCTTTACTTCCAAGGAGTGGAAGGCGGTTCAGGCATATTTGGGTTCACGCCTTACCTTCAGCACCGTATTTCATCCTCAGACGGACGGGCAATCTGAAAGGACCATTAGGACATTGGAGGATCTGCTGAGATTATGTGTGTTGGATAGGGGTGATCCGTGGGAAAGACTCATACCACTGTTGGAATTCTCCTACAACAACAGTCATCAGGCGAGCATCGGTATGGCACCTCATGAAGCACTTTATGGTAGAAGGTGTAGAACCCCCTTGTCTTGGGTGCAAGATGAAGACCCGAAGACCTTTGGTATTGAGTATATTGACGATACTGATGCAGTGGTTAGGCTGATACGAGATCGTATGTTGGAGTCTCAAAGTCGATAGGCAAAGTATTATAATGCAAAGCACCGAATGGTGGAGTTTCAAGTGGTAGATAAGGTGTTTCTGAAGATCCGGCCGATGCATGGAGTGTCACGGGTTCGTGGTGTGAAAAATCTCAGCCCAAGGTATGTTGGACCTTATACTATTTTGGAAAGGATTGGCCCGTTGGCCTATCGGTTGGAGTTACCACCAGAACTAGAGAATCTCCACGACGTGTTCCATGTGTCGTCGCTTCGAAAGAGGCTGTTGTGGCCCGATCAATATATTCCCACTACTGATGGTACAGTGGCATCGGATAAGTCTGTGCGACTAGAGTCAGTGCGGATTGTTGACAACGAGACAAGAACATTGCGCCGCAAAAGTGTTCCCTTGGTGAAGGTACAATGGTCCAATCATGGGAAGTAGGAGTTTACCTGGGAGCCGGTGGACTTGATGCAAAAACTCTACCCGGGATTATTTCCTCCAGCTAATTTTGTTTAAAGGCATATTTATTTTTTGTATGCTTGTCTCCCCCATAGCCCTAGCCTGATTTCGGGGACGAAATCTTTTATTTTGTTTATAGGATTTGTAACGTCCCGATTCGCGCTAGGCCCCCGTGCGAGTTTTGAGTCAGGAGGGCAAGCTTGAGTTCAGGAAAGTGGAGGAAAAGGGAGGCACTCGTGGACTGGAGAAGTTAGTCTAGAGCAGGTTACACGCCCTGTGTCACGGGCATGACCCAGTGACGTGACTGAAGGTACTCGAGTAGCTGCCGAGGTTACTTGAGTAGTTTTCAAAGTACTCGAGTAAAGTGGGTTACACGCCCTGGGTCATGGGCGTGACCCAGGGGCGTGACTGAAGGTACTCGAGTAGCTGTTGAGGTTACTCGAGTAGTTTTAAAAGTACTCGAGTAAAGTGGGTTACACGCCCTGGGTCACGGGCGTGACCCAGGGGCGTGACTAAAGGTACCCGAGTAGCTGCCGAGGTTACTCGAGTAGTTTTCAAAGTACTCGAGTAAAGTGGGTTACACGCCCTGGGTCACGGGCGTGACCCAGGGGCGTGACTTAAGATACTCGAGTAGGTGCTTAAGGTACTCGAGTAGGTGGTTGGTTCTCAAGTAAGAGGGTTACACGCCGGTGTCACGGGCGTGACCATGGGCGTGTTCTCTGTTCGACGATTTTAGTTGAGTTCGACGAATTCCGGTCGACGATAGGCGTGACGCCTGATGTCACGTGCGTGACCATGGCCATGACCCGGGTGTGTTCCGTCGTGTCGAGTATCGAATCGGCGTTGTAACTGTCTATAACGCTTCGCCCGTGTTGGTGAATTGATTTGACATTGTAACCGCCGGTAACACGCCACTCTTATTATATATATGGACTGTGAAAACCCTAGCCGTTTCCACTCTTCTTTCCAGCCATTTTCCCAAAGAGAAATTCCTGATTGAGAGAGAGAAGTTGTTGGAGCAAGTTCTAGGGAGGGAAAATCCGCCAACGCCGCGAAGGAGAAGATGCCGCCAAGGAGAATTACGAGATCCATGGCCGGAAATGGTGGTACCGCTGGAACCGAGGTGAGTTTCCTACCATCTCCCTTGGTTCTAGATATATAGTTATTTTCTTAGGCGAGACATCGACTCAAGAGAGTCTTGATGGAGAGGAGTTTTCTAGGAAAGACCATGCTAGGACTTGTGTCCTAGGTTTTAGATCTCTTCAACCACTCCCTTCTTCTACGTGATGATAGGGGATGGTTTCGTGAAGGGTATTGGCCTCTTGAGGTTGAATAAGGGAGGAGGTTTTTTGCAATGATTTGGGAAGATCGCCTTGAGGAGGAAGATGAACGGATGCCGTTCATTCCCCGTTAAGATGCGTGCAGAATCTGTATTCTGCGTGTAGTGAACTTCGTGGCCATTTTTAGGTGTGGTATGTACAGATCTGGGCTTTCGGCTAAACACGAAAGTTGAAGCCCTTGAAAATACCTTTCCAACGAATGGTTTCACGAATTTAGGCGAAGTTTGTAGCCACGGTAAAGCCTGGACGAAAATGACATCCGATAAATCCTGCATGCAGAAATTGTGTTCTGTGCGCAGAGGAATTTGAAGCCAAATTCAAATAGGATACATTCAAATCCGGGTTGTGGGTTGAATATGAAAATTGTAACCCATGAAAATTCCTTTCCATAGAGGGGTTACACGTCTTCACTGAATTCTTGTAGCCTCAGGAATCTCCGGTTGAATTTGCTGTCTAGATTCAATCTGCACTTAAAATTCTGGGTTTTTATATAATATGGATTTGGGTTCGGAGGAATCGATGTTGCAAGTTAGCTTGAGGTTTTTGATGAAATATTTCATATTAACCACCGTAATGCTATGAATGATGAATCTTGTTAATTAGATTTCATATAACTAATTGTGAAGCAAGCTTTATTGAATGAATTGACTAGATACAAATTGTGAATTAATAGTGCAAGTTTTCTTGGGGCTTAGATGGACTCTTTTATGATTAAACAATTTAGTTGTTTAATTGATGTAGTGTGATTATCAGACTCCATATAATCAAATTATGAAGCAAGGCTACTTAATCGAATTGACTTGATAGAATTTGGTAGGTTGTTATAGATGCATATCTTGTTATATCATGTTGGAAGCAGATTTCTTACAATCGAATTGTGATGCAAGATTACTTGAACGGAATGACTTGATAGAAATTGGTAGATTATTATATGCGCACCATATATGTATTATGTTTGGATCATTTGGGATGTCATATGGGATGATAAATTATGGCCAGGTGTATGTTCGATTGATGAATAAAATTTAGTAGTCCAATACTTAGAGCGTCGGCTCCCTACGGGTAGTATTGGGAAAGGATGTAAGTGCGGTGTTGACTGTCGCAAGCTTGGATAGCTTGAGATGAGACAAACAGACGGTTGAGCTTAGTCCTCGGTGTTCACATTCCGGGGCTCCCTCCGTGCCAGGTGGATGGTTGGGTTTGATCCTCGTGCCTTTTTCCCGAGGCTCCTTCCATGCCACGATGATGTGGAATTTGCATGTGGTGTGAGTCGACACGCGGTGTCGTAATCCTGGGTTAAGGATAGTGTGGCAGGTCTACGGGCTCGCCAGTCGTCACACCGACGGGAGTCGACAGTTAGACTTTGGGTGGTTGGGCTTGGTCCTCGGTGTTCACGTCCCGGGTCTCCTTCTGTGCCAGGTGAACGGTTGGGCTTGGTCCTCTTGCTTACTCCGAGGCTACTTCTGGGTCACACATTGTAACGCCCCCGATTTTCCAGTGATTTATTTAATTTCTTATTTGACGTATTATGACGTCAGAGCGTTATGTTAGCGCGTGTTGGTCATGTGACGTTGTTAGAGCGTGCTCTTAGCTCTTTAGGTTCCCTGCGTGGCTTGGTGATGCCTGGTAGCAAGATTCCCTAGCGAGCCGGAGTCTGTTTGGTGAATCGGTGGAGCCTCTTGTGGAATGCTTGTGTTTTGGCTTCGGGAGAAATTTGCCCGAGTTTTGTTCGTCGGATTTTGTTACCGACCTTGTCGTTAGCGCGTTTTGCGTTCGTTAGGTTTGACCGGCCAAATTTTGGGATTTGCGTCGGGAGTGGAAAAGTTTACATTAGGAAATTAGATCGGCTAATTTTAGACTTGCTCGTCAAGTTTCGTCGCGTTCCGAGCATTTTTGGAGCCTCGGCGCGCGATTGAAGTTTGTATGTGTTCGCGTACGCCGTTAACTTTAGAAATTATTATCTCGAAAACGGTGCGTCGGAATTCTATTTCGACTTCGCCGTTGGATTCGTAGCATCGCCATTCGCCTACGGTGCGAATTTCGTTCGATCCGGCGCCCGTTTGTCCCCCCGTAACGATATAAGATTATATCATGTTATAATAATTATAAATATTATTTATATATATATATTTATATAAAGAAATAATAAAATTAAAAAAAAAACAAAGAATCAGTGAGAATGATTCTCACCGAATCATGAATTCGGTGAGAATGATTCTCACCGAATCATGTATTCAGTGAGAATCATTCTCACCGATCAGCGCCCCCCCCCCCCTTTTGTTAATTCTATTATTTATATATTATTACTAATTTAATTATATTAAGTATTTATATATAAACAAAAACCTTTCTTCTTCCTCCGAACCAGCAGCAGCCCCCCCCCCCTCCTGTGCGAAACAAATTAGGCGAGTGCGGAACCTTTCGTTCGCGAATCTTCCGGCGGCCGGCACCGCCGATCCGGTGGTCTGAATTTCGATCCGATCGCGGCGTTGGAAAGGTCTCGGCGAGAGCTTCGAGATCGCGGTAAGTTTTTCCCGTTTCGGTGACCGTTTCGCCTTAGATTTTTTCGGCCCTAACCCCGGTTGTCCGTTTTTTCGTAGATCTCGTCTCCGCGTGCCCCCTTTTGGACGGATCTACGTGGTGGAGTATTTTGGGAGGACGTTTTCAAGATCGATTTGAGGCAAGTGGATTTCTCCCCTCTTGCGTGCCTCCATGGGTTGTATTTCGCTTTATTAATTCTCCTTGTCGTAGAATACCGGAATAGTATAGGTGAGACTAGGAATATTCCTAGGTTAGGGCTTGTAGTCGGCCTAAACTAGGAAGTTATCGGAATTTTTTTTAGATTGAATTCGGCGGGTAGGGGGAAATAATTCGGCGGGTAGGGGAAATAATTCGGCGGGTTTTGGTTGTAGAACTTGGTAGTTTCTAAGTGGTGTTGCCGGCTAGTTTTGGCGCCGAATCGTGGATCCTTAGCATGTGGTAGCTGGGTTTCTGAGGGAGTATGGTACCGGGGGAGTTCGAGCCGTGGCCACCACCATTCCCTCCTTTGGACATTTTGGGTTCCTGTAAGAGGTTGGAACTCTATGTGTCTAGACCCTGTGGCGGCCACTTTAGTACTCTTGATACACCTGTACCTGGTTGTTCGGTTGTGACTGTTCTTATTCTCCGACACAGGTTTGGGATTTGTGCCAGTACTAACGATTTACAAGTTTAGGACTGTTAGTTCCTTTCATACTGTTCATTTGATGCATATTGGTTTCCTTTTTATCTCTGCAGGCTTGAGCGGAGTTTGGTACGTTTTAGTACTTGATGCATTTCTCTCACTTTATTGATTGTTATACTTACATTTTGTCCCTTTTTGGATTCTTTAGCTGAGATTTTCAGCATTTCTCTTGCAGGGTTGGTAACCCTTTTTCTTTCTGCTCTTTTCATTCGATTATTATCTGATGTTTCTTTGCCTCTTGTTTTATTATTTCTTGCTGAGGTGTTCTTCTTTTGAATGCCTCAGGTTCAGGTCTGTAGCCGGCTGAACGGCTAATTTCAGGAGTTTCCTTGTGGACTGCGTTGTGGCAGTGTTTTCCTCACTTGTTGAGGTAGTTCTTTAGCTTTGTAGTAGTACAAACATACATGCTTGCCAGTGAGTTCGTGGCAGGTTGTTGACGCTCGTTGGTGATTTTCCTTCGTGATAATAAGTCTTTGCTTAGCTGCTAGTTTACCTGTTTTGTGGTAGTTTCACTTGCTCTCTGGGAATGTTTTATGCTAGGTTGCTGATGAGTTGTAAATATACGCGTTTTTATATACATTAAATAAGATGTATTAGTTTCTTTTTGTAATTTTTAGTTGTTTTTCCTTAATAAATTGCTTCCTTTTTGTAAATATTTTCTAACTTAGATTTATTTTTATTTTCTGAATTTTTCAGGAAAAATTGCCAAAAACTCAAAGTACACGCCCGTGTACTGTTGGTCACGCCCGTGACCAGGGCGTGATACGTCAAATTCCCGAGAAATGACATCTTTTTGAAGAAATAGCGTGACACGCCCGTGTCACGCCCGTGTCACCCGAGTCACGCCCGTGACCCATGCCCGTGACCATCCAGATCGACGAAATCGCGCTCAACGATCGTCGACCCAGCTGACACGCCCGTCGACACGCCCGTGTCACCTGACACGGGGCGTGACCCAAGCCGTGAGCACTCCTTTCGACGAAATCGCGCTCAACGATCGTCGAGCCACCCAACACGCCCGTGTCAAGATGCCACACGGGCGTGACTCCTCCACCTGGCCCGACAAACTGCCGCCGGCAACCTCCCGAAGTCACAACGCCATTAATCGCCGCACGACACGCCCACCGTTACGCCCGTGACCTGGGGCGTGACCGCCGCGATTTCCGCCGCAATGTCAACTCGCCGTCAAGTCACCGAAATCTGCTGCTTAACAGTGTCGACACGCCCATAGTCACGCCCGTGACCTGGGGCGTGACAGCCGTGATTTCAGCCGCCAAGTCAAATCTCAAATCAAATCGGACGGCCGCCATACGTACAGTGTCGACACGCCCTCGGACACGCCCGTGTCAGAGGGCGTGTCCGATGAAAGTTTTTCTCTATAAATTGAACCCTTCTGTTTTGAGCTGCTGTTCCATTTTTTTGGATCCATTTTGCTTAGGGCTTTGCTGTTAGGTGCTTCCAAATGCTATGTAAAGTTGTTTTCTCCCCCTCTCCTTTATTTTTAGCTTTGTAATCTCCTGTTTAGTTCAATAAAATTTGTATATTTTCTTCTTTACATTGTTATGGACTTCATTTATATGCAATCTCTAAGCAATCTTATTTGTTTTTTTTACTTTGTTTTTTTTTCGCTTTCTTTTTGTACGCGTGTGTGGGTGTATGAAATTAATTTTCATGTTATTATACTTAGTTATTTTTTACTTAGTTTTTGTTAGACTTAGGCTTTTTATAGCTTTTTATGCATTCCTATAAACCAGTAAAAGCGTTTTCAAAGTGGTTTTGATTTTTCACTAACTTAGATTATCCTTTTAGGTCGTAAAACTTTTCTTCATTTTCACTTTATTTTCACTTTTTAATCACTTTTGCGTAGTTATAGGAACGTTTATATAGTCGTTTTAATTTTTCAAACACTTCATTTTGCTTTTATTTTCAAAAACTTTTTGCCCGTTTAAATTTTATTTCTTCATTTTATGCATTTCTACCGCATTCCATCGGTAGAAATGTATTCATTTCAATTTTTCGAGCACTTGCAATTTTCGTTTATTTTGCAAAAACTTTTGCTCCTTTTAATTTTATTTTCACTTTTTATTCATTTCTACCGCATTCTAGCGGTAGAAATGTAGTAGTTTTAATTTTTCAGTCACTTAGTTTTTCTTAATTTTGTACGTGTGTGTGCGTGTATGAGTAGTTTTTATGGCTTTATTTCAAATCCTGTAGAGTGTGTGCGTGTGTTGTTTTTAATTTTCCGCCTACTCACTTGAGTTAAATGGCTGGATTTTATTCAAGCAAGTGTGTGTATTTTTATTTTTCCGCCTACTCACTTGAGTTAAATGGCTGGATTTTATTTCAGTAGAGTGTGTTTACTTCTTGTAGAGTGGGTGTGTTTTAATTTTATGTCGAGTGCATGAGTTTTAGCTTTTATTTACCGCCTACTCACTTGAGTTAAATGGTCGGTCTTTATTGGACTGTAATAATTTGGAATGCCCTTGTAAATGCATTTATTTTCTCCTACTCATTTGAGTAGGACTTGCTTTCTTTTTCCCACCCACGCATTTGCGCCGGGACTTGCAATTTTACTGCTTTCATTTCAGTCCTACTCGTTTGAGTAGGACTTGCAATTTACTGCTTTCCATTTACTGCTTTAATTTTCCTGCTTTATTTTTCTGCTTTAATTTTATTGCTTTCAATCGCTGCCGTCCCCATTCCGATGAGTGGCTAACGTTCTTAGCCCTCAGTATCGAAGAGCATTGGGACAGAAAAAATTCCTTTAAATAATTAAAGGTCTTATTTTTCTATTTAATTAAAAATCACTTAAGGTTTGCCCGGGGTTTACGACGCGTAGGACCACATAATCGATGTGTGGGCCCTATTTCCGTAGTCCATATGCTAGCTAGCCGAGAGGCCGTGCATATGGACCGATCACCCCTTGGTAAATGGAGTTCCGCACTAACCCTCGAGAGAGGAGGCGCGCCAACTCTACCGGATTGGGTTCCCCACCCAATAGCGGGGTTCTTAGCGTAATGCGGGCATTAAGAGGAATCCTTCGTCGGACGAGAGCCCGATCGAATAGTCTTAATGTTCAGGTGAGCGATAGTCCTAGAGATAGGTGAGTTCATTTTAGTGGAGCCTCCACGGCCAAGTCTCCGCCCTAATTAATTAGAAACTTAGGAGCTCTTTTTATTTAACGTTTATTTTAGTTCAATGTCTTTTCGGTGCCCTCGAGCTGAGCTCTTCATCGGCTCCACCTTTATTATGCTTTTATTTTCTGCCTTTTCTTTATATAAATAATATCCCGACAAGATAAAATTATCGGTAAAATAATAGTCCCCTCCAGGGAAGAGTAGAAATAAACGAACCGACCCCGAGAACAATACGACCTCGATATTCCACCCGGAATATCCTGTACTACTCACGATAGGTGCACTTGCCTCCTTTCGTTAAAACTCGATTTAACCAGTTTTATATCCAAATAAATAAATACGCGCGCCCTGTTTTCTTAAATAAAATCAAATCCGCTTTTCTACTTAAATAAAATCGCCCGGGGTGCCGTGCTTCGTAAATCTTTTTGGAGTTTTAACCCGCATTAAGTTTTCGGACTTGATGCGAGAAAATATCAATCAAGTTTTTGGCGCCGTTGCCGGGGACTTTTCGAGTCGTTATTTCGAACTCTGGATTACTATTAATTTTACCTATTATCTATATTTCAACAAAATAAAAAAAATGGCCAACAAAAATAATAATAATAATAATAATCATATTATTACAAAATTATAAAAAAAAAAATTTTTTTGACAAATTTATAAAACTAAAAACTTTGAAAAATCTTAAAAAATAAAAATTTGAAAAAATTATAAAACAAGAAAATAAAACACAACAAGAAAAAAAAAACAAAAAAAAAATTTAAAAACTTACAAAAAAAAAAAACAAAAAAAACAAAAAAAACTTTGCTTTCATATAAACAAAAACAAAAAAAGGAAAAAAAACCACAAAACCAAAAACACTAAAACATCTCCTAAAAGACCACAAAAAAAAACACTTTTTTCGCAACAATATGTTTTTTGAAAAATACCTAAAAATAATTAATACTTTAAATAAATAAAACATTTTTGGTCGCTTCGGCTCGTCACACTCTTGTGCGCACTAGGGGCTCGCTTATCTGTCCCACTCAACAGCTAAGAAGTTAGCTTACGCGTCACTTACACATTTGCCCCCTACTGCCTGCACCCTTTAGGCCGAGTTTATCTTTTCCATTTTCTTTTTCTGTTTTGTTTTTACTACTTCTTCTCAAATAATGCAGGGTTTCCACCCGGGCCTCCCCGAACTCGTGTAAGGGTAGTTCCGACCCCCTCCCCTTTATTTTGCCCATATTATATTTTGTATATTACTCGTTCCACATACTTAGATTGCAACATTGGGGACAATGTTGTGTTTAAGTATGTGGGTGTATTCTTAGTTTCCTTTTTTTTGCATCTGTTTTTTCTGCACCCCAAAAACAAAAAAAAATTTTAAACCAAATATTTTTTAAAACCAAAAAATTTTTTTTTCCTTGTTTTTATAATCTAAAAACTCAAAAAAAAAACAAATATTTTTCTTTTCCTTTGTAAATATGTTTTGTAAAAATAAATCTCTTTCTTCCCCGCCTCTTCTTATTTATAAACCTCGCTTTTTAGCATGCCCGCGGCGTTCGACTCATCGAACCAACCACCCAAAGAGTCTGTTCGCGGGCCAATGACTAAAAATCCAAAAAAAAAAGAGAAAAACCCTAAAAATCAAAAACAAAATGTATTGTTAATTATGTAACAAATAAATCGAATATCTCAATTCTTAACCCTTTTTCGCTCTCCAACAATCTAGTTGCGAGTTAATTTATAAGCGAATTATTTTAATTCTTTGCTTACTATTCGTTTATTAATTAGAGAACGATAGATTTAGATATCTGGGGTTAAGTTTTAAAAAATTTTCGTATGCTTTTTATTTTAAATAAGGTACCTGTTTTCAGCACCACTTCTAATCTATCTAAATAGTTGCATATTTATTTTGTTAAAAATAACAATCTTAGATTTCAATTTATGATAACTCCAAGCTTTTTTTTGAAATTTAGGAATGTTTCATTTATAAAGGTTGCTCTCAAAAGTTTTTTATTAAACCTAGTTTTATTTTTGAAAAACCTCTATCACTTTTTTTTCATGTCATACTTGACATGATTTCGATCTTTAAAAGATCCTATGTCAATGGGAATAAGATTTCGTTCCGTAAACATAGGCATCCAATATTTGAAAAGATTATATGTTATCGAGTAAGAGGATAAAATTCATTACTCCTACACATATACATTGGATTATGAAGATGTTAAAAAAATTTTGTTATGGAAAATAAGATTTCGTTTTCCTAACATCCATATTCGAAAAAAAAATCATTAGAGGTTCGAGCGAAAAAAAAAATATACCCTCGCCTCTAAAAATTCTAAACCTTCTTCATATCCCACGATATCTCCCTCCGCCAAATTCAAAAAAATTCTAGATTTATTTTTAAAATCTTTTTGAGAGCATAATTTGTAAATTAAATTATTTCCTTTAATTTTTTCCAAGCTACAGTTTCATAAATCCAATCTATTTTTGTTAGCCTCACAAATAAAATTTTTGCTATCTATTTGCTTATAACGAGAAGTCTTTTGCTGAAACTCTTCCTTTATTTACATTTTTGGCATAATTTAGGATTTACCTCGTATACCCCGGATATTCATTTTGATCCTTCTTTCAATTAAGTCAAGCGGTAGATAAACTTAGGATTTCTTTAATTCATTATAAGTTCATCTCCAACTTTTGCTCTGGAATAGCAAAAGCTTAAGTATGGGGGTATTTGATGAGTTGTAAATATACGCGTTTTTATATACATTAAATAAGATGTATTAGTTTCTTTTTGTAATTTTTAGTTGTTTTTCCTTAATAAATTGCTTCCTTTTTGTAAATATTTTCTAACTTAGATTTATTTTTATTTTCTGAATTTTTCAGGAAAAATTGCCAAAAACTCAAAGTACACGCCCGTGTACTGTTGGTCACGCCCGTGACCAGGGCGTGATACGTCAAATTCCCGAGAAATGACATCTTTTTGAAGAAATAGCGTGACACGCCCGTGTCACGCCCGTGTCACCCGAGTCACGCCCGTGACCCATGCCCGTGACCATCCAGATCGACGAAATCGCGCTCAACGATCGTCGACCCAGCTGACACGCCCGTCGACACGCCCGTGTCACCTGACACGGGGCGTGACCCAAGCCGTGAGCACTCCTTTCGACGAAATCGCGCTCAACGATCGTCGAGCCACCCAACACGCCCGTGTCAAGATGCCACACGGGCGTGACTCCTCCACCTGGCCCGACAAACTGCCGCCGGCAACCTCCCGAAGTCACAACGCCATTAATCGCCGCACGACACGCCCACCGTTACGCCCGTGACCTGGGGCGTGACCGCCGCGATTTCCGCCGCAATGTCAACTCGCCGTCAAGTCACCGAAATCTGCTGCTTAACAGTGTCGACACGCCCATAGTCACGCCCGTGACCTGGGGCGTGACAGCCGTGATTTCAGCCGCCAAGTCAAATCTCAAATCAAATCGGACGGCCGCCATACGTACAGTGTCGACACGCCCTCGGACACGCCCGTGTCAGAGGGCGTGTCTGATGAAAGTTTTTCTCTATAAATTGAACCCTTCTATTTTGAGCTGCTGTTCCATTTTTTTGGATCCATTTTGCTTAGGGCTTTGCTGTTAGGTGCTTCCAAATGCTATGTAAAGTTGTTTTCTCCCCCTCTCCTTTATTTTTAGCTTTGTAATCTCCTGTTTAGTTCAATAAAATTTGTATATTTTCTTCTTTACATTGTTATGGACTTCATTTATATGCAATCTCTAAGCAATCTTATTTGTTTTTTTTACTTTGTTTTTTTTCGCTTTCTTTTTGTACGCGTGTGTGGGTGTATGAAATTAATTTTCATGTTATTATACTTAGTTATTTTTTACTTAGTTTTTGTTAGACTTAGGCTTTTTATAGCTTTTTATGCATTCCTATAAACCAGTAAAAGCGTTTTCAAAGTGGTTTTGATTTTTCACTAACTTAGATTATCCTTTTAGGTCGTAAAACTTTTCTTCATTTTCACTTTATTTTCACTTTTTAATCACTTTTGCGTAGTTATAGGAACGTTTATATAGTCGTTTTAATTTTTCAAACACTTCATTTTGCTTTTATTTTCAAAAACTTTTTGCCCGTTTAAATTTTATTTCTTCATTTTATGCATTTCTACCGCATTCCATCGGTAGAAATGTATTCATTTCAATTTTTCGAGCACTTGCAATTTTCGTTTATTTTGCAAAAACTTTTGCTCCTTTTAATTTTATTTTCACTTTTTATTCATTTCTACCGCATTCTAGCGGTAGAAATGTAGTAGTTTTAATTTTTCAGTCACTTAGTTTTTCTTAATTTTGTACGTGTGTGTGCGTGTATGAGTAGTTTTTATGGCTTTATTTCAAATCCTGTAGAGTGTGTGCGTGTGTTGTTTTTAATTTTCCGCCTACTCACTTGAGTTAAATGGCTGGATTTTATTCAAGCAAGTGTGTGTATTTTTATTTTTCCGCCTACTCACTTGAGTTAAATGGCTGGATTTTATTTCAGTAGAGTGTGTTTACTTCTTGTAGAGTGGGTGTGTTTTAATTTTATGTCGAGTGCATGAGTTTTAGCTTTTATTTACCGCCTACTCACTTGAGTTAAATGGTCGGTCTTTATTGGACTGTAATAATTTGGAATGCCCTTGTAAATGCATTTATTTTCTCCTACTCATTTGAGTAGGACTTGCTTTCTTTTTCCCACCCACGCATTTGCGCCGGGACTTGCAATTTTACTGCTTTCATTTCAGTCCTACTCGTTTGAGTAGGACTTGCAATTTACTGCTTTCCATTTACTGCTTTAATTTTCCTGCTTTATTTTTCTGCTTTAATTTTATTGCTTTCAATCGCTGCCGTCCCCATTCCGATGAGTGGCTAACGTTCTTAGCCCTCAGTATCGAAGAGCATTGGGACAGAAAAAATTCCTTTAAATAATTAAAGGTCTTATTTTTCTATTTAATTAAAAATCACTTAAGGTTTGCCCGGGGTTTACGACGCGTAGGACCACATAATCGATGTGTGGGCCCTATTTCCGTAGTCCATATGCTAGCTAGCCGAGAGGCCGTGCATATGGACCGATCACCCCTTGGTAAATGGAGTTCCGCACTAACCCTCGAGAGAGGAGGCGCGCCAACTCTACCGGATTGGGTTCCCCACCCAATAGCGGGGTTCTTAGCGTAATGCGGGCATTAAGAGGAATCCTTCGTCGGACGAGAGCCCGATCGAATAGTCTTAATGTTCAGGTGAGCGATAGTCCTAGAGATAGGTGAGTTCATTTTAGTGGAGCCTCCACGGCCAAGTCTCCGCCCTAATTAATTAGAAACTTAGGAGCTCTTTTTATTTAACGTTTATTTTAGTTCAATGTCTTTTCGGTGCCCTCGAGCTGAGCTCTTCATCGGCTCCACCTTTATTATGCTTTTATTTTCTGCCTTTTCTTTATATAAATAATATCCCGACAAGATAAAATTATCGGTAAAATAATAGTCCCCTCCAGGGAAGAGTAGAAATAAACGAACCGACCCCGAGAACAATACGACCTCGATATTCCACCCGGAATATCCTGTACTACTCACGATAGGTGCACTTGCCTCCTTTCGTTAAAACTCGATTTAACCAGTTTTATATCCAAATAAATAAATACGCGCGCCCTGTTTTCTTAAATAAAATCAAATCCGCTTTTCTACTTAAATAAAATCGCCCGGGGTGCCGTGCTTCGTAAATCTTTTTGGAGTTTTAACCCGCATTAAGTTTTCGGACTTGATGCGAGAAAATATCAATCAGTTGCTAGTTATTTTAAAACCTAAAAAAAAGAACTACTATATGTATTGCATGATCAGCATGTTTTATAAAAGCTCAATCATTATTTTCCAAATGCGTAAAAAGATTGTTTTCTTTATAAATATTATAAATTGAAATCTAAGGTCTTGCATAGTGTAAGTTGTCCTCTTAGGACACTTATGCGCTCTTTTAGGATGTTAAGCATAAATGAAGTATTTTTTCCGCTATGTATAAAAAATAGTTTTCAAACCGTGGACTATCTGATCCACTGAGCCGAGGGATACGGCCAATTAATTTAAAAAAAATCAGTTTTCTATTCATTTTAACTTATGATTTGAAGGATTAGAGTGTTTCCTGAGCGTCAGCAGTTATCCCCTGCTTGACGTGGCATCACAGCTCATAGTTATCTCGTGCTCTGATTTATTTATTAATGAGAAAAATGCGGGTTGTGACAGTTGGTATCAGAGGGAGGTTGCTTGACAAATTGTCGGGCAACCTGTCCCTGTAAGTATTAGGTGTTTAGAGTCATATCATACACACACCGATATGTCATCAGAACGTCTTGGTTGAAGCACGAACACTACACTCATAGCATGACATGAAGTATATGAGGCATATTATGTAGTATGGGATGCATACTATGTGTTTGTATTTGGATCCACCATAGGAGGCAACATGTGAGGGTTATGTAGTATGGGATGCATAACCTCACCACATGAATGCGGCTAGCACATTTTCTTTTTCGTTGCATGGAAATGTTATGTAGTATGAGATGCATAACATTTTCATGTGTACGCCGCTCATAACATGCATTAGGGCCTTTTTAGAATGCATAGCACAATCATGCATAGCATAACATTGCATAAGCACAACATGCCAAGCTAATGATTTGCAGGATGACATGTGTACACACATAATTTTTGAGTTAAAAAGAATATAAATTCATGCATTCCCGATCTAGGCACAAGAGTTAGTGTGATGATAGTGAATCATCGTAGGATAAGCATAACATCATTATTGAAAATCCCAGAGCAAGTTAGCAGCATGAGCAAGTACTTAAGTATGTATTGTTTGTACTATGTCGCTTGGTTCTAGTGGGTGGGCTAGGTGTCTAATTAGTGTTTTGTTGTTCCATTAGAATGTCGAGGCGTCCTTCGACAAGGTTGACTCCCCAATCGGAGGGAGAATCTTCAGGTGCGCAGAGCAGCGCAATGATAGAAGGTCTGTGACAAAGCAATGAAGCCTTGTCAAAGCAAGTAGTGGATTTGCAGTCTCAGGTCCAATCCTTGTTAGCAGTTGTGGCAGGGCAAATTCCGAGAGTTCAGGACCATGTTGTGGGTCAAGCTGTCCCTGTTCCCCCCGCTCCTCTGGTGCCTCCGGTCGTGGTGCCACCAGAGATGACCTTTATTTCTCAGTTTCAGCGACTTAGGCCTCCGACATATGATGGCAAGGCAGATTACATGGTCTTATACGATTGGATGATATCAATCGAGGAGATGTTCTCATACTCCGGGATTACTGATGATTAGAAAGTGGTATTAGCCGCATATCAGCTCAAAGGGTTGGCAAAGGGCTGATGGCTGAGGGAGAAAGAAGGCCTGAAGGACGGGTGTTCCTGGGAGTCCTTTAAGGAACTACTTCTGAGCAAGTTTCTGCCATCGGTCGAGAGGGACCGTCTGATGAATGATTTCCTGCACTTAAAGCAGAGGCAGCTCACTATTAGTGAGTACGAAATCGAGTTTAGTAAGCTAAGCCGATTTGCCCCAGACTTGGTGAGTTCCGATGAAAATAGAAGCAAGCGATTTCTAGCTGGGCTAAGGAGTGACGTCCAGCAATTAGCAAGTGCCTATGCGACATCAAGTTATGCTGGTATGGTGGAAGCTGCCTTAAAGGTAGAGGCAATTGATAACGCCAAGAATCGAGGTCAACAAATGAGAAAAGATAAAAGAAAGTCTGATGAGGGTAAGAGTACTCAGGTCCCTGACGCTGCTCCGAGGAAGAGAAACAAAGAGGTATGCAGTTTCTGTGGCCGACCGGGCCATCCATTGGAAAGGTGCTATCAAAGATTAGGAGCTCAGAAGAAAGAGCAGATTCATGCGATCCAAGGTATCCCAAAGAAAGACTTGCTTTGTTCTGTATGTAAGAAGCCGGGGCACGATGCTGCCCATTGCTGGAAGAAGGCGAGAAGTTGTTTCTTGTGCGGTCAAGAGGGTCATCTCAAGTATCAGTGCCCGCAAGCTCAGCTTACTCTGCAGCCAGTTCCTCTTCAGGCTTTACCGCCGCCGCAGTGAGTGGACAAGGGGAAAGGAAAGTTGAACGTGGTCTCTATGGAGGAAGCTCAGGCGTCCACGCAAGTGATATCGGGTTAGATTCTCCACTAATTTTAATGTTTAGCTCATAATTATAGTTTTGAGCGTTCGCTTCCTTAGTCGCGTGTGCAATTTTATAGGACGATTTAAGGTAAAGAACCGCTGGGCGCGTGTTCTGTTCGATTCCGGCGCTACCCACTCATTTGTGGCTAGGGCCTTCGTAGAGCGTTACCGTTTGGATCTCGATCGTGTTGGTGATGCGTTCTATGTCAAGTTCCCTTTAGGTGAATCTATAGTTTCGGATCAGGGTATTCAGAGTTGTCCGATTTTACTAGGCGATTTTCTCGCGATTGCTGATTTGAAGCTGTTGGATCTGGAAGACTTCGATGTGATCCTAGGCATGGACTGGTTGTCCAGATATGATGCTGTGATCCAATGCAAGGGTAAACGCTTGGACTTCAGGATGGACAACGGTCAGCCTGGGAGTGTTTACGGTTATCCGCGCCAGGATTCTACGACTATATCGGCGGTATGTGCTCGGAAGCTTGTAGATTCCGGATGTTTTGCTTGTTTGGTTTCGGTTTTAGAAACCAAGGTTAGTTTGCCGTGTTTGGAGGAGATCCCGGTGGTTCGTGAGTTTTCTGATGTCTTTCCAGCTAACCTTCCTGGTCTACCGCCTGATCGAGACGTGGAGTTTGTTATAGATTTGGAGCCGGGTACGCGTCCTATTGCCAATGCGCCTTACCGGATGGCCCCACGCGAACTGGATGAGTTGCGTATCCAGTTAGACGAGTTGCTTGAGAACGGACTTATAAGGCCGAGTTCTTCGCCTTGGGGTGCTCCCATTTTGTTCGTCAAGAAAAAAGATGGATCGATGAGGTTGTGCATCGATTATAGAGAGCTAAATAAGGTAACGATTAAGAATAGGTATCCATTGCCGAGGATAGATGATTTGTTTGATCAACTGCGAGGCAGTGCCATGTTCTCTAAGATTGACCTTCGTTCGGGCTACCACCAGTTAAGGATCCGTGAATCAGATATCCCGTGGACTGCCTTCCGTTCCAGACATGGACATTTTGAATTTTTGGTGATGTCGTTTGGTTTGACCAACGCACCTTCTGCTTTCATGGACATGATGAACAGGGTTTTCAAGGACTTTCTGGACAAGTTTGTAGTCGTATTTATAGACGGTGTGTTGGTGTATTCACGCAATGTTGAGGAGCATGACCAACATTTGCGTCTAGTTTTATCTGCCTTGAGGGACCATAGGTTGTTCGCCAAGCTAAGTAAATGCGAGTTCTGGTTGCCTCAGGTTTCTTTCCTGGGTCATGTGGTTAACAAGGATGGAATCTCTGTCGACCGAGAAAAGATAGCCGCAGTTATGGAATGGACGAGGCCTGCCACACCCAAAGAAATAAGAAGCTTCCTAGGGTTGGCTGGCTACTATAGAAGATTTGTAGAGGGTTTCTCTACATTATCTGCTCCATTGACCAAATTGACGCAGAAGAATGTAGCATTTGTGTGGAGCGATAAGTGCGAAGAAGCGTTCCAAGAGCTAAAGAATAGACTGTGCACTGCTCAGATTTTGACATTGCCTACGGAAGGATTAGACTATGCCGTTTACGTGGACGCATCCCACGTGGGTCTTGGTTGTGTGCTGATGCAAGAAGGAAAAGTGATTGCATATGGGTCAAGACAGCTTAAGATTCATGAAAGGAACTACCCTACGCATGACTTGGAATTCGTAGCAGTTATTTATGCATTGAAATTATGGAGACACTTATTGTATGGCGCGCAGTGCAAGATTTATACAGATCATAAGAGTTTGAAGTACGTCTTCACTCAAAAGGAGTTGAACTTGCGCCAGCACAGATGGTTAGAGTATGTGGCTGATTATGAAGTGGAGATCCTATACCATCCGGGTAAGGCTAATGTGGTAGCCGACGCCTTAAGCAGGAAGACAGGGAAAATCTTCAATCTCTCCACTGAGTTGTTAGTAGAAGAGTTCCTTTTAATGGATATTTCAGTTGGTAGATGTGACTCGCCAAGCAGTTTGGAAGTGTCTGAGCCTTCATGGATTTCTCTTACGAGGCTTCATCAAAAGGACAATCCTGATCTACTGCACCTTCATAATAGAACTGAGAAGGGGGAGCTGCCTGACTTTTTAATCGATGACGCGGGTACTCTAAAGTACCGCAGTAGATTTTGCATCCCCAATTTTCGAGATATTCGAGTTAAGTTGTGCAGTGAGGCACACGGTTCAAGTGTGGCCTACCATCCAGGGTCTACAAAAATGTATAAGGACTTGAAACAAATTGCCTGGTGGATTGGGATGAAGGGTGACATTGCAAGGTTTGTGTCAGAATGTTTTACGTGCAAAAGAGTTAAGGCTGATCATGGAAGGCCTGGTGGAAAATTAGCGCCTTTAGAGATTCCAACTTGGAAGTGGGAGAGTATCTCAATGGATTTCATTATTGGTTTGCCGAGATCTCCCCGAGGGCATGACTCTATTTGGGTGATTGTCGATAGATTAACAAAGTGTGCACACTTCGTACCCTTTTAGATTGGTTACTCAATGAAAAAGATAGCGGAACTATATTTGAATGAAGTTATCAGGTTACATGAAGTACCCGTAAGTATAGTATCAGATCGAGACTCCAGGTTTAAGTCTCGTTTCTGGAAGAGCCTTCAAGAAGGATTGGGAACTGACTTGAGATATTCTACCGCATATCATCCACATAGCAATGGTCAAACGTAGCATGTTAATCAGATTGTGGAAGATATGATCCGTTGTTATATATTAGACCACGGAGGAGCGTGGGATGAACGCTTGAGGTTCATGGAGTTCGCATACAATAACAGTTATCAAGAGAGTCTGCAAATGGCTCCTTTCGAAGCGCTATATGGAAGACGATGTAGAACTCCTCTATTTTGGGCTGAGGTTAGTGAGAGGCCGATGTTAGGTCCAGATGCCTTAGAAGAAATGGAAGTCTCTGTAAAGCTTATTCGAGAGAAGCTTCAGATAGCTCAAGAGCGATACGAGAAGAACGCCAATCGGCGTAGGTCCGTTTTGGAATTCTCTGTGGGGGACATGGTATTCCTTAAGGTTTCCCCGATGGTTGGAGTGAAGAGATTCGGTAAGAACCATAAGTTGCACCCAAGGTATGTGGGATCATTTGAAATTGTGGAGCGGATTGGTGTGTCAGCCTACAAGTTGAAATTGCCCGCAAATTTTCCTGGCGTGCACAATGTTTTTCACGTGAGCCAACTGCGGAGGTGCGTGCATAGTGACAGACAAGTTCTGGATGCAGTGCCCCAGTTGGAGCCTAACCTTTCCTACGTGGAAGATCTTATTCGTGTTTTGGATGTGCAAGATCGAGTGTTGCGGAGAAAGACAATACCGATGGTAAAGATTCTGTGGAAAAACCAAGACGTGGAGAGCGCGACTTGGGAGTTGGAGTCAGCCATGAGGGAGGCGCATCCTCATTTGTTCTCCTAGCTGTGCTCGGTAAGCATTCGATAACCCTTGGTTATTTTCTTTTCCTTCTATAGTAGAAGTGTTTTGTGCGTAAAGTTTTGGCACGAAACTTTCTTTTAGGGGGAGTGACTGTAACGCCCCCGATTTTCCAGTGATTTATTTAATTTCTTATTTGACGTATTATGACGTCAGAGCGTTATGTTAGCGCGTGTTGGTCATGTGACGTTGTTAGAGCGTGCTCTTAGCTCTTTAGGTTCCCTGCGTGGCTTGGTGATGCCTGGTAGCAAGATTCCCTAGCGAGCCGGAGTCTGTTTGGTGACTCGGTGGAGCCTCTTGGGGAATGCTTGTGTTTTGGCTTCGGGAGAAATTTGACCGAGTTTTGTTCGTCGGATTTTGTTACGGACCTTGTCGTTAGCGCGTTTTGCGTTCGTTAGGTTTGACCGGCCAAATTTTGGGATTTGCGTCGGGAGTGGAAAAATTTTACATTAGAAAATTAGATCGGCTAATTTTAGACTTGCTCGTCAAGTTTCGTCGCGTTCCGAACATTTTTGGAGCCTCGGCGCGCGATTGAAGTTTGTATGTGTTCGCGTACGCCGTTAACTTTAGAAATTATTATCTCGAAAACGGTGCGTCGGAATTCGATTTTGGACTTCGCCGTTGGATTCGGAGCGTCGTCATTCGCCTACAGTGCGAATTTCGTTCGATTCGGCGCCCGTTTGGCCCTCCGTAACGATATAAGGTTATATCATGTTATAATAATTATAAATATTATTTTTATATGTATATTTATATAAAGAAATAATAAAATAAAATAAAAACAAAGAATCATGTATTCGGTGAGAATCATTCTCACCGATCAGCCCCCCCCCCCCCCCCCCTTTTGTTAATTCTATTATTTATATATTATTATTATTTTAATTATATTAAGTATTTATATATAAACAAAAACCTTTCTTCTTCCTCCGAACCAGCAGCCCCCCCTCCTGTGCGAAACAAATTAGGCGAGTGCGGAACCTTTCGTTCGCGAATCTTCCGGCGGCCGCCACCGCCGATCCGGTGGTCGGAATTTCGATCCGATCGCGGCATTTGAAAGCTCTCGGCGAGAGCTTCGAGATCGCGGTAAGTTTTTCCCGTTTCAGTGACCGTTTCGCCTTAGATTTTTTCAGCCCAACCCCGGTTGTCCGTTTTTTCGTAGATCTCGTCTCCGCGTGCCCCCTTTTGGACGGATCTACGTGGTGGAGTATTTTGGGAGGACGTTTTCAAGATCGATTTGAGGCAAGTGGATTTCTCCCCTCTTACGTGCCTCCATGGGTTGTATTTCGCTTTATTAATTCTCCTTGTCGTAGAATACCAGAATAGTATAGGTGAGACTAGGAATATTCCTAGGTTAGGGCTTGTAGTCGGCCTAAACTAGGAAGTTATCGGAATTTTTTTAGATTGAATTCGGCGGGTAGGGGGAAATAATTCGGCGGGTAGGGGGAAATAATTCGGCGGGTTTTGGTTGTAGAACTTGGTAGTTTCTAAGTGTTGTCAGCTAGTTTTAGCGCTGAATCGTGGATCCTTAGCATGTGGTAGCTGGGTTTCTGAGGGAGTATGGTACCGGGGGAGTTCGAGCCGTGGCCACCACCATTCCCTCCTTTGGACATTTTGGGTTCCTGTAAGAGGTTGGAACTCTATGTGTGTGGACCCTGTGGCGGCCCCTTTAGTACTCTTGAGACACCTAGACCTGGTTGTTCGGTTGTGACTGTTCTTAGTCTCCGACACAGGTTTGGGATTTGTGCCAGTGCTAACGATTTACAAGTTTCGGACTGTTAGTTCCTTTCATACTGTTCATTTGATGCATATTGGTTTCCTTTTTGTCTCTGCAGACTTGAGCGGAGTTTGGTACGTTTTAGTACTTGATGCATTTCTCTCACTTTACTGATTGTTATACTTACATTTTGTCCCTTTTTGGATTCTTTAGCTGAGATTTTCAGCATTTCTCTTGCATGGTTGGTAACCCTTTTTCTTTCTGCTCTTTTCATTCGATTATTATCTGATGTTTCTTTGCCTCTTGTTTTATTATTTCTTGCTGAGGTGTTCTTCTTTTGAATGCCTCAGGTTCAGGTCTGTAGCCGGCTGAACGGCTAATTTCAGGAGTTTCCTTGTGCACTGCGTTGTGGCAGTGTTTTCCTCACTTGTTGAGGTAGTTCTTTAGCTTTGTAGTAGTACAGACATACATGCTCGCCAGCCAGTTCGTGTCAGGTTGTTGACGCTCGTTGGTGATTTTCCTTTGTGATACTAAGTCTTTGCTTAGCTGCTAGTTTACCTGTTTTGTGGTAGTTTCACTTGCTCTCTGGGAATGTTTTATGCTAGGTTGCTAGTTATTTTAAAACCTAAAAAAAAAGAACTACTATATGTATTGCATGATCAGCATGTTTTATAAAAGCTCAATCATTATTTTCCAAATGCATAAAAAGATTGTTTTCTTTATAAATATTATAAATTGAAATCTAGGGTCTTGCATAGTGTAAGTTGTCCTCTTAGGACACTTATGCGCTCTTTTAGGATGTTAAGCATAAATGAAGTATTTTTTCCGCTACGTATAAAAAATAGTTTTCAAACCGTGGACTATCTGATCCACTGAGCCGAGGTATACGGCCAATTAATTTAAAAAAATTAGTTTTCTATTCATTTTAACTTATGATTTGAAGGATTAGAGTATTGCCTGAGCGTCAGCAGTTATCCCCTGCTTGACGTGGCATCACAGCTCGTAGTTATCTCGTGCTCTGATTTATTTATTAATGAGAAAAATGCGGGTTGTGACACACATGGTCAGTTCGGGGCTTGGTCCTCGGTGCACATCTACCCGAGGCTCCCGTTGGGCCATAGTGCGCATGGGCTCCGCTATTGTGTTCTTAGCATTGAGGTGTACGGAGGCCTATGTTAAGTAGTGTGGATACCCGCCTAGTAGTAGAGATGCCCGCTCTACTATCACTGTCTGGCCACGGCGGCTGATGCCTGAGAGATTAGCTACCTGCTCGAAAAGTGGGAACTAATGGTCTATGTCGACATAGAGGTTACATGGGTGTGCCGCGGTGAGTCATTGCATAGCATACATACTATTTCATATCATTGCACAACAAGATCCACATCGTATAAGTTTGTATGAGCACTCTTATACGATGAGTTACTTTATGCAAATCGAACTTTAACTTATAAGCTTGTATGGGCATCCTTATAAGTTAAGTTTCGTGCTGTAGTTTTCTTACACTTGATGTTATACTAGCGCTTGTAGAATTGTTAGTTTATACATTGATAACTCTTATAGAACTGTTAGTTTATACATTGATACTCATGTACCTTGCCACCTGCTTGTACCTTTTATACTTATTATATATTGTATTCTTGTTCTTTTTCCCCGCAGGGTGCCGAGGAGTCACCGGGGGAGCGGATGTGAAACCACTTAGTCTTTTCGACTAACGGTTGCTACGTCTTCCTTTTTAGGAGGCCATCCCGCAGGTAGAGCAGCAGGTGTTGCAACAGGACAGTCAGGCCAGGACGACAGGGCCTGAGGGGACGGTATCGTCCCTACCGTCGGTTACTGATATTAGTATGTCGATTCTCTGATGTAGCCCGTTTGGGCAATGTTTAGCTGTACTTTGATATATTGTAGAAGCATGTTTTAGCTTCTCCTTTATTGATGTATTTGGACTATATGCTTAGTGTGGATTTGGCTTCTCTTGCTTATTATATTTGGTTGGGTTGGCATGTATTATTGATATTGGTTGTAGCCGGCAGAATAGGCGTCTTGTGGTACAGGTTAGCCCGTACGCTAATGCTACCGCAAGGCAGCTGTTCCGGGCATAAGCCCCCCCCCTCTTCGTGCCGTGTTTTGGGATCCGGGAGGGGGGTCTTACATCGGGCGTGGTATGGGAAGATCATAGAATGCCTCCAGTTTTGTGGGTATTTTCCTTCTAATTCTGACTCAAGCCGGTTCGTTAAGAAGAAGTGGGGAGCTTCATGTCTTAGTGCTGTTGTACATTGATGACATGATCGTCACTGGGAACTCTGAGGAGGAGGTAGCTAGGCTCAGGGCAGAGCTAGCTGTTCGTTTAAAGATGAAGGATTTGGGTGAGCTCCACCACTTTATTGGACTTGAGGTGGAGAGGAGAAAGAGTGGCATACTCGTTTCCCAAAGAGGCTCTACAGAATGGATAGTTCAGCGATTCGGCATGTGGGAGGGAAAGAGTTGTTCTACTCCACTGGATGTTTGCCTTGAGCTTCAACGTGATGAGGGGAGGGTTCTTCCAGATTCATTGGTGTTTCGAGCTCCGGTTGGGAGCCTTTTCTACTTGACGATTATGAGGGCAGACATTACTTATGATGTAGGCCGGGTAAGTCGTTATATGGTAGAGCCTCGGAAGGCTCATCTGGTGGCGACGAAGAATATTCTGAAGTACTTGAAGACTAGTTTTGATATGGGGCTGCTTTATGGGAGTGACACGAGCTTCAACCTACACTGTTATATAGATGTTGATTATGGGAGAGACTCAGATGATCGGAAGTCGATGTCTGACTATGTTTTCACATGTGGATCAGCAGGCATATCATGGTGCAACAAAAATCAAGACTCAGTGTCCGTCTCTACTATGGAAGCGGAGTACAAGTCTTCGGCCTTAGTATTTCGGGAAGCCATATTGCTTAGGAGGCTAGTAGAGGACGTCCATGAAGAAGTGCGGGGTCCGACTCTACTACTCGGTGATAATGAAAGTACCCTTAAACAAGTTAATAATCCAGTTTGTCAAGTGAGGACCAAGCATGTTGAGATCGAGCATCACTTCATTCGGGAGAAGGTGTTGGAGGTGTCTATTATTTTTGAGTATCTGTGGAGCGAGGATAACATCGCGAGCATCTTCACAATGCCGCTGTCGAAGGGGCCACTCGGACGGTTACATGGACTGTTTGTGCTGGTTTCCACTTCTCACTTCAAGGGGGAGTATTGAATTTTTTGAAGTAGAAGTGGTGGCCTGGGCGGCCAGGGCGGACTGTCCGCGCAGACTGTGCGGACATGGGTGATGACTTTCCAGGTTGGCTAGTGTTCTGCATGCGGTTTATTCCCATGAGGTAACAAGGTGCATAGGATTGGTATCCGTGGTTGTTACAGACTCGTCTATAGTTCTCTGAGTCCAGGTGGTTGTGCACTTGATTAGAGCTCGGTAGATCGGCATAGCTTGTGCCTTGGTCTTACTCTAGTGGTGCGGTTTGGTGTAAACTGCGAAGTCTGTCAGTTTGTGCGAATAGTCTTCTATATTCGTTTGTGCTGTGTTTGCACCATGGATGGTTGGAGGAGTGATGGCGACGGCCATGCCGACGGCCACCACGACGACCAACTTGGTGACGAAGATGGCGACAGTCATGGCGATGGCCATGGCGAGGAAGACGGCGTCCATGGCGCACTTGGTGATCATGGGGTAGTGGCGGAAGATGGTGATGATGCTCCACTGGCCAAAGACTTTCGGCGCCGTAGCAGTCACAGCTACAATCTTCGCCCACGCAATAATATTTAAATTTACTTTATCTTACTAGTTTGTGGTCTGTGTTTATCCATTCATATGGCTTGTATTAAACTATTTTTATTCCTGTCATTTGGAATTTGTGGTGTGCGCTTAGCCACTAATATTTGGGCTGCTAATATCCCCTTGGATGTAAGCCTTATATAAGGCCAAAACTCTTGTTATCATTTAGACTAATATTGAAATCAAATTAAGAATTCCTCCAACCCTAAGTTTCTATCTCCCCTCCCTCTCTCATAGCCCCCCCCTTCTTCTTCCTCTTCTTCTTCTTGGCCGCCCCCCCCCACCTTCTCTCTCTCTTCTTCTTCTCATTTCGTCCCTCATCCCTCTCCTTACTACATCCTCTCATCTACGTGTCCACCCCATTCTCTCAAAGGTGGTTGGCCAACTTTGGAGGAGGAGAAGAAAGTGCAAGGAAAAACGTCTTGGGTGAACTTCTACGGCGTGAAGCAGGGAAGAAGGACGAGGTCTTTATCCGTGGTGCGTCTCCCATGGATTTCGAGGGAAGGGCGATCATTTGTGTTGATTCAAAATCTCAGATCTACTATTCCGAGAGGGGTAACAAAATTCCTACTCAAGAGATTTTACCTCTTAGATTGTTCTTGTGCTGGACGATTTTTTGCGTGAATTTTCGAAACCTTAATTTTCGCGGTATTACTCTTAATAGATTTGTGATTTTCCATTTGATTTTCCAATACTCCTGAGAGGATTGGCGATCCTCATCATTTTATTTAGTTGGGATAGATCCTACCACTTTCGAAATCGTGATTTTCTTGGTGGATCTATTTTGGTACAACTCCAAGCTCGTCGGAACCAATATTGTTCCTTTTAGCCGGAGAGGATTTTGTCCTATAGCCAATCTCTGATCCACTTGAGGTTCGGCTACCCGTAGGATAGTGCGAGAGATAAATAAAAAAAATTGTTGTTGCTGCGTTTCGTTAGTGTGAGGACAAGAGGGCATTGAGCGTAGCGAGAGTCATCGATACTCCGTCCGTTTAGTGTCGTTTAGGACGGGCCTACATCAATTTTGGTATCAAAGCGAGGTTATGCGCACTAGTGTCAAAAAAAAATTCCGACTTTATAAATTTATTCTGGTCAAAACCACCCTTTCTCCTGTTCTTCATGCGCACTAGACGTGGCACGGAGTATTCCCCATCCACTTCCAATATGACAGACGACCATGATGTTGAGCACGCTCCGACCACAATTGCGGAGCTTCGGGAAGAGTTTAACGCTAGGTTCGATGCACTCACCCAATTAATACAAGGGCTGGCGTTAAATCAAGCGGCGCCTCGTAATCATGGCATTCGGATAAATCGACCGGGTCCACAACCCCAGGCCGCTAACCAACGAGAGGAAAGACAAAACCAACCTCGTGAACAGGACGATGATCAAGCACCTTGAGCCCCTTATGAGTTCGACGTAACTAGAGTTGTTAAGATTGATCCACCCTCATATGATGGTATGGGTGAACCCCAAGTATTTCTAGACTAGATCATGGAGATCGAGTGCTATTTTGAGTGGCACAACCTGACGAACGGTGAGAAGGTGCGGGTTGCACGGATGAAACTTCTGGGTAGGGCCAAAACGTTCTAGGTGAACAAAGAGAGGCTTCTAGGTACCGTGAATGGAGTACCCCCAATAGGGTGGACTGTCATGAAAGCACTCCTGACTGACTAATATGTCCCTACGTATCACCGAACCCACATGTTCGATGAGTTAGCCACCCTTCGTCAGGGGGGCAAGTCGGTAGCGGAGTACATGGGACTCCTTAAGGATATGATGGTGCGTTGTGACGTCCGAGAAATGCCCGAAGTTACACTCTCCCATTTTCGTAAGGGACTCAACCCGGACATCCAAGGCAAGCTCCTGTGTTACGATCATACGGACCTTAACACGACATTCAATGCAGCCTTGGATATAGAAAAGCACCATGCCTACAAGTTCAAGGGACGAGCATTCTAGAAGGGAAAGTCCATTTTAGGACCCCCACCTTTGTCATCCATGCGGGACAAGGGAAAGTTCTGATCGACTAATTCGAATTCTGTCATCATTACCGCTAGGAACATCAGACAACCCACCAGTGAGAGGGTTCCAATAGGATGGATTAGTAAGAATAATGCCACGTGTTATTCTTGCGAAATCCAAGGGCACTACTCTAATGAGTACCCTAGTAAGAGTAAACCATTAGCACTACTAGACTCCCCGTCTGAGCCCGCCGAGATCGTCTTTGAAGCCGATGGTGAATCAGATGCCGAGCCGAGTGATATTGAAGATGATTCTTATATGATGGTTATGAGGTGTATTCTGGCCACACCGCGTGCGTCGGATGAGTATAATCGGACGAACATCTTTTCGTTGAATTTTAAAAGCGGTGAAAAGTGGTGCAAACTAATAATAGATAGCGGTAGTTGCATGAACGTTATTTCAGAGAACGCCATCACTCGTATGCATTTAGTCACTGAACCGCACCCCCAACCATATAAAATAGCATGGGTACACAAAATGCCTATCACGGTCTCTAAGCGATGTCTTGTGCCACTTACGGTGAAGAGTTATATCGATAAGGTGTGGTGCGACGTCATTCCCATGGACGTCTGTCATGTATTAATAGGACGCCCGTGGCTTTATGATTATGACGTGACTCATTTCGATCGGGCCAACACCTATGAGTTCAAGTTTAATTGTAAGACCGTTGTCTTGAAACCCACACCGCCTAAGGATCCGTCGATTGCCTCCAAAGACACAATTGTGCCAGCGGAAAAGAAAACTATAAGCTTGATAAGTAAGAAGGAGTTAGAGCGTGAGACCTTCTTGGATGGCATCATCTATGCTCTAGTATGCCTACAAGCTAAGGAATATTCCCCCTCTCTAGAGAACCTGCCGTTATCTTTGCGGACACTATTGGACGAGTATAAGGACGTTTATCCGGTGGACTTACCATCTAAGTTGCCACCCATAAGGGAAATTCCGCACGAGATTGATTTCGTCCCGGGCTAATCATTGCCTAATCTTCCCCATTATCGGCTCAATCCCTCCGCACATAATGAGTTACAAACTTTAATTTCAGATTTATTAGCAAAAGGATTTATTCGTCATAGTAAGAGCCCTTGTGCCGTCCCTGCCCTTTTGGTCTCAAAGAAAGATAAGACTTGGAGATTATGTGTAGACTACCGGGCCATAAACAAAATCACTGTCAAATATAGGTTTCCCATTCCCCGCTTGGATGATTTATTAGATATGTTATCCGGAGCCACTATATTCTCAAAGTTGGATCATAAAAGTGGTTACCACCAAATATGGATACGGGAAGGAGATGAATGGAAAATGGCCTTTAAATCTAAGGATGGGCTCTATGAGTGGTTGGTGCTTGGAGAGGGGCTCACCAACGGACCGAGTACCTTCTCGCGGTTGATGACCCAAGTATTTAAACCATATATGGGCAAATTTGTGGTAGTTGAAGGAAATTATGCCTATCACCTAGAGGGGGGGGGGGTGAATAGGTGTACTTTATCTTTTTAAATTTAAGGTAGAAATTTTATACAGCTAATGCAATTCTACAGCTATCACAATACAGCAATCACATATACAAAGATTCACAGAGTGCACACAGTATTTATAGTGGTTCCCCAAGGTCTGGGTACATCCACTTCCCCCTTCGCCTATATAGTAGTTTACTAGATTCGGCCTAACTTCAGCACTTCTCCTCAGATCCTCAGATCTTACAGCTCAGAACCCCAAACAGGTTCCTACAACTCAGAGTGTCCCCACTCCTACAACTCAGGCAATAAGCCCTACCACTCAGTTTTCAACAAGACCTACACTCAGAGAACAAAGTCTCCTTTAACTCAGGCACAAGGCCCTACCTGAGTCTTCAACAAGACCTACACTCAGAGCACACAGTTTCCTACACTCAGCCTTTATAAAATAGGCTTACAACTCAGATCTATACAAGATCCTACAGAAATTTGATAATACAAAGTAATTAACCACAACTCTGAAAGAGAAAGATGAGTTGTCTAGCTTCTTGATGAGTTCTTGGAAGAACTTGGCAGGGATCAACCTCCCTTGGCTTTCTTCAAAGCTTCTTGAATTAGAACACAGTAGGGTTGAATCTCCTGAAGATGATCTTTAATCAACTTCTGTCTTGAGATTCAAATCTCAATCTGAATCTAACTTAGCAGCCCGGTTCAGCAACTGCTCTTCTTAGAAGGAGCTCTCTCTCTCCTACTTCTTAGATCTTCTGTTGAAGGTCTTCTTCTTTTGTGTTGTTAGATCTCTTGATTGATTGTTGTCAATCTATAATCACACTCTCTGTTGAAGGAGAAATGTCTTTAAATAGTCTTCCTCCAAGGTAACCGGTTGATCCGGTTTCTAACAACCTTCTGACGGCTCTGACAGTTGCAGTTGACCGGTTGAAATGGCAGCTGTCAAGTCATCCAGTCACTTCTTGAAATCTCTGTCACTGTCTGAAAGTGTCGAGACAGATAGTCATTATGTGTCGACACAAATAGACTAAGTGTCGACACAAGTAGACTAAGTGTCGACACTAGCCTTCATGGTGTCGACACAACTCCTTGTGTTGTTGTAACAGCTTCTCGACACTGCTTCTTCAGAATGTGTCGACACTGATTCTGTGTGTCGACACAAGCCTTCTGTTGAATGTGTCGACACTAATTCTGTGTGTCGACACAAGTACTTCTTCTTTAATACTTAGTTGTATTCTGCTGTGTGTCAACACAACTCTTTTGGGTCGACACATCTTCTTGTGTTGAAACTTGCTGAGTGTCGACACATCTACTTTGTGTCGACACATCTTCTTGTGTTGAAATTTTGCTGAGTGTCGACACATCTCCTTTGTGTCGACACATACCTTCATGTGTTGAAACTTTATTGAGTGTCGACACATCTCTTTTGTGTCGACATATGTACTTTAACTTTGTTGAAGTTTGCTGAGTGTCGATACAGCCTCCTGGTATCGACACATTTGATGTCGACAAAACTTCTCTGGGTGTCGACACTGCCTCTAAGTGTCGACACATTTGATGTCGACAATTCTTCACAGTGTGTCGGCACAGCCTGTATGTGTCGACACTTTTCTTCTGGTGTCGACTCTGTCTTCCTGGTGTCGACACAATTACTCCAAGTGTCGACACAGCTTCTCTAGGTGTCGACACAAGCCTTCATAAGTGTCTACACTTCTCCTCTATGTTTCGACACATGGACTTAGAAACATTTCTGTTTTTTCTGCAATTACTTAACCTGCACATATAAACTCAAAGCACATCAAATACACCATGATGTATATCATTGAGTAGGGTGAGGCTTCTTCAAATCAGGTACATATATTCCAATGTACCCAACAATCTCGCCCTATTTGGAGAAGTTATAACCCTTAGTCAATGATATACACCATTTATAACAAATACTCAATATGATGTATAACAGTTTTATATGACAGGGTAAATACTTAACAAAACATGTATAACAATCATTACAGAATAAAAATGCAACAGATCAAACATTATTTTGTTATAACTTCCAATAGTCTCATTAATCAAAAGTTTACATTGATTTTAATGTAAAAGATTACAGAGTTGAAAACATAAGAAAATCCTAATCTATGGCTGCTCTGGCTGCTTGATAACAATGCCCTTTCTAGATTGAATCTTTGCTTGAACTGGAGCATCATTGTCATCAGCAGGCTTCTTCCCTTTAAGGTCTTTCTTTTTCTGTTCTTCAGCTCTTATCTTCTGTCTCTCAAATTAGTGATAAGGATTAGGGAAATACTTGCTAGGGTCCTATGCATTAGGAGGTAGCTTCCCTAATTTAGCCTTCCTTCTGTATTGTACTATGGCATCTTGCCTAGCCTTATGTTTTTTCCATTCCTGGTTAGAATACCATTTGCCCCTCTATAGGAAATTATCCTTAGCAGCCTTCCAAGCAGTCAATATGATTGTCCTAGAGGTTGGGCTCCATTGCTCAAAGTCTGGGCTTAATTCAGCCTGCTCTCTGAACCTCTTCTTAGATAATTTTGCTTCTTGCTCCTTTAATAGTGCATCTGGCAGAGGCTATACTACTTTCTCAAGAATAACATTTTGATTACTATCAGGAGCACTATACATAGACTGTACCTCCTGATGTATCATGTCAAAATCTGTAGGAGGATAGATCACCTGAGCTACTTCAGCTTGCTCTCCTCCAAAATATGCAGGATTTATTCCAGACTCTGCCACATTATCATCATCACACAAGGGTGGATATCCAAGGGTAGCTCTGATGGAGTTTGAAATCCATTTTGCATGATCAGAGCCGGCTTTAACTAACACCCTCTCCCCCTTTATGACTTCTCTTTCTATATGATCTCTAAGATCATCTTTCTGGAATCTGATTTGAGCATTCAAATAGTTAACTTCATCTTTATAAAAAGGTCTTAACCTTTGAAGCTTTTCAGTAATTATCTTTTGAGAATATTCTATAGCAGTTTTAACAGCAGTGAGGCTCTCTTGTAAGTTCATGTCAAACTCTTCCTTGGCAGTAGCACTTGCTGCTTTCTGAGCAGTAGCTATATTTTCATTTCAGTGACAATGGCATTATGAGAAGCAGTCAGATTATCATTCATTCTAAGCTGATTTTCCAGGACATATCCCTGTTTGACTGCCATATCATCAACCTGTTTCTTTATGTTCTCTTGATGAGTAGCTAGATAGACCACTGCATTTCCTCCTTTATGGAAACAATCAGTCATTTCCTTCTTGTTTTGATTCACTTCAAATCTTATAGACTTTATGTCTTGGGCCAGATCAAATTGAAGTGATTTATGGCCTTCATCCATATGCTTTTCCAGAGCTTTTCTTTGCTCATCCATCTTGATTTACAGAGCCACCAACAAAGAACTATAGTCAGCAGTTGGGGCTTGTTGTGGAGCAACTATTTGTAAAGCTTTCTTGTAGTTTTGACTCCTTCTCTTGAAGTCCATGAGCTTCCTTTTCTTGGCTCTAGCAGCCTCTTCATCCTCTGAAGCAGAAGTATTGGCAATGTCTACCCTGTCCTTAGGGCTAGGAGGTAAATCATTCTTAGTCCTTGGTAGCTCCTCAGCATTCCTTTGCTCCTCAGTATCATTTCTGGCAGTTTTCTCTATATTCTCCCCCTCAATATTGACCTTCTCCCCCTCAACAGCTGCTTTCTCTCCCTCAAAGTCAGTCTGTAAAAGATTAGGGAACAGCTCTTCTAGTGTAAACTCTTGTTGAGGTTGAACTGGAGAATCTCTGATCTCAGGAGCATTTGATACCTCTTTATCAACAACTAATGTGTCCTCCATGACAACATCCTGTGGTTGACTATGTATCTGGGTTTGCTGATCAACATCAAGTAATGATTCAGTCAAAACTTCATCCTCAATATTGAAATTTAATTGATTAACTTCATTGATTACCTCTAGAATTGTTTGGGTAGCCCTTTCACTCTCTAATTGAGTTGGCTCATCCACATGTAGAGGATCCCCCTGGAGTGGATCCAGGTGAATAGGGCTAGCTGATGGTAGCTCCTCCTGCCTTTGGGCATCTTCTTGTCTTGCTGGTGACTGTCCAGCATTGTCACCATCTCCATCATCAGAACTAAAAACCACTTGCTCCTCTGAGCTACTTGAGGATTCTTGAGCCACAATGGCTGTCTTCTTCTTCTTCTTTTGAGGTGTTTCCTTTTCTGGAGTTGGCAGTTCCTTTGTCAACACTCTATCCCACCTTAAGATAATCCTTACATCCATTCTCCTCATATGGTTTATCTTAGAACATGCAGCTTGGTTCATCACTTCAGGTATACTTCCAGCTAAGTACAAACTCATAATCAGGCCCAGATTGGGCTTCTTCAGACTCTCCTTTATCTTATCAAACATTACTGCTGACCAATCAGTTTTAAGTTTGAAAATTAACCACAACTCTGAAAGAGAAAGATGAGTTGTCTAGCTTCTTGATGAGTTCTTGGAAGAACTTGGCAGGGATCAACCTCCCTTGGCTTTCTTCAAAGCTTCTTGAATTAGAACACAGTAGGGTTGAATCTCCTGAAGATGATCTTTAATCAACTTCTCAATCTGAATCTCTTGAGATTCAAATCTCAATCTGAATCTAACTTAGCAGCCCGGTTCAGCAACTGCTCTTCTTAGAAGGAGCTCTCTCTCTCTCCTACTTCTTAGATCTTCTGTTGAAGGTCTTCTTCTTTTGTGTTGTTAGATCTCTTGATTGATTGTTGTCAATCTATAATCACACTCTCTGTTGAAGGAGAAAGGTCTTTAAATAGTCTTCCTCCAAGGTAACCGGTTGATCCGGTTTCTAACAACCTTCTGACGGCTCTGACAGTTGCAGTTGACCGGTTGAAATGGCAGTTGTCAAGTCATCCAGTCACTTCTTGAAATATCTGTCACTGTCTGAAAGTGTCGAGACAGATAATCATTATGTGTCGACACAAATAGACTAAGTGTCGACACAAGTAGACTAAGTGTCGACACTAGCCTTCATGGTGTCGACACAACTCCTTGTGTTGTTGTAACAGCTTCTCGACACTGCTTCTTCAGAATGTGTCGACACTGATTCTGTGTGTCGACACAAGCCTTCTGTTGAATGTGTTGACACTAATTCTGTGTGTCGACACAAGTACTTCTTCTTTAATACTTAGTTGTATTCTGCTGTGTGTCAACACAACTCCTTTGGGTCGACACATCTTCTTGTGTTGAAACTTGCTGAGTGTCGACACATCTACTTTGTGTCGACACATCTTCTTGTGTTGAAATTTTGCTGAGTGTCGACACATCTCCTTTGTGTCGACACATACCTTCATGTGTTGAAACTTTACTAAGTGTCGACACATCTCTTTTGTGTCGACACATGTACTTTAACTTTGTTGAAGTTTGCTGAGTGTCGATACAGCCTCCTGGTATCGACACATTTGATGTCGACAAAACTTCTCTGGGTGTCGACACTGCCTCTAAGTGTCGATACATTTGATGTCGACAATTCTTCACAGTGTGTCGACACAGCCTGTATGTGTCGACAATTATCTTCTGGTGTCGACTCTGTCTTCCTGGTGTCGACACAATTACTCCAAGTGTCGACACAGCTTCTCTAGGTGTCGACACAAGCCTTCATAAGTGTCGACACTTCTCCTCTATGTTTCGACACATGGACTTAGAAACATTTCTGTATTTTTTGCAATTACTTAACCTGCACATATAAACTCAAAGCACATCAAATACACCATGATGTATATCATTGAGTAGGGTGAGGCTTCTTCAAATCAGGTACATATATTCCAATGTACCCAACAATCTCCCCCTATTTGGAGAAGTCATAACCCTTAGTCAATGATATACACCATTTATAACAAATACTCAATATGATGTATAACAGTTTTATATGACAGGGTAAATACTTAACAAAATATGTATAACAATCATTACAGAATAAAAATGCAACAGATCAAACATTATTTTGTTATAACTTCCAATAGTCTCATTAATCAAAAGTTTACATTGATTTTAATGTAAATGATTACAGAGTTGCAAACTTAAGAAAATCCTAATCTATGGCTGCTCTGGCTGCTTGATAACAATGCCCTTTCCAGATTGAATCTTTGCTTGAACTGGAGCATCATTGTCATCAGCAGGCTTCTTCCCTTTAAGGTCTTTCTTTTTCTATTCTTCAGCTCTTATCTTCTGTCTCTCAAATTAGTGATAAGGATTAGGGAAATACTTGCTAGGGTCCTATGTATTAGGAGGTAGCTTCCCTAATTTAGCCTTCCTTCTGTATTGTACTATGGCATCTTGCCTAGCCATATGTTTTTTCCATTCCTGGTCAGAATACCATTTGCCCCTCTATAGGAAATTATCCTTAGCAGCCTTCCAAGCAGTCAATATAATTGTCCTAGAGGTTGGGCTCCATTGCTCAAAGTCTGGCCTTAATTCAGCCTGCTCTCTGAACCTCTTCTTAGATAATTGGGCTTCTTGCTCCTTTAATAGTGCATCTGGCAGAGGCTGTACTACTTTCTCAAGAATAACATTTTGATTACCCTCAGGAGCACTATACATAGACTGTACCTCCTGATGTATCATGTTAAAATCTGTAGGAGGATAGATCACCTGAGTTACTTCAGCTTGCTCTCCTCCAAAATATGCAGGATTTATTCCAGACTTTGCCACATTATCATCATCACACAAGGGTGGATATCCAAGGGTAGCTCTGATGGAGTTTGAAATCCATTTTGCATGATCAGAGCCGGCTTTGACTAACACCCTCTCCCCCTTTATGACTTCTCTTTCTATATGATCTCTAAGATCATCTTTCTGGAATCTGATTTGAGCATTCAAATAGTTAACTTCATCTTTATAAAAAGGTCTTAACCTTTGAAGCTTTTCAGTAATTATCTTTTGAGAATATTCTATAGCAGTTTTAACAGCAGTGAGGCTCTCTTGTAAGTTCATGTCAAACTCTTCCTTGGCAGTAGCACTTGCTGCTTTCTGAGTAGTAGCTATATTTTCATTTCAGTGACAATGGCATTATGAGAAGCAGTCAGATTATCATTCATTCTAAGCTGATTTTCCAGGACATATCCCTGTTTGACTGCCATGTCATCAACCTGTTTCTTTATGTTCTCTTGATGAGTAGCTAGATAGACCACTGCATTTCCTCCTTTATGGAAACAATCAGTCATTTCCTTCTTGTTTTGATTCACTTCAAATCTTATAGACTTTATGTCTTGGGCCAGATCAAATTGAAGTGATTTATGGCCTTCATCCATATGCTTTTCCAGAGCTTTTCTTTGCTCATCCATCTTGATTTGCAGAGCCACCAACAAAGAACTATAGTCAGCAGTTGGGGCTTGTTGTGGAGCAACTATTTGTAAAGCTTTCTTGTAGTTTTGACTCCTTCTCTTGAAGTCCATGAGCTTCCTTTTCTTGGCTCTAGCAGCCTCTTCATCCTCTGAAGCAGAAGTACTGGCAATGTCTACCCTGTCCTTAGGGCTAGGAGGTAAATCCTTCTCAGTCCTTGGTAGCTCCTCAGCATTCCTTTGCTCCTCAGTATCATTTCTGGCAGTTTTCTCTACATTCTCCCCCTCAATATTGACCTTCTCCCCCTCAACAGCTTCTTTCTCTCCCTCAAAGTCAGTCTGTAAAAGATTAGGGAACAGCTCTTCTAGTGTAAACTCTTGTTGAGGTTGAACTGGAGAATCTCTGATCTCAGGAGCATTTAATACCTCTTTATCAACAACTAATGTGTCCTCCATGACCACATCCTGTGGTTGACTATGTATCTGGGTTTGCTGATCAACATCAAGTAATGATTCAGTCAAAACTTCATCCTCAATATTGAAATTTAATTGATTAACTTCAGTGATTACCTCTAGAATTGTTTGGGTAGCCCTTTCACTCTCTAATTGAGTTGGCTCATCCACATGTAGAGGATCCCCCTGGAGTGGATCTAGGTGAATAGGGCTAGCTGATGGTAGCTCCTCCTGCCTTTGGGCATCTTCTTGTCTTGCTGGTGACTGTCCAGCATTGTCACCATCTCCATCATCAGAACTAAAAACCACTTGCTCCTCTGAGCTACTTGAGGATTCTTGAGCCACAATGGCTGTCTTCTTCTTCTTCTTTTGAGGTGTTTCCTTTTTTGGAGTTGGCAGTTCCTTTGTCAACACTCTATCCCACCTTAAGATAATCCTTACATCCATTCTCCTCATATGGTTTATCTTAGAACCTGCAGCTTGGTTCATCACTTCAGGTATACTTCCAGCTAAGTATAAACTCATAATCAGGCCCAGATTGGGCTTCTTCAGACTCTCCTTTATCTTATCAAACATTACTGCTGACCAATCAGTTTTAAGTTTGAAAATTATCCTGGTCATCAAACTGAACATATGAGCTGAAATTCTATCATGTCCACCAGGCTTGCTCAGAATTACCTTGCCAACTATTTTAGATAAAATTTTCCTTGTATGTTCACCCCTTTCCTGTTGAAGACTGATCCAATTTTTAGGTTTGAATCTAATCCACATCATTTCAATGCCTCTCTAGTCTTAGAAGCAGATACATCTTCCTCTTCTTTAGTTCTAGGGAGATGTATAATCTTTCTTAGACTTTTCTGGGTATTCTTGACTTTTGCCCCCATGAACTTTGGACTTAATCTTGAGTCCAGATTCATCAAGAGTAGCTGCACTAAGGAATTCAAGGACTTTTGTCTTCCAGATTTTGATGGGTTCTGATACAAGATACTCTAACCCAGTCTCTGCAATTAGGGTTACCACACCTTGGATTTCTTGTTCCGTGTCATCAAAGGCGTGTCGCACGAGCTCATAACCTTTATTGATGTTCTCTTCTAGCTTGGGCACCATTAGGATTTGAAGAAATTTTGAATTTAGAGAAGAGGGATGTCGACACACAAGTTTGGTCTCGAAACTTTGGTGAGCGTGTCGACAAATAATGGTGAAAACTTATTTATACCTTTCTAGAATCGAAGGTGAAAAGGCGCGTCAAAATACTTGAAATGTGTCGACATAGTGGAAATGTGTCGACACTTACTTCTAATGTCTCGACAACCATGTGTCGACATAAATATAGTCGACAGAATATATGTGTCAACACTTATACATCTTAGCTCGACGATTAGTCGAGACTCTACTTGACAAATTCTGTGTAAATTCTAAGTGTCGACAACACCCTGGATGTGCGACACCTACTCTAGATGTGTCGACACCAGTTCTCTGAAGTGTCGACACTTACTGTCTAGATGTGTCGATACCATTTCTCTGAAATGTGGACACTTACTCTATGTGTCGACACAAAACTCTGTGTGTCGACACTATTTTACTAAGCCAAAATTTTTAAAACTTATTCTAAGTTTATCATTCCTAATTCAATTTTAAACCTATTGAATTTGGTTTCCTCTAGGGGCTTAGTAAACATATCATCTAACTGATTATCTGTCTTAACATACTCTAGTGAAATATCTCCTTTTTGTACATGTTCTCTAAGAAAATGGTATTTGATTTCTATGGGCTTAGTCCTACTATGTGATATAAGATTATTTGCAATAGAAATGACACTAGTAGAATCACAAAATAAAGGTGTTCTACTTACTTGAATACCATAATCTTCTAGCTGATGTTGAATCCATAGAAGTTGTGCACAGCAGCTTCCTGCAGCCACATACTCTGACTCAGCTGTGGAGATGGCCACACAGGTCTGCTTCTTACTGCTCCAGGACACTAGCTTTCCACCTAGAAATTGACAGGTTCCAGTGGTACTCTTCCTATCTTCCTTGCAGCCTGCAAAATCTGCATCTGGATAACCTGTCATTACAAAATCTCCATTCCTAGGGTACCAAAGGCATAGATAAGGTGTGCCCTTAAGATATCTCGAAATCCTTTTGACTGCAGTCAGATGAGATTCTTTTGGGCATGCTTGGTACCTAGTACAGACACATGTAGCATACATGATATCTGGTCTACTAGCAGTCAAATATAGTAGGGAGCCAACTATCCCTCTATACAAAGTCTCATCTATAGATTTCCTTGCATCATCTTTGCTTAGAGACATGCTTGACCCCATAGGAGTTTTCATGGTAGTAGATCATTCCATACCATACTTCTTTATCAACTTTAGGGTGAACTTAGACTGGTAGATGGATAATCCATCTTCAGTCTGTCTAAATTGGAGACCCAAGAAAAACTTAAGTTCCCCCATACTGCTCATTTCAAATTGTCCTTGAATAAGTTTTGCAAACTTTCTGCAAAGACTATTTTTTGTAGACTCAAATATTATGTCATCTACATATATTTGGACTAAGATAATCTTGCCTCTGGATTCCCTAAGGAATAGAGTCTTTTTTATTTTCCCCCTTGAGAATTTGTTCTCAATGAGGAAACTAGACAGAGTTTCATACCAAGCCTTAGGGGCTTATTTTAACCCATACAAAGCCTTCCTAAGTCTATATACATAATCAGGTTTAAGAGAACTAACAAAACCTGATGGCTGCTCTACATAGACTTCTTCCTTCAGATTTCCATTTAGAAAAGCTGACTTAATATCCATTTGATATACCTTGAACCCTTGATATGTTACATAGGCAAGGAACATCCTGATTGCCTCCAGTCTTGCTACTGGAGCAAAGGTTTGATCAAAATCAATACCTTCTTCCTATCTATATCCCTTTGCTACCAGCCTAGCTTTATTCTTTATGATGATTCCATTCTCATCCAACTTGTTCCTAAAGATCCACTTAGTTCCTATAATGTTATGGTACTTGGGTTTAGGAACTAGCTCCCAGACCTTGCATCTTTTGAATTGATTTAGCTCCTCTTGCATGGCCTCAATCCAATGAGGGTCTAGGATTGCTTCTTCAAACTTCTTTGGTTTTACTTGGGATAGGAAACTGGAGTAAAGGGCTGTACTCAGATTACTGCTCCTTATTTGTACCCCTTGTCTAGGATCTTCAATTATTTGATTGGGTGGATGATCCTTTAGGTGCCTATTTGCTGGAGGCAACCTGTCTTCAGGTTGTACACCTTCAGCTTCTTCATTCAACTACACCTCTTGGTCTTCTTCAGCATCAGGAGTATCTTGTACTCCCCCTGGACAGCAGCCACCATCTTTCACTTACTGACTTGCAGTAGAACCTTCTGCAATGGTAAGCTTGTCCATCTTTTTAGTTACACCTGTAGAGCTGCAAACACTACTTGGCAAATCATTGTTAATGAGTCTAGCTTCATCAAAAACTACATGAACAGACTCTTCTACAACTTGAGTAATCAAGTTGTAGACCCTATAAGCCTTACTATTATTGTTGTACCCAACAAAGATACCCTCTTGAGATTTGGCAGCAAACTTGGTTAGATAAGACTTACCATTGTTAAGTATATAATACTTGCAACCAAAGATCCTGAAATAGGATAAATTTGGTTTTCTGTCCTTCACAATCTCATAGGGGGTCTTCTTGTGGCTCTTGGTGATAGTAGCCCTATTGATCACATGACAAGCAGTATTTACTGCCTCAGCCCAGAAATATTCTGGGAGAGAAGCGTCACTCAATAGGGTTCTACCAGCCTCTATCAAGGTTTTATTCTTCCTTTCAGCAATACCATTTTGCTGAGGTGTTCTTGGTAAAGAAAATTCCTGAAAAATTCCAAATTCTTCACACAGTTTTGTCATACTTTCAGACTGAAATTCAGTACCATGGTCACTTCTGATTTTGACCACTGTACTGTCCAATTCATTCTGAATTTGTTTAACAAAACTATATAAAATACTTGGGGTTTCAGATTTTTATCTTAGGAAGAACACCCAGGAAAACCTTGAGTAGTCATCTATAACCACAAATGTGTAGACCTTCCTACCTAGGATGTGAACTGGTATAGGACCAAAAAGATCCATATGCAAGAGGTATAGACACCTCACAGAATCCTTGTTCTCAAGGCTATGAAAGGTGGATTTGCTATGCTTGCCTTTTTGACAAGCTGAGCATATCACATCCTTTATACACTTAATCTGAGGACCATTCCTCACCAACTCTTTGCTAAAGAGTTGGCCAATTGTCTTATAGTTAAGATGAGCTAACCTCTTGTGCCATTTAACACAATGTGAGACTCTCTCATCAGCTACAAGACATATAGGAGAAACATTGTTCTCACATACAAAGTCTAGACAATAGACATTTCTCTTCCTATATCCTGTCAGAATGATCTTTTGAACATTTGACCTCTTGATATGACAACCATTCTTGACAAATGAGATGTTATATCCTAAATCACTCAGCTGACTTATGCTAATGAGGTTATGTTTCAAACCCTTTACATAAGCCACTTGAGTAATTGAAATTTGGTTATTAGAAATGTTACCAAGGCCTTTGATGATTCCTTTTTCTGAACCATCAAAGGTAACTTTAGGTCCATCCTTGATAGGTATATAGTCCTTCAGCAACACCCTAGTTCCAATCATGTGCCTGGAATATCCACTATCCAAGTACCATATAGGGGCATGGCCACTTGGACTCACCTGCAAAACAAATTACTTAACCTTAGAACCCAAATAACTCTTGGGTCCTTGGTTCAGGTTAGTTTGAATTTTAACAAAACTACCTGTAGCTCTTCTAGCAGGCAGTTTGCTACTCTCCTTGACACTTGAATTGTGCCAACAATCTATGGCAAAGTGGCCTATCTTGCCACAACAACAACACTTAAACCTGTTGTACCTTTGTTTAGGTATAACCCTGGCTGAATTGTCTACTGCAGGCTTTTTGTTTAGTGCTGGGGCTTTGCCCTTAGATTTGGACCTAGCTGTCCTGGCAGGTTTTGTAAACCCCAATCCAGTCTTACCCTTTTGAGGTACAAACTCATCTATCGAAGGTAAAACTGATTTTGGTTTAGAAAAACTTGCTACAATCTCTATCTCTCCTTCTAAAGTCTAACCTCCAGATTTCCAATTTGATCATTCTTGAAATTGATTGTGCCCATTTGAATAACAGTTATGTTCTTCAATCTGGCAATCTCATTCAGTTTCTGATCAAATAACTTATCTGAATCAGCAACAGCCAACTTAAAATTAGCAATTTCCTTAGTATTTTGACCAGATTTTTGCTCTTCTTAAGTGCCTGAAATAAATCTCTATATTCATCTATCAATTGATGAATATCACCTTCAGACTCAGACCTATTTACATCACTTGATGCAGCTGTATCTGACTCTGATTCAGTACTATAATCTGAAAGACATTGTACCTTACTTGGTCCAGGCTGATCCTGTATCTTGTCTCCTTCAGATAGAGCCATCAATCCCTTGAACTGATTGTCTTCTTGTTCATATATAGAGTTCAGCACTTGCAGGAACCTTTCTTCTTCATCTGCAGCAAACAGACCAATGTAAGCCCCAGCTTCAGATTCTGACTCTAAAGATGACTGATCTGACAAGGTCTTCTCATTCTTTGCAACAAAGGATTTCTCCTTCTTGCTCTGATATTGACTCTTCTTCTTATCTGCAGACTCTCTTCTTTTATCTGGACAGTCAGCTACAATATGTTCAGGCCTATTACAACAGTAGCAAATAATTTTTGATATTGTAGACTTGTTTAACTTAGGCTTGGTCCTGTCTTTCCTGGATGACTTTTTCTTTTGATAGTAATCATCGTTAGGCTTAGACTTCCACTGTTTTTCTTCAGAAATCTCTGAAACTGCCTTGTGAAGGCAGCAAAATCCTCATCTGAATCACTACTGTCTGAATTCTAGTTATCTGAATTTTTTGAAGCAGTATCAGCAACTATTTGAGGTGGAGATGGAGACTTGCTTCTATACTTCCTAGTGGCTTCAGTCTTGAAGGCCACAGCTCTTTCCTTGTGCTCCACTCTAGTAGTCTTCTCTTCCTCCTTTCTTGTCAATAACTGCATCTCATAAGATAACAGTTTTCCAAACAAAGTTGGAGGACGTATGTCAGCTAGTTTGGCCACTTCCCTAATGGCACAAATCTTGGTGTCCCAGTGTTTAGTCAGGGATCTTAAGAACTTATCATTCAGCTCATAGTTGCTTAATTCTCTTCCATAGGACATCAATTCATTGACTATCCTATAGAACTTCTTGTAACATTCAGTAATGCTATCAGACTTTCCTTGTCTGAAGCTTTCATATTTCTGATTTAACAAAGACTTCCTGTCTTGTCTTACTTCTTCTGATCCCTCCATGTAAACTATTAATGTGTCCCACATTTCTTTAGAGGTTTTACAATGTATTAAGTTCTGAAATGTTGTATTATCAATTGCACTAACAATAATATTCTGGGGCCTCTAGTCCATAGTGGCCAAAATGATTTCATCTTTGGTAATTTCTGAATAATCCTTGGGAGTTTTCTGATTTGCATCCAGAATAGATACTTTTATTGGCACATATGGCCCTTCTTTGACTGTAATGTATATTCTTGGGTCAGATGCTTCCATAAAGAGTCTAACCCTCTCTTTCCATATGGCAAAAATCTCTTTTCTACAGATTGACAATTTCATGGACCCCAGCTCTTTGTGATTCTCACTAGAACCCAATTTCTTGATTCTTGTTTATTCTGATTCTGCCTACAGGATCTTACTCAGACTGTTATGTCCTTTTTGAGGAACCTCGCTTTGATACCACTTGAAAGAAATGTTGCATATCACCTAGAGGGGGGGTGAATAGGTGTACTTTATCTTTTTAAATTTAAGGCAGAAATTCTACAGAGCTAATGCAATTCTACAGCTATCACAATACAACAATCACATATACAAACATTCACAGAGTGCACACAGTATTTATAGTGGTTCCCCAAGGTCTGGGTACATCCACTTTCCCCCTTCGCCTATCTAGTAGTGTACTAGATTCGGCCTAACTTCAGCACTTCTCCTCAGATCCTCAGATCTTACAGCTCAGAACCCCAAACAGGTTCCTACAACTCAGAGTGTCCCCACTCCTACAACTCAGGCAATAAGCCCTACCACTCAGTCTTCAACAAGACCTACACTCAGAGAACAAAGTCTCCTACAACTCAGGCACAAGGCCCTACCTCAGTCTTCAACAAGACCTACACTCAGAGCACACAGTATCCTGCACTCAGCCTTTATAAAATAGGCTTACAACTCAGATCTATACAAGATCCTACAGAAATTTGATAATACAAAGTAATTAACAACAACTCTGAAAGAGATAGATGAGTTGTCTGGCTTCTTGATGAGTTCTTGGAAGAACTTGGCAGAGATCAACCTCCCTTGACTTTCTTCAAAGCTTCTTGAATTAGAACACAGTAGGGTTGAATCTCCTGAAGATGATCTTTAATCAACTTCTCTCTTGAGATTCAGATCTTAATCTGAATCTAACTTAGCAGCCCGGTTCAGCAACTGCTCTTCTTAGAAGGAGCTCTCTCTCTCTCCTACTTCTTAGATCTTTTGTTGAAAGTCTTCTTCTATTGTGTTGTTAGATCTCTTGATTGATTGTTGTCAATCTGTAATCACACTCTTTGTTGAAGGAGAAAGGTCTTTAAATAGTCTTCCTCCAAGGTAACCGGCTGATCCAGTTTCTAACAACCTTTTGACGGCTCTGACAGTTATAGTTGACCGGTTGAAATGGCAGCTGTCAAGTCATCCATTCACTTCTTGAAATCTCTGTCACTGTCTGAAAGTGTCGAGACAGATAGTCATTATGTGTCGACACAAATAGACTAAGTGTCGACACTAGCCTTCATGGTGTCGACACAACTCCTTGTGTTGTTGTAACAGCTTCTTGAGACTGCTTCTTTAGAATGTGTCGACACTGATTCTGTGTGTCGACGCAATCCTTCTGTTGAATGTGTCGACACTGATTCTGTGTGTCAACACAAGTACTTCTTCTTTAATACTTAGTTGAATTCTGCTGTGTGTCAACACAACTCCTTTGTGTCGACACATCTTCTTGTGTTGAAACTTGCTGAGTGTCGACACATATCCTTTGTGTCGACACATCTTCTTGTGTTGAAATTTTGCTGAGTGTCGACACATCTCCTTTATGTCGATACAAACCTTCATGTGTTGAAACTTTGCTGAGTGTCGACACATCTTCTTTGTGTCGACACATGTACATTAACTTTGTCGAAGTTTGCTGAGTTTTGACACAGCCTCCTGGTATCGACACATTTGATGTCGACAAAACTTCTCTGGGTGTCAACATTGCCTCTAAGTGTCGACACATTTGATGTCAACAATTCTTCACAGTGTGTCGACACAGCCTGTATGTGTTGACACTTTTCTTCTGGTGTCGACTCTGTCTTCCTGGTGTCGACACAATTACTCCAAGTGTCGACACAACTTCTCTAGGTGACGACACAAGCCTTCATAAGTGTCGACACTTCTCCTCTAGGTGTCGACACATAGACTTAGAAACATTTCTGCATTTTCTGCAATTACTTAACCTGCACATATAAACTCAAAGCACATCAAATACACCATGATGTATATCATTGAGTAGGGTGAGGCTTCTTCAAATCAGGTGCATATATTCCAGTGTACCCAAAAGTAGTGTACTTCGATGATATCTTGTATTTAGCCTCTCGCAGATGGACCATGAGACACATTTAAGGACAATCCTTACCACATTGCGTAAAGAAAATTTATTTATTAACCTTAAAAATTGCGCATTTGGTGTGGCTTCCATGGAGTTTTTAGGATACAACGTGAGTTTCGAAGGTATTCATGTTGACCCTAAAAAGGTCCAAGTTATTAGATCGTGGTCGGAACCAACAAATATTCGGGAGACTAGAAGTTTTCATGGATTGGCAACATTTTATCGAAGGTTCATTCGAAATTTTAGTAGTATCATGGCACCAATCACTGAATGCATGAAGAAGGGTGATTTTATTTGGACTAAAGAGGCCACTAGTGCGTTTCAAACGATTAAGGAACTGATGTCCGAAGCCCCACTACTACGGTTACCAGATTTTAGCAAGGTGTTTGAAATATCATGTGACGCATCAGGGATAGGAATAGGAGGAGTTTTGAGCCAGGAGGGACATCCGATAGGTTGCTTTAGCGAAAAGCTTGCGGGCCCGAAATTAAATCATTCCAATTATGACCGCGAGTTTTATGCAGTGATGTGTTGTCTCCAACCTTGGCGACACTATCTTATATGGAAAGAATTTGTAATCTTATTAGATCATGAGGCGCTAAAATTTATAAACTCCCAAAATAAAATCAGTCCTCGTCGCACCAAATGGGCATCCTATCTTCAGGAGTACACGTTCATTATCAAGCATCTTAAGGGTACGTTAAATCGTGTGGCGGATGCCCTTAGTCGAGTCACCCTATTACTATCTACAATGGAAGTATCTGTCATAGGATTTGAAAGAATTAAGGATGAATATGTTCAATGTCCGGATTTTAAGGATATATATTTAACCGCTCAAGACAATTACCCTTCCACCATCTCTGCATATTACATCTGTGATGGTTATCTATTTAAGCATACGCAATTATGTATTCCCCTCTCTTCCTTATGCCATTTTATCATATAGGAGTTACATAGTGGAGGGTTAGGTGGACATTTCGGGTGAGATAAAACTATAACACTAGAAGAGGACAAATTCTTCTGGCCGGGCCTCAAACCAATGGTCAATAATATCGTAGGGAGTTGCCGTGTATGTCAATTAGCGAAAGGTAACAAGACCAACACTGCTCTTTACACACCACTTCTGATTTCATCCGTTCCATGGGAGGACATTGGCATGGACTTCATATTGGGCCTACCCCTGACATTTCGACGACACGATTCCATTCTGGTCGTAGTGGATCGATTTTCCAAAATGGTCTACTTTATCGCTTGTCAGAACACCAACGATGGATCACATGTTGCTAAGTTGTACTTCAAGGAGATCGTGGCACATCGGGGCATCCCCAAAACGATAGTGACTGACAAGGACGTTAATTTTACTAGCTACTTCTAGAAAACACTTTGGAAGTTCTTGGGTACTCGCCTTATGTTCTCATCGGCCTATCATCCCCAAACGGATGGTCAAACGGAGGTGGTTAACTGAAGCTTGGGTGGATTACTTCATTGTTTAGTGGGTGATCATAAAGGTAGGTGATGAATTGTAAATATACCTAGTTTTATGTACATTATATCAGTCGTTTTACTTTATTTTTGTCATTTTTACTTACTTTAGTTCAATAAAATGTTTCTTTTTTGTAAATGTTATACTAACTTGTTTTATTTTATTTTTCAGGAAAAAAAATCAAAATCTGCAAAAAATACCATGTCACACCCGTGACAAATTGGTCACGCCCGTGACCAGGGCGTGACAGCTCAAAATCCCGTGAAGCAGCAAATTTCTGAAGTGAAAAGTTTGACACGCCCGGGGTCACGCCCGTGTCACCCGACACGGGGCGTGACCCAAGCCCGTGTCCACCTGCTCGACATTTTCAGCTTGACGTTCGTCGACCGACGCAACATGCCCAGCGTCACGCCTGTGACTGGGGGCGTGACCCCGCCGCCTGGCCTGACAAACCGCCGTTGGTGACTCCCGAAGTCAACAATGCCTTTAATCGCCGAACGACACGCCCACCGTCACGCCCGTAACCTGGGCGTGACCGCCCGGTTTTCAGCCGCAATGTCAAATCCGTCAGATCACCGACTTCTGTTGTTTTATAGTGCTAACACGCCACCCCCCCCCCCAAAACACGCCCGTGTTGGAGGGCGTGTACATGGAAATTTTTGCCTATTTAAGGGTAGCTGCTGTATGAGTTAAGGGTTCCAATTTTCCGAACCATTTTGATGTATAAGGGCTGCTGTTTGGAGCGTGCTTAGTGCTATGTAAGGATCCCCCTCTCCTTTTTAAGTTTGTATGTTTGAGCTCTTGTAACCAACCTTTTTTTGTAATAAAAATCGTTATTATTTCATCCTTACATGCTTTGAGATTTCTCCAAAAAGCCTCCTTTTCATCAATCTTACGTACTTTAGTTTTCATTTTCATAATACGTGTATGTATATGAGCTTAAGATGGCGAAATTCATGTTTTTAAAATGAAAATCTCTCCGTTTTATTTACAATTTTATCAAACTTTATAGCCATTACTATAGCCGTTTTTTCCTTATCACATTCTTTAAAATTGGTTAGACTTAGGATTTTTATGTTTTAAAATTCGTTCTTATAAACTTGTAAAACGATAAAAAGTGGTTTTCATTACTCCTAACTTAGATTTTCTTTTCCTTTTTTTTACAAACCTTTTGCTCCTTTTTACTTTTCTTCACTTTTTAAACCATTTTACAAGCTTATAAGAATGTATAATGCGTTATTATAATTTTCCAAGAACTTAGATTTTTGCAAATTACAAAAAATATTTTCACTCGAATAATTTTTATTTTCACTTTTTATGCATTTTTATCAAAATCTAACGGCAAAAATGTCAACGTTTTAATTTTTCGGGCACTTATCTTTCTCACTTTAATTTGAAAACTTTTTGCTCAAACAATTTTTATTTCGTCTTTTTTCACATTTCTACCACATTCCAGCGGTAGAAATGCAGTTGTTTTAATTTTTTGATAACTTTGTTTTTCTTATTTCTCTCCCGAGTGTGTGCGTGTATGAGATATTTTTCAGCTCCTAAGTTAATTTATGCAAGTGTGTGTGTGTGTGTGTGTGTGTGTGTGTGTTTATTTATGTCGAGTGCGTGAGTAGTTACTTTCAAGTAGAGTGCGTGTGTTGTTTTTAATTTTCCGCCTACTTATTTGAGTTAAATGCCTGGATTTTATTGAAGCAAGTGTGTGAATTTTTATTTTCCGCCTACTCATTTGAGTTAAATGACTGTATTTTATTTTAGCAAGTGTGTGTATTTTTATTTTTCCGCCTACTCATTTGAGTTAAATGGCTGAACTGTATTTTTAGTCCTACTCGTTTGAGTAGGACTTGTAATTTGCACTCTTCATTTTTCCGCCTACTCATTTGAGTTAAATGGCTGGATTTGATTTTCCGCCTACTCGCTAGGAGTTAAATGGTCGGACCTTATTTTGATGAAAATATTTAAGAAAACCCTATAATCGCATTTATTTTCCCCTACTCGTTTGAGTAGGACTCGCTTTTATTTCAGTCCTACTCGTTTGAGTAGGACTTGCAATTTTCAGCTTTTATTTCTCGCCCCCACTCGTTTGAGTGGGACCTGCAAATTTCAATTATGCAATTTTCTTTTTTGTATAACTTAGTTTTATTTCTGTCTCTTGCTATGTGTTTGAATGAGTGCGGGTGTGTTTAATCATAATAACTTTTCTAATGTTATGGTATTTTACTTTTCTTCTTATTTTCTTTATAACCTTTCAGCGAATAGTTTAGAACGCTCACATAACCAAACATATAAGTTTCCCCATTGATGATTTGCTTTGCTAACAAGTAATAACTCAATGCGATTTCATTCTAAATTATAATATAACTATGTAGATGGGCTTAAGCTAGATTGAATTAACATTCAGGCAAGTGCACCTATCAATCATAGTATAGGAGAAATCTACATCTCGTGTCGTATTCCACATGGTCGTTTCAACTACTCGTACTAACCCTCCCTTTATTATCATACCTCTAAATAAAAGTGATATCTAAACTACATTAAACTAACTATGACCATTTGGATGATTCAGCATTGGAGAAGTAAAAATGATAAAAAAACATGAAGCTCTTAAACGATTACATGAACGAATTCATTTATTTGTTCAATTCTAAGTGATCATGAAATGAAAATACTATTAAATTTGTTGTAATGTAAAGGTTAAATGTTCATCAAAATTCTCTCTCGAGCAATTCCAAATCTAAACCTAAGATAGTAAATTTTCTCTCGAACAATTTACAACACTCAAGTTCGCATTAAGTAAAGTACCCTTATTACTACATAAATTAATGAATTTTATCTCTAAATTACCATGAATCCTTTTACTCGTGTTCTAATTTTTCAAACAACATATCTCTGGATCATAGAGTTTGATTTATAAAGAGAATTAACACCACAATATAAACATACAAATATCATTATAAAGAACCAATTTCTCAATCTAGTAATTTGCAAATTATGTAAAGCAAAGAAGTAATTCATAAGAAAGATTAAACTCTTTGTTTGCAAGCCTAAACACGAATAAAATACCAAAAATTTAACATAAACACAATGATACATGATTACTAGAATGTTCAAATAGAAGTTCATGCAAATTAAAACAAAAATTGAAGATGAATCATCAAGAGAAAGGAAGGATTAAAAGGGGTTAATGATTAGATAAAAATACATATAAAATACCCTTCAATCCTCCTTATCTTGGATGCTCCCCTTCGGCCTTCAGCAGTTCTCCAATCCAGAAATGATCCAAAAGTTCTCAATAATGTTTTCTACAGGAAATATATAGTCCCATTACAAACAGGTCGGACACAGGTTCCAACACGGCCGTGTGTCAGGCCGTGTGGACTGTTCCTAGGCGGTTTCCCACGAGCGGGCGTGTCTGGTAGTGGGTCGTGTCAGATGACACGGGTATGGACACGGCCGTGTGTTCGGCCGTGTTCTTCAGACACGGGTTGGCCGGCAGGCGTGTTCAATATGACACGGGTCGGCACACGGACGTGTGGCCTACCCGTGTGAGTCTCTTTCTTCAGCTCCAGGTGCATAGGACACGGGTAGGCACACGACTGTGTGTCAGGCCGTGTGCCCCAAATTTTTGTCCTATCATCAGCCATGTTGACTCCATGAACTCCTTTGTTTGCTCCGAGACTTTTAGGTCCATTGGTTGGCAGTACCTGCAATTGAAAAAATGAAAGAATCAGTAAATAGTTTATTACAAGGCATGCCAAAGACTTCTAAATGCACTCTTCTATCTATGATACGAAAATTTCTTTACTATTATCGTGAAATCAACAAAAAAAGGGGCAGAAAATAGTAGACATTATTACAATTATGATAGTAAAAAGCCTATCATAATCGTACTCATCAAATACCCCCAGACTTAGATGTTTGCTTGTCCCTAAGCAAACTAATTCAAACACTTGGGTTACCATTAAATAATTTTGCCTCCGCACACTGGTTGCTATGAATTTAAGAGAACTTTGATGATGTAATCGCATATGAAATAGTTTAGCAGACTTTTCTAAATATAACATAGTCTTAAAATTCTTCCAATATATCTGTTAACTATCTCTCACTCGCTTTTAGAAATAATAGTATAGTCATCTTTAACAAATATGAGGAGAAAATAACAATCTCTATAAGATACATATTAGTATTTCAAAACTTATAAGTACCCATATTGATAATCATGAGCTTACCCTTTTTACACCCTCATCACAGCACTAATTAGAATTAGTAAGGTCGGATCCTTAGGACTTGAATTTTGGTGTAGCCTTTTTGGCTTGGGATAGAAGATTAAAGGTGAGATAATCAAAGATATGTTCGATGAATTTTTTCACACCTAAATCTTGATTGAGCCTTATGTTGGAAGATACCTTAACATACTTCAATTTTATATAAACACCCCCATACTTTGCAATTTGTATATTTCCCACATTTTGAAGGGCACTCTATTTTTTTATATGTTTTTTTTCTTAACCAAGCGACCATAGTAGGGATCATTCCAAGTGGGTGCAAGTAAACACGCACTCAGGCCACATATCACTATGTCTTTTTTTTTGTTCAAAGTAGGGATCATTCCAAGTGGGTGCAAGTATACACACACCCAGGCCACAAATCACAACGAACAAATCATTCCAAGAGGGCATCAATGATAGGTGTGCTAATAGGCAAGGATTTGGCCTTGGTGAATTTTAGTAGTAGAGTGTCAAAATAATAGGGATTAGGTTCAAATTGGGTGTGCAAGGGTATCATGTTAAAGATTTTGGGTTAACAAGGCTCAAGCTATCCAATAGGAGGCCTAAGTCATTTCCACTCTTACTAATTAACCTATGTAATGTTTTGAGGAATGCTAGAGGGTAAGTCCTAGACATCAATAGAGAGTAATTTTTCATTTTAAAGCCATAATACCAAATTATAAAAATGTTACACTCATCGACTCACTTTATTATAGATAAGTATATTTTCTAAAATAGAGTGTTGGATAGTTACTAATATAGAGGAGTAATCTTAGAAGTAAATTATATAGAGAAAATTAAGCTAATAAATTTCTATGCTTAATTACGAAATCAACAAAGTTGAATACTCTATGAGTCTACATCAATTCATTTTAATCAGCGTGCGAAGTTAAATTAGATAGTTATAATCCCAAATGAATAATTAATGAGAGCTTAAAAGATCAAACAAAAATTTGTAGGGGGGGGGGGGTATAACAAACTTGAGTATTATGATAAGCAGATTAGAATCAATTGTAACCACATGAATAACCATTCTACCCCTAGGCTTAAGATTTGCAATGTCCTCAGTTCAATGTAAAAAGCAGACATAGAGTGATTTCACGATGACATAAGAAAAAAAACTGGTATCAAAATAAGTAGAAGCACACAGTAATGAGACAGGAGCAGAAATGAAATGTACTGATATACAATAGGTAAAAGAACTAAATAAAATGATATAAGAAATAATACAAGATACAATACATAAAGATAAAACTACATCGATACACGTCAGAAGTAAGCAGGGTGGTTGGTCGCATCGTCAGGGAAGGAAGGCGGGCCTGGAGCTGGTGTCTCTTTAGAGGCGATCCCTAGGTGGTCTCTGATCTGGATCAGGAGGGCCTCGGTCCGCTGCTGGGACTCCTCAATATGTTGTAGGCGCGGCGAGAGCTCGGCGTCGAAGAACTATCGAAACTCCCGCGAGTACCGTGAATGAGATGGAGGGGGTGCAGTAGAAGACTCGCCATGAGCGTAAGTAGAATGGGGCGGAGGCACCAACGACACAATTTGGTCAAGATCTACCTCATCATCACTGTCATATTGTACATGCAGCCCACGTCGTGCAAAAGAATATATGACGCCTCCCCGGCCCTGATGGGCGGTGACGAGGCGGAGGGAGCAAAGACTGGCCATCGTGATAGGCACGGTCTTCGCGACCACTATCATCTGGGGGAGGGCTGAAAAGATGCCCATATTCTTCACCAGGCAAGTAATGTAGGGTGCTACCCAAATAGACCCTACACAGGGGGTGTCGGTCTGATGGAGAATGAACTGGGCTAGAAGATAACCGAGATGTAGAGGATAACGTGAAGTCATGATGTAGAGGTATAACATGTCCTGTCGACTGACAACACCGGAGCTTTCGCCCCGGCCGCTCAACGTGTGGCTAAGGATATGGTGGATATAATGGGGGGCGGGAGAAATCAACTTAGAGGCCTTAGATCGCATGGCCTCGTAGGCACTAGTGTGAAAAGAAATCTGGCGCCAGATGCCGCCGACAATATCGCGATTGGGGAGGTCGAAGTGGAGTTCGGGGTAGGCAGCACTAAAGAGGAATAACTCCTTATACACCCCTAAATACTGGGTGAACTGGAGCATGGTGAGTGTATAAAATGTGCCACCCACTTGAAATGAAATTATCCCCTCAGGCGCGTGCGGCGCATTAATGAAGTTAGGCCGAAAGTTGTACTAAAACGAAGACAGGAACTCTAACGTGAGTTCCCTAAATCCTAACTCCTCTATGGCGAAGAATTGATCGCAATCTATTACAGAAATTAATGCCCGGACATCTCCAGCTAAATTTATCTCTTCAAGCACTCTCTAATCAATCATGCAGATATCTTGAAATTTTTTTGATTGTAAGCGGTTGAAGCGGGCGGTGTGTGATGCGTCGGTGAAAATTAGCAGAGCAGCGGCATCCCGCCTCTCCGTTGAGACTTGTAGCTCTGGTCGGCGACGGCGACCGTCTTGACTTCTTCCGGACGACATGATGTAGAAGGAGAAAATGCGAGTAAAGGAAGACGAGAATTGGAAAAGATGGCACCTTGAAGATCAAGCCACAGGGAGATCTGTGCTGGGAGAAGGTTTGGAATGAGCAGGAAAAAAATTCACACGGCCCTATTTAAAGAAGTTGAACACAGGTTCGCACACGGGCGTGTGTGAACCCGTGTTACAGCCTCCTGGAACACGGGGTGCATCGATCCGTGCATTCAAATGGAACACGGGTGCACACACGGACGTGTGTGTCCACCCGTGTTAGGGAATCTGAGGCCTCGTGGAACACGGGGTTCCTCGGTCCTTGTGGTCAAACTGGCAGGGGACAGCGTAGCAGGTGGACACGGGCAACGACACGACCGTGTGTTGCCCCGTGTCTGAGCTGACACGCGCATTAAAAACTCACGGGACACAGGTTGGTATGTGATACGGCCGTGTGTCATCCGACACGGGCGTGTCAGATGTTTCGACACAGCGGTCTCGACGATCGTCGAGCGGACAACACGGCTAGCCACACGGGTGGGTGTCAACCCGTGTTGTGCTCGGGAAGAATCTAGCTTTTTGCGGAATTAGATCACACGGCTGGGCCTGAGCCGGTGTTGTGTACACAGTCACCCACACGGGTGTGTAGTGACCCGTGTGCCACTCCAGTTTTGCATTTATCGAACAATTTTTACAGAAAATGTTTTTTTTTTCATTAAACTTTTGCTGGAAATTTTTTTTCATTATAATTTTTTCATTAAATTTTTCATTACAACTACTAGATTTATACTAAAATAGAAATACTAAGAAACACTTACTATAGTTTAACATGAAACTAATCTAGACGGAGGCAGGTCTCTAGACGAGTGAAGTCTATAGGAAGTTCACCATAATAAGGCTTAAGTCAGTGACCATTAACCTTAAAATCTCCCTTCTCAGGGTGAGTTATCTCGACGGTACCGTTGGGAAAGACTTCTTTAACCTTAAAGTGTCCGGACCACTTAGACCTTAATTTTCCTGGGAATAAACGTAATCTGGAATTATAAAGGAGGACTTCGTGACCTTTTTGGAATACCTTGGGTTTGCGAATGTGACGGTCATGAAATAGCTTGGTTTTATCCTTATAAATCTGGGAGTTCTCACAGGCCATAGTTCTTCACTCATCTAATTCGTTAAGTTGAAGTTTACGCTTCTCTCCTATAGAACTAGTGTCAAAATTTAAGGAGCGTATTGCCCAATACGACTTGTGTTCTAATTCTATAGGCAGGTGGCAAGATTTACCGTAGACTAATCTAAAAGGGGTGGTCCCTATAGGTGTTTTGTAGGCGGTCCTATATGCCCACAAACAATCGTTAAGTTTCCTAGACCACTGCTTCCTATTCCCTTCTACAGATTTTTCTAGGATCCTCTTAAGCTCTCTATTGGAAACTTCAACTTGCCCACTAGTTTGAGGATGATACGGAGTGGCTATCCTATGTGTAACTCCATATTTTTGTAGTACTTTGTATAGTTGTAGATTACAAAAGTGTGAAACCCTATCGCTAATAAGTGCACGTGGTGTGCCAAATCGTGCGAATAAGGATTTCAAAAATCTAATTACAACCCTACTATCATTAGTATGCAAAGCTTGCGCTTCAACACACCTTGATACATAATCTACAGCTACCAAAATATATTTATTCTCAAAAAAAACTGGGAATGGTCCCATAAAATCTACACCCCACACATCGAATACTTCACATTCAAGGATAAATTTTTGTGGCATTTCATGTAATTTAGAAATATTACCTAATTTCTGACAAGAATCACATGAAAGCACATACCTTTGGGCATCCATGAATAGAAGGGGCCAATAAAAACCGGAATCAAGAACCTTTTTAGCCGAGCGATTCGCTCCATAGTGACCACCAGCAGGACCTGAATGACACTGCTCGAAAATCTTCCAACCTTCCTCCGCTGATACACACCTTCGTATAACAGAATCTGCACATATCCGAAAAAAGGGGTCCTCCCAAAAATAATATTTCAAGTCAGAGAAAAATTTCTTTTTCTGCTTATATGAAAATTATTTTGGAAGGACCTTAGTCACAAGATAGTTTGCATAATCTGCAAACCATGGATAATCAAGATGTATATTGGTAGATATGGCAAATAGTGATTCCTCAAGAAATGTATCAGAAATTTCAGATTCATCTAACATTGATCGTAGTGGGTTTTCTAAACGTGAAAGATGATCTGCCGCTAAGTTTTCCGCTCCTCGTTTATCCCTAATTTCTAGATCAAATTCTTGCAACAGAAGAACCCAACGGATTAAACGAGGCTTTGCTTCTGCTTTGGCTAGAAAATATCTAAGGGCAGAGTGATCCGTATAAACTACCACTTTGGACAATGTTAAATATGGTCTAAATTTATCAAAGACAAATACCACTGCTAGGAGTTCTTTTTCGGTAGTTGTATAATTCTCCTGTGCATTATTAAATGTTTTGCTAGCATAATATATTGGGTGAAAATGTTTGTTTTGGCGTTGTCCTAAAACAGCCCCTACTGCAAAACTACTAGCGACACACATGATCTCAAATGGTTGACTAAAATCGGTTGCGATCATAATTAGAGAATTAATTAATTTCTCTTTTAAGAACTCAAAGTCATGTAGACACTCTTGTTCAAAAATAAAATGTGTGTCTTTTTCTAAAAGCCTTGTAAGTGGTTTAGCTATTTTAGAGAAGTCTTTAATTAACCGGCGGTAAAATCCCGCGTGTCCTAAAAAACTGCTCACTGCCTTAACGGAGGTTGGTGGTGCTAATTTCTCTATGGTTTCTATTTTCGCTCGATCAACTTGAATTCCTTGGCTTGAAATTTTATGGCCAAGTACTAACCCTTCTTGTACCATGAAATGGCACTTCTCCCAACTAAGCGCTAGGTTCGTCTCCTCACACCTCCTAAGAACTTTCTCTAAATTATTCAAACACAACTCAAAAGAGTCGCCAAAAACAGAGAAATCATCCATGAACACTTCCATAATATCTTCAACATACTCGTTAAAGATGGCTAGCATGCACCTTTGAAACGTGGAGGGTGCATTACATAACCCGAAAGGCATACGTCTATAGGCAAAAGTACTGAATGGGCAAGTAAATGTTGTTTTATCTTGGTCTTCTGGTGCTATAGGAATTTGGAAGTATCCAGAAAGTCCATCTATAAAACAATAATAAGAATGTCCTGATAAGCGTTCTAATATCTGGTCAATAAAAGGAAGAGAGAAATGGTCTTTCCTAGGGGCATCGTTTAATTTCCTATAGTCTATACAGACACGCCAACCTGTTACCGTTCGCGTTGGAATTAATTCATTTCTATCATTTGCTACCACAGTCAGGCCACCCTTCTTAGGAACTACTTGGACAGGACAAACCCATGAACTATCCGAAATAGGATATATAATACCAGCATCTAATAACTTAACAATTTTAGCCTTAACTACCTCATTCATATTAGGATTTAGCCTACGTTGTGGTTGAATAGAGGACTTATAGTTTTCTTCCAAAAGGATTTTATGAGTGCAAAAACTAGGATTAATACCCTTTATATCAGATATTTGTCATGCTATTGCACCTTTACATTTCTTCAATACAGTTATTAATTTATATTTTCAACATTGGAAAGATTTGAAGATATGATAACTGGGTACGATGAATTAGTTACTAAGAATGCATACTCAAGATGATCCGGTAATTTTTTTAATTCTACTATTGGTGGATTCTTAGTATTATTCTTAAGAACTTCATGATCTCCTTCAGTAATTAAACTATATTCAGTTGTTCTATTCATGGCAACATAATTTTCTAGAAAAAATAAATGTTCAACAATGTCATCATTTTTATCATCTTCTAGATATCTGTTAGTTATGCAAATTTCTAAAGGATCTTTATAATAAAAATTAGAATTTATAGAAGACATAAAGTCATCAATACCATGAGAAAAATAGCAATAATCATCGTTATCTAAAGATTGTTTCATAGTATTGCCAATTTGAAAAGTGACTTCATCTTCTCCTACTCGCAAGACTAATTTACCGTGAAAAACATCTATAAGTGCTCTAGAAGTAGCTAGAAATGGACGACCAAGTATGAGTGGTACTTCGATATTTTCATCCATATCTAGAATAACAAAGTCAGCAGGAAATATAAACTTGTCTACCTTAACTAATACATCTTCTACTATTCCTCTAGGATACTTAACCGATCGATCTGCTAATTGAATACTCATTCTAGTTGGGCTAAGTTCTCCTAGGCCTAGTTTCAGATATAGTTTATAAGGCATTAAATTTATACTTGCTCCTAGATCTGCTAAAGCCTTATTTACTTGTAAATCACCGATTAAACATGGAATTGAAAATGAACCGGGATCCTTAAGTTTTTGTGGCAATTTATTTTGCAAAATAGTAGATCATTCTTCACTTAATGTTACTAATGATAATTCTTCTATTTTCTTTTTATTAGAAATCAAATCCTTAAGAAATTTTGCACATTTAGGCATTTGAATAATTTCAGAAAAAGGTAAGTTAACATGTAATTGTTTAAACATAGATAAAAATTTACCATACTGCGCATCCATGCGCTCCTTGTTAAGCTTTGTTGGGTATGGTATTGCAAGTTGGTACTCCATCGGTTGTACATTCATCTCGCTTGGTCCTTCGCCGCTAGACTCAATTTGGGGTGCTTCCTTTGCAGGCCTTGGGTCTTGTAACTCCTTTCCGCTCCTCAATTGAACGGCTTTTGCATGCTCCCTTGGATTTATCTCAGTGTTTCCCGGAATTGTTCCTTGCTGCATTTCAGAAACCATCATTGCAAGCTGACCAATCTGATTCTCCAAGTTCCAAATTGAAATCTCTTGATTCCGGAAAGCTACATCGGTAGTTTGCATGAACTTGGTAAGCACATCTTCCAATGTAGATTTCCTTGGTTCCAACTATGGTTGTTGTCCAAACATGGGTTGCTTCCCTGGATTTCCTTGTCCTCCCCAAGAGAAATTGGGGTGGTTTCTCCATCCAGGATTATATGTAGAACTATATGGGTTGTTGGCTTGATTGAAAGGTGGTCTAATATTGTTACCCATATAATCAACATGCTCTTGAACTTGTGGTTCACAACCAGGCATTCCACTGCATGAAGAGTCCCATTGTTGAGGTGCCATGGAAGGTGATGCTAAGGCAAGGTTGTCCATCTTTTGGTGAAGTTTCTCCACTTGAATAGCTAAGGCGGTGACGACATCTACTTTATAAATTCCTGCGGGCTTGCTAGGCTTTTGTCTTACGATATTCCATTGGTAATTGTTCATAGCCATGTCCTCTATCAACTGCTGAGCCGCTTCAGGTGTCTTGTTGTTCAAAGTGCCTCCACTAGCCGCATCAATCATTTGTTTAGTGGCCGGATTTAGACCATTGTAGAAGGTATGAATCTGAAGCCAAAAAGGTAGAGCATGGTGGGGACATCTCCTTAATAACTCCTTGAATCGTTCCCATGTGTCATACAACGATTCAGACTCCAATTGAATGTACGTAGAGATGTCATTCCTTAACTTCGCAGTCTTCGCAGGTGGAAAATACTTCATTAGAAACTTCTCAACAATCATGTCCCAAGTAGTGATCGACCCTCTAGGTAATGAATTCAACCATTGCTTCGCCTTATGCCTTAGTGAAAATGGAAACAATCTCAATCAAATGGCATCGTTGGAAACACCATTGATCTTAAATGTGTCACATATCTCTAAGAATCCAGCCAAGTGGGTGTTAGGATCCTCATCTTGCAAGCCATCATACTGGACATACTATTGAACCATTTGTATCACACTAGGCTTCAATTCGAAGTTATTGGTAGCTATCGGTGGTCTAACGATGCTCGACCCGGTTCCTTGGAGATTAGGTCTAGCAAAGTCAGACATGGTCTGCTCATTTTGGTTGGTCATGGTATCTAGGTTTTCAGGATGATTCTCTCCTTGGTTTAATGTCTCCTCTTCTGATAGTCCGTTTGAAATATCTGTGGTATTAATTCCCACGTCCCTTAGGTTAGTGTTATGGATAAGTCGTTCTGGGTCAGGATGAAATGGTACTAGCCCAGAATTTCTGCCCCTCGTCATAGACTAACATACTACAAAAAAAGGTATTACGCAATATAATTATTCAAATACTAATTTACAACTATATAAATGAAAATTGGTAGATTAATAAAGATTAGAATTTCAAAATATTGAAAACGATCCCCGGCAACGACGCCAAAAACTTGATGATTTGTTTTGTTAACAAGTAATAACTCAATGCGATTTCATTCTACATTCTAATATAACTATGTAGATGGGCTTAAGCTAGATGGAATAAACATTCAGGCAAGTGCACCTATCAATCATAGTATAGGAGAAATCTACATCTCGTGTCGTATTCCAAAGGGTCGTTTCAACTACTCGTACTCACCCTCTCTTTATTATCATACCTTTAAATAAAAGTGATATCTAAACTACATTAAACTAACTATGACCATTTGGATGATTCAGCATTGGAGAAGTAAAAATGATAAAAAAAAACATGAAGCTCTTAAACGATTACATGAACGATTTCATTTATTAGTTCAATTCTAAGTGATCATGAAATGAAAAGACTATTAAATTTGTTGTAATGTAAAGGTTAAATGTTCATCAAAATTCTCTCTAGAGGAATTCCAAATCTAAACCTAAGATAGTAAATTTTCTCTCGAATAATTTACAACACTCAAGTTCGCATTAAGTAAAGTACCCTTATTACTACATAAATTCATGAATTTTATCTCTAAATTACCATGAATCCTTTTACTCGTGTTCTAATTTTCCAAACAACATATCTCTCGATCATAGAGTTTGATTTATAAAGTGAATTAACAACACAATATGAACATACAAATATCATTACAAAGAACCAATTTCTCAATCTAGCAATTTGCAAATTATGTAAAGCAAAGAAGTAATTCATTAGAAAGATTAAACTCTTTGTTTGCAAGCCTAAACACGAATAAAATACCAAAAATTTAACATAAACAAAACGATACATGATTACTAGAATGTTCAAATAGAAGTTCATGCAAATTTAAACAAAAATTGAAGATGAATCATCAAGAGAAAGGAAGGATTTAAAGGGGTTAATGATTAGATAAAAATACATATAAAATAACCTTCAATCCTCCTTGTCTTGGATGCTCCCCTTCGGCCTTCAGCAGTTCTCCAATCCAGAAATGATCCAAAAGTTCTCAATAATGTTTTCTACAGGAAATATATAGTCCCATTGCAAACAGGTCGGACACGGGTTCCAACACGGCCGTGTGTCAGGCCGTGTGGACGGTTCCTAGGCGGTTTCCCACGAGCGGGTGTGTCTGGTAGTGGGCTGTGTCAGATGACACGGGTATTGACACGGTCGTGTGTTCGGCCGTGCTCTTCAGACACGGGTTGGCTGGCAGGCGTGTTCAATATGACACGGGTCGGCACACGGGCGTGTGGTCTACCCGTGTGAGTCTCCTTCTTCAGCTCCAGGTGCATAGGACACGGGTAGGCACGCGGCCGTGTGTCAGGTCGTGTGCCCCAAATTTTCGTCTAGTCATCAGCCATGTTGACTCCGTGAACTCCTTTGTTTGCTCCGAGACTTTTAGGTCCATTGGTTGGCAGTACCTGCAATTGAAAAATGAAAGAATTAGTAAATAGTTTATTACAAGGCATGCCAAAGACTTCTAAATGCGCTCTTCTAAGTATGATACGAAAGTTTCTTTACTACTATTGTGAAATCAACATAAAAAGGGGCAGGAAATAGTGGACATGATTACAATTATGATAGTAAAAAGCCTATCATAATCATACTCATCACCCATTCCGATGAGTGGCTAATTGCTTTTAGCACTCGGTATCGAAGAGCTTTGGGATATAAAATATTTTAAATAACCAAATGTCTAATTTTTCAATTTAATTAAAAAACTTAAGGTTTACCCCGGGTTAACGACGCGTAGAACCACATATCGATGTGCGGGCACTATTTTTGTTATCCATACGCTAGCTAGCCGAGAGATCGTGCGTATGGACAGATCACCCCTGGGTAAATAGTGTAACACCCCCTATCCGTCGCATAGCATATAGCAGTAGGTCCGGCCGGGGCCCGACGCCATATACTACAGACAGACCGGGTGGTTACTTACGGAAACCATCCAACCAATCTCAACGTCCTACACAGAGCATTCTAGCGGAAGCAGTTTATAAAAGTTGTAACAAAGAACCCAGCATCAAAGCATGAATGTCCACTAATACCACAATAGGAATGTTATACAAAATACCCAAAATAAGCCTTAAGGCCTTACAAAATGTTTCACTTCAAATTACATGTTTTACAAACCACGGCACGCAGGCCGGTCACACATGAATAAAGCAGTAAACACTTCCAATTAGGCCTTCAAGGGACGGCTTCGCATTCGGGCTTTAGCCCACTATTAAACGCTTTGTCCAGCTGCACCTGCAAGCAACAAACCACCGCACGGTGGCAAAACAAGGCAACGGTCAGCAATGCTGACCAAATTATAACGATCCCGCCCCCAACTCGGGGCGGCGATGCTCCTTCCCTGCATTTGATTAGCATAAGCGAGCAATATATATAACCATTACATCACAAACGTTGGCTCGTACGGCCACACGCCCCGTGCTCTCAGGGCACATTCTCGGTGATCGCAGTCTAAGCCACTAACTCACCACCATCTCCAGGACGGCATTAACTCGTGAGCAAAAATGGTATTTTAGGCAAACGTTACGACACTTTAATGTCATCAACAACCTATGTCACGACACTTTAATGTCATCGACAGAAAGACCCGACCTCTATGCCATCGGCATAACACAGGAATGGTTCCCACTCAACCCGTTGCTCACTTGCCACGACACTTAAATTTCATCGGCATGAGTTGAGTTTCCCGAATCCAGTGAATCGAACGTACGATGTTACATAACCCAGTTATGTGCTAATTGGCACCTAGGCCCACAAGTTGGCAAGATCACGCATCCGCCCAATTTTCCGGATGCACCTTTGGGTTAATCCCAAAGGCTCCCTATTGCAATCTACCACGTAGAAAACCCGAAAAACAATCAATCGCGCGGAGTCTTCTCCGGCATTTATGCAATGCAACATCACCGATCCAGACCAACATGTCCGGGTAGGCTTCACACATCATGCCTATGTCCGTTCTCGCTTACGGACTCTAAACAACGGGGACTTCACATATCTACCCGAAGGAACGCCTCCAACTCACCGCAAACTCGCGAGAGCGGGCTTCCTATGCAAAGAAGGAGAGCTACTCATGCTCAAGATGAGGATCGTTACCCTAGCGTTCCTCTTTGGCGCCATTGAAAAGTAATCGGATGAAAAGCACCGCACTAGCTTTGCCTCCGTGGATCCTGAGTCGGTTCGCGATTTGGAGCTCCGAAGCTCCTCCAATGGCCGGATCTAGCTCCTTCTTCCTTCCTTGGCTCTCCCCTCTCTCTAAGCTTTTAGAAAGATAACAAGTTATGAAAAGTGAGGGTTTCTATGTCCAATCCCGGGTATATCCCTTCAGGAACAACCCCCAGCCGTTGGATCTCAAAATAAGGAAACGAACGGCTTTGATTAGGGACTGTAATGCCCAATCTGGACCGAACACGGCCTGGCACACGCCCGTGTCCAGGGCCGTGTGCCTCATTCGCCATCAAAATCGGCTCGCCTGGAACCTCACACGGGTATCGAAAATGCCCGTGTTCAAGCTGACACGCCTGTGTTCCACCTCACACGGCCGTGTGGTCGGCCGTGTACGCCCATCATTTTTCCCCGAAATCAACCCGAGCACTACACGGGTTCTAGGACACGCCCGTGTCCTTACCCGTGTCACCTCAACACGCCTGGACCCCAGGCCATGTACTGTTGACACGGCCTTGGACACGCCCGTGTCCTAGGCCGTGTGTCTTGTCTCGACACTCGACACTTCGTCGAGCGAAGATCGTCGACCTATTGACACGGCATTGGACACGCCCGTGTCCTAGTCCGTGTGCCTTGTCTCGACACAATGTCGAGACCGAAGTGTCGACTCCCCGGGACGAGTGTCGATACGGGTCGACACGCCCTGCGGCATGCCCGTGTCGCAGGCCGTGTGCCATGTCTCGACACTTCGTCGAACGCAGAGTGTCGACTTCGCGGGCTAAGTGTTGACACGGGTCGACACGCCCTGCGACACGCTCGTGTCGCAGGCCGTGTGCCCAGTCTCGACACAATGTCGAGACCAAAGTGTCGACTTCCCGTCTCAGTGTCGACACAGGCTTGACACGCCCTGGGACACGCCCGTGTCCCAGGCCGTGTGCCTACAGCCAGAACCCAAACTGGCCCAAAATGTCCCCCGTCACTCCTTTGGGTTTCGGGGCATTACAACTCTCCCCCTCTTAAAAGAATTTCGTCCACGAAATTATATAAAAGAAAGACATGTACAAAACCAAAATTTGTACCTGAGCAGAACAACTCCGGATACTCATCAAGCATAGTCTGCTCTCGCTCCCAAGAGAGCTCCTCACGACCGCAATTGTCCCACCTGACCTTGACCATCCTGATCTCTTTATTGCGTAGCCGCTTGACCTCCGAGTCCTCAATCCGCACGGGCTTGACCTTTGTCATTAGCCCACTATCCACCGGTACTTGATCAACCGCGATCACTTGCGTAGGCTCTTGCACCGCCTTCCGAAGTACCGAAATGTGGAATACATCGTGTAAACCACCAAGCTCCATTGAAAGCTTCAACCGATAGGCCGCTTCACCAACTCGCTCCAAAACCTCGAACGGTCCAAGGTACCTCGGGCTTAGCTTTTTCAATCACCGCACCCGCAAGGCACCTTTGAACGGATTGATCTTTAAGTATACATAATCGCCCACAGCGAACTCCACGCTCCTGTGCTTGGCATTATAGTACTTTGCTTGCTGGTCCTGAGAGATAAGCAACCTCTCCCGAATGGTTCTCACCAAAGAAGTAGCATCCACCACTTCCGATCGCTTATACAACTTTGACTCACCCGTTTCTAACCAAGACAACAGCGTGCGACATTTTCTACCATATAGGGCCTCGAAGGGTGCCATTTGAATACTCGCTTGGTAGATGTTGTTGTATGCGAACTCCACCAAATAAAGGTGGTCTTCCCATTGCTTTCCAAAATCCAAGACACACATGCGAAACATGTCTTCCATGGTTCTATTGACCCTCTCGGTCTACCCATCCGTTTGCGGATGGAAGGCTGTGCTGAATTTCAGCGTTGTTCCAAACATTTGCTGCACAAGCCTCCAATCATTGGACGTGAACCACCCATTTCGGTCACTCACGATGCTGCGGGGCACACCATGAAGCCGTACTATGTTATCCACATAACGTTTTGCCAACTTCTCCACCAGATCATCCTTCCTATGCGGAATAAAATGCGACAGCTTCGTTAACCGATCAACAACCACCCAAATGGCGTCGTTTCCCTTCTGCGACCTTAGCAAACCGTGCACAAAGTCCATAGAGATGTCGTCAAATTTCCACTCCGGAATAGGCAAGGACTTAAGAAATCCTCCTGGCTTTTGGCACTCCGCCTTTACCAAGGCGCAAGTTTGGCACTTTGCTACGTATAGCGCCACATCCTTCTTCACACCCGGCCACCAAAACAGTTTCTTCACATCACGGTACATCTTCGTGCTCCCCGGGTGAATCGAGTACTTGGTATGGTGTGCCTCATATAATAACTCCACCCGTAAATTAACCACACTTGGGACGCACAGACGACCGTCTTTCCAAAGTAATCCGTCCTCCACGACGAATTGGGAATTTGACCCATCCAGAGCCTCTACCATGAACTGCTTCATATGAGCATCCATATCCAAAGCCTGTCGAATACGATCAGCCAGGTCATATTGGACTTCAGTCCAATTCAGAACTGCTTCAGTTCCTGATTGTCTATCCACACAAACAATCTCCAATGCCTCCAACTCTCGCACCACCCGCTCATCATGCACCAATATCCAATTGGCTTGAGCTGGGGCTCGGCGACTCAGCGCGTCCGCAACCGCATTGCCTTTGTCAGGCACGTAGTGGATCTTGAATGTATAGTCCCCCAGGAACTCCATCCATCTACGCTGCCGCATATTCAGATCCTTCTGATCAATAAGATACTTCAGGCTCTTGTGATCGGTGTAGATATCAGTCTTCACACCATACAAATAGTGTCTCCACAGCTTCAAGGCAAAAATCACGGCCGCTAACTCCAACTCATGGACCGGATAATTCCTCTCATGCACTTTTAGCTGTCTCGAGCCATAAGCTATTACACTTCTGTGTTGCAGTAGCACGCAACCCAAACCGCTGCCCGAAGCATCACTATAAATCTCGTAGCCTTCGGTCCCACATGGCAAACTCAGCACAGGCGCCGTGGTCAACCGACACTTCAACTCCTCAAAAGCTCGCGCGCACTCCGGCGTCCAAACAAACTTATGCTCCTTCCTCGTCAAAGTAGTGAGAGGCAAAGCTATCCGCGAGAAGTTCTCCACGAAGCGCCTATAATAGCCGGCAAGCCCCAGAAAACTCCGGACTTCCGCTATCGTAACAAGCTCAGGCCACTCCCGTATCGCAACGATCTTCGCCGGATCCACAGCAATACCCTCTCCACTTACTATATGCCCGAGGAACGCCAGTGAGGATAGCCAAAACTCACACTTCGAGAACTTGGCATACAACTAATTTCTCCTTAGCGTCTCCAACACCAAATGAAGATGCTTGAAGTGATCTTCCTCACTTTGCGAGTACACCAAAATATCGTCGATGAAGACGATCATGAAATGATCCAAGTACTCCCTGAAAGTCCTGTTCATCAAATCCATGAACACTGACGGCGCATTAGTCAGCCCAAACGACATGACCGTAAACTCACAATGCTCGTATCTCGTACTAAACGCTGTCTTCGGGATATCACTCTCCCTTATTCGCAGCTGATAGTACCCAGCCTTGAGATCCAACTTCGAGTACACCGTCGACCTGACTAACTGATCAAAAAGATCATCAATCTGGGGGATCAGGTACTTATTTTTCTCCGTCAGCTTGTTGAGCTCCCGGTAATCAATGCATAGCCTCAAGCTTTCGTCCTTCTTCTTAACAAAGAGGACCGGTGCGCTCCAAGGCGAAGAACTCGGGCGCACATACCCTTGCTCCAACAATTCTTGCAGTTTAACTTTCAGCTCCGTCATTTCCTTAGGCGCTAGCCGATACGGAGATCGTGACACAGGCTTTGCACCTGGCACTAGCTCAATCGTAAAATCTATCTCCCGCTGAGGCGGGGCTCTAGGAAGATCTCCGGGGAACACATCAGGGTATTCCGATACCACTGAAATACAATCCAATGCGGGCTTCAGCTTTGCAACCTCCACTAGTGTAAAGAACAGTTCTGCTCCGGCATGAACCGCCTTCACCACCTGAAGAGCAGACATCAGCGTCTTGCTCGACCCCTTTAAGCCCATAAAAGTCGTTTCACGACTTGCTCCCAGCTTGACTTCCTTGCTACCGCAATCTATATGGGCCTGCTGCTCCGAGAGCCAGTCCATGCCAAATATGACGTCAAACTCCACCAACGGAAGTAAAGACGCCCGCAGGTCGAACTCCTGCTCCCTAATACGAATCTTAACATCGCAGATCCTATCCGCTCGCATCGAACACCCATTGGGCAACAACACATCCAACTTATCCTCCGCCATCGAAGAAGGGACTCCGATGCGTGATATAAATCCTTCGGACAAGAAGGAGTGTGAAGCTCCCGTATCGAAGAGTGCTCGTGCCAGATTTTCACAAATCAATACAAATCCTAAACAAGCAGTGGTAAGGTAACATGTGCATAACAAGTATTCAAAGAAATTGACTTGCTATAAATTAAACCGTACCTGTCACCACATCAGCTTATTTGATGGCCTCCTGTTGGCCAAGATTATACACCCTTGGTTGGGCCGGAGCATAGTGGGACGCAGTTGACTCCACCGCCTTTCCCTTCTCTTCATACGTAGCTCCCGGCCTCCTTTCGGACTTGGGACGTCCGCTCCGGCACTCACGGGCATAATGCCCCAACTTCCCACAGTTGTAACATGCGCCCGGGGTCCGACCTGTAGTCGCCCCAGAAGCACCAGCAGAGAGGGCTAGACCCGAAGTCTTAGCTTTCTTGTTCCACTTTCGGAACACAGATTTTGAGGTGTTCGGCCCTCTGGACTCCGACCTCTTCTCGCCCAAGCTTTTCTTTGCCTGCACATTCTTCATGTCCTTCTCCAAGGACCGGGCAGTATTTACCAAGGTTAAGAAACCCTGCGTCATCGGCCCCGAGAGTAGCAATCTCAACTCATCTCTCAAGCCTTCGTAGAATCGATTCGTCTTGCGTTCCTCATCCACGATGGTGGAGCCAGCATATCGACTCAAACGAGTAAACTCGTGGAGATATTCATCCACGCTCTTCTCACCCTGAACCAACTTCAGAAATTTGTTCTCCAACACTATCTTCTGCGTCGAAGGGAGGTATCTAGCCAAGAACAATCTCGAGAACTCTTCAATCGAGACATCACCAAGTTTCCTACCTCTCAGTAAGTGCAGCTACAATCCTTCCCACCACATTCTCGCTTCAATGTCCAGAAGGAACGTAGCGATGGTGGTCATTTGTCACTCCTCCGTCTCCGTTGAAGTCATGACTCTCTTTACCCTGGAGAGCCAGTCTTCAGCCTGAGATGGGGTTCCCAACCCCGAGAATAACGGAGGGTTAAAGCTCATAACATGCTTAAGCTGCCTCTCAGTTGCCCACTTTGGCACTACCGGTTCCATAACCACTTGCTCCACTCTCCTCGGCTCAGCCTCTTGAAGAGGTTCTTGCTCCATCGCAGGAGCGGGCTGCTGCATTTGCCTTGCAGGCTGCGCATTTATCACGGCCAACACTGCTTCGGCCACCAAACGTATGTTCTCAGCCGATAGAGGTGTTGCGGGAGCAACTTCCGGTGCATTACTAGCCTCAGAAACTCGGCGTTCTGACGGCCCAACACCACTTCTGGTCACCTATAGTGGTACAAAACACCGTTAAGCGACCAAATACAATTGCAAACAGCAATTATAGGAACACGCAGGTTCCCCAAACACGAGTATTTTCATTCCTAAGTGGACATTCATGGGTTCTTTTACCATTATAACGATGACGCACACAATGTGCTCACCACCCCTTAAAAAGAATTCGCCCACGAATTCAGTTTAAGCCCGACCAAAACCAGTAGTCTGATACCAAATTGTAACACCCCCTATCCGTCGTATAGCATATAACAGTAGGTCCGGCCGGGGCCCGACGCCATATACTACAGACAGACTGGGTGGTTACTTATGGAAACCATCCAACCAATCTCAACGTCCTACACAGAGAATTCTAGCGGAAGCAGTTTATAAAAGTTGTAACAAAGAACCCAACATCAAAGCATGAATGTCCACTAATACCAGAATAGGAATGTTATACAAAATACCCAAAATAAGCCTTAAGACCTTACAAAATGTTTCACTTCAAATTACATGTTTTACAAACCACGGCACACAGGCCGGTCACACATGAATAAAGCAGTAAACACTTCCAATTAGGCCTTCAAGGGCCGGCTTCGCATTCGTGCTTTAGCCCACTATTGACCGCTTGGTCCAGCTGCACATGCAAGCAACAAACCACCGCACGGTGGCAAAACAAGGCAACGGTCAGCAATGCTGACCAAATTATAACGATCCCCCCCCCAACTCGGGGCGGCGATGCTCCTTCCCTGCATTTGATTAGCATAACGAGCAATATATATATAACCATTACATCACAGACGTTGGCTCGCACGGCCACACGCCCCGTGCTCTCAGGGCACATTTTCGGTGATCGCAGTCTAAGCCGCTAACTCACCACCATCTCCAGGACGACATTAACTCGTGAGCAAAAATGGTCTTTTAGGCAAACGTTATGACACTTTAATGTCATCAACAGCCTATGTCACGACACTTTAATGTCATCGATAGAAAGACCCGACCTCTATGCCATCGGCATGACATAGGAACGGTTCCCACTCAACCTGTTGCTCACTTACCACGACACTTAAATATCATCGACACGAGTTTAGTTTCCCCGAATCCCGTGAATCGAACGTACGATGTTACATAACCCAGTTATGTACTAATTGGCACCTAGGCCCACAAGTTGGCAAGATCACGCATCCGCCCAAGTTTTCGGGTGCACCTTTGGGTTAATCCCCAAGGCTCCCTGTTGCAATCTACCACGTAGAAAACCCGAAAAACAATCAATCGCGTGGAGTCTTCTCCGGCATTTATGCAATGCAACATCACCGATCCAGACCAACATGTCCGGGTAGGCTTCACACATCATGCCTATGTTCGTTCTCGCTTACAGACTCTAAACAACGGGGAGTTCACATATCTACCCGATTGAACGCCTCCAATTCACCGCAAACTCGCGAGAGCGGGCTTCCTATGCAAAGAAGGAGAGCTACTCATGCTCAAGATGAGGATCGTTACCCTAGCGTTCCTCTTTGGCGCCATTGAAAAGTAATCGGATGAAAAGCACCGCACTAGCTTTGCCTCCGTGGATCCAGAGTCGGCTCGCGATTTGGAGCTCTAAAGCTCCTCCAATGGCCGGATCTAGCTCCTTCTTCCTTCCTTGGCTCTCCCCTCTCTCTAAGCTTTTAGAAAGATAACAAGTTATGAAAAGTGAGGGTTTCTATGTCCAATCCCGGGTATATCCCTTCAGGAACAACCCCAGCCGTTGGATCTCAAAATAAGCAAACGAACGGCTTTGATTCGGGACTGAAATGCCCAATCTGGACCGAACACGGCCTGGCACACGGCCGTGTCTAGGGCCGTGTGCCTCATTCGCCGTCAAAATCGGCTCGCCTGGAACCTCACATGGGTATCGAACACGCCTGTGTTCAAGCTGACACGCCCATGTTCCACCTCACACGGCCGTGTGGCCGGCCGTGTACCCCATCATTTTTCCCCGAAATCAACCCGAGCACTGCACGGGTTCTAGGACACGCCCGTGCCCTTACCCGTGTCACCTCAACACGCCTGGACCCCAGGCCGTGTACTGTTGACACGGTCTTGGACACGCCCGTGTCCTAGGCTGTGTGCCTTGTCTCGACACTCGACACTTCGTCGAGCGAAGATCGTCGACCTGTTGACACGGCCTTGGACACGCCCGTGTCCTAGGCCGTGTGCCTTGTCTCGACACAATGTAGAGACCGAAGTGTCGACTCCCCGGGACGAGTGTCGACACGGGTTGACACGCCCTGCGACACGCCCGTGTCGCAGGCCGTGTGCCATGTCTCGACACTTCGTCGAACGCAGAGTGTCAACTTTGCGGGCTAAGTGTCGACACGGGTCGACACGGCCTGCGACACGCCCGTGTCGCACGCTGTGTGCCCAGTCTCGACATAATGTCGAGACAAAAGTGTCGACTTCCCGACTCATTGTCGACACAGGGTTGACACGCCTTGGTACACGCCCGTGTCCCAGGCCGTGTGCCAGCAGCTAGAACCCAAACTGGCCCAAAACGTCCCCCGTCACTCCTTTGAGTTTCGGGGTGTTTGTAACGCCCCAAAACTCAAAGGAGCGAAGGGGGACGTTTTGGGCCAGTTTTGGTTTCTAGCTGAAGGCACACGGCCTGGGACACGGGCATGTCCCAGGGCGTGTCAAGCGTGTGCCGACACTTAGCCGCGAAGTCGTCGAGTTATACTCGATGATTCGTTGAGAATGGGCACACGGCCTGCGACACGGGCGTGTCGCAGGGCGTGTCGACCCGTGTCAACACTTAGCCGTGAAATCGTCGAGTTATACTCGACGATTCGTCGAGAATGGGCACACGGCCCGCGACACGGGCGTGTCGCCGGGCGTGTCGACCCGTGTCGACGATCGTCCCGGGAAAGTCGTCGAGATTCGCTCGACGATCGTCGAGACAAGGCACACGGCCTAGGACACGGGCGTGTCCAAGGCCGTGTCATCAAGTCGTCGAACTGCACGCGACGAAATGTCGAGACCATGTATACGGCCTGGGGCCCAGGCGTGTCAAGGTGACACGGGCAAGGACACGGGCGTGTCCTAGAACCCATGCAGTGCTCGGGTTGAAAACGGGGAAAAATCATGGGGTACACGGCCGGCTACACGGCCGTGTTAGCTTGAACACGGGCGTGTCAGCTCGAACACGGGCGTGTTCGATACCCGTGTGTGGTTCCAGGAGATTCGATTTTGACGGCGAATGCGGCACACGGCCCTGGACACGGGCGTGTGCCAGGTCGTGTTCGGTCCAGATTGGGCATTTCAGCCCCGAATCAAAGCCGTTCATTTTCTTAGGTTGAGATCCAACGGCTGGGGGTTGTTCCTGAGAGGATATACCCGGGTTTTGACTTAGCAAATCCATCACTTTATTCACTTGTTCTCTTTCTAAACCCTTGGAGAGAGGAGAGCTAAGGCAAGAAGAAGAAGAGCTAGATCCGTCATTGGAGGAGCTTCGGAGCTCCGAATCGCAAGCCGACTCCGGATCCACGGAGGCAACGCAAGTGCGTTGATTTCTATCCGATTACTTTTCGATGGCGCCAAAGAGGAACTCAAGGGTAACGATCCTCATCTTGAGCATGAATAGCTCTCTTTCTTAGCATAGGAACCCCGCTCTCGCGAGTTTGCGGAGAGTTGGAGGCGTTCCTTCGGGTAGATATGTAAAGTCCCCGTTGTTTAGAGTCCGTATGCGAGAACGGACATAGGCATTTTGTGTGAAGCCTACCCAGACATGTTAGTCTGGATCGGTGATGTTGCATTGCATAAGGCCGGAGAAGACTCCGTGCTATAGTTTGTTTTTCGGGTTTTCTACGCGGTAGATTGCAGCAGGGAGCCTTGGGGACTAACCCAAAGGTACACCCGGAAAACTGGGCGGATATGAGATCTTGCCAACTTGGTGGCCTGAGAGCCAACTTGAACATAACGGGGTTATGTGATTTGCGGTAGAATGGGACTCGGTGGAAGTTTGAACCGCGCAAATGGCTTAAATTGTCGTTGCGATGTGAGCACGGGTTAGATGGAACCGTACCCGCTTTATGTCGTTCGGTTAGAGAGACCTAAGGTTACGTGGCACTCGCCGTTGGCATAGATGTGAGTCTTCGGCGGTCAATGGCTTAAATTGACGTGACCCAGGCCAGGAAGACAAATTGCTCATAGGAATGGCCGTGTAAGTGGCGGTGGTGAGTCCGGAATGTTAATGGCTTTAATTGACGTGACATCGACCGGTTCACCGAGAATGTGCCCTGAGTGCACGGGGCGTGTGGCCGTGCGAGCCAACGTCTGTGATGTAATGGCTATGGCTATATGCATTGCTTGCTTATGCTAATGAAATGCAGGGAAGGAGCATCGCCGCCCCGAGTTGGGGGCGGGATCGTTATAATTTGGTCAGCATTGCTGACCGTTGCCTTGTTTGCCACCGTGCGGTGGTTTATTTCTTGCAGGTGCAGCTGGACCAAGCGGTCAATAGCGGGCTAAAGCCCTTTTTGCGAAGATGGCCCTCGAAGGCCCAAGTGGAAATGTTTTCTGTTTTATTCATGTGTGACCGGCCTGCGTGCCGAGGTTCGTAAATTATGTATCATTCAAGTGAAACATTCTGTAAGGCCTTAAGGCCGATTTTGGGTATTTTGTATACATTCCTAATTTTGTAATAGTGGACATTCGTGCTCTAATGTTGGGTTCTTGTTTACAACTTATATAAACTGCTTCCGCTAGAATGCTCTGTGTAGGACGTTGAGATTGGTTGGATGGTTTCCATAAGTAACCACCGGGTCTGTCTGTGGTATATGGCGTCGGGCCCCGACCGGACCTACTGCTATATGCTATGCGACGGATAGGGGGTGTTACAATTTGGTATCAGACTACTGGTTTTGGTCGGGCTTAAACTGAATTCGTGGGCGAAATCTTTTTAAGGGGTGGTGAGCACATTGTGTGCGTCATCGTTATAATGGTAAAAGAACTCATGAATGTCCACTTAGGAATGAAAATACTCGTGTTTGAGGAACCTGCGTGTTCCTATAATTGCTGTTTGCAATGTTATTTGGTCGCTTAACGGTGTTTTGTACAACTATAGGTGACCAGAAGTGGTGTTGGGCCGTCAGAATGCCGAGTTTCTGAGGCTACTAGTGCACCGGAAGTTGCTCCCGCAACACCTCTATCGGCTGAGAATATTCGATTGGTGGCTGAAGCGGTGTTGGCCGTGATTAATGCGCAGCCTGGAAGGCAAGCGCAGCAGCCCGCTCCTGTGATGGAGCAAATACCTCTTCAAGAGGCTGAGCCGAGGAGGATGGAGCAAGTGGTTGCGGAACCAATAGTGCCAAAGAGGGCAACTGAGAGGCAGTTGAAGCATGTAATGAGCTTTAACCCTCCGTTATTCTCGGGGTTGGGAACCCCATCTCAGGCTGAAGACTGGCTCTCTAGGGTGAAGAGTGTCATGACAGCGACGGAGACGGAGGCGTGGCAAATGACCACCATCGCTACATTCCTTCTGGACGGGGAAGCGAGGATGTGGTGGGAAGGATTGTAGCTGCATCATTTGAGAGGTAGACAACTGATAGACGTTCCGATGGAAGAGTTCTCGGGATTGTTCTTAGCAAGATACCTCCCTTCTACTCAGAGGATTTCAATGGAGAATGAGTTCCTGAAGTTGGTGCAGGGTGAGAGGAGCGTGGATGAATATCTCCACGAGTTTACGCGTTTGAGTCGTTATGCTAGCTCCATCATCATGGATGAGGAGCGCAAGACTAATCGCTTCTATGAAGGCTTGAGGGATGAGCTGAGATTATTACTGTCGGGGCCAATGACGCAGGGTTTCTTAACCTTGGTCAATACTGCCTGGTCCTTGGAAAGGGACATGAAGAGCGTGCAAGCGAAGAAAAGCTTGAGTGAAAAGAAATCTGAGTTCAGAGTGCCGACTGCTTCAAAGTCCGGCTATCGGAGGTCCTTCAAGAAGCATAGGACTTCGGGTCCAGCTCCTTCTGGCGCTTCTGGGGTGACTACGGGTCGGACCCCGGGTGCGTGCTTTACATGTGGAAAGATGGGGCATTTCGCCCGTGATTGTTGGAGTGGACGTCCTAAGTCCGAGAGGAGGCCAGGAGCTACTTATGAAGAGAAGGGTAAGGCGGTGGAGTCAACCGCATCCCATTATGCTCCGGCCCAACCAAGGGTCTACAATCTTGGCCAACAGGAGGCCATTAAACAAGCTGATGTGGTGACAGGTACGATTGAATTTATAGCAAGTCAATTTCCTTTATATGCTTGTTATGCACATGTTACCTTACCACTACTTGTTTAGGATTTGTATTGATTTGTGAAAATCCGGCACGAGCACTCTTCGATACGGGAGCTTCACACTCCTTCTTGTCCGAAGGATTTATATCACGCATCGGAGTCCCTTCTTCGATGGCGAAGGATAAGTTGGATGTGTTGTTTCCCAATGGGTGTTCGATGCGAGCGGTTAAGATCTGCGATGTTAAGATTCGTATTGGGGAGCAGGAGTTCGACCTGCGAGCGTCTTTACTTCCGTTAGTGGAGTTCGACGTCATATTTGGCATGGACTGGCTCTCGGAGCAGCAAGCCCATATAGATTGCGGTAGCAAGGAAGTCAAGCTGGGGGCAAGTCGTGAGACGACTTTTACGGGCTTAAAGGGGTCGAGCAAGACGTTGATGTCTGCTCTTCAGGTGGTGAAGGCGGTTCGTGCCGGAGCAGAACTGTTCTTTACACTAGTGGAGGTTGCAAAGCCAAAGCCCGTGTTGGATTGTATTTCAGTGGTATCGGAATACCCTGATGTGTTCCCTGCAGATCTTCCTGGAGCCCCGCCTCAGCGGGAGATAGATTTTACGATCGAGCTAGTGCCAGGTGCAAAGCCTGTGTCACGATCTCCGTATCGGCTAGCGCCTAAGGAAATGGCGAAGCTGAAAGTTCAACTGTAAGAGTTGTTGGAGCAAGGGTATGTGCGCCCGAGTTCTTCGCCTTGGAGCGCACCGGTCCTCTTTGTTAAGAAGAAGGACGGAAGCTTGAGATTATGTATTGATTATCGGGAGCTAAACAAGCTGACTGAGAAGAACAAGTACCCGATCCCCCGGATTGATGATCTCTTTGATCAGTTAGTCGGGTCGGCGGTGTACTCGAAGTTAGATCTCAAGTCTGGGTACTATCAGCTGCGGATAAGGGAGAGTGATATCCCGAAGACAGCATTTAGTACGAGATACGGGCATTATGAGTTTACGGTCATGCCGTTTGGGCTGACTAATGCGCCGTCAGTATTCATGGATTTGATGAACAGGACGTTCAGGGAGTACCTGGACAATTTCGTGATCGTCTTCATCGACGATATTTTGGTGTACTCGCAAAGTGAGGAGGATTACTTCAAGCATCTCCATTTGGTGTTGGAGACACTCAGGAGAAACCAGTTGTATGCCAAGTTCTCGAAGTGTGAGTTTTGGCTATCCTCAGTGGCGTTCCTCGGGCATATAGTGAGTGGAGAGGGTATTGCTGTGGATCCGGCGAAGATTGTTGCGATACGGGAGTGGCCTGAGCTTGCTACGGTAGCAGAAGTCCGGAGCTTTTTGGGGCTTGCCGGCTATTATAGGCGCTTCGTAGAGAACTTCTCGCGGATAGCGTTACCTCTCACTACTTTGACGAGGAAGGAGCATAAGTTCGTTTGGACGCCAGAGTGCGCGCGAGATTTTGAGGAGTTGAAGTGTCGGTTGACCACGGCGCCTGTGCTGAGTTCGCCGGTTGGAACCGAAGGCTATGAGATATATAGCGATGCTTCAGGCAGCGGTTTGGGTTGCGTGTTATTGCAGCACGGCGGCGTGATAGCTTATGGCTCGAGACAGCTAAAAGTGCACGAGAGGAATTATCCGGACCATGACTTGGAGTTAGCGGCCGTGATTTTTGCCTTGAAGCTGTGGAGACACTATTTGTACGGTGTGAAGATTAATATCTACACCGATCACAAGAGTCTAAAGTACCTGATTGATCAGAAAGATCTGAATATGCGACAGCGTAGGTGGATGGAGTTCCTGGGGGACTATACATTCAAGATCCACTACGTGCCTGGCAAAGGGAATGCGGTTGCGGACGCGTTGAGTCGCCGAGCCCCAGCTCAAGCCAATTGGCTATCGGTGCATGATGAGCGGTTGGTGCGGGAGTTGGAGGCGTTGGAGATTGTTTGTGTGGATAAGCAAGCAAGTGCTGAAGCAGTTCTGAATTGGACTGAAGTCCAATATGACCTGGCTGATCGGATTCGGCAGGCTTTGGATATGGATGCTCATATGAAGCAGTTCATGATAGAGGCTCTGGATGGGTCAAATTCCCAATACGTCGTGGAGGATGGATTGCTTTGGAAAGACGGTCGTCTGTGCGTCCCTTGTGTGGGAAATTTACGGGTGGAGTTGTTGTACGAGGCACACCATACCAAGTACTTGATTCACCCGGGGAGCACGAAGATGTACCGCGACGTCAAGAAGCTATTTTGGTGGCCGGGTTTGAAAAAGGATGTGGCGCTATACGTAGCGAAGTGCCAAACCTGCGCCTTGGTAAAGGCGGAGTGCCAAAAGCCGAGAGGATTTCTTAAGTCCTTGCCTATTCCGGAGTGGAAATTTGACGACATCTCTATGGACTTTGTGCACGGTTTGCCAAGGTCGCAAAAGGGGAACGACGC